>CM035442.1:35964497-36579767 GCA_020310875.1 Ceratopteris richardii | reverse complement strand
CCCCCCCCCCCCCCCCCCCCCCCCCCCCCCCCCCCCCCCCCCCCCCCCCCCCCCCCCCCCCCCCCCCCCCCCCCCCCCCCCCCCCCCCCCCCCCCCCCCCCCCCCCCCCCCCCCCCCCCCCCCCCCCCCCCCCCCCCCCCCCCCCCCCCCCCCCCCCCCCCCCCCCCCCCCCCCCCCCCCCCCCCCCCCCCCCCCCCCCCCCCCCCCCCCCCCCCCCCCCCCCCCCCCCCCCCCCCCCCCCCCCCCCCCCCCCCCCCCCCCCCCCCCCCCCCCCCCCCCCCCCCCCCCCCCCCCCCCCCCCCCCCCCCCCCCCCCCCCCCCCCCCCCCCCCCCCCCCCCCCCCCCCCCCCCCCCCCCCCCCCCCCCCCCCCCACCCCCCCCCCCCCCCCCCCCCCCCCCCCCCCCCCCCCCCCCCCCCCCCCCCCCCCCCCCCCCCCCCCCCCCCCCCCCCCCCCCCCCCCCCCCCCCCCCCCCCCCCCCCCCCCCCCCGCCCCCCCCCCCCCCCCCCCCCCCCCCCCCCCCCCCCCCCCCCCCCCCCCCCCCCCCCCCCCCCCCCCCCCCCCCCCCCCCCCCCCCCCCCCCCCCCCCCCCCCCCCCCCCCCCCCCCCCCCCCCCCCCACCCCCCCCCCCCCCCCCCCCCCCCCCCCCCCCCCCCCCCCCCCCCCCCCCCCCCTCCCCCCCCCCCCCCCCCCCCCCCCCCCCCCCCCCCCCCCCCCCCCCCCCCCCCCCCCCCCCCCCCCCCCCCCCCCCCCCCCCCCCCCCCCCCCCCCCCCCCCCCCCCCCCCCCCCCCCCCCCCCCCCCCCCCCCCCCCCCCCCCCCCCCCCCCCCCCCCCCCCCCCCCCCCCCCCCCTCCCCCCCCCCCCCCCCCCCCCCCCCCCCCCCTCCCCCCCCCCCCCCCCCCCCCCCCCCCCCCCCACCCCCCTCCCCCCCCCCCCCCCCCCCCTCCCCCCCCGCCCCCCCCCCCGTTCTGACAGCCCCCCCCCTTCCCCCCCCCCCCCCCCCCCCCCCCCCCCCTCTCCCCCCCCCCCCCCCCCCCCCCCCCCCCCCCCCCCCCCCCCCTATATATATATATATTTTATTAATTTTCTTATTTTTTAATTATTTTATTTTATTTATTTATTTTATTGATAATTTTAGTGGGCGTTCATTTATATAAAATATATATATATATATATATATATATATATGTATATATATATATATATATATATATATATATATGTATATATATATATAATAATATTATTTTTGTGTATTTTATTTTTTTTTTCATTTTCATGGCTAAAAGCTTTTGGCTCTGGATTGTACCTCGGTTGGCCGTTTTTTTACAAAAAAGGAGTCATTTTCATGTTTTTTGGCACCTCTGGACTCAGTTTTTGGCTTTATTTTTCCAAATTCCCACATTTTATCTGAGTTTTGGTCAAAACCCTCACCATTTGAACACATTTATCCCATGTTTTTATTTACCCACATTGCCCACATGGTCTATTCTCACCTTATCTTTCCTTATGTTTAATAATATTCCATCGATACCCTCTGTAGCCCTCCAGTTTGATCATTTTAGCCCCCAGGCCAGGATTCCTACTTCCAACCCCTCCCTTTATCATTCTGCCCAGCCACATCCTTCACCCTCCCGGCCCCATCCATCTTCATACCCTCAGCCCTCCCTTCCCATTCCATTCTAACCTCCCATTGCCCCTCTTTTGCTTTTCCATAACAAAATCCCACTTCTTGTTCTTTTCTGGTGCTTGTTCGGGTGGATGTTCTCAGATGTTCTCTTCAAGTTGTTGCAGCTATATTCTCATGGTGGCCTATATGTTCAAAGTTTTGGTTGTAGCTCTCCGGGACGGAGAGCACATTAGGTGGTGGGCAACTGTTGAGCCCATAAAAGTCATGTTGGTCAAAGTCAACTGCAGTAAAAGTCATGTTGGTCAAAGTCAACTGCAGTCAAAGTCAACGGGTCAAAGTCAACGGGTCAAAGTCAACAAATGTCAAGGTCAAAGTCAGCAGGTGCAAAGTCAAAGTGCGTAAGTGAAGGTGTCAAAGTGCACAGGTAGTGCACAATGAATTGTCCACAAAGGGTAAATTGGAGAAAATGGGTTGCAGGTTGCAGAAGTATTTTCTCTAATTTCCCTAAGGTTCAAAGTGTGTTTTAAAGTGTTTTGGAAGGTTCAGGTGAACCCCCTCTTATGTGTAAAAGTGAAGACTTAAAAGGAAACATGAAAGTATGTGAAGCGGAAAAAGTGTACGCACAGGTGAAAGTATGGCCCCCCATTAAAATTTTTGGTTTTAGACTAAAGTCACTACAGGACAAAACAGTGAGTCGTTGGCTGCCACTTGAGAGAACAATCTTGGAACATCAAAGTGAGCACCAAGATTCACTTGCAGTTAGGAGCGTACGTGATCAACACACTCACATGAAGGAAGGACCATTCTTGGACCAATCTTAGAGTAAGCAAGAAGAGCATAGGCTAAGTGGAGCAAGAGAGAGAAGGGCAAGGGTCACCAGGGTACGTCGCACAGAAGTGGAAGTGCAAGGTGCATAGAGAGTGACCAAGGATTTGTGCAGGGAGGTGCTAAGCTCTAATCCCCCAAGTATCTCAAGGTCTTTTGGCAGTGTGCGCGTGACAGCAGGTATTCACTCCTTCCCCTTGTGGAAGCTTGGTGCAAGGTGTGCACAAGGATAAGCTTGAAGCAGGTGGAGGCCTGTTGCAGAGGAGGCCGGCAGCAAGAAGACGTTGGGTTATTGGGTATTTTGTAACTGGACACTCTGTGGGACTGTGCACAGAGGTATTGGTTTATCTTGTATTTCAAACATTGTACTTGGCTCACTGTAATCAATCTGCAGAAGCTTCCCGGTGTATTTTCTCTTCTTATTTCTCCCCTTTTTCTCCTACAAACCCTCAAACTCCTTATTGTCTAAGAATCCCCCAACAATTATATTTAACCATTCATCCCCCAATTGACGCTAATAGAAATAATAAAACATTTCTTTTGCATTTTGAAATTGTTTTGTTTTTATCATGACATTGACATATGCATTTCCTACGTTCCTTTTTTTTCTTCTTAAAGAAAATCCCTACTCGTCCTTTGTGTGAATTTTCTTGAAATATTCAGGGAAAGAGAGGAAAGAGCCAAAGAGAGAATGTACCCCATCCCTCCATTCAAGGCCATCACTAAGAAAGAGGTGGCAGAGGTGAGAGTGATGCCAAAGTGAATGTGTGGGAGTGTGTATATGAGGGAGTGAGAGAGAGAAGGGGGTTATGGATTGTTCTTGTGCAACAAACAAAAGTGAACTAAAATTACCCTACTAAAAACAAGAAATAGGGAACTAATGGCCCAATGGAAGAGTGAAAGTGCCATACAAAAACTCAAATCCTACGCAATTGAGCAAAAAGAAATTGCAACACAATACTTTACCACATGTTCTTGAGATCTCCAAGTGATGAAAGGCCAACCATCCCCGACAACAGCGCCAAAAAGTATTGAGGTTGTAGCAAGGATTGAACAAAAACCCTCACCACCTTGCATGGAAGCAAGAAGGAAAGCTCAAGAGTGACTCTCTTCTCATCCACCCCTATCTCCAACATGTTCAATCCATTGGCATCAGCCCCATGCTATGCGACATGCTTGAAAACAAGGAGAATAGGGAGTCAAGGATCCTAGTCCATGAGGAAAATACAAGCAAATGCAACTACTCTACTCACACAAAGGAGAGACATGCATAGACACACACACTCCACTCTCACACACTCACAAAGACAACAATACAAGTAAATGTAACAAATCTTGGAGTAAATGAGAGCCTTCTTCCATTGATAAGAGATATTACATCAGAGCACATCGACCAAAAGCTCACTTCTTTAAAAAAATGAGCTTCTATTTATAAGCTAAGCTCTATTCCCCATGTGCTCTTTTGAAAAGTCAAAAATGTGATTCTCTCTCTAACTAACATATCTCCTAGAGATCCTTTCCTAACAAACAAATCACCATAAAAGCATGCGTGGGATTTCTACGTGGGATTTCCTTTAAGAGAGCAAAAAAGGTAAAATATCCAAGGGTCACCTACACTATGGTATAAGGAAATATCAAAAAGTGATTTTTGGAGAGTGTTCACATGGGACACTCAAGTATATACAAAGCGGGTTATTTTCATGGTCTAGGGAGGGTTCTTATGCACATTTGAGGATGTGTGCATACCCTACAACCCAACACTCTCCATCCCCTAGACTTTGTCGTCCTCCACAAAGCTAGAAAAGAGGAACATACACAACAAGTGAGAGTCTTCAAGTGTGGAAACTCTTCAGTTCTTCAAAATCTACAATTCTTCAATCTGCAAAGCTTCAGGCAGCAAGTCTTCAGTCTTTACTTCAATCTGCAAATCTTCAATCTTCAAAGCTGGGTGACACAATCCCCTTGGGGGGCAGTCAACCCAGCATGCATCCCACTATGAAGTCTTTTGTAAGGCTGGAAATGCCTTCTCCAAAAGCTCCCAAACTTGAAATGACATACAAAAGAGCAAGTAGATTGTTTCTAAAAAGAAGTAAACAATAACATTTTAGTCCAGTTGTAGTTTCCACTTTAGGGAGCATCCATTGCTACAAGACTTGCTCTATTAGAGAGAAGTCTGCGTGAAAATCTTCTTGCTCCTGCAATCCAAAAAAAACGATAGCCCAAAAAACAAGGAGCCCAATCAAGATCAAGAGTGCCTTATCTCTTATGTCTCTATGATTCCATAATCTGTTTCAAGTGAGAGTGTGACATTTTTCCATGTAAAGCATGAGATGAATGTGGCCTATGGTCTTGCCATCATTTATATTATGCTCCTATTCACAAGCTTGCTAACTAGCACGAGTGTTATGCGCTCACAAAATGATTAGACAATAGTGCAACATTATGACTCCTATCAATCTACAAGCATTCATGGAATTCAAAACAGGTTATCCATAGCTATTCCTGCAAATCATCTATAGGATTCAAGAAGGATCATTGTTGAAGGTTTGTAGGTGTTGGCCTGAGCATTTTGAAATGAGGTAGTTACATCCCTAGCAAAAAACAATCACTCGAACCTTTGTGACTTTCACACTTAAATATTAAAGAACAGGTCTGTAACAGCTTCACTAGAACAGGATAATCTCAAGATTTTCTTCAAATTATTTGCCTAAAATATTGAGCAGGCAGTGTGTAAAGCAAAAGACAGTCACATCCTTAACATAGAGAGCCTCAACTATTCATGAAATGCAAATAATTGTTTTGGTCGACTCCCCCCCCAAAGCATATTAAGCATGAACGTATTGACATTTCACTAACTCCATCAACATATACCCCGAGTTAATTCGAACTGTGTGTGAAATCCCCCAAGATTGGTCCACTCCTAATTTCAAGAAGCAATGGTATGTTTGTAGCGTCTATAGCAGGACACGTCTGAGACTTGAAGCTTGTCAATTGAGCATATCCTGCAAAATATTTATTATATGCATGCAACAGGATTATAATCAAGCCCTAGAATACAAGACAAAGTATGAGCCACCCTCAGACTGCTTTCATACTTGTAATACTTAAAGACAAGAAAAATCTTAGTGAGATCATGATGCGAGCACCCAAGTACCACAACAGTCCCTTCTATATAGCACTTCAGAGCTCAGTTCCCTAGAGGTCAAAGGTATTGAAGCATACAGTCCAAACTAAGATGCCAGTCAATCTTCAAATCTGAGATCCTATCTTACCCAACATTCAATATTAATCCTTTTTTTTTATCGTTCAGTGATTCAACAATTACCAAAGAGAAATCCAAAGTTTTGGCATTTACACAGTCGAGGGATATTAAAAAAAAAGTCTGAGTGTAGGCACTGTGGATTTAATCCCCAAGGAGGGTAGGCACCAACCAAAAAATCTCTGAGATTTGCACATATAGATCAAAAAAGTCATAGACGATCATGCAAGATCCTTATAATTTCTTTTTATTCTTGAATAGGTAGTTGCCATGCCAACCTCCATGTCCTTGTGATCCGAATCTTCAGGGATTTTATCCCTACAAGGCTCGAGACATCTCTCACGATCTGTCAATGAGGTAATAATTAGGAGAAGAGTCACAAATACTCTAGTCACCTACATTCCTAGAAAATTTCCACAAAGCAAGGAGATCATATATATGATAGATGCATAAATATGAGGTGCCTAAAGGAGTCAACAATCTTCAAACCTAACATGTGTATTACTCCTTGCTAATCATCAAAACTTGCAACTCCAAGAATTATCAAAAAGCACATATGGCACTTGAAACCAAACAACAAGCAAAAGATGGAGCATCGTGAAGCCTTTAAGCGGGGCAATCACAAACTCGACCAACATGAGCATTGACTTCTCACTAATAACCTTGTGCAAAAAAGAGCCTTTCCAATTCTACATTGGCAACAACCCTGTCAAGAGGAATCAACTCATATAAAAATCAAGCAACTCATTACATAATACTTGAACAAGAAGCATAGCTAAGACGAGTTGGCATGAGGCAAGATTCCTAGCTTAGGGATATAGATTATTGATGCATGTTGACAAAGAACTCTAGAGATTGGTCCACCTGCAACAGTCACCAAATGTCACAATGAAAAAACTTAACCTCCAGCATTCTGTCTATTCAAAGTATTTGCAAGACTCAAAAGTTTTGGTTGCAAACACAAAATACATCCACTAGAACATGTACACTAGCTATGGAACTCGTTATATTCAATAATCCAAAAGATCTTACGCTCAACTTGCATGCCTATGGTTGCTTGTTTTCAATTTCTCAAATTTCTTGCGTAGGTTTAGGAATGATTATTCATTTGTTTCCTCTGCAGTAGACAATCTAGAGTGGGGGCATAAGAGGAAAACAAATTCCCAAAAGAGATGATCAACAAACTTCAACCCATGGGGATGAAGCAAAATCTATTTAAGTATTAATTAAAGCCACAAAGGATGAGGAAGGTCATACATGAAAAGCTTCAAGGTTGGGTATCCTATCATTGGTTTCCAATACACAATCAACAAATCATAAAAAATGGCAATAGATGTCCAAGTTCTTATTCTAAAAATACCCATTTTCAACTCATCGTTGGTCAAGCATAGAAGACATTCATACCTCTGCCATTTATTTGATACTTTAGTAGTCGCCTTAGTGGCTATATGACTTGTGTCATCACTCAAGGGCATGGAAATCCACTGCTCATAGGCTAGGGAAGCCTGATGACCACACAAAAAAGGTAGGTCTGGATAGAGAGTCGGAAAGCTAACCCCCAAGGTCATGAAAAGCACCATGAAGAATATAAAGCTGCCAAGCAACCTAAGAGGAGGCAATTGCATGGTTCGCGTGCATGACACAGATAAGACTTGAGGCATGGAAGTCTGTGACCGAACATCATAGTCAAGAACATATGGATCCAAATAGATTCATGTTGTTCCCAAGGAATCACATGTTCTCATAGAAATACCGCGAGTAGGTGCGAGATAAAGTATAATTCTCGTAGTTGTGCATGTGACATAGTAGGTCGTTTGGCATAACATTCAGGTTCATGGATGCCTTTGACTCTTGAGGAGAGAGTTATCGCTTCCTGCAAATTTCTAGCACAGAAACACCAAGCCGAGAATCATTTAGAAAATCATTTATATTAATCAAGAAATTTGTCCCTATCAATAGCTATTACAATGGAAGCATCATGAAAATCAATCACAATTACAAGAAGATCTTTCTCCCAAGATAGAAATCTGACCCACAATGTAATGGTAAAAAGTAAAACATCATGCTCCAACTGAACAGAGAAAAAATAACTTTTGCAAGGAGGATGAGTGATAAAAATCTTGATTGTCGCAATGCTTAAGTTTCAGATTCGCAAACATGCCCAGAGTCTTCAGCACTCAAGCCTAGCAAAGTAATAGAAGCAAAAAATGTGAGCCATTCCTGAGAGTAAAGGAGTTCAGCCCCTTCATCGAGGGTGAATGAGAATGTGATAGGAAGCATTCAGCGCACACTTGAACAGAAAATAAAGGGGAGAAAGCCTCAACTCCTATGCCATAGAGAAAGCACAGAGGAGTATGAAATCATTGATACAAACTACAAGATATTGTTACATCAAGACATAAAGAAAATCACAGATACCAACCCCACAAAAGTTTATGTGAATCATTCATCTTCATTTTTCATATGCTATCATCAACAACATGCCAGTACCATCTTGATTCGCATAGCGTCATGCACCTTACTTACACACAAATTTAAACAAGATGATCCTCGACATCACACGAAACAATGCATCCAAAGTTCTTATTTGTAATTTCTACAACACTTTCTACGAAGTATACCCAATGAAGGTTTTCGACGTTGACAGTAGCTGTAAACCCAACAAAGTGTTCGCATGTCAAGATCATCATTCTTGTCATGGCATTCCATGGCCCGAACCACACCTCTAGAGCATGAGCCGTCGGGGAGTATTTCTCAATGCGCAGAGCAACATCACGTAGAGAGAAGGCCTGCGAGCCATCTTTTGACACAAGCACATCTTACAAGATGAGGAGCAGAGCTCAACTTAGGGCCCATCAAACACCCGGTAGAGCTTGAGAAAACCCCAGCCCATGCTCCATGGCTGATGCCAGAACACGGGTGACTTGATAGAGCACCACTTAGTATCCACTGAGATATGTGCAAACTAGAATCTCGACACGTCCAATGTAGGCATTGAATGAAGTATTTGCCATACTGAAACAACATATGGGGAGGCCATGCTCAACCCCCATGCGTGCATCAATAGGAGACGCGAGCTTAGGAGAGCATGGAGCATAGCTCAACATGCCGAGGAGACAACAAAAAGCTCATCACGTAGGAGGAAAAGCAGAAGTAATGCATGAAACGTTGTTAGAGCGCACACCAGGTTCAGGAGTTAAGACACCATACCTGCCCCCTCATTAACTAAGAGAGTGAAATGTACTGCCATCATCTACGCTCACATAGTCCTTAGTGACTAACTTCATTGTACATGCCAGTCGTTTTCAAACGGGTATGAATGCGTGGGCTCAAAAAATGAGGAATCTCATGAACTATTGTATTTAACCATTCATCCCCCAATAGACGCTAATAGAAATAATAAAACATTTCTTTTGCATTTTGAAATTTTTTTTTGTTTTTATCATGACATTGACATATGCATTTCCTACGTTCCTTTTTTTTCTTCTTTTAAAAATGAAAGTAGTAGGGAAAAAGAAAGGGAATCCCTACTCCTCCTTTGTGTGAATTTTCTTGAAATATTCAGGGAAAGAGAGGAAAGAGGCAAAGATGTTCAAGCCATTGGCATCAGCCCCATGCTATGCCACATGCTTGAAAACAAGGAGAATAGGGAGTCAAGGATCCTAGTCCATGAGGAAAATACAAGCAAATGCACCTACTCTACTCACACAAAGGAGAGACATGCATAGGCACACACACTCCATTCTCACACACTCACAAAGACAACAATACATGTAAATGTAACAAGTCTTGGAGTAAATGAGAGCCTTCTTCCATTGATAAGAGATATTACATGAGAGCACATCGACCAAGAGCTCCCTTCTTTACAAAAAATGAGCTTCTATTTATAAGCTAAGCTCTATTCCCCATGTGCTCTTTTGAAAAGTCAAAAAGGTGATTCTCTCTCTAACTAACATATCTCCTAGAGATCCTTTCCTAACAAACAAATCCCCATAAAAGCATGCGTGGGATTTCTACGTGGGATTTCCTTTAAGAGAGCAAGAAAGGTAAAATATCCAAGGGTCACCTACACTATGGTATAAGGAAATATCAAAAAGTGATTTTTGGAGAGTGTTCACATGTGACACTCAAGTATATACAAAGAGGGTTATTCTCATGGTCTAGGGAGGGTTCTTATGCACAATTGAGGATGTGTGCATACCCTACAACCCAACAATTACTGAAGAGGCTAGAATGCTTGATTGCTAGCAATGAGAAGAAGAATCTGCAAAAGAACCCCATTGTCCCAGAAACATAGGAAGGTGTACCATCAGTGTTTCAAGTTATGAACATGATGTGTGAAGAAAATCTTTGTTCCATACATAAGTATTCACAAAGGTTTATAAGAGAAATCCAAGAGGAAATGTGGAGAAGAGAGCAAGAAAGTAATCCCCCTAATCAAGAGATAGATGACTTGTAGGAACATTTTCTGTGAGACATACCCTCTATCTATGATGATGTAGAAATGTGGAGAATGAGTTCTCCTATGCACAATGAAAATGTGTAGTGAACCCTTGTATGTCCAACACTTGGACAAACACCTACACCTTAGATAGCTTGCTACTCTCAATACAAAACTCAAATGGATCGAGGCCTTTAGTCAATCAAAGTAGAAAAAGAGAGACTCCTAACAAGCTATAAATAACTTAATTTGGACAAGTTTTGATTAGGAAACAAGACTGATGAAGATGAACTACCTCTCCACACAAGTATATTGTTCACTCTTGGACTGATAACTCCTTGAATTTTTATCCTTTAAGGAAGATATTTGAGACAGAGAAAGTGCACACAAATAGCTTTCCAACACGCTAAAATCAAGTAACTTGGATGAGTTTTGGTTAGAAAACCCAACCGACCAAAATAGACCACTTGCGCACACAAGTATACTAAAAAATTAGACTTCACTATCTAATGGATATCTTACAAAATATAAATGCTTTGAACAAAATATTTGGGATGAGGTACTAGATTCAAAGACCTTTCCAACAAGCTAAAAACCAAGCAATTTGAATACATTTTGGTCTAGAAACTAACCGATCAAAATAGACTACCTGTCTACATAGGTATGCTGAAAAATTGGACTTCACTCTTTGACTGATATCTCATAAAACATACAACCTTTGAAGGAGGTATTTGTGATAAAGAAAGTGCAAGATAAGATTTCCAATGAGTGTTTAAACACAAGAAATTTTTACATATACACTGAGATATGAGCTTCACAACAGAGTTGTGTACAAAATGAGTTGCAATTAGAAGGAGTCTATGGGAAGAAAAAATGAAAAAATGACCAGATCTGACTATTGGGAGCTGTTACCTCTTTCTCTCCTTGTTTAGAATGTGCTCCCACTCCACTTTTATAACCAATGATCATGTGAAGAATTTTGTGCCTCCTTCTTAACTCACCACTTTCATTTGATTGCCCACTACATGCCACTTACTACAAGGCAGAAATTGTATCTTTTACTCATCATGAATTTTGACTAGAATGTTTTTCCTTTTTTTCTTTTCTCTTATTTTCCTTTATCTTTATATTTGGTAAATTTATCCAAGCATAACTCATGTGAAAATGAGCTTGTACATCTATCTTCAACACTCTCTCTCAAGCTCATTTGAGAGTTATCTTCAACCATGTCTTGCAAATTTATCACATCCTTCAAACCTTTAAGTTTAGAAGCATCCAAAAAATTTGTAAACATATCTGCAACCTGCTCTTTGGTTCTGATGAACTTTATCTCCACATCTTTGCTCAATACCTTCTCCCTTACATAATGGTAGTGGACCTCTATGTGCTTGCTCCTTGCATGAAACATAGGATTGCTTGCCAAGTAAATACTTGACATGTTATCACCATATATAGGGGTGGTTCCAACTTGCACTTCAAGATCAGCCAAAAGCTTTTTAATCCACATTGCTTCACATGTGGCAAATGCTAATCCTCTATATTCAGCCTCCATGGATGAAAGTGCAATAGTAGGTTGTTTCTTTGAGCTCCATGTGATAGGTTTGCTTCCTATCATGAACACATAACTTGAGGTTGATCTCCTATCTTCCTTTGAACCTACCCAATTAGCATCGCTAAAGCCTTTGACCTGCAATTCTTCATCAAACTTGTAAAACAAAGCATGATTAACTATATGCTTTATGTATCTCAACTGTTCACTTGTCGGGGCTTGCATAAACTGAGAAAGTACACCAACAACATAAGATAAATCAGGTCTTGTAATGTTTGCATAGATTAATGATCCTACAATGCTTCTATATGTCATTACATCTTCCAATTGTTCTCCATCATTTGAGCAAATCTTTGTATTTGTGTCCATGGGTTGAGTGAGTGGTTTGCATTCACTCATTCCAAATATGAAAAGAACATCCAACAAGTACTTCCTTTGCATCAAGTAGATGCCACTTTTTCCATAAACAACTTCAATCCTAAAAAATATTTTAGCTCTCCAAGATCTAAAATTTTAAACTCCTTACCAAGCTTCCTTTTGATACCTCTTATCCCTGTAACATCATTTCCTATTATGATGAGGTCATCGAAGTATATGCAAATATATACCTCTCTATTTTCTTCCTTCTTCATGTACAGTGAAGGATCTGCACTACTTGGGTTGTATTCACACTTAGTTAGATATTCTACCAATCTCTGATTGCATGCTCTTGGTGCTTGCTTCAGGCCATAAAGTGCCTTTTTCAACCTGCAAACAAAGTCTGGATGGTTTCATCTTCAAATCCAATCGGTTGACTCATGTATACCTCTTCTTGTAGTTCTCCATTGAGAAAATCATTTTTGATGTCAATTTGATATAATGGCAGTCTCCTTGAAGCACTAATTGCTATTAATGTTCTGATTGTTCCCATATTTGCAATAGGGCTAAAACCTTCATCATAATCTATGCCTTGTGTGTGTTTAAATCCTTTGGTAACTAATCTAGCTTTATATCTAGCTAGTGAACCATCAACATTCCTCTTTACTTTAAACACCCATTTTTTTGGAACAATCTTCATACCTTCTTTCTTTGGCACTAGCTCCCATGTGTGATTATCTTTGAGAGCTGTGATCTCCTCTTTCAAAGCTTGCTTCCATTCCTTTTGTGTGCAAGCTTCTTCATATGTCTCAGGCTCTTTGTCTTTGATAATATGCATCATGTATGCAAAATATTTCACCATGAAACTATCATAACTTAGCCTTTGAGTTGGATACCTTGTCCTTGAAGATATTCTTTCATTGCCTTTAGGAAGTTTCTTATTTAACCTATTCAGCTTTACCTTCGGAGTGATTACCTCTTCATATTCTTCTTCACTTGCATCTATCTCACTATTTGGAGTAGCACTTGCTTCTTTGGCTCTACTATGAGCTGAATTTGGAGACAAAGAATGACTCCCCCTACATGTTGAACATTCTTCACTTGATGTAGATTCCTCTGTACCTAAAACCTTTGTGCTTGATTGTTGAACTTCTCTTTGATTTGTTCTTGCATAATCATTACAATCTTCTTCAAGAATTTTTTCCTTTCCTTTATCTTCATACCATGGTCTTAGTTCATCAAAGACCACATCTCGTGAGACGCTTACTTCCTTTATTCTAGGGTTGTAACACTTGTATGCTTTTTGCTCCATCGAGTAGCTGATGAAAATGCATTTTTCTTACCTTGATTCCATCTTTGTTCTAACTTCTTGTGGAAGATCAAGTTTGAGGTGTGTAAGATCAAGTTTCTTATACGAATATACCTCCTCTGGAGTCAAGTGATGTATTCTTGATGTTGTGCACCTATTCATCAAGTAAATGGTGGTTGTGTTAGCTTCAGCCCAATAGTACAATGATGCCTTCCTCTTGTTGAGCATGCATCTTGAAATTTCAGCGATTTGCCTATTTTTCCTCTCAGCTACTCCATTTTTTTGTGGCGTATACCTACAAGTAAATTGTCTTTTGATCCCATTCTCTTGTAGAAAATCTGAAAACTCTTTGGAGAAGTATTCTCCTCTACCATCGGACCTTAAGTTTTTGATAGGCCTTCATGTTTCTTTTTCAACTTCAAGTTTGAATCTTTTGAATATAGAAAACACCTCTGATTTTTGCTTCATACAAAACAGCCATAACTTTCTTGAGTGATCATCAATGAAGGTGACAAAAAATCTATTACCAGCCATTGATGCCTCTTGGGTTGGTCCCCATACATCCGTATGTATCAAGTCTAAGGCATTTGGGGCCACATAATTGCTCCTCTTGAATGGCTGCCCCGTTTGCTTTCCTAGTTGACAGGCTACACATAACTCATGTAGTCCAATGCTATTAAATTTTGGAAGACCTCTTACCACTTCATATTTGCTCATGTCCTTTAGCTTTGGAATATTAATGTGTCCTATTCTTTTGTGACATAAGTCTAGCTCTGAAATCTTCTTGTTCCCACATTGAATGTACATGACCTTTCCATGTGGATGTTAGACGTCCAAAGTCAACATCCTTCCTTCTCTTCTACCTCGAGCAATGACCTTGAAGCCTTCCTTTGGATTCTTTATGAAGCACCCATTCTCATTGGATATTACATGATAACCCTTCTCTACCATTTTTCCTACTGAAATCAAGTTCTTTGAAATTGTAGGAACATGAAGAACATTAGATAGTACATTTGCTCAGCTTGTATCTCCAAGCTGTATATCTCCAATATGTTCAATCATGTCTTGAGTATCATCACCTATTTCAACACATCCTTTTCCACTTGGTACCTCTAGATTAGTGAACAAAATTCCTTGGCATGACACATGGTTACTACAACCTAAATCAATGTACCATGTTCTGTCATCTTCACAAGAGCTTCTATACTCATGTCTCATTGCAAGTTGTTGGAAGAAGTATTTTTTGTAGTATTTTTGATGGAAAATTATTGTAAAAATGCCAAAAACTTGTAAAACTATTTATGTAACTGATGTAAAAATAAGGAAGAGTCTTCCTTATGTAGAGTAGAATCTTATGAATTTTTTCTAGAATTTTTGGAAACTCCTAGATAGCAGAATTTTAGATTAGAAGAGGAAAAGACCAAATTTCAAGTGTGAAAAGGGACACTTGAAAATGTACAAAAGACAATTTCCTCTATTATGAGAGGGTTGGTTATTTTTTTACATGCTATCCAAGTGAAGAGAGAAGTTTCCTGCTGAAAATTGTATTTTCTCCTCTTTGTGTGATTTCTTTGAGTTGTGAGTTCATTCTAGGTGTATCCATGGAGATTTGTGAGCTTCTATTGTGTATTTCTGTTGAATGTGTATGAAGAGAGCTGAATACTGATGTGTTGAGTGAAAATTTGATGAAGAATGGTGCTGGAGATGAAAATCGTCTGATTTTACAGAATCACGATTGTCTCGTCTGAAGGTTACACGTAACATTTTTGAGTTTTGACTTCATGGATGTATTTTGCTGAGAAAATAACATGCTATTGACACCAAGATTGTGGAAAATGATGGAGATTTGCTCAAGATAATCCAAACCCTAGAAATTCCTCTTCATTTCCATTATTCTCAGAAATCCAGCCAGTTTTCTCTTATTTCTTGGATTCCATCATAGAGAAGGGGATCTGGTCTCTTGAATACTTCCAGGATTGACAAAATAAAGATGTATTGTTAATTCTTTATGCTAAATGATTGGAGAGGACAACTCCAAAGATCAATAACAAACATTTTTTGGCACCGTTGCCGGGGAGTATATCAAAAGCTTCATTGAAGTTGGACCTTGTTGGATCTTCTAATGTGATGGTATTGAACACATGGAAAAGGTAATACTCTTTAATCAAGAAATTTAAACATGAAAAGGTAGATTTCTTTGTTTGTCTTTTGGGAAAAGAAAACAATAGATAATGAATAAGAAGTGTTGAAATTTTTGCAAATCGATAGTTGCTCATATCATTTTTTGGAAGTAAAGTGCAGGTGTGTGAAAAATTGAATCAAGAAAGCTCATGATAAGGTAAAATGTGTCTATTCTTGCATTTGTAGAGTGCTTTTTGATTTAGTACTAAGAAAAGTTGTTGATCTTGGGAAGATGACAAGATTGCATTAAGGAAAAGTCAAGTTAAGTAGCTAGATGCAAGTAGATGAGATCCATTTGTAACCAAGTCAAAGTAATAATCTTGAGAAAAGCTGAAATGCATCTTGAAAAGAGAAATGTTTGAGTTTATCTTTGCAAAAATTGACATTTACATTTCTTAACACAATTTTCTTTGGGAAATTTTGCTCATAAACTGTTTTGATAGCCAAAGCATAGGAGAGTATAACCAATCAAGAAACACAGGATCAATAGATCACCAAACAAGAAACCCTAAGTGAAGTGTTTACCTTAATTTAGGACAAAATACTAAAAAATTCATAAAATTCATTAAAACAATCAAACAAATTTCTTTTCTCCTTAGGAAGTTGGACTGAAGTTTTGTTGACAGGAGTGGCAGAGACCAGGTGGAAAGAAAGCAAAAAGTTGCCAGAAAACTGGAAAATTAGAAAAAACACGATTCTCTGCACAGGATCGTGATTTTCTGATAATTTTGTGATTATGATGTAAAGTTGCAAGTGACAGTTGAACGAGAATTGGTAAAGGGGACTAAAGGGAGACAATAGAAAAGAATACTCAAAATTACAAAAAATAGTAAGTACAGGAAAATTACGATTTTCTGCACAAAATTGCGATTTTCTGTACGAGAAAATTTTTTGGGAAGTTTGAGTACAATTGGGTTTTTGGAGAAGAGTAATTGTAAGAGATCTCATTGAGTTGAATAAGTGAAGGGAGTCAAGCTCAAAAAAACTCAGAGAGAATTGAGTATCAAGTGGAAGAAGTGGAATTGAGGCACAAAATCGCGATTTTCATCAAAAGCTAATGGGAGTGATTAATCATGAAAAATTAAGAATTGAGGATTAAAAACAATAAAGTTGTGGAAGAATGAAATTGGACAAGTAAAAAAGTGAAAATTGTTGATATATTTAGGTAGTGATGTGTGTGAACACTCTAGGACTGCCGGGGCACTTTTTTCCCTCTTTAGGAGGTTTTTTTCCCCCGGCTTGTATATACGCCTATTGCCCTAATGGGCTACTTATCTTTGTACATTCTCTAGTAATACATTCAGCCTTGCGTGTTGTGCTCCAAGCTTCTTCTTCTTCCTTGTGCTGTTCGCGTGCTTCCGCAGACGTCTAACTCCAACAATTGGTATCAGAGCAGGTCGTAACTTCTTCTAGGGCGCCGTCGACACTCCTCCGTTTGCAGTCTCAGATTCGCACGAAATTTGGTGAGCATACTCAGGGTGTTTCCGAGATCAAAACTGCTTTGCTCTGTGGTGCCAAAATCGCGATCTGAGCTCGTTTCGACCTCCGAACGCACTATCGCAGCGCTTGTGCAGGCTATTTCATCCTTTTGTGCCAAAGGTATATACCAGTTTCTGTTCGCCAGTTTAAGCGTCTCGAAGTCTGCTACAGGTCTAGCAGAACTCGTTTGGGCAGTTCCGTTCAACTTTTTGAGATACAGTCAATTTTCTGCATCAAGGTATTTTAGTCACCGGCCATGGCTGAAAGCAGTGATGTATTCCATATGTTGGCTGTTGAGGATAAGTTGGATGGTACCAACTACCCATTATGGGCTTATATGATGCGACATGTACTGGTTGCAAAAGGATTGTGGAACATTGTGCAGGGTGTTGAAAGACGTCCTGTTACACCTGTAACGACAGGTACTGCAAATACAGGTGTTGGAGCTGATGAAGATGGTGTCGAAGATGATATTCCGCAGATTCCTGTTCGTGCTGCTGTTTCTGTTGCACCTACTGCAGAGCAGATTCGTTGGGATGGCAGAGATGCCCAGGCACATGCATTGATAGCTTTGTCAGTCAAACGTGCCATTATTCCTCACATTCGCTCTTGCAGAACAGCAAAGGATGCTTGGGATATACTTACCACTTTGTACCAGGCTAGGAATGAGGCTCGTGTTGCTTACCTCCGAAAACAGTTGGAGAGTGAGCACATGAATGAAGGTGATTCTATGGACAATTTTCTTACAAAGATCAAAGACCTGAAGGAACAATTGATTTCTGCTGATGAGGTTATACCAGATAGCTCACTTGTGCAGACCGTTCTGAATGGTCTTCCTGATTCATATCAGAGTTTTGCCTCTACTCCTCGGTTGATGATGAAAGGCAATCCGAATGCCTTTTCATTTGAGGAATTAGTCTCTGTTCTGTTGCAGGAAGATCAGTCCAGGCAGAACAGGTCCATTATGCATGTTGCAGATCAAGCTTTCTTGGCTAGTCAGAAGGGCAAAGGAAAATGGAGCTCTTCTACTAGTAAGCAGAAATCTGCAAATGCTGCACATTCAAAGAACCAAGACAAAGATGAGAAAAAATCAGAAAAGCAGAAATTGTTTTGTAAGTACTGTAAAGGAAATGATCATATCATAAAGAACTGTCCAAAACTGGCTGCTAAAGAGGCAAAGAAGAAAGAGGCTGGAATGGTTGTTGCAGAGGCCTCTACACCAAAAACAGAGTCTGCAAATCTTGTGCAGGAAGAAGAATGGGCGTTTACTACTGTCTGCAGTTTTGACCCATCTTCTCCTGATCAGTGCATGTCTACAGTAGACTCAGATGTTTGGTACTTTTACAGTGGGGCGACCAAACATATTACCTCGCAACGCAGTTTCTTCTCTTCACTCGAGCCTGCCCCTACAGGGAATACTGTCACATGCGCCAATAACTCCTCTTATCCTGTTATGGGAGTTGGTAAGATCATTCTGACTACTGCTGATGGTAGTTCTTTCACTTTTTCAGATGCTTTATTTGTGCCAAGGATCAAAAAGAATCTGTTATCAGTTTCTGCATTAGCCAAGATTGGCTTGGTTGTGAAATTTATTGATGACACGTGTACAGTCCATGATCTCTCAAATGGCGATGTGATTATTGCTTCTGGCATTTTATGTCGTGGGCTGTATAAGCTCATAGACTATGAAAGATCTGTGAATGATTCGGCATGTGCAGTTCATGATTCTCAGGCTATGTCAGATGCAAAGCTTTGGCATGCACGCTTTGGTCATCTGAATTTTGCTAGTTTGTTACGCTTGCAGAAATCTGAAATGGTGTCCTCTTTGCCCAAACTTGAGGCACCTGGAAAACATGTTTGTGAAGGCTGTATTTTGGGCAAAATGCAGCGTTCTTCCTTTCCAAAAGATGGTTCAGTTCGGGCTACGCAGAAATTGTAGCTTGTACATAGTGATGTCTGTGGTCCTATGCAGACACCCTCTTTTGGAAATTACCTTTACTTCGTGACTTTCATTGATGATTTTTCCAGGCATGCATGGGTATATCCACTCAAAGCAAAGTCCGAAGTGTTCATGTGCTTCAAACAGTTTTTGGTTTTGGCTGAAAATCTGTCAGCATGTAAAATGGGCACCCTCCGTTTTGATCGAGGGGGGGAATATATGTCTTCAGATTTTAATGCATTTCTGGCTAAACGTGGGATAAAACACCAGTGTACAGTGCCGTATACACCTCAATAGAATGGAGTTGCTGAACGGAAGAACAGGTCTCTCATGGAGATGGCGAGGTGTATGGTCAAGAGTCAGGCTTTACCTCATAGTTTCTGGCTTGAGGCTGTCATGTGTGCAGCATATGTACTGAACAGGTGTCCCACTAAAGCGTTGCAGTCTATCACTCCATATGAGGCTTGGCATGACCGCAAGCCATCTGTTGCTCATCTGCGTGTTTTTGGTTGTTTGGCATATGCATTAGTGCCTGAACAACATCACAGAAAATTGGATAATAAGGCAGTAAAATGTATTTTTGTTGGGTATAGTTCTAAAAGTAAAGGCTATCGTCTGTATCATCCACAAACTAAACGCATTCTGGTTAGCCATGATGTTGTCTTTGTGGAAGATGCTATTCAGCCATTGCTTTCATGTACTAAGGAGACATCTGTTAGCTCCAAAGACATGTATGATACTTTGATGCCTCTTTTTACAGGTGGACAGTCTAGTGCTGGTCCTAATGAGGCAACTTCTCAGCCTTAGCAGGTTTCATATGATGATGCAGATCATTCCATTTCTGATGCAGATTTACATGATGCACTTGCTGATGAGAGAGCTGATATTGAGCAGGCAAAAACTATGCCAAAATGGCTGGTGCAGACTTTGCGTGACAGCAAATTAGATGCACCTTTGTCATATCGTACTCGTTCAGGCTCTCATAGTGCCTCCTTTGCATCAGATTGCTATGCTATGGCTACATCTAGTCTCTGTGATGAGAATGAGCCTGTTTCTTTTGATGAAGCACAAAATTCAAAAAATTGGATGGCTGCTATGCAATCTGATTATGATGCCATAATGAAGAATGGTACATGGTCTTTATGTGACTTGCCTCCTGGCAAGAAGGCCATTGGCACTAAGTGGGTATACAAGCTGAAGCGTAAACCTGATGGTACAGTTGACAGGTATAAGGCTAGGCTTGTTGCAAAGGGTTATGCGCAGGAAAGAGGCATTGATTTTGATGAGACCTTTGCACCTACATGCCATATGACTACTGTTCGGAGCATTTGTGCACTTGTAGCCCATCATGGTTGGAATGTACATCAGTTGGACATTAAAACAGCATTTCTGAATGGTGACTTGCATGAAGAAGTGTATGTTTTTCAGCCCCGTGGCTTTGTGCAGAAAGGGCATGAAAACCAGGTGTGAAGGTTAAAGAAGGCGTTATATGGTTTGAAGCAAGCACCACGTGCTTGGTATGAGAAGATACATGCCTATCTGATTGCACATGGTTTTGAGAACAATCCAACTGAAAGCACCTTATATGTTAAGCGTGCTAATGATGTGCTTCTGATCATTGTTGTCTATGTTGATGACATGGTGCTCACTGGTCCTATTGAGACACATATTGCTGATTTTAAGGCTGATTTGCATGCCTCATTTGAGATGTCTGATTTGGGGCATTTGCATCACTATTTGGGCATTCAGTTTATGCACGTTGATGGTGGAATGGCTTTGTGTCAAACGAAATATATTGACACATTATTGCAGCATTTTGGCCTTGAAGACTGTAAGCCTATTACCACTCCTATGGAGACAGGTTCACGATTGAGTCTTCATGATGCTGGAGATGCATTTGATGCTCTTCTCTATCAGCAGGCTGTTGGATGCTTGATTTACTTATGCATTACTCGGCCAGATATTCAGTTTGCTGTCTCACAGATGAGCAGGTTTATGCATTGCCCAGGAGTCACGCATTGGAAAGCGGTTAAGCGCATCTTTCGCTACTTGAGTGGTACTCGGCTACTTGGGTTGTGTAGCTCAGTGATGAGTAGCACCTCCTTTAATGTCAATCCGGGAAGACGTGAGGATGGTATGAAGACCTCGAGCAAGTGGCGGCACAAGTGCGTGAGTGAGAAGCACACAATCATGCACACACATACACACACGCGCACACACGGCAAGACAAAGAGTGAGAATCAATGGAGTTCTTAGATTACTTTCAAGGAGCTCTTACTAGTTTGTTTCAATTACAATCTAACCTCAAAAATGAGCTCTCTAGCTCCTTTTATAGTTTTTGACTAGCTTTGGCCCTGTTCAGACCTAGTGTCCGGCCTAGTTAAAAATTAGGTTCCAGGGCTTATTTGAGGGCTCAAACGAGATCTAAAAAATACGAAAATTGGTACGATGGTACTTCTAATACTCCTCAAGCTCGAGGACTCCTCGGCTTGAACAAAATGGAGTTACTAAAAATAGATAATGGTATTTACAATGGTTTTTAGTGATGAAAATCACTATTTTTGTAGGGGATTCTTCTGAAAATTTGACATACACTTCTTGGAGCTCCCTACTTCCCTACTTGCTCCCTTTCCTTGTGTGTCCACCTTTTGATGTGCTTCCATGCTTTGTCCTTGACTTTGAGCTTCAACACTCCCCCCCCTCTCGAGTCTGTCGTCCCTGACAGACCCTTGTTGGAAGGGCTGTTCTATGTAGTGCTTTGAGAGGTGGTGTCCATCCGTTGTATGAGCTGGTTCCTTGGATTCCAGCAAGAATGTGTCATTGTGAGCTTTCAAAACTGTTGATATATTTAGGTAGTGATGTGTGTGAACACTGTAGGACCGCCGGGGCACTTTTTTCCCTCTTTAGGAGGTTTTTTTCCCCCGGCTTGTATATACGCCTATTGCCCTAATGGGCTACTTATCTTTGTACATTCTCTAGTAATACATTCAGTCTTGTGTGTTGTGCTCCAAGCTTCTTCCTCTTCCTTGTGCTGTTCGCGTGCTTCCGCAGACGTCTAACTCCAACAATTGGTATCAGAGCAGGTCGTTGATTCTTCTAGGGCGCCGTCGACACTCCTCCGTTTGCAGTCTCAGATTCGCACAAAATTTGGTGAGCATACTCAGGGTGTTTTCGAGATCAAAACTGCTTCGCTTTATGGTGCCGAAATCGTGATCTGAGCTCGTTTCGGCCTCCGAACGCACTATCGTAGTGCTTGTGCAGGCTATTTTGTCCTTTTGTGCCAAAGGTATATACCAGTTTCTGTTCGCCAGTTTAAGCGTCTCGAAGTCTGCTACAGGTCTAGCAGAACTCCTCTGGGCAGTTCTGTTCAACTTTTTGAGATACAGTCAATTTTCTGCATCAAGGTATTTTAGTCACCGGCCATGGCTGAAAGCAGTGATGTATTCCGTATGTTGGTTGTTGAGGATAAGTTGGATGGTACCAACTACCCATTATGGGCTTATATGATGCGACATGTATTGGTTGCAAAAGGATTGTGGAACATTGTGCAGGGTGTTGAAAGACGTCCTGTTACACCTGTAACGACAGGTACTGCAAATACAGGTGTTGGAGCTGATGAAGATGGTGTCGAAGATGATATTCCGCAGATTCCTGTTCGTGCTGCTGTTTCTGTTGCACCTACTGCAGAGCAGATTCGTTGGGATGGCAGAGATGCCCAGGCACATGCATTGATAGCTTTGTCTGTCAAACGTGCCATTATTCCTCACATTCGCTCTTGCAGAACAGCAAAGGATGCTTGGGATACACTTACCACTTTGTACCAGGCTAGGAATGAGGCTCGTGTTGCTTACCTCCGAAAACAGTTGGAGAGTGAGCACATGAATGAAGGTGATTCGATGGACAGTTTTCTTACAAAGATCAAAGACCTGAAGGAACAATTGATTTCTGCTGATGAGGTTATACCAGATAGCTCACTTGTGCAGACCGTTCTGAATGGCCTTCCTGATTCATATCAGAGTTTTGCCTCTACTCTTCGATTGATGATGAAAGGCAATCCGAATGCCTTATCATTTGAGGAATTAGTCTCTGTTCTGTTGCAGGAAGATCAGTCCAGGCAGAACAGGTCCATTATGCGTGTTGCAGATCAAGCTTTCCTGGCTAGTCAGAAGGGCAAAGGAAAATGGAGCTCTTCTACTAGTAAGCAGAAATCTGCAAATGCTGCACAATCGAAGAACCAGGATAAAGATGAGAAGAAATCAGAAAAGCAGAAATTGTTCTGCAAGTACTGTAAAGGAAATGATCATATTATAAAGAACTGTCCAAAACTGGCTGCTAAAGAGGCAAAGAAGAAAGAGGCTGGAATGGTTGTTGCAGAGGCCTCTACACCAAAAACAGAGTCTGCAAATCTTGTGCAGGAAGAAGAATGGGCGTTTACTACTGTTTGCAGTTTTGACCCATCTTCTCATGATCAGTGCATGTCTGCAGTAGACTCAGATGTTTAGTACTTTGACAGTGGGGCAACCAAACATATTACCTCGCAGCGCAGTTTCTTCTCTTCACTCGAGCCTGCCCCTACAGGGAATACTGTCACATGCGCCAATAACTCCTCTTATCCTGTTATGGGAGTTGGTAAGATCATTCTGACTACTGCTGATGGTAGTTCTTTCACTTTGTCAGATGCTTTATTTGTGCCAGGGATCAAAAAGAACCTGTTATCAGTTTCTGCATTAGCCAAGATTGGCTTGGTTGTGAAATTCGTTGATGACAGGTGTACAGTCCATGATCTCTCAAATGGCGATGTGATTATTGCTTCTGGCATTTTATGTCGTGGGCTGTATAAGCTCATAGACTATGAAAAATCTGTGAATGATTCGGCATGTGCAGTTCATGATTCTCAGGCTATGTCAGATGCAAACCTTTGGCATGCACGCTTTGGTCATCTGAATTTTGCTGGTTTGTTACGCCTGCAGAAATCTGAAATGGTGTCCTCTTTGCCCAAACTTGAGGCACCTGGAAAACATGTTTGTGAAGGCTGTATTTTGGGCAAAATGCAACGTTCTTCCTTTCCAAAAGATGGTTCAGTTCGGGCTATGCAGAAATTGCAGCTTGTACATAGTGATGTTTGTGGTCCTATGCAGACACCCTCTTTTGGAAATTACCTTTACTTCGTGACTTTCATTGATGATTTTTCCAGGCATGCATGGGTATATCCACTCAAAGCAAAGTCCGAAGTGTTCATGTGCTTCAAACAGTTTTTGGTTTTGGCTGAAAATCTGTCAGCATGTAAAATGGGCACCCTCCGTTCTGATCGAGGGGGGGAATATATGTCTTCAGATTTTAATGCATTTCTGGCTGAACGTGGGATAAAACACCAGTGTACAGTGCCGTATACACCTCAACAGAATGGAGTTGCTGAACGAAAGAACAGGTCACTCATGGAGATGGCGAGGTGCATGGTCAAAAGTCAGGCTTTACCACATAGTTTTTGGCTTGAGGCTGTCATGTGTGCAGCATATGTACTGAACAGGTGTCCCACGAAAGCGTTGCAGTCTATCACTCCATATGAGGCTTGGCATGACCGCAAGCCATCTGTTGCTCATCTGTGTGTTTTTGGTTGTTTGGCATATGCATTAGTGCCTGAACAACATCGTAGAAAACTGGATGATAAGGCAGTAAAATGTATTTTTGTTGGGTACAGTTCTGAAAGTAAAGGCTATCGTCTGTATCATCCACAGACTAAACGCATTCTGGTTAGCCGTGATGTTGTCTTTGTGGAAGATGCTATTCAGCCATTGCTTTCATGTACTAAGGAGACATCTGTTAGCTCCAAAGACATGTATGATACTTTGATGCCTCTTTTTACAGGTGGACAGGCTAGCGCTGGTCCTAATGAGGCAACTTCTCAGCCTTTGCAGGTTTCATATGATGATGCAGATCATGCCATTTCTGATGCACATTTACATGATGCACTTGTTGATGAGAGAGCTGATATTGAACAGGCAAAAACTATGCCAAAATGGCTGGTGCAGACTTTGCGTGACAGCAAATTAGATGCACCTTTGTCATATCGTACTCGTTCAGGCTCTCATAGTACCTCCTTTGCATCAGATTGCTATGCTATGGCTGCATCTAGTCTCTGTGATGAGAATGAGCCTGTTTCTTTTGATGAAGCACAAAATTCAGAAAATTGGATGGCTGCTATGCAATCTGAATATGATGCTATAATGAAGAATGGTACATGGTCTTTATGTGACTTGCCTCCTGGCAAGAAGGCCATTGGCACTAAGTGGGTATACAAGCTGAAGCGTAAACCTGATGGTACAGTTGACAGGTATAAGGCTAGGCTTGTTGCAAAGGGTTATGCGCAGGAAAGAGGCATTGATTTTGATGAGACCTTTGCACCTACATGCCGTATGACTATTGTTCGGAGCATTTGTGCACTTGTAGCCCATCATGGTTGGAATGTACATCAGTTGGACATTAAAACAGCATTTCTGAATGGTGACTTGCATGAAGAAGTGTATGTTTTTCAGCCCCGTGGCTTTGTGCAGAAAGGGCATGAAAACCAGGTGTGCAGGTTAAAGAAGGCGTTATATGGTTTAAAGCAAGCACCACGTGCTTGGTATGAGAAAATACATGCCTATCTGATTGCACATGGTTTTGAGAACAGTCCAACTGAAAGCACCTTATATGTTAAGCGTGCTAATGATGTGCTTTTAATCATTGTTGTCTATGTAGACGACATGCTGCTCACTGGTCCTCTTGAGAAGCATATTGCTGATTTCAAGGCTGATTTGCATGCCTCATTTGAGATGTCTGATTTGGGGCATTTGCATTACTATTTGGGCATTCAGTATGCAAGTTGATGGTGGAATGGCTTTGTGTCAAACGAAATATATTGACACATTATTGCAGCGTTTTGGCCTTGAAGACTGTAAGCCTATTGCCACTCCTATGGAGACAGGTTTACGATTGAGTCTTCATGATGCTGGAGATGCATTTGATGCTGTTCTCTATCAGCAGGCTGTTGGATGCTTGATTTACTTATGCATTACTCGGCCAGATATTCAGTTTGCTGTCTCACAGATGAGCAGGTTTATGCATTGCCCAGGAGTCACGCATTGGAAAGTGGTTAAGCGCATCTTTCGCTACTTGAGTGGTACTCGGCCACTTGGGTTGTTTTATCCCAAGGGGGGATCACTACCGCCAGATTTGCATGCTTTTTCTGACTCAGATTGGGCTGGTTGCTATGACACTCGTGTGTCCACCAGTGGTTTTTGCTTCATGCTTGGTAGCTCATGTATATCTTGGTTGAGCAAGAAGCAGCCTACTGTGGCCACTTCCAGTTGTGAGGCTGAGTATAGGGCAGCTTTCACAGCGACTGTTGAGTGTGTGTGGCTCAGACGCCTTATGGCTGATTTGGGTGTTGGCCAGTCTTCTGCCACCACCATCTTCACTGACAGTCAGAGCGCATTGGCAGTTGCGAGGAACCCTGTGTTCCATGCTCGCACTAAGCACATTGAGGTGCATTATCACTATGTCAGGGAGAGGTTCTCTGCTGGGGAGATCACCTTGGCATATGTGCCCACGCAGGAGAACATTGCAGACCTTTTCACGAAGGCTCTGCCTAGGGAGAAGTTTGAAGCTTTCCGCAAAGCTTTGGGCTTACTTCCTTTTGTGGAGTGATTTCCACATAGCTCGGCACTTCCTTATACATGAGTGCCAGCTCCTTGTTCACCGCATCACTCCCAGGGGGGATTTGTTGATATATTTAGGTAGTGATGTGTGTGAACACTCTAGGACCGCCGGGGCACTTTTTTCCCTCTTTAGGAGGTTTTTTTCCCCCGGCTTGTATATATGCCTATTGCCCTAATGGGCTACTTATCTTTGTACATTCTCTAGTAATACATTCAGTCTTGTGTGTTGTGCTCCAAGCTTCTTCCTCTTCCTTGTGCTGTTCGCGTGCTTCCGCAGACGTCTAACTCCAACAAAAACTGCAAGTTGCTCAAAAGAGGTTGTCAAGAGTGATTTGGAGCAACTACTGGCTTCAATTTGCTTCCGAGATATGGATGTTGTTCCCATGATGTCCGCTAGCTCTTCCAAAGATGATGTTGAGAGCAGTCATGCCAACTACTCATAACCCATAATGAATGATGGGTAAGTGTGTTCGTGCCTGGGTTGAAAAAAGTATGTGCCTTGTGCAAGGCCTGGTAATGTAGCCCTACGCATGCTTACTTGAAAAATGCATTGGAAGAAGTATGGTGCAAAAATTACGGGTCTTGAGCTAAGTGCTCAAGGGTATGCTGACGAAGAGGTTTCCTAAACTATCATGGTTATGGTGTTTCCAGAGTAAAGATACTATGGAGAAGGTTGATGGATGTTTGTCTCTTCGTGTTGTACACTCGGCCTTTGGGATGGAACATTGTTGATGAATGTCCATGTTGATTGTCCACTGATGAGATCTTTTGAGTGGTGGATCCTCTCTCCTCTTCTCCAAGCAACATTTGTCAAATAGTGAGAATTGAATTGCTTGATATTCCTTGGCAAGCAACATCAGGTAACTACACCAAGCTGAGTTTCACATATTCTCTTTAGCTCACCATATGCAGGAGTCTTCTCCTCCAGAACTACCTTTTGCAGATATCTCCTTGGATGCTCTGGTACATGAAGTAGTTAAGCATCACTCAAGTTGCGGACCTTCAAGCTCTTCATTCCTACCATGGTAAGAGAAAATCATAGTTGTAGATGCCATGTTCATGCCAAATGCTTGTCATTTACCAGATAAGGCAGCAATAATCTCACTGCTGGCCGAGACACACTTCTATCCAAATTGATAAATGCCTAGTAATCAACAGTTCCACCTTCAACTAAGCATGACTCATTCATGTTTCATAAGCCAAACCTGGGAACAAGCTCTCTCCCGCTTTTCTTTCTCCTTTTTTTTTTTTTTTTTGAGGAAAAGGATATCACAAAACAAGAACACAAAAGTTAGTATCAATAGAAATATTTGACATATGTCACTGTGCTCTTGTGCGTGGGATTCTCAAGTGTGTCTATGCACGGCCGTGTAATGTGGCCCTATATTAATGCATACTTTGGAAATGCATGACCTGAATGGTGCAAAAGACAGGGTTGTGCAAGGAGCACATGGTTGTTGCTCGTTCGAGGCTTTCGATGTCATTTGTGGAGGTTGATGCCGACCTTGGTGGAGGTATCCATTGAGTCTCGAACTGATGTAATCCTCCTTATTGGAGTCCATTTTAGAACATCATTTGGCACTGTAGAGGTCACTTCAGGCGTCTTTCTCTTTGGATGCTTTCTGAACTGTGGTATCCAGTGTGGTTGACGCTTTGGTTCGGTGGAGACTACTTGCACTTTTGGCTTCCAAACCCATATCCTTTTTGCATGTCTTCCTACTAATGTTGAAGAGCTGATTTGATCTTCCTTTGGTCTCTGTACGTGGTTCTTACCCTTTTCTCTTTTTGGCTTCTTTGTTGAAACCTTTTGCATGTGGGAGAACAAAGGTTGTTGTGGATGTAGGAGCTTCTTAGGTACCCACATCTGTAATTGCCCTTGTTGAGCTGCAGCTAACTTCTTAGGCACCCAAACTTGTTGGATACCTTGTGATTGAGCTTGTCTGAGCTGCTTCCTTCGTCTTCTGGCCTGGTTGGTTTGCATGGATGGAATTTGTGGGGGCAAGGTTGGTGGTTGCTCTCGTTTGCGTACCCATATCTGCTTCATCGGTTGAGTTGTTCTGCTTCGCGCGTTCTTTTGGTCTCTCGTCCGGAGAGTCTTTAGTGATTGATCTGCCCTTAGTTGCTGCCTCCTTCTGGCCTTTGGAAAAGAAGGGAGTTCCATTGTGGTTCTGACTCTTTGTTTGAGATCTTCATTCTTCTGCATCACATAGCCTTGGACAAGAACAGCATGGTCAACTTCATGTGCACCCCTGGAGGGACCAGGAGTCTGTGCCTTTCCTAGTTCCTTGAGTGCTCCATTATCTAACTCTACTGTAATTCGACTATGATTGACCCATACTTGAAGAAGT
The DNA here is from genome assembly GCA_020310875.1 of Ceratopteris richardii. Classification (NCBI taxonomy): domain Eukaryota; kingdom Viridiplantae; phylum Streptophyta; class Polypodiopsida; order Polypodiales; family Pteridaceae; genus Ceratopteris; species Ceratopteris richardii. The sequence continues at coordinate 36,550,753 of CM035442.1, read as the reverse complement.
CCACTTCTTAGGTTTAAGTTGACTGCTTGGTCATAGATCCAGTCTTGACCCAAGACAAGAGGTTTAGTGAGATCCTCATCTTGACACACTAGTACTTTAACTGTCATTGCCTCATCATGAATGTAGAGGGGAAGTTCCACCTCGCCCATGCAAGGGGTTTCCACGCCTCCCAATCCTATGAGATATGCTTCCACAGGATTGACAGTTAACTGCAACTCTTTACAGTAAGACAATTTAACGGCACTAGTGGCTGCACCTGAGTCAATCAAGGCTCTTACGGTCCTTGCACTCTCTCCTTGTCCTATATCTAAGGTTATGAAAGGACGTCGATCAGTTATCCTATGTGAGCTTGTTCCTGCGACTTCACACATTGCCATATGATATCCTTGATCTGCATAGTCATTTGTTCTAGGCTGATCTCTACCTTGCCTTCGTAATTTCATCCTTCTGATGCGTTCTAAAGCTTCTGCTTGAGCTTCTTCTCGAATTCGCTTTTCTTCCTCTTTGCGTTTCTTAGCAGTGTTGAGTCGGCTGAGCATTTCCTCCGTGAGGGGTTCCTGATACAACTTGACTCTGCAACCGCTAATATAGTTTGGGAGAACATCACCCTCTAACGTGGCTAGTTGTACTGCTCCACTCGTGGAGATCCTATTGATGATCATAGGTCCGTAGCCTCTCTTTTCTAGCTTCCTCGCGTGTTGTTTCAGTGTGTAGACTAAAACTAGATCTCCTGCTTTCAAACCCTTATCCTTCACATGGGCATCAAAGTATGCCTTCTGTCTCTTCTTGGCTGCATATATTCCTGCAGCGGCTCTCAGTCTTGTTTCCCCTAATCGTTCAAGGTCAAAGATCCTAGAGGAGAGCTCATGACCTGTCCATTCGTGCTCTTGTGCTACTCTCAATGTAGGAATCAAGAAGTCCAAGGGTAGCACAGCGTTTTGGCCGAATACCATCTGAAAGGGGGTGGCTTGGAGTACCGTTTTGTAGGCAACTCGGTATGCCCAAACAGCATGGTGTAGCTGTTTGTCCCAATCAGAGCGTTTAGTGTTCACTAATTTCGTCAGTACATTGCATAAGATCTTATTAGTGCTCTCAGCTTGTCCATTAGCTTGAGGGTGATAGGGGGCAGACTTCTTGTGTATTACCAAGAATTCTTGGAGTAGATTTTCAATCACTTCGTTCAAGAAATGAGTGCCTCTATCACTTACAAGCTCTATAGGTAGCCAATATCTTGTGAATACATTCTCAAACAGGAATTTAGCAGTTGTCTGAGCGTCATTCTTTGTCGTAGCTTTTACCTCTACCCACTTAGTTAGATAGTTTGTTGCAACAATGATGTATTCCGCATGAGATCCCTTAGCTGGGGGATTAATAGGACCTACGAAGTCTATTCCCCACTTAGAGAACGCACGTCCACCCATCATAGGTTTCAGTGGCATCTCATCTTTGCGTATAGGATACTGAGTCCTCTGACAGACATCACACCGTTTCACATAGGTATGTGCATCCATGTGAAGGGTAGGCCACCAGAAGCCCGCAAATAGTATTGCCTTGATCACCCGATCCGGTCCAAAGTGTCCTCCTGCTACACCTTGGTGAGCAGTTTCTAAGATCTTAAGATATTCACTTTCATGGACACATAGCCTCAGGTAACCATCTTTACCACGCTTATATAGATTATCACCAATGAGTGAGTAATCCACGGCTTCTTGTTCTAAGCTCCTTTTCCTCGCCAGAGTCATGTCTGGAGGGAATGTGTTTGTCCTCAGGAAGGATACTAGAGGTTCGCTCCAATCTGGCACAATGGATACTTGATAAAGAGTGGCGTGTTCCACAGGTGGTTTAGTGCAACAGATTGGGCATTCCTTGCACAACTTTTGGACATCAGCTTCCATAGTTGGCCAATGTACTCCGAGTCTCTTTAGGGTCTGTAAAGTTCGTTGCTTTGAGTAGTGTTGCTCCAACGCACCTACATGTGCTAATTGCAACCATTTAGCGTACTCATCCTCTTCTACGCAACAAGCCAAGATCCCTTGATCTGTGTGCTTGTACATACTTCCTGCCATGATGTGGTACTTTTGGGCTTTTACAACCTCTCTATTCCGTGTGTTTACCACTGGATGGTTAGGCCCGTATGTCAATACTGGTACCAATGGCTTAGCCCACTGCAGCACCACTTCCAAATTAAACAAGTAAGCGTCAGGAAGGTCATCTGATACTCCTTGTGGGGCTTCTCTAGATGTGAGCCTAGAAAGATGATCAGCTCTTAAATGAGTCCTCCCTTTTCTTACCACAACCTCAAAATCATATTCCATTAGCAAGAGAAACCATCTCACTAATCTTCCTGTATTGCATGGCTTGTTTACAAGATATAACGATGCTTGGTGGTCAGTAAAAAACTTGAACTTATTTGCAAGCAAATAATGTCTAAACTTTTTAACCGCATACACCATGCCTAAGCCTTCTCTCTCTGTAGTGGTGTAATTCCGTTCAGCTGCATTCAATTGTCTACTGGCATAGGCAATTGGAAGATCCATGTTACCTTCACCAGTAGGTTGTGCAAGCACACATCCAATGGCATAATTGGATGCATCCACATGACCGTGGAATGGCTTATTCCAATCTGGTGTGGTCAAGATTGGTGCTGAACATAATCTTCGTTTAAGCTCCTGGAAGGAATTCTCACATTCATCCGTCCACTCAAAGTTAGTCAGAAGTCCGTACATGGGCTTTGCAATGACAACATACATGTGAATGAATCTTCAGTAATAACCACAATGCCCCATGAAAGCTTGTACTTCCTTGACATTCTTTGGCCTAGGTAACTCTGCTATAGCTCTCACTTTCTCTTCGTCAGTAGATATGCCATTCTTTGACACTATGTGTCCTAGAATCTTGCCTTGCCTGACCATGAAAACACACTTTTCTGGGTTCAGGCAGACTTGATATTCTCTACATTTGTCGAAGATTTGCCTGAGTTCGGGGATATGGGTTTGCCTAATGTTCGAATGAGCACAAAGATCATCAACATAGACTTCTAAGTTCTTCCTCAGGAACTCTTTAAACACATGGCACATCAACCTCTGGAAGGTAGCCGGTGCATTGGTAAGCCCGAATGGCATTACTCTAAAGGCAAAAATGCCCCATTCAGTGGCAAATGCCGTTTTATGTTGATCCTCTGGAGCTATGGCTACTTGATTGTAGCCCGAAAATCCATCAAGGAAGCTGTACACTTCCTTGCCTGCCACTCTTTCTAAGAGATGTTCTGTGATGGGAAGCGGATAGTTATCTCGAATCGTGGCTGCATTAACCTTTTTCAAGTTAATGCACACACGCAGCTTTCCCTTCTTCTTGGGCACCACTACGATGGGGGATACCCATTCAGTGTGCTCAATTTCGTAGATAAATCCAGCTTCAACCAGTCTATCTATCTCTTCTTTGATCCTAGCAGCGTAATTATCGTTATATGTATAAGGCTTTTGCTTAGAGGGTTTGGCATCTGAGGTCATGGGGATGGTGTGTGAGCATATGTCTGGGTCAACACCCTTCAAATCCTTGTAACTCCAAGCGAATACATCTCTGTATTCTCTTAGCAAGGCAATCAATTCGTGCTCTTCTTCTTCTGTTAGGTCATGGCCTATCTACGTGCATCTCTCCTCTCCTTCTTCTAGGGCCACTACTATTTTCTTGGTGGTTTCTTTGTTATCATAGGCCTCTCCTACTTGTGCCTCTCGTTTAGGCATTCTTATCATGACTCTCCTGTCGTCTATCTCATACTTCTTAAAATTTTCTGGGACCTCAAACAAAGATTCTTCCTCTTCTGGTGAGACTTCTCTCTTCTTTCGTTTCTTCCCTTCTTCCTTCGGGGTTACATGTGTCGCTAATCTTACATCATTTGTAAGCTCTCCATGCCTCTGGGGTTGAAATTCTACTTCATGGAAGTATTCTTCATCTGATGCAAATGGTGGGTCCATAATGATTGACTCGAGATCGGAGTCGCTTGCATCCTTAAATGCATCAGGGCTAGGTTCGCATTCTTCTAGAACTTCCTCTCCCATGATTGGCTCTATGGAGAAGACTGAAATGTCATAGCCATCCTCATCACAGTGAGGTGTCCATTGTTCCTCATTGATGGCTACGTCCATTGTTGCTAAGATTTCTGCCCAGCCATGGGGTTCAAATTCCTCGTCAGGAAAGACTACAGGTGCATAGGCTGGGTCTTGAATGGGTCTATGAGTTTCGTTTGCACCTATTTCTCTGGCCTTTTCTCTCTTCTCTTCCTCTACTGCTACTTTGCACATCCATAAGTGGGTGTCTTCATGCATCCATGAGGATCCTGACCCTATGGAATGCACAGATTCCGTATCATCTTTGGCTCTATGGATGGGATTCCACTGGATAGGAGGTACATCTCTATGAGAGTAATCTTTGAGATTTACTTTGGTTGTAACACCTAAGTGTTGCAGGTACAAAGAATTGGTCCCCCAATCCTGTACCACTTGCAACTGTCGCATAAATGGTCTTCCCAAAATCATCTCATAGGCATGATTTTTGCTGAAGTCACATATAGCAAATGTATGCTCAAACTCGACACCACAAGTGGTGAGAGTTATTCCTTCTAACAATCCTAGGGGTCTCTCTATGTGACCATCGGCCATCTGCAATTTCATTCTCGTTGGCCTGAGTGCTGGCTTGCCCCAACGCTTCCATAGGGAAGTAGTGGCAATTGCAACTCCTGCACCTGAGTCCAAAATTGCCTTGGTGGTGTACTCCTGGTAGGTGATGGGAAGATAGGTGTTCCCTTCTTCACCTTCACACATATCTCCTATCTTATCCAAGGGAATTTCTGGCACTGTCCTATGGGATCCTACCTGGGAACGAGGTTTGGCTACTTCTAGTACTTGTTTGGCGACATGTTTCCATACTTCAGGTCTAACCTTGAGTAGCTCTTCTAACTTGAGATTGCACTGCACGTTAGTGTTCTTCACTACTTCTGTGTTCCTAGGTATGACTGAATCTTCATTTCTTACCATGACTGTAGGTGCTCTCATACACGTGGACTTTGCTTCCCATGGGCCTGTGAAGTGGGGTGGCTCTTGTATGGAATTAGACTCAAAGTCCAATCTCTCGTGAGACTGAGTACTCTCATGTTCCCCGTAAATAGATGGGATGTCTTGTGGGAATTGGTCGTGTGAATCATCCACAAGTTCAAAGGGAGGGGCGACTTCACTTTCGTTATCCCATTTGTCTTCTTGAATCTCTCGTAGGAAGTCTGGTGCAAACCGATTCATAGAAGAAGAAGTGTCTGGCTCCGTAGAATTAGGCACATAAGCAACCTGGGAAGGAGGGCTTATTCTATCGTTGGCTCTCTCCTCGTTCTCATAGATGGCTGGAGCACAAGCTTCCTGGGGAGGATTACTTATTCTATTACTTTTCCGAACAGGCTCATACGCTCCCTGAGAAGGAATGTAGGCAACCTGTGGAGGTACGTAAGCTTTCGAGGGAGGCTCATCTACCTTTTGGGGGGAAAGATAAGCTTCTTGAGGAGGCACATGGGCTTCCTGAAGAGGCTGGCTTATCCGTTCTCTTGCCCTTTCCTTTCTTTGAGGGGCAGGTTCCTTTTCTGATTGTGCAATTAGCCTCTCTATTCTTTCCAGCAGTCCATCAAAATGTAACTGCGTCTTAGCTGAGCTAGAGATGTTAAAGAGGCGGCTAGCTTCGAACATGGCTTGAGCCAATTCCACCATCTTAGCACAAATTTTAGTTCGTTCAAGCTCTAGCTCGGCTCTAGGGTAGCATTTTTCATGATCGGTCATGGTTGGCCCTTCTTGGATTCTGCAAGAAAATCGTGTGATTTACGATTGTGAGCAATCACGATTGTCTGGGAACAAAATCGTGGAAAACACGATTTTGATCACAAAATCGTGAAAAACACGATTTTGACCACAGAATCGTGATAAATACGATTTTATTCATAAAATCGTGGAAAACACGATTTTGAGCACAAAATTGTGAAAAACACGATTTTGAACACAACATCGTGATAAACACGATTTTATTCATAGAATCGTGAAAAATATGATTTTGATCACAAAATCGTGAAAAACACGATTTTGACCACAGAATCGTGATAAACACGATTTTATTCATAAAATCGTGGAAAACACGATTTTGAGCACAAAATTTTGAAAAACATGATTTTGACCACAACATCGTGATAAACACGATTTTATTCATAGAATCGTGAAAAATATGATTTTGATCACAAAATCGTGAAAAACACGATTTTGACCACAGAATCGTGATAAACACAATTTTATTCACAAAATTGTGAAAAACACGATTTTGACCACAGAATCGTGATAAACACGATTTTATTCATAAAATCATGGAAAACACGATTTTGAGCACAAAATTGAGAAAAACACGATTTTGACCACGGAATCTTGATAAACACGATTTTGACCACAGAATCGTGATAAACACGATTTTATTCACAAAATCGTGGAAAACACGATTTTGATCACAAAATCGTAATAAACCCGATTTTATTCATAAAATCGTGGAAAACACAATTGTAAACACAAAATCGGGGAAAACACGATTTTGACCACAGAATCGTGATAAAGACGATTTTGAGCACAAAATCGTGGAAAACACTTTAGTACACAAAATCGTGGAAAATATGATTCTAGTCACAGAATCGTGGAAACTAATTGAATGATCTTGAGGTCTGGTAACAAATTGTACACATATTCCCAGCAAGAACTGAGAAGGAAAGAAATAGAGCCAGTGGTAGGGGATTTGCAAGAAAAAGATTTAGGGCAAGAAAACAACATGCAAAATTTAAATGAAACAAATGAGCCTACAGAAACTGGGGATTATAGAAACATCCTCAAATATATGTACACAAATAGGTTTGGAACCTATGTATATCAGGATGGAATGCATAAGTTTCTCATTAGATTGAGAAACTTAGAAGTTCCCCTGAACATAACACCAGTAGCTCAATTCAAAGATGGTAGATATGAGGATAGGCAAGGATGTGTATACATCTTCTCACAAGACCCAGAAAATTCAAATGACCTAGGGCAATGTGCAGACAAGAGACCTTGGGAACAGAACCTAGGACAATCAGATTTGCCAAGACCACATGGAATTCACAATAATGGTGAACAATCACAAGGTAGGAGAACACATACTTCCCCAAATCCTTTTGAAAAGGAACCAGAAGGATTTAATGATTTCCCACTAAGAAGAAGACATCATTGGCAAAATCAGGGTAGAATGCTTAGACCATATCAAGTAGCCAAATGCATGAAAAATCAATATGAAGGATATTCTGATCCTCATGCTCATGCTGCAGAATTTAGGCAATTAATCAGAGCTAAAGAAGTAGAGGATTACAAAGTCCAATTTGAAGCATTTGGTTTAACCCTAACAGGACCTGCATTATCCTGGTTCATTCCATTAAGAAAAGAAATGTATCTAGATATTGAATCCTTTCTAGAAGCCTTCATTGGGGAATTCTCAAAGACCAGAATAAAACATAGCACAACCACACTAATACATAGCTTTAAGCAGCAAAACGATGAAAATGTCAGAGAGGCAGCTAGGAGATTCAAGCAGTACATTGACAGATGTCCCAAAGAAGGAATACCTTCCATGGCAAGACAGGTATCCCTATTCATAGAAGGTTTGAGGAGTGCCCAATTGAGAACCCTAGTGTATTATAGGAGATGCCCTGACCTAGGAGCTTGTGAGAAAGAGGCAATAGATTTGGAAGATAACAGAGGTCAAGACCTGTTAGCATTTGATCAACCTAGAGCAAATGAAGATAAAATTCCACCAACAAAAGAATTGGCTCAAGCCATTGCTAAAGCGAAGTCAGCACTAAAACCAATCTGATAAATACCAAGATAACAACAAATAAAAAAATGCTATAATTGTGGAGAAAATCATTTGGTACAACAATGTCCATATAAAAAACCACAACACTTGCAAGACAGGAAAACACTCAAATACTGTACACTAGAGAGGAAAGGGACAAATCATACTAGAGAAGACTGTTTTTACAACAAACAACCCATTAAGGAGAGAGATTATGCAAGTCAAAGAGAATCTGGATATATTGAGCAACCAAGACCTATACTTGGGCAACAACCTCCATTACCAACAAATGTGGTACGAGTTAAATATAAACCAATAGAGGAGGGAAATTCAAGAATAAGATCACCATACAAGGAAGATTATCAATGGAATGAAGGTTATCAAGAAGAATGGGAAGGATATGAACTGAGAGAACCAGAACTACAAGCCCTAGATTTGGGAAATGGGAGAATTGAGATGGATACAGCCACATTCATGTATACAACCAATAATTATATGTCCAATCAAAAACCTCAGTTCAAAGGGGGATCAAAGATAACTTGTTATAGATGTGGGGGAGAACATTTCATTAGAGACTGTCCACAACCTCCTACATTAAGAATAGAGGGAGCCTATTGTAAGGATTGTGGCAGGGAACATTTAATAAAGGATTGTCCAAGAAATCCTCAAAAACAACAAAACACATCTAACAACATACCACTGAAAACAATCAACATCATGGATCAAGAAGAATTGAGTGACATTGACCAAGTGAATAGAAATGCTATAACAAGGGCACAAGCTAAACAACAAGAAACCACTAAGGAACAAAATGAGGGGTCAGTTTCAAAAGTGAAGAAAAATAGACAAAAAGGCAAATGGGAAAGGAAAAAAAGAATGGGTAAAAACTTGGAAGAAGAGAATAGGGAACACTCAAACAGTATTCCCTCTCAAAAGACACAAACCCAGTCAGAGATAAGAAACTCACAGAGTCTGGACACCATGATAAAAGCATACAAGGGAAGAATTCAAGAGGGACCAAGTGCTACAGATCATGTAATGGCTTATCCTATGCCAGACTTAGAACATGAAAGGATGCAGAAGTGTAAACAAATCATACAAGAAGCACAACTCAAACAGGGAGAAGTAGACAATTCTCAAAAATCAGTTGAGGAAACAGAGGCAATAAGAACAAGAGGAAATATTAATCAGGAAGAAAACCCACAAATAACATTCCAGGTGAATATAGATAAACAATGTACAATTCTATATCACACCACATTGGAAGAATTGATAAAACAGAATCCTCACTTACAGAACAAAATGAAAAAATGGGAAACGATATCAGAAAATCTTCATCCACAACTGCAGGAATTGGAGGAATTGTGGAATATTCCCATTGATAAGATAGGAGGATATTGTGAAGGAGAAGAGGGAAACTCAACCCTAAAAATACAATTTGGAAAAAACCATGCCAAAGCTATTCTGGATAGTGGATCTGGAGTGGCCATCATGACTAAACAAACTTGGGAAAAATGGGGAAAATTTAAATTAATACCCACCAAAATGAGATTGCAACTTGCAAATGGACACATAGAAAAACCCCTAGGAATATGGGAAAAGGTCATTGTGGACATATGTGGAATAGAAATAGAACATACCTTTGCCATAGTTGAATTTCCACAATCCACTTCATATGAAATTATCCTAGGAAGACCATTTATGAGACAAATGCAAATTGTGCAAGATTGGGGTAATGATTGCCTGTACCTTCAGAGTAAAGGAAGAATAACCAGAGTGAACCTAAGAAATGGGCATTATTGTGACATATCTCCTCAAGAATGGTATAAAATACATCAAAATCAAGAAGTAAGTGACGAATCAGAGATGGAAGACCATACTGAAACTGAATCATCACTATGGAAGTGCAATATGATAAGAAACCTCACCAATAGAAAAAGAAGACTGAGAAGAGAAGATTGTGTAGAAGGAAGAAAGTTACAAGATGAGAGCTATGTACCACAAGAATTCAAAGATGAAGAATTTGAGCCCTATGGGTGGAACCAAATTTTGGCTACCATGGAACTGGCCAGTGATGAGTATGTAGGAGTGGAATTTCAAAATGAAGAAGGGTATGATGTTTTTCACATTGGAATACAAATGATAAAGGTGTCAAAAACAGAGGAGGACCAGGAGAAGGAATTGATATTAAAAAAAGGGAAAGCACAATATTTAGAAGAAGTAAAAGCTGAGGATGCAATAAAAGATAAAATCTCAGGCAAATATAAGAAAAACAAACACAAGGAAATAGAAGAAAAAAAGGAGAAAGAAACAAACAAAGATCAACAGTTTGATGTACCAGCAAATTTCAAAACTTATGAAGTAGAAGACAGACTACTTCTAAAATGAAACCAAAAAGGGAAAAGAAAAAAGGGGAGGCTTATGATAACGAGGAACAAACTAAGAAGGTCATGATCACTCAGGAAGATGGGGAAGAAAGACATATTGTGATAGCTGATGACATGACAACCAGGAAGAAGAGGCATTGAGAAATCTGGCCAGAAACTATAGAGATGTGTTTGCTTATAGTTATAAGGATTTGAAAGGTATTGATCCTAAAATCTGTGAGCATAAGATTCCTAATACACCTGATGCAAAACCTAGCAAACAGAGACATTACACATTCAATGATAAATACTCTGCTAAAATAAAGGAAGAAATTGACAAGCTGTTGGCTGCCAATTTCATCTATGAGATTGAGTATATAGAATGGATATCTCCTATAGTTGTAGTACCAAAAAAGAATGGGAAACTTAGGGTATGCATTAACTTGAAGAAGGTGAATGCAGCAACTATAAGAGATAGTTATCCATTACCAATAACAGATCACCTTCTAGAAAGAGTTACAGGGAAGGAGGTTTATAGTTTTTTCGATGGTTTTTCAGGATACAATCAGGTACCTATAGCATTGAAAGACCAACATAAAACTGCCTTTTCCACAGAATGGGGAATTTATGCTTTTAGGGTCATGCCCTTTGGATTGACTAATGCCCCAGCAACCTTTCAAAGATTGATGTGTCATATCTTCAAGGAATTCCTGAGGAGTGTGATGGAAATTTATGTAGATGATCTATGTACTTTTTCATTAAAAAGACAAGATCATTTGCAAGATTTAGAGAATATATTCAGGAAATGCAGAACATACAGAGTGTTTAAATCTAGAAAAGTGTGTATTCTTTGTGAGACAAGGAAGAATGTTAGGTCACATAGTCTCTAAAAATGGAATTTCAACTGATGGGAAGAAAATAAAGGCCATAATAGAACTTGCAAGACCAACAAATGTAAAAGAACTTCAAACTTTCATGGGGCATTCTGGGTATTATAGAAAATTTGCACACAAGTTTGCTGACATAGCCAAACCCTTATATGCTCTAATTACGAAATTTGAGTGGACCAAGGAGTGTGACCAAGCTTTTGAAACTCTGAAAACTTGTTTGGTAACAGCCCCAATTCTGAAAACACCTCAGTGGGATAAAATTTTTCATGTCCATGTGGATGCTTCAAATTATGCTTTGGGATGTGTGTTAGCACAACCAATAGCAGGAAGCAAGTTGGATTTCCCAGTGGCTTATGCTAGTAGGCAACTGAATTTAGCAGAGAAAAATTACACAACCACTGAGAAAGAAGGGTTGGGAATGATATTTGCTATAAAAAAATATAGACATTATCTTTTAGCCAACAAGTTTAAGTTCTTTGTGGACCATCAAGCATTACTATATTTGGTAAATAAACCTTGTCACACTGGTAGAATAGTCAGATGGTTCCTTTTACTAATGGAATTTGAGTTTGAGGTGGTGGTCAGACAAGGGAAAACACACTTAAGAGCAGATCATTTGTCTAGAATCCAGTCTAAAGAACCTAGTTCACCTTTAGATGATGACCTGCCAGATACTTATTTGTTCAAAGTAGAAAGTGTTCCTAAGTGGGCTATGACTTTAGTACCATTGTTAACCATGGGACCTTGCAGAACATTTGGAAACAACACACACTTGGTATTACAAAGCAGAAATTTTATGCTACTAGCTGGGCACTTGTATCACCTCAACCATAATGGCATATTGGAATATTGTACTCCTGAAGAAGAGCAACAGGAATATCTGAAAAGAGCTCATTGTTGGAACCCTTGCACTCATGCTTCCAGGGTAGTCACCCTAAGTAATCTCAATAGGATGGGGGTACATTGGCCTAATAAGATTCAAGATGTAACAAAATACATTGCTAATTGTTGGAAGTGTCAATCATTTCAAGATTCAGAATTCATAACTCTATATTGGTTTCAGAAAAATCCAGAGTGGAGTGAAAATATTATTGAAGAGTTGAAAAGGAAGAAAAAAGGAAAACAAGTAATAGCTGGTGCAGATTCAAAAAATCTACAAGTAATTTCTGAAGAATATCAATTGATAGGAGAACAATTGTATAAGAGAGGGATGGATGGATATTTAAGAATTTGTGTTCCTGAGGATAAATATCTGGAAATGTTGGAAATGGCACATTCTGGAGTGGCAGGTGGACATTTCTCAAGTGATAGAACAGCTAAACTCATACTATATTCTGGCTTTTGGTGGCCAACCCTATTTCCTGATGCAAAAACCTATGTAAAAAGATGTGACATCTGTCAGAGGGTGAGTCAACCGAATAAAATAGATAATATGCCATTAGTTCCACTTATTTCAGCCAGAGCCTTTAGTAAATGGGGATTAGACTTTATTGGACCTATACATCCTCCAGCAAAACAATCCCATGCTAAATACATAATAGTGGCTACAGATTACCTGACAAAGTGGGCTGAGGCCAAAGCCACAAGAAGGAATGATGCTCATACTACTGCCAGATTCCTATATGAAAATATCATCACCAGATTTGGACTTCCAATTGAATTGGTAAGTGATAGGGGGACCCATTTTGTAAATCAAATCATAGAAAACATAACTGAATATTTCCTGATTAGTCACAGAAAGTCAGCCCCATATCACCCACAAGCCAATGGGTTAGCAAAAAGTACTAATAAAGTACTTTGTATTGTACTGTCAAAATTAGTAAACACAAACAAGAATGATTGGGATTTACAACTTAATCATGTCCTATGGGCTTATAGAGTGGCATACAAAACTGCATTAGGAACTACTCCATTTAATCTGGTATATGGGCAAAATGCAGTTCTACCTATGGAATTCCTCATTCCAACATTAAAAGTGGGTAGTTACTACAATTGGACTGGACATGAATTATCTGAGAGAGTACTAGAATTGGAAAAACTGGGAGCTTCTAGACTCCAAACGATTATGAGTATATATGTGGACAAGAAAAGACAAAAAGCTTATCATGATGTTCACATAAAAGAAAAAGATCTACAAGAAGGAGATCTAGTTTTGGCTTACATAGTCAAAGAACATCAGAAAAAATTTCAGAAAAAAGGACATGGGCCATATATTATACATCATATAAGTAACAGTGGAGCTATCCAATTAGCTAACATAGATGGAGAGATCATGCCAAATTTCATAAGTGGATGTAGAGTTAAAAGATATGATCTTCCATTAACTACTTCTGAATGGAGAAGGTTACAACAAGCTCAAAAAAGGAAAAAAGAAGAAGAAAACATTAGAAAAGAGGCTCAGCAGGAAGCAAAGGAAAGGATAAGAAAATCAAAGATCATAAGGAAGTCTGTTTGCGTGAAACACCTCTAAGACAAAAAGAACATTTGCCTGTGATAACAATGGATTATCAAAATGAAAAAATTAGGGTTTTGATAGATTCAGGTGCACAAGTGAATCTAATTAGTTCAGCTTTGTTGAATAAATTCAATCTGAAAAGAATTAGAAGCAGAACTTTTATCAAAACTTTGGAAGGACAAATGATTCAAAGCATGTCTTCACTGTCTATTAAAGTTAGGTTCAATAATGAATATATGAAAATAGATTGTGAAGAATGGCCAAACCATTTGATGACTGAAAATTTAATTTTGGGACAACCATGGCTCAAACAAGGTAAAGTAATTTTGGATTTTGAAAAAATGAAGCTTAATTTGACAATAAATGACAAAAGGTTTTTAATATTTTTATTGAGCAATGAACAGCAAGAAGTTCAACAGGATGTTCATGACCCAGATATGGAAGGATTTACTTTTTCGATAAAAGACACACATACATTACCAATACAAATATTAAATGATCAAGCTTCACTTAATCAAAACCACCAAAAATTTGAAAAAACAAAGGAGGATGGACACACAGGAGCAAGGTGGAAACCATGGTATAATCTGAGGTATCAAAGCATTAGAACAAGAAGGATATGGAACCTAAGCATACCCAAGGCCTATTCATCAGAACAAAATTCTAGAACAAAATGGATATGGAGGCCAAAACATTCAAAAAACTGCTTATCTGAAGGAGATGGATTTCTTCTTGAAATAAAGACAACTAAGGTTAAATATTATTGGGTCAAGAAATCAGAGTTGATTCAATGGAAAAAGACCATCTGTATTTGATCTGGATTTAGATTTTGTCTCAAAATCAGATCAGAAGGTTAGACAAAAGAAAATCACAACATATTGAGAATTAGAACAAAATCCTTTTACCCTATCCTTTTTCTAAGAAGAGAATTAGGAGGGGAAGAAAAGAAATAGAAGAAATTATTGAAAGAGAGAAAGAGAAAGATTATTTATTTTTTCCTTTTTATATAAGCACAAAGCAAGATATAGGTAGAAGGATAGCAGGTTTCTATTTATTATTTTGTATTTTTTATTCTAATTTTTATGATTCTTTATTTCTATTTTCTTTTTAAATTGTACTTCCATTCTTTTTCTTCTAAACATCTTCTTCCTGAATGAGAGCTGTCAGAAGTGGGGAGTGCACTAGACATCTTGCTACACATGTAATGATCACTTTAATTGAGTTCTTCTAAAGAAGTCAGAATTTAATTTTAAAAAATTATTTTCATTCTTCTTTCATTTCATCTCAAAATAAGAAGCATTATTTTTTTTTCTTTTGTGACTCATGTGGGTAGATTTCTTTCTTTTTTTTTGTGTTATATTTACTCCAAAATGGTGAATGCAAAGGAGCTTCCTATTCATGATTTCAAAGCAGAATCAGTCACCTTGTCTTGGGAACATTGGTTCCTGGATAGTGAAGTTGTGGTAGAGAAGGTAGACCTGGAGTCTGATGAGGAGCAAGAGATTCCAGAAGCAGAAAAGGTGGTGAAGGAGCTCAAAGAAACCCTGAGCATAATTGGACAGCATATATTCATAGTGGGAGTAGGAGGATATAAATATACTATGTTGTGTCAAGAATTCTATAGATTTCAAAGAGTTGCGGTCAATCAGAAAAGATGGAAGGCAGTAGGGTTACATAAATTACTGGAAGAACCTATCTTTTTCATAGATTTTGAAAGAGTGGCACAAGTAATGAACAACCTGTTGGAGGTAGGAAAAGGTAATGATGCTTATTTCCGATGCAAAGTCAAGAACAAAGATAATCAGGAGGTGATATCACTATTAAAGCAGAGCATATCAGAGCAGCTTTGCAGTTCTACCCAATGGGAACCAAGCTTGACCATAGCTTTGTGAAAAAGAATAAAGAAACCTATACAGGATATTCAAAGTTTACTGATTTCAAGGGAAAGGAGAATGAGGAATATGCCATTAGGATGTTCTTGCAATATTTTTGCTTCCGAAAACTACCAAGGTATACCATGCCACATAAGTCTGTTACACTGATTATGTTTAACAACAAGGATAGAACTAAGCCCTTCGGAGTCATGGATGTAACCCCGTACATACATGAACAGCTGAATGAAGCAGCTAAACACTAGGAGCATAAAAAATATATGAATGGAGCTCAGTTTCTCACCAGGATCATATATCATGTATTGGGAATGGAAGATCAATTGAAGCTGGCTCCAGAGGCACAATATTTCAGAAGTCTTATGTCAGGAATCAAGAGCCCTCCCAGGAAGATGTCTGTGAAAGAAGCAAAAGGACAAACTAGCATGAGGGGGTAGGAATGAAGAGAAAGGTAATATCTGAAGAAGTGGTTCCTGTAAAGAAAAGGAGGTTGGATCCAAGGAAGGTTGAATTGGAACAGGATGAAGCAACTAAAGAGGAACATGAAGCTGCTCAGAAGAAGGTCCAATCTTCTAATGACCCTCATCCACCTCAGACCAGTAAAGAGCAGTTATATACTTATCTAACTCAAGGAAATAACAAAAGAGCAATATATGAGGCACAATATCAAAAGATGTTGGAAGATTATTCTTGCAAGGCAACAGATTGGGTTCAGGAGGAGGTAGAGCATTATGAAGAGCTTCATGATCAGATGATGGCAGCTGAGTCAGAGGAAGTATTTGTTAAAAAGGAAGTGGAGCTATTAGCATACTTCAAAGAACTCCAAGGACCTCCAAAAACAAGAACTACAGTGGTAGCAAAAAGGAAAGTTCAGAAAAAACCTATACAGAAGAAGAGGCTGACCAAGAAAAGTAAAGGGAAATCAGTAGTTGAAACCGTAACCATAAAAGAGACAGGGGAAGTGACAGTGGAAGAAAAGCAGAAGCAATCTACTGTTGTAGAGGAATCAAGACTGGAAAAACCAGAAATAGCAGGATCCTCACAATTCTCCTCAGATTCTGATAGTGATATTGAAATTTTTTTGTTAAAAAGTTTGAATTTTTCAGTGCCTAGTACTCCTAATGTGGTTATACAGGCCACTGAGAAACATAAAACACCTGAAGATTTGAGAGAGAAGCCTCAAGAGAAGCGAGTCCAGGAAGAGGCAGTTAAGCAAATCAGTCTTGAAGAGGAAAGAAAGATGATGAAAGGTAAAGCAGTAATGGTGGAAGAGGAAAGTGAAGTAAGAAAGGAATTCAGTTGTGGGCTAGTACATTCAGAATTAAAGTCAATATGGACAAAACCTTCACAACAAACTTATGTTAGACTTTATGAAGGGAAAGTAGAAGCAGAAAAAGGAGTGCAGATATGCACTCCAGCCAATAAACAGGAAGGGGAAGATCAAATTCAGGAAATGGAGGAAATAATGGAAAAGAAGAATGCTCAAGAATTAGAAGAAGGAGCTACAGAAAAGGAGATCAACCAAAGCATAAAGGATGTACTTTCTGATTTGAATAATAATGAGGAGATTAAAATCACAAAAGATCAAGTATAAGAGGAGGAGATGGATCTGATGGACATAGATGAGCAGGAAGAGAGACAGAAAGAACAGACAAGGGATGATGAGATAAAATCTATTGAGGAAACTGAATCAACTCTAGTCCAGGAAAAGGAAGTACAAGTAAAGGAAGGACATCTTTTTGAAGAGAAACTATAGGTGATGGAGAACCAGAAGGCAGAAGATACAAAGCTAACCATAGATATCTCAGAACAAGAGAATCAGGATGATCAAAAATTGGAAGAAGAGGAAGAGGAAGATGTTGTAGATCAAGATAAATTAGAAACAGATCAAAGCCATGAAGAACAAAAGACTCAGGTTATAGAGTATGAGGAAGAAAAAGAAGAGGAGAATGAGTGCAAAGAAAACAAACAGATAGAAGTTAAGCAAATGGAAATAGAAGTTGGATTAGAGAGAATACCTAAAAATATAAGATCTGCTTGTCAGATCATTATGAGCAGCATAGAGCAGTTCATACCTTCAAGCAGGAATATGATCATTTCAGGAATGGTAGCAAAGTCTGAATTTGAAAAAGGTAGTAATATCATTAAGGAGCATAAAAGGGAAAAGGATCAGTTGACAGAACAATTGAGGATGGTAAAGGAGAAGAATGAAGAACTAACACATAGAATAATTTCTTTGGAAGAAGTGGAAGTACAGCAACAAAATAAAATTCAATCTCTCGAAGAAAAGAGTGCAAAACTGACAGAACAAAGTAGTAAAATAGAAATGGAGTTGAAGAAGGTTGAAGGTAGATATAGAACTTTACAAAGTTCATATCAAATCATGGTTAAAGCAAATGAAGAAATTAACAAACTACTGATGGAAGAAGGTCAGTTGAAGGTAGAAACCCAGGCGGTTCAGGTGACACAGGAGGAAAAGGAAGAATTGCACAAGGAGATCAAGAGATTGCAAACAGAGTTGAACGAAGCCAAGGAGCTAGAGAAACAGGCCAGTACACATGTTGCTACCTCAATGAGGGGTTATAACAAGTTGCATATGGATATGGAAAAAGAAAGACGTGATTGGCAGTCCAGAATGGAAAAGGAAAGAAGTGAATGGATAAAAGAAAGAGAGATATGGGCAACTCAAAATAGAAGTTTGATGGTGACAATAGAAGAGCTACAGAAAAAGCTGGAAAAGCCACAAGCTCAGGAAGAAGCACAGATGGAGACTACATATACAGAAGATTATGAAGAAGGAAATGATGACAGGAATCAACATGGCAGTGAACCAGAAAATAAAAAACCAGAAGAGGAATATTCAGAAGAATTTGTCCAGAAGTTGTTGACAAACAGAGAATCTAGAATGGACTTCATTAGAAAAATGCATGATGAATATGAAGATCAGATTGTCACATTTGCTTTAAATAAAGGGATAAATCCTTATCAACATCATTGGGCTGCAGATGGACTGGGCATACCTTTATGCATGATCATGGAGAGTATCAAAAACTATCAGTTGGCAAGAGTTGGATTACCTCCAAATAAATATCTAGAATACGAAGAAGATATCAATGTGACCAAAGAATTATTTGAGAAAGCCAATCCAAAATGGAGGAATAGATGGTTGGATGCAAACAAAGAGTGTAGAAAAATATGGAAGGAAGCACCTATTCAGTTGAAAATTAATCCAGCTTACTATCCAGTAGCAAGAAGAAGAGAGTGGACAATTTTTTGGGAAAGAAGGACAAATCCCACCAAAATGGTTGAATTTTCCAAAATTAGCAAGACCAAAGGCAGGAACATGGCCTACAAAAAAATATATGGTGGATACAGCTGAATCTGTTATAGCTACATACAAAGATGTGAATGACCCAGCATGCATTTTACTGATCAGAGTAATGAGACTCATTTTGGCATGTATAGAGACATACACAAATACAGATGCAGAATCTTAAACTATATTGGCTTCAATTCTCCTACTGATGCATTATTGTTTGATCTCAGTGAAACACCTGATAAAATATGTTTAATGGCTTATTACAACAGAATAATATTTTTGGGCAGTCATTATCTACAGATCTTTGAAGATGCATTTGATTATGGGTCTTTTGAAAGAGAATCAGAGATATTTGGAAACTTGTCTGTAGTCACAAAATCTCGACTCTCTGTATATGAAGCTGCCTACACAGAATATTTGAAAAAGGATGTAATTGATAAGCCAGAAGTTGCAGTCCAGTGGAGGAAAGCTTTGTTTGAAATGGTAAAGAACTTGAATATTATTGAAAGGAGAAGCCATGACTTACTGTCACAGGTCTACCAAAGAAAGAAGAAGTGAAGAGAGCATTTGGAATATATGAGCAGGAATGTCTTTTGTCAGGAGCCAAAAGGTCTAGGAGGGGAAGAATGTTGGAAGAAGTATTTTTTGTAGTATTTTTTATGGAAAATTATTGTAAAATGCCAAAAAATTGTAAAAATATTTATGTAATTGATGTAAAAATAATGAAGAGTCTTCCTTATGTAGAGTAGAATCTTATGAAATTTTTCTAGAATTTTTGGAAACTCCTAGATAGCATATTTTTAGATTAGAAGAGGAAAAGACCAAATTTCAAGTGTGAAAAGGGACACTTGAAAATGTATAAAAGACAATTTCCTCTATTATGAGAGGGTTGGTTATTTGTTTACATGCTATCCAAGTGAAGAGAGAAGTTTCCTGCTGAAAATCGTATTTTCTCCTCTTTGTGTGATTTCTTTGAGTTGTGAGTTCATTCTAGGTGTATCCATGGAGATTTGTGCGCTTCTATTGTGTATTTCTGTTGAATGTGTATGAAGAGAGCTGAATACTGATGTGTTGAGTGAAAATTTGATGAAGAATGGTGTTGGAGATGAAAATCGTCTGATTTTACAGAATTGCGATTGTCTCGTCTAAAGGTTACAGGTAACATTTTTGAGTTTTGAATTCATGGATGTATTTTGCTGAGAAAATAACATGCTATTGACACCAAGATTGTGGAAAATGATGGAGATTTGCTCAAGATAATCCAAACCCTAGAAATTCCTCTTCATTTTCATTATTCTCAAAAATCCAGTTAGTTTTCTCTTATTTCTTGGATTCCATCATAGAGAAGGGGTTGTGGTCTCTTGAATACTTCCAGGATTGACAAAATAAAGATGTATTGTTAATTCTTTATGCTAAATGATTGGAGAGGACAACTCCAAAGATCAATAACAAACACAAGTAGTGTGTCCTTGCTTCCTTCACTTGAGCTGCTTGCATAGTTTCTTTGGCTCCTTTGATTGCCTCCATTTGGTCTTCCATTCTTCAGCCAACAATCACTAGCATAGTGTCCTAATTTACTAGAATGATAGCATGTTATACCCTTATGAGAATTGTAGGAGCCTCTGCCTCTTCCTCTACTTCTACCTTGACCTCTTCCTTGTGTGTTGGCATTTGATGCATCCTTGTTGTCTTTTGAATTGTTTTGATTGTATTTGGAGTTGTTGTGACCTCTTCCTTTTCCTCTTGAGATCCTTCCTTTAACTTAACATGCATATAACATTTGGTTGTGCCTATTGTTTCCTTTGGGGCCACCAAAGCTAAGCTCTTCTGTGACAAGATGAGGAATTAGTTGTTCAAAACCTGGATATGCATCTTTCAAGTTAATGGAAGTTATAAAAGGCTTCCATATTTCATCTTCTCTCAATCCATTGAGAGTATAATACACAAGAGCTTCATCTTCAACCATTGTGCCAATAGAAGCTAAAGCATCACCAAGCTCCTTAATCTTCAAAGTATATTCAGCTATGGATTGACTTGAACTTTTCTTGATTATGTTCAACTCATTCTTGAGTTGAAGTTTCCTAGCTTTGGTATTTGTTGAATACATCCTTCCAAGAGCTTCTCAAGCATCCTTAGCTTTCTCTAGATGTTGAATATGTCCTACCATGGCATTAGTAATGACTTGTGAAATGAGGAACATGACTCTCCTATTCCTCTCTTCCCATTCCTTTGCTTGCCTCCTTTGAACTTTGGTGGCTGTAGTTTGATTCATTTGAGGTTGAACATCATCGCTGCTCACAATACCCCGCAAGCCTTTGCCCATTAGGTAGTTGGTCATTCTAAACTTCGACACAGGATAGTTATCCTTATCCAATTTCTCTACTTGTTGACCCAAGTCAGCCATTGAAGACTATCAAAAACTTTGAGAGTTACCTCGAATAGTTATATTGTCCTTTGCTCTTGCATTTGTGAAGATCTCCCTTGTTTTGTAGCTCCTCTTTTGCTTTGCTTTAACTCCAACTTTGTTGATGAAGCTTGAGCACCAAGTTTTCTTTGATACCAACTATGGAGAATGAGTTCTTCTATGCGCAACAAAAACATGTAGTGAATCCTTGTATGTCCAGCACTTGGACAAATAGCTGCACCTTAGGTAGCTTTTTGCTCTCAATACAAAACTCAAATGGACCTGTGCCTTTTGTCAATCAAAATAGATAAAGAGATATTCTTAATAAGCTATAAATAACTTAATTTGGACAAGTTTTGATTAGTAAATGCAACTGACGAAGATGAGCTACCTATCCACACAACTATGCTGAAGAATTGAACCTCACTCTCAGACTCACATCTCCCTGAATATATATCCTTTGAGGAAGATATTTGAGGTAGAAAAAGTACACAAAAATAGCTACAAGCTAAAAATGAAGTAATTTGGAAGAGTTTTGGTCAGGAAACTCAACTGACCAAAATAGACCACCTGCGCACACAAGTATACTAAAAAACTAGACTTCACTCTCTGATAGATATCTCACATAATATAAATCCTTTGAATGACATATTTGGGACAGAGAAAGTAAATGCAAACAAAATTCCAAAAACCTAAAAACCAAGAAATTTGGATATGTTTTGTTCAGGAAACTTAACCGATCAATATAGACTACCTGTCTACACAGGTATGCTAAAAAATGAGACTTCACTCTTTGATTGATATCTCATAGAATATATAAGCTTTGAAAGAAATATTTGAAATGGAGAAAATGCCTGAGATAATCTTTCCAATGAGTGTTTAAATGCAAGAAATGGTTACATATATACTGAGATATGAGCTTCACAACAGAGCTATGTACAAAATGATGTGCAGTTGGAAGGATTCTATGGGAAGACAAAATGACAAAATGACCAGATCAGACTATTGGGAGCTCTTGCCTCTTTCTCTCCTTGTTTAGAACATGATCCCACTCCACTTTTATAACCAATGAGCATGTGAAGAAGTTTGTGCCTCCTTCTTAACTCACCACTTTCATTTGATTTCCCACTACATGCCACTTACTACAAGGCAAATATTGTATCTTTTACTCATCATGAATTTTGACTAGAGTTTTTTTTCCTTTTTTTCTTTTCTCTTCTTTTCCTTTATCTTTATATTTGGTACATTTATCCAAGCATAGCTCATGTGAAAATGAGCTTGTACATTTATCTTCAACAAGGAGCAAATTAGTGAACAAACAAATTTTGAATCTAACTCCTTACAAGAATTACCCCAGTTCATAGGACTTTGGGAAGCTAAGACTATTAGTATGAGAGCACCCACCATAATAGTAATAAATGAAGAGTCAGTAATCCCTAGAAACACGGAAGTAATAAAAAACACTAAAGTGCAGTGTCATCTCACTTTAGAAGAATTGTTGGAAATTAAACCGAAATTGTGGAAGCATGTAGCAAACTAGTCCCTAGAGGCCGCTTCCACTTACTCTCAGGTAGGCTCACTAAGAAGGTGCCAAAAATACTTGTGGAAAGAATTGGGGATATGAGCAAGGGAGAGGAAGGTAATACCTACCTTCCAATAACCCACCAAGGCTACACCACCAAAGCCATCTTAGATTCAGGAGCGGGAGTAGCCATTGCTACCATTGCTCTTTGGAATCATTGGGGTAAGCGAGCACTAAGACCCACAAGAATGAAGCTACAAATGGTTGATGGACATATAGAGAAGCCATTAGGCTTACTATAAGGCATTTCTCTCACCACTTGTGGTGTATAATTCGAACACACCTTTGCCATTTGTGATTTTGGGAAAAATCATGCTTACGAGATGATTTTAGGATGACCATTCATGCACTAGTTGCAAATTGTACAAGACTGAGGAACCAACTCTTTGTACTTGCAACATTTAGGAGTGACAGCCAAAGTTAATCTCAAAGATAATTGCCATCGACATGTACCCCCAATTCAATGGAATACCATTCATAAGACAATAAAAGAGATAGAGTATGTGCATTCATTAAAGTCGGATCTCTCATGGTTGCACAAAGACACTCATCTATGGATGTGTAAGGTAGCAAAACAAGAGGAAGAATGATTAGAAGTTAGAACTTTAGGTTCAGAATGACATCCACAAACCCTTCAAGATCCTGCTTATGCACCGATATTGTTTCACGATGAGGAATTGGAGCCTCATGGTTGGGCAGAGATCTTAGCTATGATGGATATAGAAGTGAATGAAGAACAACGGACTCCTTATTGTCATGAGGATAGATACGGTATTTCAATCTTTATGATAGAACCCATAGAAGAAGAGTCTATCATAGAAGAATGTATGGAAACGATTCAAGAACCAGACGATAGGAGTGATGAGGATCTAGAGTCCATTGTCATGGAACCCTTCTGTTCAACAGAAGAGGAGTATCTCTAATTTGTGGAAGCCACTTCCCTTGAGATAGACAAGGAAAATCAAATTGAACAACCCACGTCACTTATAGAAGATACATAAATTAAGCAAAGGAAGAGAAAGAAATCACCTAAGACAGAAGAACAAGAACCACTCATGGAAATACCAAAGAACTTCAAAAAGTATGAAATAGAAGAGAGAAGGAGCATGGTACATGTGCCTAAAAGAGAAGCGGGCATTGGAGAAGTATATGATAATCGAGGGAAAACAAAAAAGATAGTGGTTACGATAGAAGATCGAGAAGAAAAATGCACATACATAGGGCATGATTTGACGGAGGAAAAAGAAGAAGAGTTAATTGCCCTATGTGAGTATAGAGATGTGTTCACTTTGAGTTAGAAAGACTTGAAAGGAGTAGACCGAGATATATGCTCTCATAGGATTCCTATGGCTCCAGAGGCCAAACCTACTAAGTAGAAACCATACACTTATAATAATAATTATACTGCCAAGATTAAGGAGGAGATAGACCATTTGATAGAAGTAGGATTCAGTTACAAAAGCAAACATACCAAATGGGTATCCCCAATTGTGGTCATGTCCAAGAAAAATGGGAAATTGCATTTATGTATTAACCTTAAGAAAGTTAATGCCACCACCATTAGAGATAGTTATCCACTCCCTATCACAGAGCATCATTGGAATGAGTTGAATTTTGCCTTGCTTAACCATGAAAAACACACTTTTCAGGGTTCAAGAAGACTTGATATTCTCGACATTTGTCAAACACTTGCCTTAATTCAGGGATCTGGGTCTGTCTCATGTTAGAATGATCACATAAGTCATCCACGTAAACTTCCAAGTTCTTCCTTAGGAATTCCTTAAAAACATGACACATTAGTCATTGAAACATGGCGGGTGCATTTGTGAGCTCAAATGGCATCACACACAATGCAAATATGCCCCACTCTGTGGCAAAAGCTATCTTACGTTGATCTTTAGGAGCAATGGATACTTGATTATAGCCTGAGAATCCATCGAGAAAGTTGTAGACTTCCTTGCTGACCAACCTAGATCTGTGGTGCATAATGCCTCACTTCTTGATGGGCAGGTCATGCAAGTGTTGGACCTCCCTTCTTTTCCAAAGTAGAGTGTCAAGCACACCTCTCAACCTCAACCATCAAGAAGTCAACCATGACTTAAGAACCCAAACCGATGACCCTACCGATCGACCCAAAGGTGGATGTAGTATCAGCATATCAAATCAAGTGGCACAAAGCAAGTATGGGTGCCAAAAGGATAGGAAGCCTTAATGCTCTCCAACAATGTGGACCATGACAAAAAGAAGTCAAGGCAAGATCAAAGTCAAAATCCAAGATCTCCTCGACCTTCTTCTCCATCCATGAGAACTAGACAAATTTGGATTTCCAAGAAGTACCTAATAAACCGACCCACATCCATGTAGATTTCGGTACCCAAGAATTGTCTTTTAGCACAAAACCCAAGCCATGTAGTATACAACTTTTCGAAATCACTTCATCCATCGACACCATCATTGCCAAAATCATCTTTTGTAACTCAACCAAAAAACCAAACCCACTCACCACCTCTTAGGAAATGGATGTCCAAATGTGTCTAGAAGCCTCCAGATGATCCTTTGTATGACATAAAACCTATCCCAACTAATCCTTAATCTTGTAATATATCACCCACAATTAAACCTTGTATAAATTCATCCACACTCAAGTGGAAGGAACCTTCGAGGCTGGCCCCAGCATGCTAGTGGTCAATTTTGGTAACTTATTAGCTGAGTCTTACCCTACATTGCAACCACCGGAATTTCAAGGTTTTATGGGACCAATGCCCATCGATGATGCTCCTCTTGGACACACCGAAAAAGTCCACAACAACTCACAATAGTTCCAAGGACTTGTCGGACCCCTAGTAGATGCTGAGTACATCTATGAATCAATGTTTTGCTTTAGCAGAGACATTTGGGGGAGATATAAGTTCTTCTCCCATGAATTTGAAGATCTTCAAAATATAGAGGAGTTATGACCCATTTGGGCTAGGGCTGGTTTCATCAAGTATTTCAATGCACCCTTATCGAAACTGGATTTCTATCGATCTACTATTTGGTAACCACTCTTGAAGCCCCTGAGAGGAAGGAATTGCCAGGAACTTTCATTTTTCCATCGCTAGTGAATGATCCTCCTTATAAGAAATTTCATCTCTCAAAAGACCTCATTTGAGTTGCACTTAAGATTCATGGTACTCACATGCCAACAGAAAGAGAAAGGCTCATCCCAAAGCCTATGAAAAGAGGAGACGTTTTGAAGTGGGCAGACATTTCTACCATCACTCCTGAATTATCAAAGCCACTGCATATTTGTATGAAACATTTTTCTTTCCCTGCACAGGATTGCTTCACCATTGTGCAGAAACGCATTTGGTTTGGCTTATATCTAGCAAACATAGGACCTCATACCATAGATCTTGCTAGCTAGATTATAGATCAATTATACTTAACACAGCAAAGATGGCCTCACAAACAAGTCATCCATGGATGTTGTGCTTGTTGGAAAACAATGTCCCAATAGTTCTTTTTTGCTCAAAGTATTCAGCATGTATAGAGCTTAGTCTTATTCCCCTACAAGAACAGCAGTGTGGGCGACGTGGCTAAGATGATGTCCTCCTATTGAACTCACCACGGTTCAAGTCTTGGCGGTAGCACATAGATCGCATAGACGTTTTTAACAAAGCAAAATTGTTTTTGAAAAGAACTCGCAATTAAATTTGATCATAGTTTTTTCTTAGTGATCATATTCAGTCGTGCTTTATTTTATGATTTTGGGAGTGCTTTATTTCAAGGAAGCTATACTATATAAGAAGAGTCTTGGGCTCATTGTATGTATCCATCACCTATTACAACACAAGCTTTGGAAGCTTGGTACCTCTTTGAGGTAGTGCTTTTAGCACATGGGGCAGCCATGGTGCTTTGTTGGAGCATGTTGAGGAGCGGCTATGGAGTTCTTCTTGAAGAAGAAGAGTGTGCTCTCACTCTTGCTTATGGAGAGGCTATTAGCAGCTTGGTGGTGTGGATCGCCCATTCACATGATGTAGTTGAAGATTGTCTTCTACATGAAGATTTTGGGTTACTTCAAAGACATTGGATGGTGGTTAACATAAGATTTACATCTTATGTTAAGAATTGAGGTACGTATTCTCTTTATGCACACAGGTACTACTTGAAGCTTATGGAGGCAGTAACATCCATATCAAGAGGAGTCCTATTCGGCATAGGTACAAGAGAATCAATACGTATATGCTTTATGCATATTTGGATGAGGTGTTAGAGAAGATATGTTTATATTGTTTGAGGATTTCTGACATCAAACTTGTTAGCATTCTTTTCTAATTTTGTAAGTATGTGATCTTTTCACACATGTGTCTAACTTACAGTCTTCCATAGCCTAAGGTCAGATAAGGGTTTGCTGATTATTAGTTCTAGACTGATCCTTTCTCTTTCTATCACTCATATTCACTCTTCTATAACCTATTAGGTCACACATAATATGTTTGTTACATTTGTGCATTCACTCATCAATCTATTTATGTTCACATAGAGTGGTTGAGAGTTTTGCTCCCACATTGTACATTCGAACATTGGTATATATGATAGTGTGTGTAAGCAGTGGCTTACATAACACTTTACGTTGTCTAATCTTTCTCTATCTTTGTCTCATCATTTGTATGATTAAATGTGGTATGTTCATGTTTTGTCAATATTGGAAGATTGCTAGATTCTATGTTGTATATGATGGACCTATGGAACCTTAGACATGTGGTATTAGTTATGGGCCTACTAAATCTCCAACAGTGCTCTCACAAGAATAGTATACATGTGTTTGGCTTACGAATTGCCCATAGACCGTGCTATGGTCAGTGAGGAATTGAAAAGATTTAAAGGACCCTCCAAAAAGGCATGGAAATCAAGCAAAAGCAGAGCAGGAAAGTGTGTGAGGGGCTCAATTCCATGTCTAGAGGTGTCTGAGTCACCTTCACCGTAACGATCCCCTCAACAATCTCCCACGGAACCTCCTGCACATGTACCACCGATATGTATCTGACTCTCATGCCGTATAATAACTGAAGGCACCACTAGTGTAGTGACTCCCTAGGAAGCCTCCACTCAAGCAGCTACTACAGAAGCCAGAGAGATTCCCACCGTCATTGGTGCAGATGCATTTACTTTTCCCATCCCTAATCTCAAGGCAAAGGCCACTAATACTACATTTGATTCTGAAATGCACGATGCATTTTCAAGTGA
The DNA here is from genome assembly GCA_020310875.1 of Ceratopteris richardii. Taxonomy (NCBI): domain Eukaryota; kingdom Viridiplantae; phylum Streptophyta; class Polypodiopsida; order Polypodiales; family Pteridaceae; genus Ceratopteris; species Ceratopteris richardii. Next base: position 36,522,729 of record CM035442.1, on the reverse strand, counting down.
ATTTAAATTTTTAGAAGCATACTTTTTCTCTCAAGAATACAAATGACCAAGCTTACCTACTACACCCCCGGATCACCAACAAGAATATGTAGTGTCTACCTCATATGCGAAAGATTGGATGGTGATTGATGATGAAGAAGTGATGATGAAGCAATTCAAACCAGTCTTGAGTCACAAGAAGATGACCAATAGGAATAGCAACAGTAGCAAATGGAAATTCAAGGAGATACGGGCACCCACGAAGATGACACATTTGAAGTCGCTGCCTACACACTAGCCATTTAGCAACTATCATAATATGCAAGCCATGTGGGCGTGCCAATAGTTATGAGAAGAACAAAGTCAAGAAATACTACAACAAGAACTCGCTAGTAGAGGATTTGAAGACTCCTTCATTCAAGGCTTTAATGAACTAGTCAAATCAGTGGGAACCATTGAAGCACTTCATTGTTTGAAGAGGAAACATTTTCCGAAGTTGGACCCTCAATAAATCCGTCTGATGTCCAAACCAAGGTAGTACATCCGTGTGCCCACCGACACCCAGTCCTCCCAACGTCCAGCAGAAGCATGACTAATATTGGAACACCCACCTGAATCACCTATAGTAGAAGCCACAATCATCATCCACTCCTTGGCCCAACCAACAACCTCCATCCAAGCAACCATAATTGAAATCCACACTGCATCATCTAAACCTATTTCATCTCCCATACATCCAATTCACCAGTACAACCTAGCTCACCCCCATCATCCCTATTCACTGCAAGTGCTGTAGCTGAAACTATCATGCATCAAACACCCCCAACTCTACCCAAAACTGTTACACCGGTCACTTCCACCATAGTTCCCCCCATTCTACTCAATTCATCCCTCACTCCCTCCTTTCCTTCATTTCCCCTTCCTCCATGACGTATTTCCCCATTTCCCCCACCAATGCCATTTTCACTAGTATCCCCTCTCCATCTGACTATATCACCCCTACCCTCCCCTTTACTACAAACCATCCGTGAAACTCAAGAGGTCATATATTCCTCCTCCTTTGTAAATCATGTGTTCACGTGCACTAAGAGACCCATCATCACACCATTATTCACTGTTAGTGCACTAGATGCCACATCCAGTGACATGGACATTTCACCACCTACTGCACCACCACTTACATCCATCATTTCACCACAACATCTCAGCACACCACAATTTTCCATGATCACCACATCATCCACCCTCCCATTCCCTTTTCCCCCTACATCTACAACCACTCTAAAATCATCTTCACACACCACACCATTGTTATTATTGTTGAGAGTTCCATGCTCCACCCTTTTGTCCAAAGCTAGTTTCATTCTCATGCAAGTTCACTTATCCCACATGCAAGGGAATTCTCCCAAACTCCATACAAGCAAGGCCTCCCTTCACTCCTCATAAGTCATTCCACTCTAGCTCATTGCCAAGAGTGCTTCCTGTCATGGAGTCTCCATGCTCCTAGAGCAATCTTTGTAAGTTCATTTCCTTTTTAATCTATTCATCATGTTTTCATATCTTTTGTTCCTTCCTCCATAGTTAATTTATTTTGTGATTAATTGTAGAGTAGGAGTAGCTTCTTTCATTTCAACATGGTATCAAAGCATAGGTTCATTTTTTTTAGCTCATATTTATTCATTATCAGTAGCATAGATGCATTGTTTCCTTAATCCCTCCCACCCTCCCTCATGTTATCATCATCTAATGTTTCATCACTAGCTCATAGATTTTGTAGTGTTGAGTTTACTTCTTTTCATCATAATAAAGTTCTTTTCAACACTATCATCTGCAATCATAAGTGCTTCTCAGCACTATGTTCACTCAATAATGATGATCCTCTAAAAAGGAGAAAGGAGAGAGGGAGAAGAAACATCCACTCGTAGTGCCATTGACACAGTCACTTGCTTAGGTGCGAGATCTTCCTCAATGGAAGCTTCTTTACGAGAGAAGCTACCCAACAGGAGCTTTGGAGCTGGAAGGATCTCTGCTGTCGGAAAGGAAAATAATTGCCCTTCTGTTTTTGACAATCACTTACATAACAGCCGCAGTCCCCTACCTGCGGGGTTCTGCATGCTCCACTTCAGGATATTACTGGAGTTCTCAGTAACAAGAATGCATACTTTGGGCAACGATGGTTTCCTGCTGTCGGAAAGGAAAATAGTTGTCCTTCTAGCAACGACGATGCCATGTGCAGTAGTCGAAGCTGGTTGTCTAAGGGGTTCTTGCGAGCCACGCTGAAGGACATCAGTAGTGTTCTTAGTCAGGATAATACGGGGATGATGGAAGCCCATTGAAGATAGGGTCCCTGAAGCCTGCACAAAAACAATTCAAGTATGTGAATGAAACTGAAGACTCCACAGACGGCTTAAGATGGGATTCTGAGATTCACTTATCTGATGTGGAGGTGAAGGTTTTGCCCGATTTTGGAACTGTTCTGGAGAAAGTATATATGGAAAACACATCGAACAAAATCGAAGATGGAGAAACTGTCTTGATTGAGCAGCAAACTGTCAACAGCTTATCTTTAGAAGTTGCAAATGATCGAGGGGAAGAGAAAGTTGTAGGAAATGACACTGAATCGACTCCCTCAAAGAGTATGACAGCAGAGATTGCTACAGGTATGAAACTCTCTTATATGACAGGGATGCCATGGCCGAGCTTCCACAAAAGCTTCACTCTATATGGAGTGATGGCACAGACAGATGTTTATGCTCAGGCCAAGAGAGATCGACCTTGCATCAGCTCTTCTCAACCACGAGACAGTCGCCAATATTAGCACAGTCAAATTGATTTGCACCTGCAAAATGGATATAGATGGTCGCCTCATTCAACCATAGCTGTAGAGCTTCAAGAGCTTGGTCTTTACGTATCCGCAGACTCCAAAGACACCAGTTCTAGGAACATGCTCACTGCGGGCTAAGAAGATAGAAGATGAAAGAGAACCGAAGAAAATGGATCTCCACCAAAGAGGGTTTGTATGTGTAGGTAGAGAACATGTGAAGGCATTGAAGAATTCAATGACTTCCTATGAATGCACTCTTATCACCAAAGAAGAAAATGGAAAATGACATCTAATTTTGAATAGGATCCAAGTGATGACATAATCACTGATGTCATCAATATTCCATCCTGTTTTTTTCTTAGGCATCCATGAAAGTCAAGATTCCAAGGGAAAATCTCAACATCGCTTCAAACTCTTTTATACATAGCTATCTTGCACTCTTTGAGGCATGTTCCTTTTTGTATTTATTGAGAGAATTTAAATAAGTGCTTAAATAAAAGCTTCTTCTATGGCTACTTGTAATGGGATTAGACACCACCATGAACATACATGGTAGGACCTTCCCAAAGCCCTCAAGTCCTTAAGTCATATATACTCTCTACATATCAAAGAGATTTCACTAAAGTGAAGATGTATTAACACTTTCCAAATATATCAAGCCCTATGTAAAGGGACTAGACACTGCTCTTTAAAAGAGTAAGACCTTCCCTATGGCTTGAACAAATGACACTCAAATCCCACTACAAGGCCATGAAGCTCACAAGACAAAGGCTACACCATCAACAAAAGACCCAAGAAAAGAAAAATGCTCAAATGGTGGCAAACGGTCCCATAAGCACTACCTACCCCATGATGTAAACCCTTGTACATGTATAGGGATCCCATATGTCCCTAGATCCCATTAGAAACCACTTGGATCCCAAATGTCCAAGTATATGTCTTGGGATCCCATATGTTCCAAGATCTCAGGATGCCATATGTCCTGAACTTGGATCCCATATGTCCAAGTTATGTCTAAGGATCCCATATGTCCTTGGATCCTAGAAACCAAATGGACTAAGTGATCCCATATGTCACTAGTCTTCCATATTAAAAACAAAAGGGTCATCACATGGAGGGGGGGTGTTGAGAGTTCCATGCTCCACCCTTTTGTCCAAAGCTCGTTTCATTCTCATGCAAGTTCACTTATCCCACATGCAAGGGAATTCTCCCAAACTGCATATAAGCAAGGCCTCCCTTAGCTCCTCATAAGTCATTCCACTCTAGCTCATTGCCAAGAGTGCTTCCTCTCATGGAGTCTCCATGCTCCTAGAGCAATTTTTGTAAGTTCATTTCCATTTTAATATATTCATCATGTTTTCATATCTTTTGTTCCTTCCTCTATAGTTAATTTATTTTGTGATTAATTGTAGAGTAGGAGTAGCTTCTTTCATTTCAACAATTATCACCCACGATCGACAATGCATTTCGGCAAATGTTTGCATGTATGACTCAAGTCAAAGATAAATTTGCCTCTCTTAGAAGCAACTACAAGGCATTGTAGTAGACCACTACCCAATTATAGGTGCAATTAAATTCTTTGACCATCAAGAATGCTTTCTTGAATGCATGCAATCAGGAACTATGTGAGGCTTACCACTCCTTAGAGTTAGAATTAGAACAAAAGACTAAAGAAGCCCTCATAGATGTTGAAAATCTTCCTACATGCTCAGAGAGTATGGAACACCACACTCACATGCAATATGGGACTTTTACAAAGACACCTCACAGTCACCAAAGAAGAGAACCAAAGATTACAAGAATAGAATCGTGAGAACTTTGAAGTTGTGATGGATAGAACTGACAAACCATTGAGTCTCAGTAGATTCCAAGCGGTCCCCTCGGAGACCATGCATGTACTCTTGGATGATCATGTGCAACTACTCGACGACTATGACAGGATCAACAAAGAATATCAAAAGCTCCAGACTGATCACAGAGCCTTACTACTGAAGGAACCTTCACAACCCCAAAAAGTCCTTGAAGTCACACCTCTAGAAATCCTAGACAAACTCACTACTTTACGAGCATGTGTACTTGATCTTCAGGCTCAGGTGGTAGCTCACTGAGAACCCTTAGGCAAAATTGTCTGCTGGAGATATGAACCACAACCAATCCCAAGCACACGTGTCATGATAGAAGGGAAGGACACATTTGAACTTCCTATCCCCATTTGGCTCAAATCAGTTGAAGAACTAGGTTAGACTCACCGCGCATGTGTCCAAGCACAGCTACAGGCTATGGCCTTAAAAGAGGGACGAATTTTACAATCTCCCTATTTTGCTCAATTGGCCTCTCGATGATACATCACTATTAATGAGTTTTAATAAAAACCCTACTTCTTGTGGATGGTAGAATACCAATTGGCTATTGAAAAGGAAACGGGGAAGAAACCAACTCATGCTACTTAGTTTGAACCCGAAGATCTACCCCATGAAGCGAAGAAAGGAAAAATCTTTCGATTGAACTAGTGCAAGGAAATCCTTCAAGAATACCCAAAAATGATGCACACTTGGACAAAAGCACTGCTGCAACTGAAGTACAATCCGTGTTGGGGTCCAGTACCATGTCGTCGCTCTTGGATGACATTTGCATTTAAAGTTCAAAATAATAAGCAATGCCAGGACTGGCTAAACTACCCTTACTTCATTCCACCTCGGGAGCCTCCTACCATAGGATATATGATGGCCACCATTTGCCACTGGCTGCCCCATTACATTGCATGGATGACATCACTCCACACATGACCATTAAGATCTTTGATATGATGCAAACGCTTTTCAAGATCTTTCACTACGTTAAAGCACCACATGTCAATACCCCGAGCTTTGAGCATGGCAACCCAGACCTCCCATATGACATGAGCACCATGCCATCGCTCCAAGTATGCTAAGGGTCTATGATCTAAGGGTCCGAATGGTCTAGACAGATATGAAATCGGACACCGTTTGGTCATCCGTATGTATGGCTAAAGATCTCAAGTCTAGAATTACTGGAAGGTCATTTACTCTTATAACCAGGTAATCCACTTAGCCTAGTGGTTAAGACTCAAGGGTGTAAAGGAGGAGGTCTTGGGCTCAACCCCCATGGGGTACATGGGGAGAGTGTTTTGCCCAAAGAGCTCTAGAACCTTCTAGAAGCATCCACTTGAGTTAACTCTAGCTAACTAGGACACTTGGTGCACATGTAGTTACATGGCTGACACTTGGATGGTTAGTATCCACGTGCCCAAGCAGGCAGTCCCTTGGAGAGAGCTATATATAGAGGCATATGGTTGGGAGGAGACTCATTCATTCATGAGCATTTCTTGTGGCTACGCTGTTGCATTGGTATTAGAGCTTGGCCTCTCTTCATCTTCTTCGTCAAGATTTTCGTGAGCGGTCGTCTTTCTTGCTCGTGGGTGTGCTGAAGAATCTTGCCAAATTCTTCTTGGCAGGTATACTTTAGAGAATAGATTGCAAAAAGATTTTTTATACTGTGAATGTGTAATGAATTTGAACCCGTGACCTGCTGGTTCATAAGATACTCCTTTATCCAAGAGAGCAACATGGCTGAGTGAATCTTGCAGTCATCCTCTACATCACAAATAACGCTACTGAAACCTCTTTTTCTAAGATCAAAAGGGGTACATGGCAAGCAAATACGAACCCTCGACTTCTTGGTTGCGAAGGTGTCCTCTTATCCAAGGCGGCAAGCTATCGCGTGTTCTAACGTGTATTTCGACTTTGTTTTGTGCTGTAGAAGTCCATAAGTGTAGAGCAAAAGAAGAGTTCTTCTTCTCCGATGACTCGAACCTATGACCTCCACGAGAGGAGATTTTCTCCTATCCAGCTTGTGTGACTTTTGCACGATCAATCTTATTATGTTATCTTGTTACAGAGCTTTTGAAGCAGGCAAAAGAACCACTCATCAACGTAAGCTCATCGAGCATCAAACATAAACAAAAGGGGAGTTCGCTGGCAGACCTGGATCCGATTCGCTTTCATTTTTGTGCATTGAAGCAAAAGCATTGGTCATCTAAAAGGGGTGCCACTTGGGTTTCAACCTCTGAACCTCACGGAGCGTACCGAAGCATTTTATGCACTACGCTAAAGGAGTTCAGTGACGTTCAATTCTCTGCATACTATTACTTGTTCTGGTTCTATCTCTGCTAATCCTGAGCCAAGTCTACTTGGATTATTGCTTCTTCTTGAGCTTGCTAATATTCCCAACCAAGACCAACTGCATATCTTTGGTGAGCAAAGCCGAAGAAAGCTAAATTTTTGGGCAAAGTTTAAAGGAAGTGGAGCTGTGGAGTGAAGATCCGGAGGCCTAACTTTTTCATTATTCTAGCACTCTCAGCTAGAATCAAGTTGATCTCGACGGACCAAATCATCAAGGACGATTTCTTGTGATATTCTTGCATAGATCTTTTGATTTTGTTGCACGCATCACTTGCATTAGGAATACTAAGTAAGTTTAATAATGCTCTATGTGCAATGGAGGGAACTTCTAGCCACGTCTCGCTTATGAGTACTACTGGTGTGTCGATGTATGTTTTCATTCTTATGTTAGTAACATCCTCATTCATGACTAGACCACTAGTAGTTTCACGTGCAGTGCATTCATCTGCACCTATGGTTTCAAAAACTAGTCATGTGTCTGATGCATCAAAAATAAAATCGACGATTGTAGCATTAGAAGTTGAGGATTCTACGAGGAAAGGGGAAACCAACACTACTTTAAACGAGAGGAAAGATATGGAAGGTAGGATGTTGCTAGTTGAACAAAGACTTGGACGGTTGTCCAATATTCCAGATGAGGTTGCGGAACTCCGTCAATCTTTTGATGGAATCCAAGATCACCTTAAGGCTATTCTGAACTTACTTTAAACACCTAGGGATATTAGTTTGGTTAGTCACACAAATACGATTGCAAGTTCACCAATGTCTATTAGGATGGAAAAGGATAAGGGATTATCCTCTCCCCATATAGACATGTTTCCCCTAACGAGAAGTATGAGTTGTCTTCGTTTGGTATCTCCTACTCCCTTGTTTGCTAATTCGGTAGGGATGTCAAGAAGTCATAATCGCCCAGTGGATCTTTCCTTAGAAAAGGAGATCCGTCCTCCTTACTTCTCTGGAGAGGATAAGGATAGGAATAAAGATGCGTTTTTTACCTTCTTGGAGAAGTGAAATGATGTCCATGAACTCAAGCATACCCTCGATCATGTGAGAGTAGTAGAAGCAAGCTTATCACTAGGACCCAAGGCTTATACTTAGTGGATGAGTCTCTCTGAGACCCACAAGAAACCTACTACTTGGGGGAATTTTCTCGCCTCTTCAAGAAAGAGTTTCTCCCCCAGAATGAGGAGGAACGCAACTGGGAGGCATGGGATAAAACTCAACAAAAAGGTAGACCGTTATCAGTTTATATTTTAGAATACCGAGATGTTATTCTGAAATTAAAAAACTTAGATGACTTTCATCATCTTCACGGTTTTGTCAGAGGACTTATTCAGCAAATTCAAAATGAAGTCAAAAGACATGCACCTAAATTCCTAGAAGAGGCGATTAAGGTTGCCCAGATTTATGAGGATAACTCACGTCTGGATGTCCTGCAAGAAAATAGTTATTCCTAGAAGAATAACAGTAAGCACAAGGGCAAAGGGGCAAGATCGAATGAAAGGGTGTCTAAAAAACCTCGTATTTTTAGACACGTGCTTTCTCCAGAAGATCATGTTAAAGCGCAAAAGGAAAATTTGTGCTTTAAGTGTCTCAAGCCAGGATATTGTAGTCATGCATATCCAGTTGGAAGAGAAAGTAAGATCCCTCTCTGACTTACAAGGGAAAGGGTAAGCAGCAGATACATCTGATTCAAAGTTTGGACTTGGATACAAATTCAAGTGCAAAGAAGGTTCAGATAATGCATTACGATAGTACCCATAAATGCCAGATCTCCAAAAACATGTGGCAACCTCAAGAGTTTGGTCCACATGATTTGGTCAAGCTGCATGGATCAGTCAAAGGGCACACCATCCAGAAAATGGTGGATGACTCTTCTACGCATAATTTTATTAATTATGCATTAGTGAAAAAACTAGCTCTTCCTCAGAAACTGTCTCGTCATAAATACATTATTTCCATGATGCACGATCAAGACACCCGTGTTTGGGACACAATGATATCTAATTTGGAACTAGAAATCCAAGGATTTAAAGACACTTTGGACTTCCAAATAATGAACATGGACCAGGTAGATCTGGTATTAGGGAGAGAGTGGCTATGGAGTCTAGGACCTTCATTGACCAGGTGTTATTTTACTAACACTTTGGAATTCTAGCGCAATGGTGTAGTGTATAAAATCAAGGGCGAGCATGATGTTCCAAGTATCCCTTTGATTTCATATATTGAACTTAAGAAACTTCTAAATATTGAAGCCAGGACTCAAGCTTTTCTTGTCCTTGGCACTGATGTAATGAATATACAGAATACAAAGCAAGTTTCTTATGTCTTGTCTTTTATTCCTTGTGAAGTTCATACTAAATTTAACAATTTAATAAAGGAGTTTAAAAATGTGTTCCCTAAGGAACTACCCCATGGCTTGCCACCCTCTCGTGGAAACATCAATCACAGTATAGATCTGTTTCCGGGAACCAAGCCGAATCCTCAAAACCCTTATCGCCTCCCCTATGTCCAAAATATAGAAGTCGAGAAACAGATAAAAGATTATCTAGATAAAGGGTTTATTCGGCCAAGCCAGTCTCCTTGGGCCGCGCCCATCCTTCTTGTACAGAAGAAAGATGGAACTTTAAGGCTGTGTGTGGACTATAGGGCGTTAAACAATCTTACTGTAAAGAATAAGTATCCCATGCTGCTGGTTGAAGATCTTTTCAACAGCCTAAAGGGAGCTAAAGCCTTTTCAAAGATTGATTTATGCCAAGGTTATCATCAAGTCAGAATCAAAGATGATGATATTCCCAAGACAGCCTTTCGAGCAAAGTATGGTCACTACGAGTTTTTAGTGATGCCGTTCGGGTTGACAAATGCACCCGCAACATTTATGACTTTAATGAATCAAGTGCTTAAGTCGTACTTGGGAAAATTTGTTGTAGATTTTCTTGATGATATTCTGATCTATAGTAAAGATCATGAAAGTCACTTAGAGCACTTGGAAAAAGTTTTTCAACTTCTTCGCGATAATAAAATTTATGATAAAGCATCAAAATGTGAATTCTTTACCCCAGAAGTAAAGTATTTAGGCCATATTATTTCCACGGAAGGAATCAAAGTTGACCCTGAAAAGGTCCAAGAGATTCTTGAATGGCCTGAGCCCAAGACGATTCGAGAACTACAAAGTTTTCTCAAATTAGCAGTATATTATTGGAAGTTTGTGGCTGGATATGCCAACATTGCAGTACCTTTGATGGATCAACTCAAAGGGAAGCATCAGAAGATAAATTGGAAAGAGGAACAAGCAAAGAGTTTTCAAGAACTTAAACTTGCTTTAGCTTCGGTCCCGGTTCTACAAATCGTAGATTCGAATAAACCTTTCCAATTAGAAACAGATGCAAGTTCATATGCAATAGGAGCAGTAAGCCAAGATGGTCGACCAATAGCTTTCGAGAATAGAAAGCTAAGTCCTGCTCAACAAAACTACTCTACCTATGAGCGAGAGATGTTTGCTATTATAAATGCTCTGAAAAAATGGCTCCATTACCTGTATGGATCAAATTTAACCATAGTCTTTGATCAAGAGAGCATCAAGTGGTTTGCAAACCAACCAGATCTGAGAGGTAGAAAAGCAAGATGGGCCAAACAATTACAAGAGTTCGATTATGAACTAAGATACAAAAAAGGAAAGTTCAATGCAGTGGCAGATGCCTTAAGTCGGATGCCTATGTTGAACAACCTAAGTTTTGTACAAATTCAAAGTGAATTTATTTCAACTTTGAAAGAAAGTTGCAAAGAAGATCCAAGCTACAGTCAAGCATGGAAAATAGCTGAACAACTTCATCAGAATGAAGCAAGTACTTCTGAGAGAAAGTTTAAACACTATTCTCTCCAAGATGAATATTTGCTTTATAAAGGTAAGGTTTGTGTCCGAAGTATTCCGGACATACGAAATCAAGTACTTTTCGAATGCCATGATGCTCCAAGTGCAGGACATCCTGGTATTAACCGAACCTATGAGTTAGTTAAACGACATTTTTACTAGCGTAGTTTACATCGAGATGTGCAAATCTATGTATCCAAGTGCCATAAATGTCAAGTCAATAAGTTTGAACGACTTAAAGTTGGAGGATTAATGCATCCTTTGGAAATTCCCAAAGGAAAGTGGGAAAGTATTTCCATGGATTTCATTTCTCGATTAGCCCGCACTCAGAAAGGCTTTGATTCAGTATGGGTTGTAGTTGATCGATTGACTAAACTTGCTCAGTTTATTCCAGTCAAGACTACTTATAAGACTCCAGAACTTGCAAAAATATTCGTAAATCAACTTTATAGACTCTATGGTCTTCCAGTAGACATAGTTTCTGATAGAGATGCTCGATTTACAAGTCATTTTTAGCAAGCAGTCTTTGGTAGACTTGAAACTAAACTAAGTTTAAGTACAACTGAACATCCACATACGGATGCATAGACAGAGAAATTCAATCAAATCTTGGAGGATATACTCAGAGCTTATGTTACTTCCAAACAGACTGATTGGGAAGACTATCTTCCTTTAGCTGAATTTGCCTATAATAGTGCCAAGAATTCATCAATTGAATTTAGTCCATTCATGTTGATGTATGGGTTCCAGCATAGGTCTCTGTATGTATGCTGTAGGGCTTCAAAATGAATGAGTTCAAGCAGCTCAAGAATTCCCTCAAGACATGAATTTTAAACTCAACTTAGCTAAAGAAAACTTAAAGAAAGCTCAAAATCGTGCAAAGGCTTATGTCGATCCGAAGCAAAGAGATGTTACTTTTCATGTTGGCGATCAAGTTTATCTTCGTATTCCTCAAAGATCAAAAAAGTTCAAAACTCGTCAATGCGCCAAGTTGTCGCCTAGATATTGGAGTCCTTTTCCAATCACCAAAAAAAATGGTTTGTGGGCTTATGAATTACAACTTCCAGATTATAGTTGTATTCATCCAATGTTCCATGTTAGCCGACTTAAGAAAAGTCTGACAGATTCAGATAATCTAGTTGAACAACAACTTATACTTCCAATTCTCGTGAGTGAAACAGTTCCTCATGAACCTGAAAGGATACTTTGCACCCAAGATAAACATACAAGAAGTCACTTGTATGAAGAGTGCTTAGTAAAATGGAAGGATGGAACTGAAGAAAATTCAACATGGGAAAAAGTTTCCACAGTCCAATGACGTTTTCCAACTTTCAAGTTTTAAGTTGGTCCCAACTAAAGCAGTTTTTCTACTTTCAAGTTTTAAGTGTATAAACCGATCATGTTCTTCAAGATCTAGAATATGATAAGGTTTTTTACTTTCAATTTCTAAGTAAATAACCTAATTGAATGAATGCATGTTCTTCAAGTTTTAGAACATGAGGCTCGGGGGTTGCCTACAGTATTTATAGCTCTAATTTTCGAGGATGAAAATACTTTCCAAGGGGGGAAGAATGTAATAAAGTAATTCTATGATCTAAGGTCCAAATGGTTCAGGCGAATCTAAAATTGGACACCGTTTGTTCATCCGTATGTGTGGCTAAAGATCTCGAGTCTAGACTTACTAGAAGGTCATTTACTCTTGTAACCAAGTAATCCACTTAGCCTAGTGGTTAAGACTCAAGGGTGTGAAGGAGGAGGTCTTGGGTTCAACCCCCATGGGGTACATGGGGAGAGTTTTTTGCCCAAAGAGCTCTAGAACGTTCTAGAAGCATCCACTTGAGCTAACTCTGGCTAACTGGGACACTTGGTGCACGTGTAGTTACATGGATGACACTTGGATGGTTAGTATCCACCTATCTAGGCAGGCAGTCCCTTGGAGAGAGCTATATATAGAGCCATATGGTTGGGAGGAGATTCATTCATTCATGAGCATTTCCTGCGGCTATGTTGTTGCACTACGCATGACACTGTCACATAAAGCATTTATCTGCATGTTATAAGATGACATTTGAAGAGATGTTCACAATGGGACTTTGGGAATACCATTCCAAAGTTTTCATCAACCGGCCTACCCATCTCCTTCAATTGTTCGCTTGCAAGCAACTCGTATATTTGACACACTACGGACTTCTACCTCTCGACAAACCTCAGGTTATAGACTAGCAAAAAACTCAAAGCAAATCTCGCACGAGGAATTTGCATTGTAGAGCACACCCTCCGACAAGATCTCTACTACATTGTGCAGGTCCCACAACAAGGATCTATCAGGGACGACAGACGCGAGAGGGAGGGGGGTGTTGGAAACATCCAAAGGCCTCGACGCAGAGGAAGTATGTAAAGGCAGACTACAAAGAGTTGTGGGGAGCCATGCAATCATCTTTTTAAAGAAGTATACTTTATATTACTTTTTCAAAACTCCAAATAGTGATTTTCATCACTTTTGTAATATATGCATCATAAAAACACTTAATTTTGTATTTCATAGCTCCATTTTGTGCAAGCTGAGGAGTCCTTGAGCTTGAGGAGCTTAGGTAGAATGAGCATATGAATTTTGGTTATTTTTAGATCTCATTTGTACCTCCAAATGACCCCAGGAACCTAATTTTTAACTATGTTTGTCTGTTGTTTTGGAAGGTAGTTGTCAAAACTTGTCCGAAATTCCGCACCTGCATAGAGTCGGAAAAATATATTATTTGTATAATTTATCATAATAATCTTGTGCTCTTTGAAATGAACCATAGCACGTGCAATTTGGAGCTTTAGAATAAGATATGGCCTCTAGAAATATGACATGCCAAACTAGTCAATATGTGGAGGGGCTAGAAAAAGAGAGAAAATGTGATCTTCTAAGTGCCCAAAGACTCTCTTCCATCAGTCACATCCTAAATTTATTTTATATCTTGATAGATGCTATATAAAGAATCTTTGACATGTTTTCACATTTTCAAATCCTCTTTTCTCATACTTTACTTTCTCCCAAAAAGAGGCATATGCAAAGATGTTGGTGACTCCTGCTAAGTTGCCAGTTGCTTTAGTAGGTCATCTCTTTCTCTTTCTAATGTTGCATGGGCTTCCAGGAGCTCGGCATGGGTTTTCAACACAATTTGCATATTCTCCTAGGGGATGGCCTTGAAATTCGCTGGGTCGATTTCATGCGCGTAACCTTTCATTGTTGCTTCTAGGTTTTCTTCGTTCTATTTCTACAGTCTTTTATTCTCTTCGAGTGTTGCGGACATGTGCTTTCGTAATAAGGCGAGATTACGTCGAAGCTTGAGATTTTCTGTGATTTGAGCATGTAACATGTCATCGAGTTGTTGTTTTTCTTCAGTATCTGACTAGGGTGGATTGGCAGCTAATTGATCATGTTGTACTTGCAATGTAGCATACTACTGTTGTATTAGCCACTTCTCCTTCTCTAAATCAATGAATTTTGCTTTTGTGAGAGCACAACATCCATACAGTATCGACTTTTTTGCCTTTTATACCACCGTTGATGAGCCAAGTGGATTTGGTCAATAATCTAGTGAGGCAAGTTGATTGTCAAATCGAAGGCATCTGCTAAATATAGAGTGAACCATATCTTCTTGGGTGGCATTGTGAACCTCTCTTGTGCGGGGAATGCAAAATGCTGCATGCACATCCCAAGATGAATGGCAATAGTAGGTGTCATTGCCACCATGTCCTTTAGTTTCGTCACATTCCTGTTCTTTATGTTATCGGGGACCATAGTCTCTTTCTCGGTGGGAATGTGCATACCTTTCATGTCAAGAGCTTCCCTCACCAAGTTGTTTGTCAATTTGAACCGCTTCAGCTCGTTTCCCCTTGTGAGAGATGGGAGGACAAAGGTGCTATATCCCTTTTTCTCTTTGCTCGGAGTAAGGGTGCTAATCAAATACGAGCACCTTAGAAAGTCGGGCTTTGGCAATTGGGCTTTGAAGTAATCGTATAGTCCTGCCTTCTTCCATATCGGTTTCAGCCCTTCATTATTTTGAAGTCTCTCAAATTCCCTAGTGAAGAAGTGATACCTGCCCCAGCGCCCGTTGAACTCTATCTCTGCCTCCCACAGGTAAGTGCCTTCTCCCAGAGGTCCTGCCACATCACTGAACCAATGTGAGTTTTTGCTGACCGGCATTGTGTGCCCCTGTGGAGGATTCTGAATCAGTATGGCATGTAATGCCCTCAATGCCACTGGGCGCTCCTTCAATTCCTCCTCAATGGGAAGACTTTCAATGTCCACGATTTGAGGGCTGATGCCTGCCTGGGAGCTAGTTCCTACCTCGGCCATATTGAGGAAACTGGTCACCAGTTCTGTGAGAATATACAAATGAATGTTAACATTGCAAACGGACACCAAGTGTTCATGTGTCCCCGTTACAACATTAACATGATTTTAGTGAGAGGTTAGTAGGTCAATAAGTGCTCGGTGATCGTGTGTGTAGTTAGTGAATGGATAATCCCCTAAACGGAAAGATGCGATGTATGAGTGATGTAGTTAGTAAGTGGATATGAATTTACAAATCAGGGTCGGGGGGGGGGGGTTATTACACATTTTAGGCTGCCAAACACTGTGGATGGCTTTCGGTTTTGGTTTGGTGGAGAATCTTGAGGGCTTGGTGAGAGTATCTGCTTGGAAATGAGGCTTTTTAGGGACCCATTTACAAGTGATTCTACTCGTGCTCATGGGTGAATATGTGTTCGTGTGTGATGTATAAGAATGGGTATCAGATGTCAGAGTGAGTGGACCATGTTGTACGGGGTGTGGTCTCTGTGTAGCTATTTGAGCCCGCAAGCAAGCCTTAGGCACCCAAATTTGTCTTGATTGTGGGCTAGCCTTCATCGACTTCTTGGGTACCCAAATAGACTTCACTTTCGCAGAAGAATTTCTGAAAGACTTCTTATTAGTGTCGTGTTGTTGATTACTAATAAGAAGTTTTTCCCGTGTGGTTGGCTTGATCGCAACAAGCTATTCGCCTTTCTGCACCCACACTTGTTTCAATGGCTAGACATCCTGCTTCGCATGTTCTTTTGGCCTCCAACATAGGTAGTACTCTGCTCCTTCTGTATTTGATCTGCCTTTGGTTGTTGCATCCCTCTGGCCTTTGGAAAAGAAAGGAGTTCCATTGTGTCCTTGACTTCTTTATTGAGATCATCATTCCTCTGCATCACATAGTTTTGGGCAAGAATAGCATGGTCATCTTCATGTGTACTCCTGGAAGGACCAGGAGTGTGTGCTTTGCCTAATTCCTTGAGTGCTTCATTTTCTAACTCAATTGTAATGCGTTTCTCATTGACCCAAACCTGAAGAAGTCCACTTCTTAGGTTTAAGTTGACTGCATGGTCATAGATCCAGTCTTGACCCAAGACTAGAGGCTCAGTGAGGTCCTCATCTTGACACACTAGTAATTTCACTGTCATTAAAACATCTTGAATGTGGAGGGGAAGTTCCACCTCGCCCATGCAAGGGGTTTCCACACCTCCCAATCCTATGAGATATGCCTCTATAGGATTGACTTTTAATTTCAATTCTTGACAGTAAGAGAGTCTCACCACACTAGTGGCTGCACCTGAGTCAGTCAATGCTCGCACAGTTTTTGCACTAATTCCTTGTCCTATCTCTAAGGTCACAAATGGACATCGGTCGATTATTCTATGGGCACTTATTCCGGAGACTTCACACATTGCCATATGATATCCTGGGTCCGCATAGTCATCTGCCCTGGGCTGATCCCTACCCTGTCGTCTCAACTTCATCCTTCTGATGCGTTCTAAAGCTTCTGCTTGAGCTTCTTCTCAAATTCCCTTTTCTTCCTCTTTGCGTTTCTTGGCAATGTTGAGTCAATTTAGCATCTCTTCAGTCAGAGGTTCCTGATATAACTTGACTCTACACCCGCTTATGTAGCTAGGTAGAATATCACCTTCTAATGTGGCTAGTTGTACTGCTCCACTCGTTGAGATCCTATTTATGATCATAGGTCCATAGCCACGCTTCTCTAATTTTCTCGCATGTTGCTTCAGGGTGTAGAGTAAAACTAAATCTCCTGCCTTCAAGCCTTTATCCTTAACATGGGCGTCAAAGTCTGCCTTCTGTCACTTCTTAGTTGCATATATCCCTGCGGCAGCCCTCAGTCTTGTTTCACCTAGCTGTTCAAGGTCAAAGATTCTCGATGAGAGTTCATGACCTGTCCACTCATGCTCCTGTGCTACTTTCAATGTCGGTATCAAGAAGTCCAATGGTAGGACTGCATTTTGACCGAATACCATCTGAAAAGGTATGGCTTGGAGTACCGTTTTATAGGCAACTCGGTATGCCCAAACAGCATGATGTAGCTGTTTGTCCCAATCAGAGCATTTATTATTCACCAATTTAGTCAACACATTGCATAGAATCTTATTTGTGCTTTCTGCTTGCCCATTAGCTTGTGGATGGTAGGGGGCAGACTTCTTGTGTATAACCAAGAACTCTTGGAGAAGATTTTCGATAACTTCATTCAAGAAGTGAGTCCCTCTATCGCTGACTAGCTCTATAGGTAGCCCGTATCTTGTGAATACATCTCAAATAAGAACTTGGCGGTTGTTTGGGCATCATTCTTAGTCGTGGCTTTCACTTTTACGCACTTGGTTAGATAGTCAGTGGCCACAATAATATACTCTGCATGTGAACCCTTAGTTGGGGGATTAATAGGACCTACAAAGTCTATTCCCCACTTAGAGAATGCACATCCACCCATCATACGTTTCAAGGGCATCTCATCTTTGCGTATAGGATATTGAGTTCGCTGGCAGACATCACACCTCTTCACATAGGTATGTGCATCCATGTGAAGGGTCAGCCACCAAAGACCTGCAAATAATATTGCCTTGATCACCCGATGTGGTCCAAAATGTCCTCCTACTACACCCTGGTGAGCAGTTTCCAATATCTTGATGTATTCGCTCTCATGGACACATAATCTGAGGCAACCATCTTTACCACGTTTGTATAGATTATCACCAATGAGTGAGTAATCTAGGGCTTCTTGTTCTAAACTTCTTTTTCTAGCCAAAGTCATTTCTTGAGGGAATGTTTTCGTCTTCAGGAAGGCTACTAATGGTTCACTCCAATCTGGCACTAAAGACACTTGATAGAGAGTGGCATGCTCCACGGGTGGTTTAGTGCAACAGATCGGGCATTCTTTGCACAATTTATGGACATCAGCTTCCATAGTCGGCCAATGCACTCCGAGTCTCCTTAGTGTCTGTAGGGTTCGTTGCTTTGAGTAGTATTGCTCTAATGCACCTACATGTGCTAATTGCAACCATTTAGCGTACTCATCCTCTTCCACACAACAAGCTAGGATCCCTTGATCTGTGTGCTTGTACATACATCTTGCCATGATCTGGTATTTTTGGGCTTTTACTATCTCCCTATCTTGAGTGTTTATGACTGGGTGATTGGTGTCAATACTGGCACTAATGGCTTAGCCCACCGAGGTACAACTTCCAAATTAAACAAGTAAGCATCAGGAAGGTCATCTGATACTCCTTGTGGGGCTTCTCTAGATGTGAGCCTAGAGAGATAGTTTGCTCTCAAGTGAGTCTTGCCTTTTCTCACCACAACCTCAAAGTCGTATTCCATTAGCAAGAGAAACCATCTTACTAATCGGCATGTATTGCATGGTTTGTTTACCAAGTACAATAATGCCTGATGATCGGTAAAAAATTTAAACTTATTTGCAAGCAAATAGTATCTAAACTTTTTAACTGCATATACCATGCCTAATCCCTCTCGTTCAGTGGTGGTATAATTTCGTTCAGCTGCATTCAACTATCTACTAGCGTAGGCAATTGGAAGATCCATATTACCTTCGCCCGTAGGTTGTGCAAGCACACATCCAAGTCCTCACATTCATTAGTCCACTCAAAGTTGGTCAAAAGGCCGTACAGTGGCTTGGCAATGATGGCGTACGTGTGTATAAAGCGTCGGTAATAGCCACAATGCCCCATGAAAGCTTGTACTTCCTTGACATTCTTTGGCCTAAGTAACTCTGCTATGGCTCTTACTTTCTCTTCATCAATGGATATGCCATTCTTTGACACTATGTGTCCTAGAATCTTGCCTTGCCTGACCATGAAAACACACTTTTTTGGGTTCATGCAGACTTGATACTCTCGACATTTGTCAAAGATTTGTCTGAGTTCAGGGATATGGGTTTGTCTGATGTTGGAATGAGCACAAAGATCATCCACATAGACCTCTAAGTTCTTCCTCAAGAATTCTTTAAATACATGGCACATCAATCTCTGGAAGGTTGCAGGGGCATTGGTAAGCCCAAATGGCATTACCCTAAAGGCAAATATGCCCCATTCTGGGGCGAAAGCCGTCTTATGCTGATCTTCTGGTGCAATGGCTACTTGATTCTAGCCCGAAAATCCATCAAGGAAGTTGTACACTTCCTTGCCTGCTACTCTTTCTAAGAGATGCTCGGTAATTGGAAGTGGATAGTTGTCTCGAATTGTGGCTGCATTAACCTTCTTCATGTTAATGCATACACGTAGCTTTCCATTCTTCTTGGGCACCACTACAATGGGGGATACCCACTCAGTGTGCTCAATTTCATAGATGAATCTAGCTTCTACCAGTCTATCTATCTCCTCTTTGATCTTAGCAGCATAATTATCATTATAAGTGTATGGCTTTTGTTTGGATGGTTTGGCATCTGAGGTCATGGGGATTGTGTGTGAGCATATGTCTGGGTCTACACCTTTCAAGTCCTTGTAGCTCCAAGCAAAAACATCTCGGTACTCTCTTAGCAAGGCTATCAACTCATACTCCTCTTCTTCCGTCAGGTCATGCCCTATGTAAGTGCATCTCTCTTCTCCTTCTTCCATGGCTACAACTATTTTCTTGGTGGTTTCTTTGTTATCATAGGCCTCTCCTGATTGAGCCTCACGTTTTGGCATCCTTACCATGACTCTTCTATCGTCTATCTCATACTTTTTAAAGTTTTCAGGGACCTCAAACAAAGATTCTTCCTCTTCTGGTGTGACTTCTCTCTTCTTTCTTTTCTTTCCTTCATCCTTAGGGGTCACTTGTGTGGCCAACCTTACATCATTTGTAAGCTCTCCGTGTCTCTGGGGTTGAAATTCTACTTCATAGAAGTATTCTTCATCTGATGCAAAAGGTGGGTCCATAATGATTGACTCTAGATCGCAGTCACTTGCATCCTCAAATGCATCAGGGCTAGGTTCGCATTCTTCTAAAACTGCATCTCCCATGATTGGCTCTATGAAGAAGACTGAAATGTCATAGCCATCCTCATCACAGTGGGGTGTCCATTGTTCTTCATTGATGGCTACATCCATTGTTGCTAAAATTTCTGCCCAACCATGAGGTTTGAATTCTTCATCAGGGAATACTACAGGTGCATAGGCTAGGTCTTGAATTGATCTATGTGTCTCTTTTGCACCTACCTCTCTAGATTTTTCTCTCTTCTCCTCTTCTACTGCCACTTTGCACATCCATAAATGGGTGTCTTCATGCATCCATGAGGATCTTGATCCTATGGAATGCACTGACGCGGTATCATCTTTAGCTCTATGGATGGGATTCCATTGGATGGGAGGGATATCTCTATGGGAGTAATCTTTGAGATTGACTTTGGTCGTAACACCTAAGTGTTGCAAGTACAATGAGTTGGTTCCCCAATCCTGTACCACTTGCAACTGTCGCATAAATGGTCTTCCCAAAATCATCTCATAGGCATGGTTCTTGCTAAAATCACAAATAGCAAATGTATGCTCAAACTCAATACCACAAGTAGTGAGAGTTATTCCTTCTAGCAAGCCTAAGGGTCTTTCTATGTGACCATCGGCCATCTGCAATTTCATTCTTGTCGGCCTGAGTGCTGGCTTGCCCCAACGCTTCCATAGGGAAGTGGTAGCAATTGCAACTCCTACACCAGAGTCCAGAATTGCCTTGGTTGTGTATCCTTGATGGGTGATGGGAAGATAGGTGTTTCCTTCTTCTCGTTCACTCATGTCTCCTATCTTGTCTAGAGGAATTTCTGGCACTGTTCTATGAGAACCTACCTGGAACACGGGTTTATCTACCTCTGGCATTTGTTCGGCTACATGTTTCCATAGTTCTGGTCTAACCTTGAGTAGCTCTTCTAAAGTGAGGTTGCACTGCACTTTAGTGTTCCTTACTACCTTCGTATTCCTAGGTATGACTGAGTCTTCGTTTCTTACCATGACCGTGGGTGCTCTCATACAAGTAGACTTGCTTCCCATGGGCCTGTGAAGTGGGGTAGTTCTTGTATGGAATTAGATTCGAAGTCTAATCTCTCCTGCGATTGAGTGCTCTCTTGCTCTTCATAAATGGATGGGATGTCTTGTGGGAATCGGTCGTGTGCATCATCCACAAGTTCAATGGGAGGAGGGACTTCACTTTCTTTAGCCCATTTGTCTTCTTGAATCTCTTGTAGGAATTTTGGTGTGAAAGATTCATAGAAGAAGATGTGTCTCGCTCCGTACAGTTAGGTACATAGGCTTCCTGGTCAGGTAGGCTTTCTCTTTCACTTGCCTTGCCCTTATTTTGAGAGACACGTTCCTTTTCTGATTGTGCTATTAGCCTCTCCAACCTTTCTAGCAGTCCATCAAAGTGCAACTGCGTCTTAGCTGAACTAGAGATGTTAAAGAGGCGACTGACTTCAAACATGGTTTGAGCCAATTCCACCATTTTGGCACAGATTTTGGTTCGTTCGAGCTCTAGCTCGGCTCTAGGGTAACACTTTTCATGATACGTTTGGCCCTTCTTGGATTCTGGCGTGATATGCTTTAAGCATCATATTTAGGTCCTTGGGAGTGGGATCTGCTAGTACTGATCCTACTCTAGGGGGTGGTGGGGTCGTATGAGGCGGTTTGGAAGAGGTTGGATCGGATGGAGATGGGAATGGTGGTGGTGGCGTCGTGTGAGAGGGAGTCTGAGATGTGAGTTCAGCTATCTTGGCCTTTGTTTCTCTTAGGCTTTCCTCGAGTTCACTCATCTTCTTTGCCCATTGTCTTTTCATTCTTTCTCGGCTATCTCTCCAGGCTCTAGTTCTCTTCTTGGTTATGCTTTAAGTTTCACTAACCTCAACATTTTTTTCCTGGCCTAAACTTTGGTTCTGCTGCAGGGCTTGAGCTCTAGTGACCACTTGCACTGGTGCAGTGGAAGTCACACTCCCTGCGGAGTCTACAACTAACCCAATAACATTAATAGGAGTGATTTTTGGCATATTATTGGGATTCTTTGGGCAATCTCGTAAGAGATGCTCCTTGCCGCAATCTTGACAAAATCCTTAAATCGTCACTGATTGGGTTTGTGTGGGTGGAGGCAAGGGGCAATCACGAATGAGGTGATCTCCCTGACATCTATAGCATGGTCCTCTAGGGAATGGGGGTCTTACTTGCCTAGGTTGAGGTCTAGAGTTGGGGTTTGCGTACATGACATTTGTGTAATCTGGCTCCCAACTCGGTTCACTTGGTTCTTCAATATAGTAGGACTCACCATGTTCAGGAGACTGCATGTAATAAGCCTAGGGGCTATCAATATGTGTAGAATCAAAGCTATGATCACTAGGGTCACTTTCTGAAAGCAATGGTGTTACTGGCACTATGGCTCTATTCAGGTTCTCTTCTGCAGCTCCATATTTTACTGGGATCACATTGGCTGGAGCTGGAGGTTGTTGGGCTAGCACTGGTTGAGGTCTCTGCTGAGCCTGATATTGTGGTTGGTAGGTTTGTTGAGGCCTAGCATACTGTTGTGGTGGGTACTGGTTCTGGTATCTGCCCTGTTGTGGATATGATTGAGGGTAGGTTTGCCTAACTGCTTGTTTATTGTATGGGCAATCTTGTGTTGTGTGATTTGTGTATCTCCGTTCTATGGTGCAGTACTGGCTACTAGGATTCACTTGGGGTTGGGCCATGATGGGATACACATTCGCCATATGGTCACCACCGCAAGTATAGCACCTCTTTAATGGGGCAAACCTTGGGATTTGTTTGCTAGTGACACCTAGTTTTTGAGCTACTTTCTCCCCGCAAGTTCCTCAATTGATGTGGATTGCGAGGAAGAGAGACTAGAGGCAATATCGAAATCTCTGTAGATTTTTGAAAGTTCCAATTCCTCCCCTAGGTTATCCTCGATATCAATGCACATGCGTACACACTCCTCTATGGTCCTAGGGTCTTTCAAGTACATATATGATCTCAACTTTGTACTTAGCAGTCCATCTAGGAATAAAGCCACTTGTTTGGCTGGTGTGGGTAACTCTGAAACAGGACATCTCTCTAGGTATTGCCTAAACCTTCTTCCTGCAAGTCTAACCGTCTCTTGAGGGGTTTGCTTGAAGCTATGAATCAGTGAGGAAGTGTTATGCCTTATGCCACTCTTAGAGAATTCAATAATGAAAGCCTCTAGAAGTTGGTCTATGTTCCTGAAGTGTCTCTCATTTAGTGGTTGAAACCACGTTAGAGCGGTGTTCCTAAGGGTTAGACCAAAGGCATTGTATTGCGTGAATAAATCCTCCACTTGTTCAGCCCTCAAGACTTGCCTAAATTCGGCCACATGATCGTATGGATCTCCAGTGCCATCGAAGTAATTCTTCATGGACTTAACCAGCTATGTAGGTCTCAAGGTTCTGGTGCGTTCCCTCGGCCTTGGCAAAGAAAAATCATCAGCATTTCTTAGGTTCCTTGGAACTCTAGTTCTCTCTGTTTCTTCTCTATCCATCTCTGCTCATGTTCATTCTCTTCCTATTGGGTTGGCAAAGCTTACCTCAGGTCTATCTCTATGTTTGTCTCTTTGAGCTCCATGAGCTTGGGATGTTCCAGCTCCTGGGTGACCAAAGGACACATTAGATCTTGGTTGGGGGAAAATAAATTCACCCTTCCAAGTGTAAGCATGCCTATCATGTTCTGTAACCACAAAGATCCTCTCTAAAGTGTGATCTAAGTAGGTCACTCTGCCTGGGCTATCAAGATCTTTGAACTCGTAGATCATGATTGTTCCTACCTCATTTGGCTGATCAGATTTATACCTCCAAAAGGCTTCATCAGTCTCTCGGTTCAGGAGCAGATCTATGCTCTTATTGTCTTGGGGAATCCACTCTGGTGTGATAATCCTAGTGAGAACTGATTTGCCTCAAGGGGTTCTAGGTTCTACACCCATGTTTCCTTGCTCTAGGTCTCCTAAGTCCGTTTTTGGGATCACATTTCCGAACTCGTCTGTCCTATCTAGGTGATTGGTGACTACATATATGGTTCCCTCTTTGTCCACGTATGCTCCATTTTCAAATTTGACAGCTGGGTGTTCTAGCCCAATGGATTGATCTAGGTTTTTGATCTGGACCACATATCTTCCTAGGCCGTCCTCATAGATGCTAGCACCTAATCGGTTGGTCCTAAGGTATTCGAGTTGCATCTTGTAAGGGCCTTCTACCCTATGTAAATATGGCACTCTTGAACTTCTTGTAGGTCTCTCCATACCTTGAGACATCTCAGACTCACTAGTTTCAGAGCTAGGGTAGTGCGAATAATGGCTCAACTACTGGGCCCAAGACCTAGTAGTATGATTGACACTAGCCTCTGAAGATCTAAGACTTTGTCTATCTCTTCCTAGGTGTTGTCCTGATCTAAGGTTCATATGCCTATTTGAGCAATCCCAATTTTTACCCAAGGTACAACCTCGTTGCTGAGTTCTTTTGTATCAGTCACTTGATTCTTTTTTATGTTGATTATCGTGTTTATGATCTTGTCTGATATCACGTCGTCAGAAATACTTAAGTTAATTTCCGCACTTTAATGTTGATCGTCTCATGTTAGGTTCTTTCCCTTTAAAGTTGTCGGTCACACACAGGTTATCTATTGTCCTGAACTTGATTTCTCAGATAGTCTTTGACTTGTCTCGTGCCTATCGTAGCTCTAACTTACTTTTAGCACTACTCGCACTTAGCCTAGGCTAGGAATGGACAGAGGGAGTTGATAATATTCCAACCTTACTTGTTGATCCCTTGCTCTATGGTGCTCAAGAATCGTGTTCTCAAGCTTGCGAACATCCCTTGCTTTGGATGCCCTCAAGTGCTCTCAATGGACCTGTAAAAGTCCCAAGGTTAGCTCAAGACTCAGATTTAAATGACACAAAAAATCACTTTCATTCATGTCAATTTGCACCATGTCTCTATGGAACACAATTCTTGAGAGCCCTGAGTTTTCCTCCCCACGAGCTTTCCAACAAAACAAGAATCACAGCAAACGGATTTCGTATGAGGAAGATATGAAAGTTCATGGATCTAGGGTTAAAACAGGGTAAAACAGGTCATCAGGAAAACAAGATTTTCTCTCAAGTTACAAGTGTCGGAACCTCACAAATCACTATTTGCTTGATAAATATGCCTAGAATTTTCTCCAAAATCAAGTAATATAAACCCTAGAAAATTGGCCGAAAAAGCCTGTCAATCGCGATCGACAGGTCTGTCAATCGTGATTGATAGAGGTGTCCGTCGGGGCTGTTGGTCGCGATCGACACGTCAATCGCGATCGACAGAGCCGGTCGTGAGTCCTGTCAATCGCGATCGATACTTTTTCCAAGATTGTCACCGTGATTTTAGTCGATCGGGGTTCTGTCCATCGCGATGGACACGTGGCAATGCGAATTTTTGTGTCAATCGTCAACTTTCAGTCGATCGCGATTGACAGTATCAATCGCAATTAACTGAATCCTATGTGGTAGTCGATCGGTCGTGGGGTCTGTCGGTCGCGATCGACACGTCTATCGATCGCGATTGACAGGTGTGTCGATCGCGATTGATAGAGAAACTCAGAATTTTTTTTATTGTGTTTAGTGATTTAGGATGTGCTCATCATGTGCATCATTATGGTGTGCTTTGTTTTACCAAATAGGCGATTTTTCTGTTGATCGCGATCGACAGGGGTTGATGACACAGAGACAGTTTCGAGCTTGTCCGTACCTGTGCAGCCTGCTGGAGATGGTGGGATAGCCAGATCCTGCAAGAAAACTCAAGAAACATGCAAAAAGAGTGCACACAAATCGCTCTCTCGCTCTCTCTCACAAGTGGAATGAGGGAAATGGAGGGGAGAAGGTGATATGATCAAAAACTGAAATTTTCGCAATGATGGAGATGGAGGTGGGAGATGGTGAGGATAGGGATGGTGATGATGATGAAGTAAACAAGAGAAAAATAAGAAAAAGTAAAGAAATTACCTACAACGCCAACATCACAACTCTACGTCTTACCATCACACGCTCGTCCTCAAAGCTCGATCCCCGACAACGTTGTTGGAAGCAGTCAGAGGCACAGACGACATGGAAGCATGTAAAGACGGAGCAGGGAGCCAGGCGGATCATTTTTTCAAACAATTATGTTTTTATTACCTCTTCAAACATCCAACAGTGATTTTCATCACTCTTGTAACATATGTAATATAGACAAAACCCCATTTTGTAATTCATAGCTCCATTTTGTGCAAGCCGAGGAGTCCTCGAGCTTGAGGAGCTTAGGTAGAATGCTCGTAACAATTTTCGTTATTTTTAGACATCGTTTACCCTTCCAAATAGCCTCTAGGACCTATTTTTTAACTATGCCGGTCACTAGATGTGAAACCGGTCAAAACTAGTCTAGAAACTATAAAAAGAGCTAGAGAGCTCATTTTTGAGGTTGGTTCATGTTGGCTAGTGTGAGCTTAGAGCTAGTTTGAGCTTGTAATAGTGTTCTTGAGTAATAGAGCTAATTTCCCACCTTCCATTGTGTCTTGCTTGTCTCTTCATTGTGTGTGTGTATGTGTGTGTGCATCTTTGTGCTTCTCACCTTCACTCTCACTTCATCTCACGTTCACGATCTTCATATCACTCCTATCTCTTCCGCGGATTGACATTAAGGAGGTGGAGCTTCTTAACGTGGTTCTCACCATTGTGCTAGAGCAACACCAAATTTGGCGCCGTTGCCGGGGATCGAGTCTAGGACGAATGTGTGATGGTAAGAGTATAGCAAGAAGTGGCGTTGGAAGGTAAAATTTCAGTTTTTGTTGTTGTTTTTAATTAGTTTTTAGTGTTTTTCACCTTCCCCACACTCCATCTTCATCATCGCATCATCATCTTCATCTTCAAAAAAATCAGAAAATTCACCATATCCACCATTCTCCTCATTTCCCCTCATTTGTGCATGCGAGAGAGCGAGAGAGAACTTTTGCGCTTGTGTGCGCTTGTGTTTTCTTGAGTTTTCTTGCAGGTACAGAGCTCCAGTGCATCAGGAAAGCTTGGAAAAGGTAAAATTTCACTCTCTGTCAAAGATCTGCCGAGTGTGGCGGACCATCGCGATGGTCTGCAACCTTCGGAATTCTTGGTAGGCGACCACACCACGAGGTAGGCGACCCTTGCGCTTGCACGAATCCACAGGCGCATCTCAAAAATCATCACTTTGGTGGACCATCGCGATTGGCTCAGACCATCGCGATTGTGTCGCACCATCGCGATAGGCTCACGCCATCGCGACGGCTCGGCCGGACCATCGCGACGATCTCGGACCATCGCGACGGTTCACTTGAGCCATCGCGACGGTCCACTTGGACCATCGCGATTGTTCAGCTGACCCCGGACCATCGCGATTGGCTCACGCCATCGCCACGACAGTGCCACGTGTCACGATAGACCATCGCGACGGTTCATTTTTCGGACCATCGCGACAGCCCAAAATCGGACCATCGCGATTGGCTCACGCCATCGCACTTGTGACCATCGCGACGGTTCACTTCGGACCATCGCGATTGTCCACCTTTGACCGTTGACCGCGCCATCGCGATTGTCCGCCTGATCACGCCATCGCGATCGTTCACTTCGGACCATCGCGACGGTTCGACCTCACGCCATCGCAATTGCCCAAATTCCACGCCATCGCGACGGTTCGCTTGGACCATCGCGACGGTCCCAGACCATCGCGATTGTGCACCCCCATCGCAAATTTAGGGTTCCATTTTTTGACCAATTTTGGGGGTATTTTTGAGAAATTTTTGGACCATTAGACTCATAGGAGACCCCTTAGCTTATATTTGAAGGAAAACCTGATTGTCAGTTTTTTACCCCCCAGGGCCTGAACGCTCATAACTTTGCCATCCGAAGACCGTTTCTTGAGCTTAATAGCTCGTTAGAAAGCTCGTGACGAGTACTACGTGACCTCAACTGTTTTTTTCATAAAGAATACATCTAATTTGGGATAAGCAATTGGGAGGTTCACTTAGTTTGGGATTAGGAAGCCAGGGGGCACACATTGAAAATTTGGGCAAAAAGGGAAGGGACTTAAAAGGTGTATATACTCAAGTGCTTGATCATCCTGTGAATTGGTCTAATATTGGACTTTTCTAGGTCTAGCAAGGGCAATCAAAGGCAAGCAAGCAAGGCAGTGAAGACAGCAGAGCTTGGGAAGCGCGGCTTCTTGGGCAACAGGGCACCAGAGCAACCAGAAAAGCCGACTCGAGGTTGGAAGATTACTCAACCCCCTCAGTCAATTCTTAGCTTAGGCTAAACGGTAGCATTGTGGATTTAAGATGATAGGAACGCCTCAAGTTCAAGATACTTAATTCTTTCAAGTTTAAGACTAAAGATAAAGATGTGTGACGAAAACCTAAAGGAAAGAACATAAGTCTAACGGAACGAGAACTCAAAATTATAACGGAAAGTCGAATTCCTGACGCATATATTAAGACAAGAATCCAAAGAAAATTAAAAAGAATTAAGAAAGTAATAACAAAGAACCATTGACGATCTAAGTGTGTAATTGAGGGTGCAAGGAAGAAAATTAATGAACCTTAGATCAGGGAGACACATAGGAAAGTCGGACCGACGAAGCCTTAGATCATCAGAGGCAAGTGTAAGGACTACTGCACGATCTTGGGCTCAGCAATTGAATAGTAGTTATCCCTACGAGTTGAGCTCAGAATCAAGTGATTCAGAAATGGCATTTAGCACAGAAAGACCAGAAGGAGGGTCTAATGTAGCATATTTAGAAAAACCTGAAGGACCCTATAGAACACAATTAGAGTTTCTCCGAACCAACCGATTAGGTGCTCGCATCTATGAGGATGGATTGGGAAGGCAAGTGGTGCAACTGCACAACCTTGATCAACCCATTGGATTGGAAAGACCAGTGGTGAAATTTGAGAGAGACGCGTACATAGACAAAGAAGGAACCATGTACATCCTAAGTACGCAGCCAAACGATACTAATGAGTTTGGCACAATTCAATTAGAGACGGAAGCAAAATTGCAAGGAAAAGAACCATTAGAAGAACCTAGAACACCTAGAGGGAAATCCGTATTAACAAGAACACTCATCCCAGAATGGATCCCTCAAGATAACAGGAGCACCGAGTTGTTCGTAAATAATGAGACAAATGAAGCCTTTTGGAGGTACAGAAAGGAACACCCTAGTGAGATAGGCTTCATTACAATTTATGAATTCAAGGACCCGGATACACCTGGAAAGGTTGTATACCTGGATGAGACTTCAGAAAGAGTCTTTGTGGTGCCTGACCGCGCTAAAAACACATACACATGGAGAGGTGAATTGGTATTCCCTCCATCTAGAACGAACATGAATACAAGTCAACAAGGGGCAGGAACATCCTCAGCCCATGGACATCAAAGAGAAGGAAATAAAGAGAGACCGGAAGTAAGCCTTAATCACCCCATAGGGAGAGATAGAACAACCACGGACACTAATAGAGCGGATAGACAAAGAGATCATGGAATACTAGGTGGTAGAGATGATTTTCCTCTACCTAGACCACATGAACACGCAAGAGTATTGAGACCCACTCAATTAGTGAAATCCATGAAAAATTACTTTGATGGGACAGGAGATCCCTATGACCATGTCGCAGAATTCAAGCAAGTACTAAGAGCAGAACAAGTCGAGGACATGTTCACGCAATACAATGCATTTGGACTAACGTTAAAGAATACCGCTTTAACTTGGTTCCAACCATTGCAACAAAGGCAATTTAGAGACATCCATCACTTTTTAGAGTCATTCATCACTGAATTCTCTAAAAGTGGGATTAGACATGACACGTCTTCGTTGATTCATAGCTTTAAACAGACCCCTCAGGAAACAGTTAGACTGGCAGGACGTAGGTTTAGACAATATGTTGAACGATGTCCAATGCAAGAGCTACCCTCACAAGCCAAACAAGTATCACTGCTCCTAGATGGCTTGTTGAGCGCTAAACTACGCTCCTATGTGTACCTAAAAGAACCCAGAACGCTAGAGGAGTGTGTAAGAATATGTATAGACATTGAGGATAACCTAGGAGATGAATTAGAACTCTCAAAGGTCTATAAGGACTCAGATTGTTCTTCTCTAGCATCCACAAAATTGTCTAATTCGATAGAGGACCTAGCAGAAAAAGTGGCCCAAAAACTAGGAGTTTCTAGTAAACAGGTGCCCAAGCTGCCAACTAATGTACGTTGTTACACTTGTGGTGAAAATCATTTAGCAAATGTGTGCCCCAATGCACCACAACCTCAAGCCAATCCTAGTGGCCAATATTGTACAATTGAGAGAAGATACACGAATCATACGGCTCAGGACTGCCCATACAACAAACAAACCGTGAGACAGAACTACCCGCAAACATACCAGCAGCCAGGTAGGTATCAAGGCCAATACAATGCTCAACCTTATTACTATAGGCCTCCTCAGAACTACCCATACCAGGCTCAACAGAGACCTCAACCCGTCTTAGCTCAACAGCCACCCCCACCAGCGAATGTCATCTCAGTCAAATACGCTGCTGCAGAAGAGAACCTAAGTAGGGCCTTAGTGCCTTCTTCACCCTTGATCACAGAAAGTGACCCGAACTCAAACAGTTTTGACTCTACTCATGTAACTAGTCCACCTGCTTATTACACGGAGTCACCAGAACATGTGGAGACATATCATTATGATAGTCCACCAATGGAACCTAGTTGGGAGCCAGATTATACTAATGTGATGTACGCAAACCCAAACCCACGGCCCCAATTGAGACAACAGAGACCACAGGGCCCTAAAGGACCATGCTTTAGGTGCCAAGGAGATCACTTCATAAAGGATTGTCCACACCCCCCAATAGCAAGGCAATCACCGTACTATAACATACAAGGCTTTTGTGCCGATTGTGGCAAAGAGCACATAATCAAAGATTGTCCTAAGAACCCAGTTAACACTTCAAATGTGACACCGATCAACGTGATAGGTATTGTAAACAACGCAGATGGATCCAACCCTACATACGTGCCTATCCAAGCTATAACAAGAGCCCAGGCGCTCTTACAAAACCAACAGCTTAATCAAGAGAAAGTAGCAGGAACGAGTGAAGTTGCAGAATCTAGCAGTAAAAAGACAAAATCTTGGAAAGATTCTAGGGAAAGAATCAAGAGAAAGTGGAGTAAAAAGATAAGTGAGTTGGAAGGAAGTTTGAAGGAATCTAGAGCCAAAATCCAAGAATTGACTTCACAAGAATTAAACCAAGAAAATCCAGCTCAGAAATCAGGATCAGTTTTAGCGGAACCCATACCAGAAGACCTAGACATGATGTTTCGTGCATATCAGGCAAGATTAAAAGAGGGACCTCAAGTAACGGAAATGAGTAAAAACTACCCTCGAGCTGATCTAGAAATTGAGAGAACTAAACTTTGCATGAAAATGGTAGAATTAGCACAAGCCTTGTTTGAAGCCTCTAGATATCTTAATTGGAATAACATGGCAAAACCAGAATTACACTTTCAAGGACTAATGGAGAGGCTAGAACACTTGATAGAAAGCAAGGAGAAAAAGGATCAGTCTAGGAACCCTATTGTCCCAGAGACACAGGAAAGGAATGCACCATCCCTGTCTCAAGTACCCAATACAGAAAGTCAAGACAATTTGTCTTCCATACATAGGTACTCACATGAATTTTTGAGGGAGATCCAAGAAGAGAAATGGAGAAGAGAACAAGGAACTCATCCTCCTATTCAAGAAATAGACGACTTGCAGGAACAATTTCCCCAAGACATCCCCTCTATATATGATGATGTAGAGGTGGAACAACTGAGTGAACCCACAGGATTTGAATCTAATTCTCTACAAGAATTACCTCAGTTCACAGGACCTTGGGAAGCTAAGTCTATTAGTATGAGAGCACCCACGATAATAGTGAGGAATGAAGAATCAGTGATCCCTAGGAACACGGAAGTGATCAAGAATACCAAAGTACAATGTAATCTCACTCTGGAGGAATTGTTAAAGGTAAAACCAGAATTGTGGAAGCACGTAGCAAATCAATTCCCTGAGCTTGCTACCACACCCTCTCAAATAGGATCACATAAGAAGGTACCAGAGATACCCGTGGAAAAGATTGGAGACGTAAGCGAAGGAGAGGAAGGTAACACATATCTTCCAATAACCCATCAGGGCTACACCACGAAAGCCATCTTAGATTCAGGAGCCGGAGTAGCCATCGCTACCACCGCTTTGTGGAAACGTTGGGGTAAGCCAGCTCTCAGACCCACCAGGATGAAACTACAAATGGCTGATGGACACATAGAAAAACCATTAGGCTTACTAGAAGGCATATCTCTCAGCACTTGTGGTGTAGAATTTGAGCATACCTTTGCCATTTGTGACTTTGCGAAAAATCGTGCTTATGAGATGATATTGGGACGACCATTCATGCGTCAGTTGCAAATTGTACAAGATTGGGGAACTAATTCTTTGTACTTGCAACATTTAGGAGTGACTACCAAAGTCAATCTCAAAGACTATTTACATAGAGATGTGCCCCCAATACAATGGAATACCATCCATAAGACACCAGCAGAGACGGAATCCGTGCACTCATTAGAATCAGATCCTTCTTGGTTGCATGAGGATACCCATTTATGGATGTGTAAAGTAGCCAAACAAGAGGAAGAACGATTAGAAACAAGGACCTTAGGTGCAGAACAACATCCACGAACCCTTCAAGATCCAGCCTATGCACCTGTAGTATTCCCAGACGAAGAGTTTGAACCCCATGGTTGGGCAGAAATTCTAGCAACCATGGATGTAGCCATCAATGAAGAACAATGGACACCCCACTGTGACGAGGATGGCTATGACATTTCAGTTTTTACGTTAGAGCCAATCATGTGCGAAGCAATTTTAGAAGAGTGTGAACCAGACACTGATGCATTTGAGGATGCAAGCGATTTTGATTTAGAATCAATTATCATGGACTCTCCATTCGCATCAGAGGAAGAATATTTCTACGAAGTAGAGACTCACACTCAGAGACACGAGGACATTACGAATGAGGTAAGGTTAGCCACTCAAGTGACTACTAAAAGTGAAGGAAAGAAAAGAAAGAAGAAAGACACCATGACAGAAAAAGAAGAATCTTTGTTTGAAGTACCCGAGAATTTCAAAAAATATGAAATCGAAGATAGAAGAATCATGGTACGAATGCCTAATAGAAAAGCGAATGACGGACAAGTATATGATAACCGAGAGAAAACCAAGAAAATAATAGTTGCTATCGAAGGAGAAGAAGAAAAATGCACATACATAGGGCATGATTTGACAACTGAAGAAGAAGAAGAGTTAGTTGCCCTATTGCGCGAATATCGAGATGTTTTTGCTTGGAGTTACAAAGATTTGAAAGGAGTAGATCCAGATATATGTTCTCATAGAATCCCTATGACTCCAGATGCAAAACCGACAAAACAGAAACCGTACACGTACAATGATAACTACGCTACGAAGATTAAAGAGGAGATAGATCGCTTGATAGAAGTAGGATTCATTTACGAAATTGAGCACACCGAATGGGTATCCCCCATTGTGGTTGTGCCCAAGAAGAATGGAAAATTGCGTGTGTGTATTAACCTTAAAAAAGTTAATGCCGCCACGATTAGAGATAGTTATCCTCTTCCTATCACGGAACATCTATTGGAAAGAGTTGCGGGCAAGGAAGTTTACAGCTTTCTTGATGGATTCTCAGGCTATAATCAAGTAGCCATCGCTCCAGAAGATCAACACAAGACGGCATTTGCCACTGAATGGGGCATATTTGCATTTCGTGTAATGCCATTTGGCTTGACAAATGCACCTGCCACTTTCCAGCGACTCATGTGTCATGTTTTCAAGGAATTCTTACGCAAGAGCTTGGAAGTTTATGTCGATGACTTATGTGCACATTCAAATGTAAGACAGACACATATCCGAGAGTTGAGACAAATATTTGACAAATGTCGAGAATATCAGGTTTGTTTGAACCCAGAAAAATGCGTTTTCATGGTCAGACAAGGCAAAATTCTAGGACACATTGTGTCAAAAAATGGAATCTCTACGGACGAGGAAAAAGTGAAGGTAATTGCAGAATTACCTAGACCAACTAATGTGAAAGAGGTACAGGCATTTATGGGCCATTGCGGATATTATAGGAGATTCATACACATGTATGCAATCATAGCCAAGCCTTTGTACTCTCTTTTAACCAATTTTGAATGGACAGATGAATGTGAAAATTCATTTAATGAACTTAAACGACGCTTGTGCTCTGCACCTATATTAACTACCCCAGATTGGAGTAAGCCATTTCATGTACATGTGAATGCATCCAATTACGCCATAGGATGTGTGTTAGCACAACCCACGAATGAAGGTAACATAGATCTCCCCATAGCTTACGCTAGCAGACAATTGAACGCAGCAGAAAGAAATTACACCACGACGGAACGAGAAGGATTAGGAATGATCTACGCAGTAAAGAAGTTTAGGCACTACTTGTTGGCCAACAAATTCAAGTTCTTTACAGATCATCAAGCCCTATTGTACCTAGTCAACAAACCATGTAACACAGGACGACTAATACGTTGGTTTCTATTACTCATGGAGTATGATTTTGAAGTCGTAGTCAGGAAAGGAAAGACACATCTTAGAGCTGACCACCTTTCAAGATTAACCTCAGGAGAAGCTCCTCAAGGAGTAGCGGATGATCTACCAGATGCATACTTGTTTAACCTTGAGATAACACCAGAATGGGCTAAACCTATAGTCCCTATTCTGACATACGGACCCAAGAATCCTAGGATAAAGATCAAAGAAGGAGAGATTACCAAGTCTCAGAGATATCAAATAATGGCAGGAAACATATATAAACAGGATAATCAAAAGATTCTTGCTTGTTGTGTAGATGAATCAGAGCATGCGAATTGGTTGCAATTAGCACACATAGGTGCACTAAAGCAACATCATTCAAAACATCGAACCTTACAGACTCTGCAGAGATCGGGAGTATATTGGCCTTCTATGGAAGCAGATGTCCACAAGTTGTGTAAAGAATGTCAGGTGTGTTGTGAAAGACCACCATTAGAGCATGCTACATTATATCACGTGTCTCTCACACCAGACTGGAGTGAACCTTTAGTGACATACTTGAGGACGAACACATTCCCTCAAGGCATGACTTTAGCTCGACAATGCAGTCTGGAGCAGGAAGCTCAAGACTATTCACTTATTGGCGATAACTTATACAAAAGAGGACGAGATGGATATCTAAGACAATGTGTTCATGAGAGCGATTATCTGAGCATACTAGAGACTGCACACCAAGGTGTTGCAGGAGGTCACTTTGGACCAGATAGGATAGTCAAAGCCATTCTCTTTGCAGGATTATGGTGGCCCACTCTTCACATGGATGCTCATACCTATGTAAAGAGATGTGATGTGTGCCAAAGAGCTCAGTTTCCTACTCGCAGAGATGATATGCCATTGAAACCCATGATGGGCGGACGTGCATTTTCTAAGTGGGGTATAGACTTTGTAGGACCCATTAACCCCCCTGCAAAAGGTACACATGCAGAATACATTATTGTTGCCACAGATTATCTAACCAAATGGGTAGAGGCAAAAGCCACAAAAAAGAATGATGCTCACACGACTGCAAAATTCTTATTTGAAAATGTCTTTACAAGATATGGATTGCCTATAGAGTTAGTGAGCGATCGAGGCACTCACTTTCTAAACCAAGTCATTGAACATTTGTTACAGGATTTTATGGTGATTCACAAGAAATCTGCACCATATCATCCTCAGGCCAATGGTCAGGCTGAAAGCACTAACAAGATACTTTGTAACGTACTGACGAAACTCGTGAACAACAAACGTTCAGATTGGGACAAACAGTTACACCACGCTGTTTGGGCATATCGAGTGGCCTACAAGACCGTACTCAATGCAACTCCCTTTCAGATGGTTTTTGGTCAGAATGCAGTGCTTCCTTTGGACTTCTTGATACCGACCCTTAAGGTTGCACAAGAACATCAATGGACCGGCCATGAATTATCAGCGAGAATAATGGACTTGGAACGATTAGGAGAAACCAGGCTGAAAGCAGCAGCAGGAATATACGCAGCGAAGAAGCGACAGAAAGCATATTTTGATGCACATGTGAAAGATAAAGGCCTAAAAGAAGGAGATTTAGTTCTAGTATATACGCTGAAACAGCACGCACGGAAGTTAGAAAAGCGAGGTTATGGACCTATGATCATTAACAGACTTTCAACAAGTGGAGCAGTACAGTTAGCCACCTTAGAAGGAGATATAATGCCTAATTACATTAGTGGCTGTAGAGTCAAGCTATATCAGGAACCTCTTACTGAGGATATGCTTAGACGACTCACATTGGCAAAGAAGCGTAAGGAGGAAGAAAATAGAATACG
Source organism: Ceratopteris richardii (assembly GCA_020310875.1). NCBI lineage: Eukaryota > Viridiplantae > Streptophyta > Polypodiopsida > Polypodiales > Pteridaceae > Ceratopteris > Ceratopteris richardii. The sequence continues at coordinate 36,486,037 of CM035442.1, read as the reverse complement.
AGCGGAAGCTCAGGCAGAAGCAATAGAACGCATTAAGCGCATGAAGCTAAGAAGACAAGGACTAGGGAGAGAACATTATAACCATCTGGAAACATCACCCAGATATCCCATGGCCATGTGTCAAGTAAAGTCAACCACTCATCCTAGCATAGTGGACAGGAGACCATTCATTACCGTTAGGCTAGAGCACGGCCACCCTTACCAAGAACTCAGGGCTTTAGACGACTCAGGTGCCGCGACTAGTGCGATTAGATGGTCCCACTATAAGGATTCAGGAATAGAAATGCGGCCAATTGAGGCATACCTCATAGGCCTAGGAGGCATGGAAACCCCTTGCATGGGTGAGGTGGACCTTTCTATCCTCATTAAGGATTTGACCATGACAGCGAAGCTACTAGTGTGCCATGATGACGACCTGATAGAACCCCTAATCCTTGGCCAAGATTGGCTATACGATCACTCAGTGGACCTAAATCTTAGACAAGGCTCCTTACAGATTGGAACCTTAGAGCAGAAGCGAGTGATACCGCTTGACTTCCCTAACGGCATTCCGCCTGACGGTTGTAACCCTAGACCCTATGAAACACATGCGACGGAAGACCGGAAGATCTTTGATCAGCTCAATCACGCTACGTCTACACCAACCCACTCGGGCATGGCAATAGACAGTTGTCAATCAGAAGGACGACAGGAGATCTTCCCTGGGACTTCCTGCAAACTAGAAGAGGCAGTTACCCAATCGCAAGGGCAGATGGACACAATCAGCGGTCAGGTGGGTTGCATCAGCGGCCAAATGAGCACGACACCCTGCGGTGCTCATCCTTCCAAACTTGTTGCGGACTGGCCTAGATTAAAGTTAAAGAACGAATCACTTCCTAATGGACAGGTCACGCAAGTGTTGGAACTCCCTTCTTTTCCAAAGCAGAGCGTCCATCCGACCTCTCTACCTCAACCACGACAGAGTCAACCATGACGAAGGAACCCAGACCGACGGCAGTATCAGAAGACACAACAAGAGAAGCAGTCTAGGCCACCCAAAGGAAGCGGCACCAGACAAATATGGGTGCCAAAAGGACAAAAAGCACCGAAGAACTCCAACCAAGCAGAGATCGACAAGCAAAAGGCAGGGCAGAAACAGAATCAGTATCCACCATCCCCTCGACCTTCCTCTACAGGTCCGAGCATTCGACAAATTTGGATCGCCAAGAAATACCTTACCCATAGACCCACACCCACGCAGATTTGGGTACCCAAACCATGTATCATAGCTCAACCCTTAAGCCATGTAATATATACCCATCACAAATCTTTCCATCCCTCAATACCACCACACCCGATACTACCTTTTGCCCCTCAGCAGCAACCCACCACCCACTCAAAGACTCTTAGGAAATGGATACCGAAGCGTGTCCAACCGTCTCCCCCTAACCCCAAGTCTGACAAAACTACCCCCCCGACTAATATACAACCTTGTAATAAATCACTAACCTTTAAACCTTGTATAAATTCACCCACCATCATAACACATCACTCATAATCTCATCTCATCAAGAAATGTATGCATCATCTGAAACGTGTAGGTGTCTAGAGACCTGCACTAGTGCTGCAAGAAGCATTGCATCCATCACATCACAGCACTTGGCTACACGGGTTACGCATCAGTTATGGAAAGGGATTGCGGTCTCACTTTAATGGGATCATAATTAATTTCCATGCTAATGTGTTAATCTTTTGTAGCAGATCTTTCTCATTAACACACCAGTCATCATGCAAACCGACGAAGGACCATCAGGAGCAGGCCCCAGTGTAGCTGCAGTGCCCCTCAATGTGTTACGAGCAGAATCCCACCCTACTGCTCCACCGCCCGAATTCCAAGGATTTCCAGGGCCCATGCCGATCGATAACCCACCTATGGGCTACACAGAAAAGATACACCGTAACTCTCACTGGTTTCAGGGACTTGCAGGACCCTTAGCGGACGCCGATTTTATATTTGAATCCAATTTGACGTTTGATGACCGCACGTGGGGAAAATACCAATTCTTCTCCAGAGAGTTCGAAGCCCTACAGAACACCCAGGACTTAACTCACGTTTGGGCCAGAGCAGGCTTCACGGAGTATTTCAGTGATCCCCTGCCCAAACCCGACTTTTACAGGTGTTATTATTTAATCACTACTTTGCTGGCCTCAGAGAATAAGGACATCCCAGGAACTTTTATTTTGCCCTCTTTAGTGGATGATCCACCTTACAAAAGGTTTTACCTCTCAAAGGATTTAATCAGAGCTGCCATCAAAATTCATGGCACCCACACGCCCACCGATCGAGAAAGATTAATTCCAGACCCTATGAAACGTGGGGATGTCACTAAGTGGGAGGAGATCTCAGCAATTACACCTGAGCTGTCAAAGCCGCTACGGATATGCATGCAACATTTTGCATTCCCCGCTCAGGACAGATTTACCATGCCACACAAAAGAATATGGTTTGGATTGTACTTAGCGTGTACCGGACCTCAGACTGTCGATCTGGCAAGCTGGATCATTGATCAAATGTATTTGGCACAACACAGATGGGAACGAAAGAAAGTGCTTAATGGATGTTGTGCGCTGACAAGAATTGTTTATATGTGCTTGGCTTATGACTTGCCAATCGAACGTGCATTAACAGGAGAAGAGCTGAAGGCATTCAAAGGAACGACGAAGAAAGCCAGGAAGCCCAGCAGAGCACGGGCAGGTAAACGCATGAGAGGCACTATTCCTTGCCTTCAAGTGCCAGAGTCACCATCTCCACAACCCTCTCCAGCACAATCACCGACAGAAGCCGCTCCCACAGTGCAACCTATTCGCATAAGGTTGTCTAGACCAGTGGTCACGGAGGGCACTACTAGTACCGTTGCACCTCAGGCAGCTGCAACCACAGAACCCACCACCACGACAGCAGAAGCTCCCACCACTATTGGTGCGGAAGCCTTTTCTTTCCCATTACCACACATGGAGGCAGAACCAATAAACACAACATTCGATTTTGAGATGCTGGATGCATTCTCAAATGAGTTCCAGTTTTCAGAGGCACAAATGTTCTCTCAAGAATATGAACGCCCCAGCTACCCTACCACACCGCGGGATCTGCCACAGGGACAAGTTGTGTCTAGCTCTGATGATGAACGAACAGCCACAGATGACGATGAAGGTGACGATGAAGCCAGCCAGGGCACGCATGATTCCCAAGAACAAGGACAGACAGACGGCCAAGGTCAACAAACCGATGCACAAGGTGACACCAGCACGCATGAAGAGGAGACTTTCGAAGCAGCAGCTTACACGCTGGCAATCAAGAAATTATATCGTACGATGGAGAAAGTCTGGGCACGGAAGAAATTGACTGAAGAAGAGAGCCAAACCCTAATCGAACAAGAACTAGTCTCCGGAGGGTTTGAAGAAGTCTACATCAGAGGGTTTAGAGAACTGGTCCAATCCATCGGCCCGGTCGAAGCATTGCGATATTTACAAAGGAAGCCACTTCCTCAATATGACCCTCGCAGAATTCGCCTGTTATCAAAGCCCGGTGAATATATTCGAGTTCCGGTAGGTGCTCAATCATCCCACCAGGCGCAAGATGCACGCTTACGTCCGAAAAGACCCATCACCGAAGAAGCCATCCTAGTTGACTCCCCACCACGTACTACCGTTGTACATACTACCACTATACTTGAAATAACATCCACACCATCTACTCCTCTCTCACCTCATGTTTCACCAATCCATCCTGTATCCCCAGCACACCCACCTGCTCCTCCCACCTCCACACCAGTCCACGGCAACATAGCCACACCCTTTGCCCTGCCCATTCATGCCACCATGCCCGTACCCACCCCACCTCATCTACATGTTAACCCCTTCACCCCTTCATCCTTCCCATCTTTTCCCCCACCTTTAAGACATCCTTTCACCTTTCTAACCCCACTAACCTTCTCACCAGTTTCACCTCCCCAACCCACCGTAACCCCTATTCCCCCTTTTCACCAAGCTGCTCCAGCCATCCCCCCTATAAATTACTCTACATTTGTAAATCCCGTCTTCACACCTACACAACCACCCACATACACACCGCTTTTCACAGTCACCGCACTTGACACGTCCAATGACATGGACATATCACCACCCACCGCACCAGCACCCACTCCACTCACAGCACCATCATATTTAGGTACGTCACAATTTTCCACGATCACCACTGCATCCACCTTCCCAACCCCATTTCCCATCCCCGCTGCATCTACTTCCACCGCATGCTCACTTAGCACTCCATTACTATTATCGCCAACCATAGACACTGCACTTCAACAAATGTTCACATGCATGTCACAAGTACGAGATGAGTTTGCATCTCTTGGCAACAACCATCAACAGCTGCAGAGGACGACAAATGAATTACAGTCGCAGCTTAATTCATTATCAATCGAGAATGCCTCTTTAAATACGCGATACCAAGAACTAAGAGAGGCATATCATAAGCTAGAGCTAGAAAGTGAAGAGAAAACAAAAGAAGTCACTGCTGATCTGGACAGCCTGCTTCGAGCCCAAACAATTAGAAATGCGACCCTGACAAGGAATATGGGTTTACTCAGGAGGCACCTAGCCGCAGCCCAGGAGGAGAACCAGAGACTCCAAGAGCAGAATAGAGAAAATTTGGAAGCGGCATTGGACCATCCAGAACAACCAATAAGTCCTAGCAGATTCAAGGCAATCCCATCCGAATCGATGCGGATGTTGCTAGATGACCATGTTCGACTGCTAGAGGACTATGATCGAATGAACGAAGAGCATCAGAAGCTAAAAGAAGATCACCAGTTACTACAGCTCAGAGAACCGGCACCACAACAAGTACAAGTGGCAGCAGAAGTACCAGAACCTGTGGACCCCTCTCCTGACCTCATAGAGGAACTCAACGCATTATGGGCCCAGGTAACCACTCTCCAATCACGCATAGATGTATACGAAGCACCACCACGGCCTGATTCCCCATCGGAGATCCCAGCTGACGACGAGAACATAACCATTCCGGTGGAGGAAACGTTTGAAGAAGCATACGAGCCAATACCCATCCCAGGCGGACAAGTCACGGCCGAAGGCCAGATGACCTATGAACTTCCTACCCCCGCGTGGATGAAAACGATCGAAGAACTTGGAACGACACATTCGGCCAAAGTAGCGGCACAGTTACATGCCATGGCCACGATTGAAGAGAGAATCTTACAATCCCCCTTCTTTGCTCATTTGGCCCCCCGACGCTATATATCTGGGCATGAGCTGCAGTATAAGCCATACTTCATGTTAATGGCTGAATATCAGCTAGCTATAGAGAAAGAAACCGGCATGAAACCCACGCATGCTACACAATTCGAGCCGGCGGACTTGCCACCAAATGCGCAAAGAGGAGAAATCCATCAACCTGATTGGCGAAAAGACCTCCTCCAGAAGTACCCAGAAATGATGAGCACATGGGTGAAAGCGCCCTTACATTTAAAGTATAATCCTTGCTGGGGACCAGTACCACGACGCCGCTCCTGGACTGCATTCGCTATCAAAGTACAAAACAATAGGCAGTGTCAAGATTGGCTGAATTACCCCTACTTCAAGCCGCCCACCGAGTTGCCCACTGTTGGTTATATGATGGCTACAATCCGTCACTGGCTCCCTCGCCTGAAGCATATGGATGATATCGCAGCGCATATGACTGTCAAAATTTTTGACATGATGCAAATGATATTTAAAGTCTTCCGACGCGTCAAGGCACCGCATGTAAACACCCCGGGATTTGAGCATGGTAACTTTGATCTAGTATATGACATGAGCACAACGCCATCGCTCCGGGTGTGTTATGCCTGGCACTGTAGAATAAAATACCTCCCGGCATGCTACAAACAAACCTTTGAAGAGATGTTCACCACCGGGTTTTGGGAATACCATTCCGAGGTATTCATCAGCAGGCCCACACATTTATTGCAACTTTTTGCCTGTGAGCGAATGGTTTATTCAACGCATTATCAACTCCCGCCACCCGACGAACCGCAACCGATCGACTGGGAGAAGCTCGAGGCTGATCTGGCCCGAGGCATTCGAGTATCTGAGCACACCCTCGCTCATGACCTCCTACAAAACTACATCCGGCAGACCGCACAACAAGGTTCTGTCGAGGACGACAGAAGCGAGAGGGAGGGGGGTGTTGGAAGCAGTCAGAGGCACAGTCAGAGGCACAGACGACATGGAAGCATGTAAAGACGGAGCAGGGAGCCAGGCGGATCATTTTTTCAAACAATTATGTTTTTATTACCTCTTCAAACATCCAACAGTGATTTTCATCACTCTTGTAACATATGTAATATAGACAAAACCCCATTTTGTAATTCATAGCTCCATTTTGTGCAAGCCGAGGAGTCCTCGAGCTTGAGGAGCTTAGGTAGAATGCTCGTAACAATTTTCGTTATTTTTAGACATCGTTTACCCTTCCAAATAGCCTCTAGGACCTATTTTTTAACTATGCCGGTCACTAGATGTGAAACCGGTCAAAACTAGTCTAGAAACTATAAAAAGAGCTAGAGAGCTCATTTTTGAGGTTGGTTCATGTTGGCTAGTGTGAGCTTAGAGCTAGTTTGAGCTTGTAATAGTGTTCTTGAGTAATAGAGCTAATTTCCCACCTTCCATTGTGTCTTGCTTGTCTATTCATTGTGTGTGTGTATGTGTGTGTGCATCTTTGTGCTTCTCACCTTCACTCTCACTTCATCTCACGTTCACGATCTTCATATCACTCCTATCTCTTCCGCGGATTGACATTAAGGAGGTGGAGCTTCTTAACGTGGTTCTCACCATTGTGCTAGAGCAACAAACGTCTTAGGAAGAGAGTGGCTATGGGGGTTGGGAGACACACTTAAACGCAGCTATCAAAACAACACACTCGAGTTTGAAACGAATGGAAGTAAAGTTTGTATTCAAGGAGAGAGAGATGTACCTAGTGCACCTCTCATTTCATCACTAGAGTTGTATAGTCTCTGTTATTCTCAGCATGTACAGGACATGTTTTTATTGTATAGTCATGATATGGAGCATTGTACAGACAGCTCATCTGATCTATATTTTCATGCTTTGAATGTAAATATGAACATGACTTTCTACTATTCTTTTTTGCAAGAGTGTGTGGTTAAAAGTTTTAAGGATCTTATGTTTGAGTACAGAGATGTTTTTCCCACTGACTTACCTAGAGGGCTACCACCTGAGAGAGGGGACATTGACCATGCCATAGAGATTGTTACTAACACTAACCCTATTTGTAGACCACCTTATAGGCTTAGTGTTTCTCAGCATGAGGAGGTTGAGAAGCAATTGCAGGATTATTTAGATAAGGGCTTCATCAAACCTAGTAACTCACCATGGGCATCGCCAATGCTCCTAGTTAAAAAGAAAGATGGCTCTATGAGATTATGTATAGATTATAGAGCACTTAATAAGGTAACTATCAAAAATAGATTTCCAATGCCTAGGTTGGAAGATCTATTTGATCAGTTACATCAAGCTAGGTATTTTACCAAGCTTGACCTTAGATCAGGATATCATCAGATCAGGATTAGGGCAGAGGATGCCCCTAAGACTGCTTTTAGGAATAGATATGGGCACTATGAGTTTTTGGTGATGCCTTTTGGTCTCACCAATGCTCCTGCCACTTTCATGAAACTCATGAATAGTGTTTTACGGCCTTATCTAGGACACTTTGTAGTATACTTTTTAGATGACATTCTGATCTACAGTGCATCAGAAGAGGAGCACTTGGAACACTTGAGAAAAGTATTTCAAGTGCTAAGGGAAAATTCGCTCTTTGCTAAGGAGTCAAAGTGTGAATTTTTCAAGACAGAGGTTAGATACCTTGGGCATATAGTCTCCCAGGATGGAATCTAGATGGATCCTGAAAAAGTAAGGGCTATTATGGAATGGCCACATCCACGGAACCTGGAAGAACTGCAGATCTTCCTAGGTTTATCAGGTTTCTATCGAAGATTCATTAGGAACTATGCCAAAATTATTGTCCCGATGACGGAACAACTTAAAGGGAAAGGGAAAGCCTTTCATTGGGGAGACGAACAGAAGCAAAGTATGGAAAGGTTGAAAGTAGCAATTGCTACAGCTCCACTTTTACATATAGCAGATCCCAACAAACCATTTGTGGTTGAGACTGACGCGAGTGATTTTGCTATAGGAGCGGTTTTAGTACAGGATGGTCGACGAGTAGCTTTTGAGAGTAAGAAACTAGAACCGGCTCAGAAAAATTACTCCGTCTATGAGAAGGAGTTGTATGCAATAGTCCATGCTTTGAAGAAGTGGCGTCATTATTTATATGGTGCCAAAGTCACAATAGTGTTTGATCAAGAGAGCATTAAGTGGTCTCTAATCAAACAGACCTTAAAGGTCGTAAGGCCCGATGGGCAGAGACCCTTCAAGAGTTTGATTATGAGCTTAGGTATAGGAAGGGAAAGTTTAATGTAGTGGTTGATTCACTTAGCCGCATGCCTATGCTCAATGGACTGAGTTTTACTCAGATTACTAGTGAACTACTTGAGTCCCTTAGAGGAAAATGTAGGCTTGATCCTGCATATTCCGAGATTTGGGAAGCCATAGAGTATGGGGATCGTGATATATGGGTTTCCAATGAGGATGGAGTATCGACGGATACTCAAGAAGGATTCAAGTGGAAAAATTACAGTATCCATGATGGATATCTATTATACAAAGGTAAGGTGTGTGTCCCTAGAGATCTTGAGATGAGACGGCATATTTTATATGAGTGTCATGACACACCTAGTGCGGGACACCCAGGAGTTAACAAGACTTATGATCTTGTTAAGAGGCAGTTTTATTGGCCTGGACTTCATAAGGACGTCCTAGAGTATGTGCTTAAGTGCAATAAATGCCAGGTCAACAAAGCTGACAGGTTGAGGATTGGAGGACTACTCCACCCATTGGATATTCCTAATGGGAAGTGGGAGAGTATCTCCATGGACTTTATAGTCGGATTACCTAAGACACAGAGAGGGCACAACTCGGTCTGGGTAATTGTGGATAGGTTAACCAAAATGGCTAGGTTTATTCCAACATGTACTACAGTGAAGACACCTGAGTTGGCTAGACTATTTGTACAGAACCTATACCGGTTATATGGTCTTCCTTTAGACATAGTTTCCGATCGGGATAGGAAGTTTACTAGCCACTTTTGGAGAGCGGTCTTCAAAAGGTTGGATACGAAACTTAGCATGAGTACGGCCAAGCATCCACAGTCGGATGGGCAAACAGAAAGGGTTAACCAAATCCTAGAGGATATGCTTCGAGCATATGTAAATGAAAGGCAAACTAATTGGGAAGAGTACTTACCTATAGTAGAGTTTGCATATAATAGTGCCAAGCACTCTTCCACTGGGCATAGTCCATTTATGCTTATGTATGGGTTTCAGCCAAGAGCTCCTTATGCAGTAGGCTTGCAGAATGAAAAAGTTCAAGCTGCAAAGGACTTCTTGGAAGAGATGAATGATATGCTTAGGCTTGCTAAGGACAGCATTAGGAGAGCTCAGGATAGAGCTAGAGCATATGGTGATCCTCAAAGGAGAGATATCAACTTTGAGGTAGGAGAGCAAGTCTATCTTAGAGTTCCATCTAGGTCTGGAACCATGAAGACGGGACCTTGTCCAAAATTATCTCCTAGCTATTGTGGACCTTTCCAAATACTTAAGAGAATAGGAAAGATGGCTTACGAGCTCCAACTTCCAGAGAATAGTCAAATCCATCCAGTTTTTCATGTTAGTCGGCTTAAGAAAGGCTGGGTGAATCTGACAACCTCATTCCAGACAGTGAGGTAGTAGAGCCTATCTCTGTTCAATCTGTTCCACATGAGCCTGAGAGCATACTACGCACTCGAGAGAAACGAACGAGGAGTCACTTGTATAAAGAGTGTCTAGTTAAGTGGAAAGATAGTTCCAAAGATAGTGCTACATGGGAGCGGGTTAGCACCCTTCAGAGACGGTTTCCTAGTTTTAGTTTACCTTCCCAAGAGTCTTCTTAAGGGGAAGGATATGGGGAAACAACACGGAGACAGGACCATGTATTTATATACATGGGGATATAGTGGGAGTGGTGATTCTATTATTTCTCTCTTTCTTTCAGGCCTTCCAACACCATTTTTGAGGACAAAAATGGAACTAAGGGGAAGGAAATGTTATATGGAGTAACCCCTAAGAAGAGGTGTGAATCACCTCTTAGCTTTGTAATTAGATGGGCTCACACATGAGTGCCATGTGGCACCCATGTGTGAAGCCATGTGGGGGAAGCTCACTTCTTGTAAGCATGAGAGAGTTAATAAAGATTCAACCACGCGGCTGGGCGGTTATGATGACATAGATCTCCGTGTATGTGCATAGGGAACTGAACCGATTCGTCGTCGATCAGAGTGCAGAGAAGTACTGGCCTTACTCTTCCAAAATGGAGGGTGTCATCAGGAGAACGTTTCAGTACACAAGATAAGATTTCCAATGAATGTTTAGAAACAAGAAATGGTTACATATACGCTGAGATATGAGCTCCACAATAGAGCTATGTACAAACTGACGTGCGGCTGGAAGGAGTCTAAGGGAAAACAAAATGACAAAAGGACTAGATCGCTTGATCTGCAACACACATAATAGACCTAATTTGCCTAGACTAATCTTCTTGCAACCGAACAGAAACTAACTCCTCAAATGACAAGGAATTTGGATTGCCTTTCATCATCAACCGAAGAGTAGAAGCAAAACTCTGATATGAATCAGGAAGACCATTCCGAAAGGTCTGCATAAGTGAGCTATCTGGCATAACCTCATCAACAAAAATCAATTATTCTTTCAAGTCCTTGATCTTTGTCAAAAAACTATCCATAGAATCACCTTCATTCATGTGCTCACTCTCCAACTGTTTTCGGAGGTAAGCAACACAAGCCTCATTCCTAGCTTGGTACAATGTGGTAAGTGTATCCCAAGCATCCTTAGCTGTTCTGCAAGAACATATGTGAGGAATAATGGCACTTTGACAGACAAAGCTATCAATGCATATGCCTAGGCATCTCTGCAATCCCAAAAAATTTGCTCTATAGGAGGTGCAACAGAAACCGCACCACAAACACAAATATATAGAATATCATCATCTTTGACACCTTCTGCATCAACTTTAGTACCTGCAGTTGTAACAGTTGTAGGTGTGATAGGATGTTTTTCAACACCTTGCACAATGTTCCACAGTCCTTTTGAAACCAATACATGTCGCATCATATACGCCCACAATGGGTAGTTGGTACCATCCAACTTCTCCTCAACAACTGACATACAAAATACATCACTGCTTTGAGCCATGGTCGGTGACTAAAATAACTTGATGCAGAAAATTGACTGTATCTCAAAAGGTTGAACAAAACTACCCAGATGAATTCTGATAGACCTATAGCAGACTTTGAGACACTTATACTGGTGAACCAAAACTAGTATATATCTTTGGCACAAAAAGAGAAAATAGCCTCCATAAGCAATGTGATAGTGCATTCAAAGGCCGAAACGAGCTCAGATTGTGATTTCGACACCACAAAACAAAGATCTTTTGATCTCGGAAACACGCTGAGTATGTCACCAAAATTCATGTGATTCTGAGACTGCAATTGGAGAGGTGTAGACGATGCCCTAGATGAAGTTGCGACCTGCTTTGATACCAATTGTTGGAGTTAGACATCTACGGAAACACGCGAACATCACAAGGAAGAAGAAGTTTGAAGCACAACACATAGTACTGAACGTATTACCACTAGAATGTACAAAGATAAGTAGCCCATTAGGGCAATAGGCGAATATACAAGCCGGGGGAAAAAACCTCATAAAGAGGGAAAAAAGTGCTCCGGCAATCCTTGTGTGTTCACACACATCACTACCTAAATATATCAACATGCCCTTGAGTAGGTGAAGAATTTAATAAGGAGCCTTTCTAAATAAGGTCTCTACAAAGTCAACGAACTAAGTTTCTATCACTTTCAAAAGTGAAGAGCACACTCAGCCATGATAAAGTCTTGCACATAGAACAAACAAAAAATAAGAAGAAAGGAATTAAAATAAGAATTATAAAAATTAAAATTAATATATATATATATATATATATATATATATATATATATATATATATATATATATATATATATATATATATATATATATATATTAAAATAATAATAATCTCTATATAAAATATATTTAAATAATAATAATAATAATAAATAAATTGTGAAGGTTGTATTTTGGGCAAAATGCATCATTCCTCATTCCCAAAAGATGGTTCAGTTCAAGCTACTCAAAAATTACAGCTTCTTCTTAGTGATGTATATGGTCCTATGCAGACACCCTCTTTTGGAAATTATCTTTACTTCATGGCTTTCATTGATGATTTTTCCAAGCATACATGGATATATCCATTGAAAGCAAAGTCAAAAGTGTTTATGTGCTTACAGTTCATGGTTTTGGCTCAAAATCTACCAATGTGAAGATAGGCACCCTCCGTTCCGATCAACGAGAGGAATATATGGCTTCTGATTTTAATGCATTTCTAGCTGAACTTGAAATAAAACATTATTGTATAGTGCCATATACACCTCAATAGAATGGAGTTGCTAAATAGAAGAACACATCGTCCATGGAGATGGTGAGGTGTATGATCAAGAGTCAGGCTTTACCACATAGTTTCTAGTTTGAGGCTGTTATGTGTGCAATATATGTATTTAACTAGTATCCCACTAAAGAATTGTATTCTATCATCCCAAATGAGGCTTGGCATGGTTGTAAGCCATATGTTGCTCACTTGCGTGTTTTTGGTTGATTGGCATATGCATTAGTGTTTGAATAACGACACAAGAAATCTGATGATAAAGCAGTGAAATGTATTTTTGTTGGATATAGTTCTAAAAGCAAAGGCTATCGCCTATATCATCCATAGACTCAACGCATTTTTGTTAGCTGTGATGTTTTTGTGGCAGATGTTATTTATCCATTACTTTCATGTACTAACAAGACACCAATTAGCTCTAAAGGCATGTATGATACTTTGTTGCCTCTTTTTAGAGGTGGATATTCTAGTGCTGGTCCTAATGAGGCAACTTCTCAGCCTTTATAGGTTTCATGTGATGATGCGGATCATTGCATTTTTTATGCATATTTACATGATGCACTTGTTGATGAGAGAACTGATATAGAATACACAAAAATTATGCCTAAATGGCTAGTGCAAACTTTGCATGACAACAAATTAGATGCACCTTTGTCATATCATACTCATTCTAGCTCTCATAGTGCTTCTTTGCATCACATTTCTATGCTATGGCTGCCTCTAGTCTATGTGATGAGAATGAGCTTGTTTCTTTTGATGAAGCACAAAATTTAGAAAATTGGAAGACTGCTTTGCAATCTGAATATGATGCTATAATGAAGAATGGTACCTGATCTTTATGTGACTTGCCTCTTGACAAGAAGGCCATTGGCACTAAGTGGGTATACAAGCTGAAGCAAAAGCCTGATGGAACAATTGATAGGTATAAGGTGAGGCTTGTTGCAAAGGGGTTATGCTCAGGAAAGAGACATTGATTTTGATGAGACCTTTGCTCTGACTTGTCAAATGACTATTGTTCGTAGTATTTGTGCACTTGCAACTCATCATGGTTGGAATATACATTAGTTGGACATAAAAATTGCATTTTTGAAAGGTGACTTGCATGAAGAAGTGTATGTTTTTGAGCCACGTGGCTTTTTGCAAAAAGGGCATGAAAACAAAGTGTGCAGGTTGAAACAAGCACCATGTGCTTGGTATGAAAAGATACATGCCTATCTAATTGCACATGATTTTGAGAATAGTCCATCTAAGAGCACCTTATACATTAAGCATGTGAATGATGTGCTTCTTATCATTGTTGTGTATGTTGATGACATGCTACTCACTAGTCCTCATGAGAAGCATATTGCTGATTTTAAGGCTGATCTACATGCTCATTTGAGATGTCAATTTTGGGGCATTTGCATCATTATTTGGGCATTCAATTTATGTAAGTTGATGTCGGAATAGCTTTGTGTCAAACAAAATATATTGACACATTATTGCAGTATTCTAGCCTTGAAGATTGTAAACCTATTGCCACTCCTATGGAGACAGGTTTACGGTTGACTCTTCATGATGTTGGAGACGCATTTGATGTTGTTCTCTATCAGCAGGTTGTTGGATGCTTGATTTACTTATGCATTACTCGACCAAATATTCAGTTTGTTGTCTCACAGATGAGCAGGTTTATGCATTACTCAGGTGTTAAGCATTGGCAGGAGGTTAAGCACATCTTTCACTACTTGAGTGGTACCTGGCTACTTGGATTGTTTTATCCTAAGGGGGGATCATTGCCACCAAATTTACATGCTTCTTTTGAATTTGAATCCACTAGTTTCTATGTCACTCGTGTGTCCACTAGTGGCTTTTGCTTCATGCTTGGTAGCACATGTATATCTTGGTTGAGCAAGAAGTATATACTTGGTTGAGCAAGAAGTAGCCTATTGTGCCCACTTCAGCTGTGAGGCTGAGTATAGGGCAGCTTTCAGAGAGATTGTTGGGTGTGTGTGGCTCAGACATCTTATGGTTGATTTGGGTTTTGGTCAGTCTTTTACCACCACCATCTTCACTGACAGTCAGAGTGCATTGCCAATTGCGAGGAACCCTATGTTCCATGCTTACACTAAGCACATTGAAGTGCATTATCATTATGTCAGGGAGAGCTTCTCTATTGGAGAGATCAATTTGGCATATGTGCCCATGTAGGAGAACATTGCAGACCTTTTCATAAAAGCTCTGCCTCGGGAGAAGTTTGAAGCTTTTTGCAAAGCTTTGGGCTTACTTCCTTTTGTGGATTGATTCCAAATAGCTTGGAACTTCCTTATACATGAGTGCCAGCTTCTTGTTCATCACATCCATCCCAGGGGGGATTTATTGATATATTTAGGTAGTGATATGTGTGAACACACTAGGATGTCTGGGGCATTTTTTCCCCTCTTTAGGAGGTGTTTTCCCTTAGCTTGTGTATATACCTATAACCCTAATGGGTCACTTATCTTTGTGCATTCTAGTGGTAATACATTCAGTATTTTGTGTTGTGCTCCAAGCTTCTTCTTCTTCCTTGTGTTGTTTGCATGCTTCCACAGACCTCAAACTCCAACAATCCTCAACAACCAACATATGGAATACATCACTATTTTCATCCATGGCCACTGGCTAAAATACCCTGATGCAAGGAAATGAATGTATCTCAAAAATTTGAACAGAAGTATCCTATCGAGTTCTCCTAAACCTATAGCAGACTTTGAGGTACTTATACTAGCAAACTGAAATTTGTATATGCCTTTGGCACAAAAAGACAAAATTTCCTATACAAGCATTGCACTAGTGCATTCGGAGGTTGAGATGAGCTCAGATTGCAATTTGGACACCAAACAATAAAGATGTTCTGAACTCCTAATGAGCTTGAGTATGCTCATCAATTTTCGTGTGATTCTAAGACTGTTACCTGAGAGGTATCAATGATGCCCTAGATGAAGCGGCAACCTACTCTGATACCAATTGTTGGAGTTTTAGGTCTACGAAAGCACGAGAACAACACAAGGAAGAAGAAGAAGCTTGGTGCACAACACACAATACTAAATGTTTTATCACTAGAATGTACAAAGATAAGTGATCCGTTAGGGTTATCGGCATATATACAAGTTGGGGGAAAAAAACCACTTGAAAAGGGAAACAAGTTCCCCAATGGTCTTAGTGTGTTCACACACATCACTACCTAAATATATCAACAAAAGAAACTACAAATGGAAGCTAGTCTAGATTATGCACCCAAGGATGTTATCTCCTCGATAGCAAAAGTAGATGATCTAGGAATTAACTACCTAGAACAAGGCCATCAGGTTGGAAGATCTGATATGTAAGAATGAGGTTATGCAAGGACCCGAACTTGCTATATCATTGCATGCAAAAAAGATGTTAAAAAAGTAATCAATAGGTTAGGCACAATAAGGTGTAGCATCACGATATAGATATGGAAATGCCAAGGGATGAGCATGATAAGAGTAGAGAACAAGATGAGGATGTGGAAGGAGTGATGGATGCAACGGTTCTGGTTAGAAAAGATCTCTCTGAGGCTTAGCTAAGGACAAGGCAAAAGAAACAAGCAACACGATGGAGTGAAAGAACAATTAACAAGAGCTGAAAATTCAAGTTCAAGTATTTAATTTAGTTGGGACCAAACAATCCTCAGAGAAGGGCCATCAATCCTTCGGAATAGGGAGGAGGGAGGAGGAAGATGCAACTGATAACAATAAAACATTGAAGGGACTTTTAAGTCTACAAACACTCTTAGGTGCGAGAAAGAACTTCATGACTTTACTTGGACATGGGTGAGAAAATAGTAGCTCGCATAACTACACTAAAAGATGAGAACCTACCTCTAGTAAATGTATCTATGGTTAAAGTTTGTCACACTTAAAATAGAGAAAACATCATTGTACATATTTCAATTTGGATAAAGATAAAAGACCAAAAAAAACTCATCGATCTCCCTCTTCTAGTCCTCGAGTCTACACTGGAATCTCTCTTCAACCATCTGTTTGGATTCGTAATCGTTTTCTGTCCGCTTCGAGGCAGAGTGAACTTTGGAACTGGGCATTGTACATCTGCTATTGAATTATCATAAGAAGGTCTTTTTTGGACACATTCAAACTAATTCCAAACTTACGTCACTCCCAAAAAGTCGATGGTAAGCCAATCTGAAGCACACAACATCATCAACTCCAGAGGATTATGCCTATGGGTTCCAAAATCAAGTACAAGCTGGTCTGATCGATATCTATCCAAATATTGTTAGGCACCTGAGAGTATTTGGATTATGTATGATATGAGCATTGATAAGCGAAGCATTAACTTCAATCGACACTTATGTTGCCAGCATGAGGTCACCATCTATAACACCTTTCTTGGGGTGCAAATCCTAGATCTTAGTATAACTCCCTCGTGCGAATGGATACATCAGGCGATCAGAGCCATCATGATAGGACAAAAAAAATTAAGAAAATACCAATATATATGGAACATTCTAGAGAAGCAAAAAGGGCATGGGAGGGAGAAGAAGGAAGTATATATCTAGATAGAGGGGAAAGAGAGGTACATATAGATATAGAAAAGGAAAAATCAAGGTGCAATTAGAGGATAGCATTTTGAATCAAATATATTGAGGTACATGTTAAGTCGAGACAGGAGGAGCTCTCAAGGTTAAAAAACGAAGCAACTAAAAGAGAAGCAGAGGAGCGAGGAACCAAAGTGATAGGAGAGTTGATGATTTGGGTAGGGTTAGAGAAGTTGTCTAAGGTATCGAAGGGGAAGTCAACTCGACAAATGGTGATTAATGAGTGCTGATTAAAGGAAGTGAAGGTTGGCATCTCTACACACTATGGAGTGGAGTGCTCAAGAGGAAAGACAACTAGAGTCAGGAGAGTCAACGTTGGGAAGAAGGAGGCAGCTACAAAATCTGGTCTCTCGAGAATGAAGGTTGCTAGGGATATGGGCTCTGGGTGGTCTATGCATCACACACCACTATGTCATCAAGTAATTGCAAGAGGTTGAGAACTGACAAACTAAAGGTTCGTTAACAAGACGAGCATCAAAGACAACCGACAGATGACATGCAAGGGGAGTATCAGTAGGCTTCCACTTCAACTTCCCAAGATTTAATGATAGATTCTTCCTTCCTTCTGGCCTAGAATTGTGAGACTCTGGATGTTGAAGGATCTCTGGGATTGGGAAGGTGACCAAAGCTCTAACATCCCATCTTATCCATAGACATTTGTATTATTTTACTATAGTTTGCTAAAAGATCTATATTAATTTACATTACTACACACACACACACATATATGCATACACACACATAGAGAGACATACACACACATACACATACATGCATACATATGCATACATAATGCATATGCATACATACATACTTACATGCATACATACACATACATAATGCATACACACACATATGCATACACAATGCATACACACATACACACACCTATACATACATACATGCATACACATACACACATAGACACATACACACATACACACATACACACATAGACACATACACACACATAGACACATACACACACATAAACACATACACACTCATAGACGCGTAGCGACACATACACATAGACACACACACATACACACACACACATATACACAAACACATACACACATAGACACATACACACATAATGATGCATACACACACATACACATGCATAAACATACATATGCATACATACATGCATACACATACACACATAGACACATACACACACATAGACACATACACACATAAACACATACACACTCATAGATACACACACATACACATAGACACACACACATATACACACACATGCACACATAGACACATAGACACATACACATGCATACACACACATACACATGCATACACACACATACAGATGCATACACACATACAGACACATATACACACACATACACACACATATATGCATACACACACACACATAGAGAGACATACACACATATACACATACATGCATACATAATGCATATGCATATGCATACAATGTACATACATACTTACATGCATACACAATGCACATGCATAGATACATACACACACATAGACACATACACACACATAAACACATACATACTCATAGATACACACACATACACATACACACACACACATACACACATATATACACACACATACACACACATACACACATAATGATGCATACACACACACACATGCATACACACATACAGACACATATACACACACATTCACACACATATATGCATACACACACATAGAGAGACATACACACACATATACATACATGCATACATAATGCATATGCATATGCATACATACATACTTACATGCATACATAATGCACATGCTTACATACACATACATAATGCATACACACACATATGCATACATAATGCATACGCACACATACACACATATGCATACATAATGCATATGCATATTCATACATACATACTTACATGCATACATAATGCACATGCTTACATAATGCATACACATACATATGCATACATAACGCATACACACATATATGCATACATACATGCATACATATACACACATAGACACATACACACACATAGACACATACACACACATAAACACATACACACTCATAGACGCATAGCGACACATACACATAGACACATACACATACACACACACATATACACACACACAAACATACACACATAGACACATACACACATAATGATGCATACACACACATACATATGCATACACACACATATGCATACATACATGCATACACATACACACATACACACACATAGATACATACATACACATAAACACATACACACTCATAGACACACACACATACACATAGACACACACACACACATATACACACACATACACACACATACACACATAGACACATACACACATACACACATAATGATGCATACACACACATACACATGCATACATACATGCATACACATACACACATAGACACATACACACACATAGATACATACATACACATTAACACATACACACTCATAGACACACACACATACACATAGACACACACACACATATACACACACACACATACACACATACACACATAATGATGCATACACACACATACACATGCATACACACACATATGCATACATACATGCATACATATACACACCTAGACACATATACACACATAGATACATACATACACATAAACACATACACACTCATAGACATACACACATACACATAGACACACACACACGTACACACACACAAACACACATAGACACTTTAAGTTACACACATAATGATGCATACACACACATACACATGCATACACACATACGAACACATATACACACACACATACACACATATATGCATACATACACACATATATGCATACACAAACATAGAGAGACATACTCACACATATACATACATGCATATATATACATACATAATGCATATGCATATGCATACATACATACATACATACATGCATACATACACATACATACACACACATATACACACACATACACACGCAAATATACACACACACATACACACATAGACACATACACACATAATGATGCATACACATGCATACACACATACACACACATGCATACATACACATACTTACTGCATACACACTTACATATTTACACGCATATATATTGATTTCTAACCATTTTGTTTTATATGTTAGGTATTATGGATCCCAGTAGAGAGAGAAAGGCGAAACCCACTCTCATAAAAAGTCTTATGAGAGCAAGAGTTCCGTCTGATACTCTAGGGGCCATAATCTGTGATTACTCAGAGATGTCTGATGAGGAGCTGGACTATATGATCCAGATGCTTACCCAGCGATCAGACGAGTGCTCTTCTGTGGCTCCACATGCAGGAAGAGAGCTATCTGCTCATAGATATGTTTTTTTTTCATAAACTTTTTTAATGATATTATAACACATATTTTTATTTATTTTTATCCAATCTATTTTCAGGACACCTATACCACCTCCAAATCATGATAGCAGAGCAGAGTTGCCTATGAGGACATGCATAGGCACCTTAGCACTAGAGTGCGACATAGAGCCAGAGGGGAACATTGTGTACATACGGAATGGATTGGAGTTCAAGAGAAGAATGTGGGCACTATGCGACTCTTACCTGCACTTTCTTCACTTACCGTGGAAGTACGTAAAAATTTTAGATATAACTTGAAATAGATATCTGATGTTTTATTTACATTATGTTTTTTATTTTTGTAGTGAGCATGATGAGAGGGATAAAAAATACGTACTTAGTTCACTTGAGACAAAGTTTGGGACAGGTTGGTCGCTTAAGTGGTGTCTAAAAGAGATGCAGACACTTATGGCTCATCGTCGCGATAATGCACGGTATGCACTGCTTTTATGTATATATATGTGGATATGAGTATGTGTCTTTATGCATGTATGTATGTATATGAGAGAGAGAGAGAGAGAAAAGAGTGAGACTAGAGGTATAAATACATGCATACACACACATATACATCATACATGCACATTTACACACATATACATATACATGCACATTTATACATACACACACATACATGCACATTTTTACACACACATACACATGCATGTAGTTACACACATATAATGAATACACATAGACACATACACATACTCACATACACGTACACATACTCACATACACATACACATGCATAATCATATGTACACACACATAGACTCATATAATCATATTTACATGCATATATATATATATATATATATATATATATATATATATATATATATATATATATATATATATATATATATATATATATATATATATATATATATATATATACACACACACACACACATGCATATATACACACACACAACACATGCATATGCACATATAGATACACATACATACACAACACATGCATACACATAAATAAATAAATCCTATTAAACAAATCCTAAATTGAAAACACTAATTTCAATATTAGGGTTTTAAAACCCCTAATTTAAAAACTCTAATTCAACCTTTTAGCCATATGTTTAAAGTATATGTACACCTCCGACGTCCTACTAGAGAGATGTCTCTCCTCCCAACCTTATGCCTCTATATATATCTACTCCAATCAACGAGGATCATAATATATATAAAGATATATACACATCATGTAGATAGGATACATAAATATAAAATGGAGTAGATATATTATGCATCACACATACATGCCTAAATGCACACATAAATATATATATACATACTAACATATTTACATGTACACATTTACACATAGACATATATACATATATACATATATACATGTACACAACACATATACATGACTGCATGCACACATAAACATATATATACATACATACATATTTACATGTACATATTTATACATAGACACATATACATATATACATGTACACAATTATAAACCCTTGCATATATTACATGAATACATGAATACATGAATATTTTACATAAATGCATATGCATATATACACATATGCATATTTAACACATGTATACATATATCACACACATACAAACACATACATATACATGAAATACATATATATGCATACTAACATATGTATACATATAATACATATGAATACACACACATATGCATACATACATGATAAAAATTTTGCTCCTCAAAGATAAAGCTATATATAAAATAATTAGGCATACCCCCAAGCTTCATGTTCTAACTTAGAAGAACATGATTTCATCTCTCTAATAGGATTCATCGTTATTCAAGTTAATAAAAAAATCTATTATCTGATATCCATTCAGAAGCTTCAAGTTATTGATCCATAACTAGAGTAGAATTTACTATCTAATCTGCTCATATGTTTTCATTATTCCCATCATTTTGGTAAGACATCAATATAGTCTCATCTTCATTATCCTTATTGATTTCATTTATTTCTTCTATTGTTAAATTTACGTTCTCATGAATCACATCATCTATTGATGGATTAATATCTATTTCTGGTAATTCCTCTTCCTCATCAGTAGAATCAGCATGTAGAGAATTATCCTCTTCATCAAAAAGATTAGTATCATTATCACGTATAATGATTCTAATTTCTATTTCAGATGTTGATGTATCAGTATGTGATGTTGAATCATCAAGAGGACTTTCTTCGATCTCTCTAACAATAAAATGTTCAAACAATGACCTACCTCTAGGTTGCACATTGTTGGAAGCAGCCAGAGGCACAGACGACACGGAAGCATGTAACGACAGAGCAGGGAGCCAGTCGAATCGTTTTTCAAATAATTATGTTTTCAAATACTTTCCAAAAACCTCCAACAGTGATTTTTATCACTATTGTAACATATGTAACATAGAAAATCCCATTTTGTAATCCATAGCTCCATTTTGTGCAAGCCGAGGAGTCCTCAAGCTTGAGGAGCTTAGGTAGAACAAGCGTATCAATTTTCTTTATTTTTAGATACCGTTTACCCTTCCAAATAGCATCTAGGACCTAATTTTTAACTATGCCGGTCACTAGATGTGAAACCGGTCAAAACTAGTCTAGAAACTATAAAAAGAGCTAGAGAGCTCATTTTTGAGGTTAGCTTGTTTGAGTAGAGAAGAGCTTAGAGCTATTTTGAACTTGTAAGAGTGTTCTTGAGTAATAGAATTGATTTCTCACCTTCCATTGTGTCTTGCTTGTCTCTTCGTAGTGTGTGTGTATGTGTGTGTGCATCTTTGTGCTTCTCACCTTCACTCTCACTTCATCTCACGTTCACGATCTTCATATCACTCCTATCTCTTCCGCGGATTGACAATTAAGGAGGTGAAGCTTCTTAACGTGGTACTTACCATTGTGCTAGAGCAACACCAAATTTGGCGCCGTTGCCGGGGATCGAGTCTAGGACGAATGTGTGATGGTAAGAGTATAGCAAGAAGTGGCGTTGGAAGGTAAAAATTTCAGTTTTTGTTGTTGTTTTTACTTAGTTTTTAGTGTTTTTCACCTCCCCCACACTCCATCTTCATCACCGCATCATCATCTTCATCTCCAAAAAAATCAGAAAATTCACCATATCCACCCATTCTCCTCATTTCCCCTCATTTGTGCATGCGAGAGTGAGAGAGAGCTTTTGTGCTTGTGTGTACTTTTGTTTTCTTGAGTTTTCTTGCAGGTACAGAGCTCCAGTGCATCAGGAAGGCTGCAAAAAGGTAAAAACTTTAGTTTCTGTCAGAAATTTCCGTCTGTGTCAGACCATCGCGATGGTCTGCAAAGTTCGGAATTTGGAGAAGGCGACCACACCAGCATGAAGAGCACACCTGCGCCTACAGGAGTCCATAGCTGCATTCACAAAATTTGCATTTTGGTGGACCATCGCGACGGTCTCTGACCATCGCGATTGTGTCACGCCATCGCGATTGGCTCACGCCATCGCGCCGACGGTGCCACGTGCAATCTAGACCATCGCGACGGTGCACTTCAGACCATCGCGACACTTCAAAAATTCAGACCATCGCGATTGGCTCACGCCATCGCGACGGTTCACTTTGGACCATCGCGATTGTCCACGTTGACCGTTGACTGACGCCATCGCGATTGTGCACTTTCACGCCATCGCGACGGTGCAATTTCACGCCATCGCGATTGTGCAAATCCAGACCATCGCGACGGTGCACTTTCACGCCATCGCGATTGTCCAAGTTCACGCCATCGCGACGGTCCAAGTTCACGCCATCGCGATTGTGCAAATTCAGACCATCGCGATTGTCCAATTTCACGCCATCGCGACGGTGCACCCTCACGCCATCGCGACGGTCCCAGACCATCGCGATCATCTCAGACCATCACGATTGTGCACCCCCATCGCAAATTTTAGGGTTTCATTTTTTGGCCAATTTTGGGGCTATTTTTGGGAAATTTTTGGGTGATTAGACTCATAGGAGACCCCTTAGCTCATATTGGGAGAAAAACCTGTTTGTCAGTTTTTACCCCCCCAGGGCCTGAACGGTCATAACTTTTTCATCCGAAGTCCGTTTTTTGAGCTTAATAGCTCGTTAGAAAGCTCTCTACGAGTACTACGTGACCTAGTTTTTAGATGAGCTATTTTGAGGTTGACCTAGTTTGGGACTAGAAAGCCAGGGGGCAAACATTGAAAAGTTGGGCAAAAGGGAAGGGACTTAAAAGGTGTATATACTCAAGTGCTTGATCATCCAACTGTGAATTGGTCTAATCTTGCATTTTTCCAGGTCTAGCAAGGGCAATCGAAGGCAACCAAGGCAAGGCAGTGAAGGGCATAAAGCTTGGGAAGCGCGGCTTCTTGGGCATCAGAGCAACCAGAAAAGCTGACTCGAGGTTGGAAGATTACTCAACCCCCTCAGTCAATTCTTAGCTTAGGCTAAACAGTAGTATTGTGGATTAAAGATGATAGGAACGCCTCAAGTTCAAGAGAATTAAATTTATCAAGTCCAAGTCTAAAGATAAAGGTGTGTGACACGAAAACCTAAAGGAAAGACCATAAGTCTGACGGAACGAGAACTCAAAGTACCACGAAAAGTCGAATTCGTGACGCATACATTAAGACAAGAATCTAAAGAAATTTAAAAAGAATCAAGAAAGTAATAACAAAGAATCTTTGACGATCTGAGCGTGTACTGAGTGTGCAAGGAACAAAATTAATGAACCTTAGATCGGGCAAACATATAGGTAAGTCAGACCGGCGAAGCCTTAGATCATCAGAGGCAAGTGTAAGAACTACTGCACGATCGTGGGCTCAACAATTGAACACTAGTTATCCCTACGAGAGCTCAAATACTAGCGAATCAGAAATGGCATTTAGCACAGACAGACCAGAAGGAGGGTCGAATGTAGCCTACTTAGAAAAACCAGAAGGACCCTATAGAACGCAACTAGAGTTTCTCCAAACCAACCGATTAGGTGCTCGCATCTATGAGGATGGTTTGCGAAGGCAAGTGGTGCAAATGCACAACCCCGATCAACCCATTGGATTGGAACATCCAGTGGTGAAATTCGAGAGAGACGCGTACATAGACAAGGAGGGAACGATGTACATCTTAAGTACGCAGCCAAACAATACCAACGAGTTTGGCGTGATTCAACCAGAGACGGAAACAAAATCTCAAGGAAAAGAACCATTAGAAGAGCCTAGAACACCTAGAGGGAAATCTGTACTGACACGAGTACTAATCCCAGACTGGATCCCTCAAGACAACAGAAGCATAGAGTTGTTTGTAAATAAAGAAACTGATGAAGCCTTTTGGAGATACAAGACCGAACTACTACCTGGAAAGGTTGTATACCTGGATGAGACTTCAGAAAGAGTCTTTGTGGTTCCTGACCGCGCTAAAAACACATACACATGGAGAGGTGAATTGGTATTCCCTCCATCTAGAACAAACATGAATACAAGTCAACAAGGGGCAGGAACATCCTCAGCCCATGGAAATCAAAGAGAGAGAAATAAAGAGAGACCGGAAGTAAGCTTCACTCATCCCATGGGGAGAGATAGAACAACCACGAACACTAATAGAGCGGATAGACAAAGAGATCATGGAGTACTAGGTGGTAGAGATGATTTTCCTCTACCTAGACCACGTGAACACACAAGAATATTGAGACCCACTCAATTAGTGAAATCCATGAAGAATTACTTTGATGGGACGGGAGATCCCTATGACCACGTCGCAGAATTCAAGCAAGTACTAAGAGCCGAACAAGTTGAAGACATGTTCACGCAATACAACGCATTTGGACTAACGTTAAAGAATACCGCTTTAACTTGGTTCCAACCTTTGCAACAAAGGCAATTTAGAGACATCCATCACTTTTTAGAGTCATTCATCACTGAATTCTCTAAAAGTGGGGTTAGACATGACACGTCTTCGTTGATTCATAGCTTTAAACAGACCCCTCAAGAAACAGTAAGACTGGCAGGACCTAGGTTTAGACAATATGTTGAACAATGTCCAATGCAAGAGCTACCCTCACAAGCCAAGCAAGTGTCATTGTTTCTAGATGGCTTGTTGAGCTCTAAACTACGCTCCTACGTGTACCTAAAAGAACCCAGAACGCTAGAGCAATGTGTAAGAATTTGTATAGACATTGAGGACAACTTAGGAGACGAGTTGGAACTCTCAAAGGTCTATAAGGACTCAGACTGTTCATCTCTAGCATCCACAAAATTGTCTAGCTCAATAGAAGACCTAGCAGAAAAACTGGCCCAGAAACTAGGAGTTTCTAGTAAACCTAGGGTGCTAACAAACAAGCGTTGTTACACCTGTGGTGGTGACCATATGGCAAATGTGTGTCCCAATGCACCACAACCTCAAGCCAACCCTAGTGGCCAATACTGTACAATTGAGAGAAGATACACGAATCATACGGCTCAAGACTGCCCATACAACAAACAAACCGTGAGACAGAACTATCCGCAAGCATACCCGCAGCCAGGTAGGTATCAAGGCCAATACAATACTCAGCCTTATTACTATAGGCCTCCTCAGAACTACCCATACCAGGCTCAACAGAGACCTCAACATGTCTTAGCTCAGCAGCCACCCCCACCAGCGAACGTCATCTCAGTCAAATACGCTGCTGCAGAAGAGAACCTAAGTAGGGGCTTAGTGCCTTCTTCACCTTTGATCACAGAGGGTGACCCGAATTCGAACAGTTTTGACTCTACGCATGTAGATAGTCCACCCGCATATTACACAGAGTCACCAGAACATGTGGAGACATATCATTATGATAGTCCACCAGTGGAACCTAGTTGGGAGCCCGACTATGCTAATGTGATGTACACAAACCCAAATCCACGGCCCCAAGTAAGACAACAGAGACCA
Organism: Ceratopteris richardii; assembly: GCA_020310875.1. Taxonomy (NCBI): domain Eukaryota; kingdom Viridiplantae; phylum Streptophyta; class Polypodiopsida; order Polypodiales; family Pteridaceae; genus Ceratopteris; species Ceratopteris richardii. Next base: position 36,458,402 of record CM035442.1, on the reverse strand, counting down.
CAGGGCCCTAGAGGACCATGCTTTAGGTGCCAAGGAGATCATTTCATAAAGGATTGTCCACATCCCCCGATAGCAGGACAGTCACAGTACTATAACATCCAAGGCTTTTGTGCTGATTGTGGCAAAGAGCACATAATAAAAGATTGTCCTAAGAACCCTGTTAATGCTTCGAATGTGACACCGATCAACGTGATAGGTATTGTAAATAATGCAGATGGATCCAACCCTACATACGTGCCTATCCAAGCTATAACAAGAGCCCAGGCGCTCTTACAGAACCAACATCTTAATCAGGAGAAAGTAGCCGGAAGTAGTGAAGTTGCAGAATCTAGCTGTAAAAAGACAAAATCTTGGAAAGATTCTAGAGAAAGGATAAAGAGAAAATGGAGTAAAAAGATAAGTGAGTTGGAACAAAGTTTGAAGGAATCTAGAGCCAAAATCCTAGAATTGACTTCACAGGACTTAAATCAAGAGAATCCAGCTCAGAAATCAGGATCAGTTTTAGCGGAACCCATACCAGAAAATCTAGACATGATGTTTCGTGCATATCAGGCTAGATTAAAAGAGGGACCTCAGGTAGCTGAAATGAGCAAAAACTACCCTCGAGCTGATCTAGAAATTGAGAGAACTAAACTTTGCATGAAGATGGTAGAACTAGCACAAGCTTTGTTCGAAGCCTCTAGATATCTTAATTGGAATAACATGGCAAAACCGGAACTACACTTTCAAGGACTAATGGAGAGGCTAGAATACTTGATAGAGAGCAAAGAGAAAAAGGATCAGCATAGGAACCCTATTGTCCCAGAGACACAGGAAAGGAATGCACCATCCCTGTCTCAAGTACCCAACTCAGAAAGTCAAGACAACCTGTCTTCCATACATAGGTACTCACATGAATTTTTGAGAGAAATCCAAGAAGAGAAATGGAGAAAAGAACAAGGAACCCATCCTCCTATTCAAGAAATAGACGACTTGCAGGAACAATTTCCCCAAGACATTCCCTCCATTTACGATGATGTAGAGGAAGAACAACGGAGTGAACACACAGGATTTGAATCTAATTCTTTACAAGAATTACCTCAGTTCACAGGACCTTGGGAAGCAAAGTCTATTAGTATGAGAGCACCCACGATAATAGTGAGGAATGAAGAATCAGTAATCCCTAGAAACACGGAAGTGATCAAGAATACTAAAGTACAATGTAATCTTACTCTAGAGGAGTTGTTAAAGGTAAAACCAGAATTGTGGAAACATGTAGCAAATCAATTCCCCAAGCTTGCTACTACTCCCTCACAAATAGGATCACAAAATAAGGTACCAGAGATACCCGTAGAAAAGATTGGAGATGTAAGCGAAGGAGAGGAAGGTAACACTTATCTTCCGATAACCCATCAGGGCTACACCACGAAAGCCATCTTAGATTCAGGAGCCGGAGTAGCCATCGCTACCAACGCTTTATGGAAACGTTGGGGTAAGCCAGCATTGAGACCCACCAGGATGAAGCTACAAATGGCCGACGGACACATAGAAAAACCATTAGGCTTACTAGAAGGAATATCTCTCACCACTTGTGGTGTAGAATTTGAGCATACTTTCGCCATTTGCGACTTTGCAAAAAATCATGCTTACGAGATGATATTGGGACGACCATTCATGCGTCAGTTGCAAATTGTACAAGATTGGGGAACTAATTCTTTGTACTTGCAACATTTAGGAGTGACTACCAAAGTCAATCTTAAAGACTATTCACATCGAGATGTACCCCCAATACAATGGAATACCATCCATAAGACACCAGTAGAAACAGAATCCGTGCACTCATTAGAATCAGATCCTTCTTGGTTGCATGAGGATACTCATTTATGGATGTGTAAAGTAGCCAAACAAGAGGAAGAAAGATTAGAAGCAAGGACCTTAGGTGCAGAACAAAATCCACGAACCCTTCAAGATCCAGCCTACGCACCTGTAGTATTCCCAGACGAAGAGTTTGAACCCCATGGTTGGGCAGAAATCCTAGCAACCATGGACGTAGCCATCAATGAAGAACAATGGACACGCCACTGTGACGAGGATGGCTATGACATTTCAGTTTTCACGATAGAGCCAATCATGTGCGATGCAATTTTAGAAGAGTGTGAACCTAACACTGATGCATTTGAGGATGCAAGCGATTTTGATTTAGAATCAATTATCATGGACCCACCCTTTGCATCAGAGGAAGAATATTTTTTCGAGGTAGAGACTCACACTCAGAGACACGAGGAAATTACGAATGAGGTGAGGTTAGCCACGGAAGTGACTAGCAAGAGTGAAGGCAAGAAAAGAAAGAAGAAAGCAACCATGTCAGAAAAAGAAGAATCTTTATTTGAAGTACCCGAGAACTTCAAGAAATATGAAATCGAAGATAGAAGAATCATGGTACAAATGCCTAATAGAAAGGCGAATGACGGACAAGTATATGATAACCGAGAGAAAACCAAGAAAATAATAGTTGCCATAGAAGGAGAAGAAGAAAAATGTACATACATAGGGCATGATTTGACGAAGGAAGAAGAAGAAGAATTAGTTGCCTTATTGCGCGAATATAGAGATGTTTTTGCTTGGAGTTATAAAGATTTGAAAGGAGTAGATCCAGATATATGTTCTCATAGGATCCCTATGACTCCAGATGCAAAACCGACAAAACAGAAACCTTACACGTACAATGATAACTACGCTGCGAAGATTAAAGAGGAGATAGATCGCTTGACAGAAGCAGGATTCATTTACGAAATTGAGCATACCGAATGGGTATCCCCCATTGTGGTTGTGCCCAAGAAGAATGGAAAATTGCGTGTGTGTATTAACCTTAAAAAATTTAATGCCGCAACGATTAGAGATAGTTATCCTCTTCCTATCACGGAACATCTATTGGAAAGAGTTGCGGGCAAGGAAGTTTACAACTTTCTTGATGGATTCTCAGGTTATAATCAAGTAGCCATTGCTCCAGAGGACCAACACAAGACGGCTTTTGCCACTGAATGGGGCATATTTGCATTTCGTGTGATGCCATTTGGCTTAACAAATGCACCCGCCACTTTTCAGCGACTCATGTGTCATGTTTTTAAGGAATTCTTACGCACGAGTTTGGAAGTTTATGTCGATGACTTATGTGCACATTCAAATGTAAGACAGACACATATCCCAGAGTTAAGACAAATATTTGACAAATGTCGAGAATATCAGGTTTGTTTGAACCCAGAAAAATGCGTTTTCATGGTCAGACAAGGCAAAATTCTAGGACACATTGTGTCAAAAAATGGAATCTCTACGGATGAAGAAAAGGTGAAGGTAATTGCACATTTACCTAGACCAACTAATGTGAAAGAGGTACAGGCATTTATGGGTCATTGCGGATATTATAGGAGATTCATACACATGTATGCAATCATAGCCAAGCCTTTGTACTCTCTTTTAACCAATTTTGAATGGACAAATGAATGTGAAAATTCATTCAATGAACTTAAACGACGCTTGTGCTCAGCACCTATATTGACTACCCCAGATTGGAGTAAGCCATTCCATTTACATGTGGATGCATCCAATTATGCCATAGGATGCGTGTTATCACAACCCACGAATGAAGGTAACATAGATCTCCCCATAGCTTACGCGAGCAGACAATTGAACGCAGCAAAGAGAAATTACACCACGACAGAACGAGAAGGATTAGGGATGATCTACGCAGTAAAGAAGTTTAGGCACTACTTGTTGGCCAACAAATTCAAGTTCTTTACAGATCATCAAGCCCTATTGTACTTAGTCAACAAGCCATGTAACACCGGACGACTAATACGTTGGTTTCTATTACTCATGGAGTATGATTTTGAAGTAGTAGTCAAGAAAGGAAAGACACATCTTAGAGCTGACCACCTTTCGAGATTAACCTCAGGAGAAGCTCCTCAAGGAGTAGCGGATGAGTTACCAGATGCATACTTGTTTAACCTTGAGATAGCACCAGAATGGGCTAAGCCTATAGTCCCCGTTCTCACATACGGACCCAAGAATCCTAGGATAAAGATCAAAGAAGGAGAGATTACCAAGTCTCAGAGATACCAAATAATGGCAGGAAGCATATATAAACAGGATAATCAAAAGATTCTTGCTTGTTGTGTAGATGAATCAGAACATGCAAATTGGTTGCAATTAGCACACATAGGTGCATTAAAGCAACATCATTCAAAACATCGAACATTACAGACTCTGCATAGATTAGGAGTATATTGGCCTACGATGGAAGCAGATGTCTACAGGTTGTGTAAGGAATGCAACGTTTGTTGTGAAAGACCACCAGTAGAGCATGCTACATTATATCACGTGTCTCTCACACCAGACTGGAGTGAACAATTAGTGACATACTTGAGGACGAAGACATTCCCTCAAGGAATGACTTTAGCACGACAACGCAGTCTAGCGCAGGAAGCTCACGACTATTCAATTATCGGCGATAATCTATACAAAAGAGGACGAGATGGATATCTAAGACAATGTGTCCATGAGAGCGATTATCTGAGCATACTAGAGACTGCACACCAAGGTGTTGCAGGAGGTCATTTTGGACCCGATAGGATAATCAAAGCCATCCTCTTTGCAGGATTATGGTGGCCCACTCTTCACATGGACGCTCATACCTATGTCAAGAGATGTGATGTGTGCCAAAGAGCTCAGTTTCCTACTCGCAGAGATGAAATGCCATTGAAACCCATGATGGGCGGACGTGCATTTTCTAAGTGGGGTATAGACTTTGTAGGACCCATTAACCCCCCTGCAAAAGGTACACATGCGGAATACATTATTGTTGCCACGGATTATCTTACAAAATGGGTAGAGGCAAAAGCCACAAAAAAGAATGATGCACACACAATTGCAAAATTCGTATTTGAGAATGTCTTTACAAGATATGGACTACCTATAGAGTTAGTGAGCGATCGAGGCACTCACTTTCTGAACCAAGTCATTGAATATTTGTTACAGGATTTTATGGTGATTCACAAGAAATCCGCACCATATCATCCTCAGGCCAATGGTCAGGCTGAAAGCACTAATAAGATCCTTTGTAACGTACTGAGGAAACTCGTGAACAACAAACGTTCAGATTGGGACAAATAGTTACACCACGCTGTTTGGGCATATCGAGTGGCCTACAAGACCGTACTCAATGCAACTCCCTTTCAGATGGTTTTTGGTCAGAATGTTGTGCTTCCTCTGGACTTCTTGATACCGACCCTTAAGGTGGCACAAGAACATCAGTGGACCGGCCATGAATTATCAGCGAGAATAATGGACTTGGAACGATTAGGAGAAACCAGGCTAAAGGCAGCAGCAGGAATATATGCAGCGAAGAAGCGACAGAAAGCATATTTTGATGCACATGTGAAAGATAAAGGCTTAAAAGAAGGAGATTTAGTTCTAGTATATACGCTAAAGCAACACGCACGTAAGTTAGAAAAGCGAGGTTATGGACCTATGATCATTAACAGACTCTCAACAAGTGGAGCAGTACAGTTAGCCACTTTAGAAGGAGATATAATGCCTAATTATATTAGTGGCTGTAGAGTCAAGCTATATCAGGAACCTCTTACTGAGGATATGCTTAGACGACTCACGTTGGCAAAGAAGCGTAAGGAGAAAGAAAATAGAATACGAGCGGAAGCTCAGGCAGAAGCAATAGAACGCATTAAACGCATGAAGTTAAGAAGACAAGGACTAGGGAGAGAACATTATAACCATCTGGAAACTACACCCAGATATCCCATGGCCATGTGTCAAGTAAAGTCAACCACTCATCCTAGTATAGTGGACAGGAGACCATTCATTACAGTCAGGCTAGAGCACGACAACCCTTGCCAAGAGCTCAGGGCTTTAATTGACTCAGGTGCTGCGACTAGTGCGATTAGATGGTCCCACTATAAGGATTCATGAATAGAAATGCGGCCAATTGAGGCATACCTCATAGGCTTAGGAGGCATGGAAACCCCTTGCATGGGTGAGGTGGACCTTCCTATCCTCATTGAGGATGTGACCATGACAGCGAAGCTACTAGTGTGCCATGATGACGACCTGATAGAACCCCTAATCCTTGGCCAAGATTGGCTATACGATCACTCAGTGGACCTAAATCTTAGACAAGGCTCCTTACAGATTGGAACCTTAGAACAGAAGCGAGTGATACCGCTTGACTTCCCTAACGGCATTCCGATTGAGGTTTGTAACCCTAGACCCTATGAAACGCATGCGACGGAAGACCGGAAGATCTTGGGTCAGACCAGTCACGTTACGTCTACACCAACCCACTCGGGCTTGGGTAGGGACAATTGTCAATCAGAAGAACGACAGGAGATCTTCCCTGGGGCTTCCTGCAAACTAGAAGGGGCAGCTACCCAACCGCTAGGGCAGTTGAACACAATCAGCGGTCAGATGGATTGCATCAGCGGCCAAATGAGCACAACACCCTGCGGTGCTCATCCTTCCAAACTTGCTACGGACTGGCCTAGATTAAAGATAAAGAACGAATCACTTCCTAATGGGCAGGTCACGCAAGTGTTGGATCTCCCTTCTTTTCCAAAGCAGAGCGTCCAATGGACCTCTCAAACCCAACCACGAATGAGTCAACCACAACAGAGGAACCCAGACCGACGACACCACCAGATAAGGCAAGAAAAGCAGCAGTATCAACATCATAGAACAAGTGGCACGAAACAAATATGGGTGCGAAAAGGACAGCAACCACAGGCTATTGGCAACACTGCAGACGAGAACAGGATAAAGTTGCAACAGAAGCAGAGTTCGCATCCAAAGTCCCCTCGATCTTCTTCTACACGTACCAGTACTCGACAGATTTGGATCGCCAAGAAATATCTTATCCATAGACCCACACCCATGCAGATTTGGGTACCCAAACAATGTATTATATCCCAACCCTCAAGCCATGTAATATATACCCCTCAAAAACCTTTTCATCCTTCAATACCACCAAACCCGATACCACTTTTTGTACCTCAGCAGAAACATACCACCCACTCAAAGACTCTTAGGAAATGGATACCGAAACGTATCCAGACGTCTTCTTGTAACCCATTATCTAACAATTTTCCCACCCCGTTTAAACTCCACCCTTGTACTAATTCACCCTCAACCAAACCTTGTATAAATTCATACACCCAAACCCCACATCATGCATAATAACGGCTCATCAAGAAATGTATGCATAATCTGACCATGTAGGTGTCTAGAGACCTGCATTAGTTTTGCAAATAATCATTGCATTAATCACTTCACGACACTTGGCTACATGGGTTACACATCAGTTATGGAAAGGGATTGCGGTCTCACCTTAATGGGATCATAATTAATTTCCATACTAATGTGTTAATCTTTTGTAGCAGATCTTTTCCATTAGCTCATTAGTCATCATGCAAACCGAAGCAGGACCATCGGAAGCAGGCCCCAGCGTGGCTGCGGTGCCCCTCAATGTTTTACGTGCAGAATCCCACCCGACCGCTCCACCGCCAGAGTTCCAAGGATTTCCGGGACCCATGCCAATCGATAACCCACATATGGGATACACAGAGAAGATACACCGTAACTCTCACTGGTTCCAAGGCCTAGCAGGACCATTAGCTGATGCTGACTTCATTTTTGAAGCAAATATGACATTTGATGACCGCACATGGGGCAAGTATCAATTCTTCTCAAGAGAATTTGAAGGCGTACAGAACACCTAGGACTTAGCTCATGTTTGGGCTAGAGCCGGCTTCACGGAGTATTTCAGTGATCCTCTGCCCAAACCTGACTTTTATAGGTGTTATTACTTAATCACCACTTTGCTGGCCTCAGAGAATAAGGACATCCCAGGAACCTTTATTTTGCCTTCTTTAGTGGATGATCCACCTTACAAAAGATTTTATCTTTCGAAGGATTTAATCAGAGCGGCCATCAAGATTCATGGAACACACACTCCAACGGAGAAAGAACGGCTAGTCCCAGAGCAGATGAAGCGTGGTGACGTAACTAAGTGGGAGGATATTTCTGCTATAACACCTGAGCTCTCTAAGCCATTATGGATATGCATGCAGCACTTTGCTTTCCCAGCTCAGGATCGTTTTACCATGCCCCACAAGAGAATCTGGTTTGGATTGTACTTAGCATGTACTGGACCGCAAATAGTTGATCTAGCCAGCTGGATCATTGATCAGCTATGGCACAACATCGATGGGAGCGAAAGAAGGTAATCAATGGGTGCTGCGCCCTCACCAGGATCATATATATGTGCTTGGCATATGATTTACCCATAGAGCGTGCCATGACCAGTGAGGAACTGAAAGCATTCAAAGGGACCACTAGGAAGGCTAGAAAGTCTAGCAAAGGCAGAGCCGGAAAGCGGATGAGAGGTACTATCCCGTGCCTACAAGTCCCAGAATCACCCTCGCCACAACCATCTCCAGAGCAGTCACCAACAGCAGCCACTCCCACAGTACAACCTATTCGCATAAGGTTATCTAGACCAGTGGTAACGGAGGGCACCACCAGTATTGTCGCACCCCAAGCAGCCACAACCACAGAACCTATCACCACAGCAGCTGAACTTCCCACCACTATTGGTGCGGAAGCTTTCTCTTTTCCAATACCGCATTTAGAACCAGGACAAGCAGAGCCATTGGACCAAACGTTTGATTTTGAGATGCCCGATGCATTCTCCAATGAGTTCCAATTTTCAGAAGGACAAATGTTTTCTCAAGAATTTGAAAGGCCTAGCTACCCTACCACACCCAGGGATCAGCCACAAGGACAGGTCGTGTCCAGCTCTGATGACGAAAGAACAGCAACCGATGACGACGAAGGAGACGACGAAGCTAGCCAGGGAACACATGAATCCCAAGAGCAGGAACAGACAGATGGCCAAGGCCAACAAACAGACACACATGGGGATACAAGTACCCATGAAGATGAAACTTACGAAGCAGCAGCTTACACTCTAGCTATCAAGAAGTTGTATAGAACTATGGAAAAAGTTTGGGCACGTAAGAAGCTGACAGAGGAAGAGAGCCAAAAAATAATAGAACAAGAACTTGTCACAGGCGGATTCGAAGACGCATACATCAAAGGATTCAAAGAATTAGTCAAATCCAACGAAGCCCTCAGGTACTTGCAAAGAAAGCCACTACCACAGTTTGACCCCCGCAGAGTACGACTACTTTCAAAGCCCGGCGAATACATTCGTGTACCAACCGGAGCACAATCTTCAGAACAAGCCAGGGAGGCACGCCTCGTCCCCGAAAGTTCATTGGCCGTAGAAACCATCATTGTAGATTCCCCACCCCGCGCTACAACTATACCTACCTCAGCAGTCACTGAAGTACCGACCACCCCCACCGCTCCTCTCTCACCGCCCATCCATCCAGCCTCCCCTCTTCACCCTCCTTCCCCCAGACCAACATCTTCATTCGCCGGAGGTGTTGCAGAAATCGTCTTTACGACCACTCACCCCACAATTCCTGCACCCATTAACCCTAGTCTACCCCCTCCCACACCCACCTTTCTACCCAACCCATTCCTTCATCAATCTTTTCCAGCTTTCCCCACAACTCCACGACCCCTTTTCCCATTCCCCCCGCCATTAACCTTCTCCCCCGTCTCACCTCCCCGACCCACTGTAACCCCTCTTTCCCCTTTCCACCAAGCTGCTCCGGCCAGCCCCCCTGTAAATTACCCCTCAACATTTGTAAATCCCGTATTTACACCAGCACGAGCACCCACGATCACACCCATATTCACGGTCACCGCACTAGATACGTCCACTGATATGGACATCTCACCACCCGCTGCACCATCACTCACTTCACTCCCGGCACAAACATTTTTAGGCACATCACAATTTTCAACAACCACTACAGCATCCACCTTCCCATCCCCATTCCCCATTCCCGTTGCATCTACACCAACTGCATCGTCATTTAGCACCCCGTTAATACTATCACCCACTGTAGATAATGCATTCCGACAGATGTTCATGTGTATGATGCAAGTAAGAGATGAGTTCACATCTCTTGGTGATAATTATCAGCAGCTGCAGAGGACAACGAATGACTTACAGTCGCAGCTTAACCTATTGTCTATTGAGAATGCCTCTCTGAACACCCGCTACCAGGAATTACGCGAGGCTTATCACAAATTGGAACTAGAAAGCGAAGACAAGACCAAGGAAGCAACTGCTGACCTGGACAACTTATTAAGAGCCCAGACAGTCCGCAATGCAATGCTAACACGAAACATGGTCTTACTACGAAGACACCTAGCAGCCGCCAAGGAAGAAAACCAGCGCTTACAGGATCAGAACCGAGAAAACTTAGAAGCAGTGCTCGACCACCAAGAACAACCACTCAGTCCTAGCAGGTTCAAAGCCATTCCTTCAGACTCGATGAGGATGCTGCTAGACGATCATGTGAGATTGCTAGATGAATATGACCGCATGAACGAGGAGTTACAGAAACTCAAAGAAGATCACAAATTACTCCAGTTACGAGAACCGGCACACCACGACATACCAGCACCTGTGGATCCCTCTCCTGACCTCCTAGAGGAACTCAACTCATTACGGGCCCAGGTATTGACCCTTGAATCAAGGATTGCAGTATACGAAGCGCCACCAAGGCCAGATTCCCCACCTGAGCTTCCAGCTGAGGAAGAAATGGTCACCATCCCGGTGGAGGAAACATTTGAAGAAGCGTACGAGCCACAACCCATCCCAGGCGGACGCGTCACGGCCGAAGGTCAGATGACGTACGAACTTCCGACCCCCGCGTGGATGAAGACTATTGAGGAGATTGGAACAACGCACTCAGCGAGAGTAGAGGCACAATTACACGCCATGGCGATGATAGAAGAACGAATATTACAGTCTCCATTCTTTGCTCATTTGGCCCCTCGACGATACATATCTGGGCATGAGCTACAGTATAAACCGTATTTCATGTTAATGGCCGAATACCAGTTAGCCATTGAGAAAGAGACAGGTAAGAAACCATCGCATGCAACTCAATTCGAGGAGGACGATTTGCCACTAGATGCGCAGCAAGGAGAGATCTATCAACCAGAGTGGCGCAAAGATTTACTACAAAAGTATCCAGAAATGATGAGTACATGGGTAAAGGCACCTTTGCACTTGAAGTATAACCCGTGTTGGGGACCAGTGCCACGACGCCGCTCCTGGACTGCCTTTGCTATTAAGGTACAAAACAATAAGCAGTGCCAAGACTGGTTGAATTACCCCTATTTTAAGCCACCCATTGAGTTACCAACTGTTGGCTACATGATGGCTACAATTCGCCACTGGCTCCCTAGATTAAAGCATATGGACGATATAGCGGCGCATATGACTGTCAAAATCTTTGACATGATGCAAATGATTTTTAAAGTCTTCCGATGCGTCAAGGCACCACATGTCAACACCCCGGGCTTTGAGCATGGCAATTTTGATCTGGTATATGATATGAGTACAATGCCATCGCTACAAGTGTGTTATGCCTGGCACTGTAGAATAAAGTACCTACCGGCGTGCTACAAGCAGACATTTGAAGAGATGTTCACAATCGGCTTCTGGGAATACCATTCAGAGGTATTCATAAGCAGGCCTACACATTTATTACAATTATTTGCCTATGAACGAATGGTCTATTCCACACACTATCAGCTCCCGCCACCGGAAGAACCGCAACCAATCGACTGGGAGAAACTCGAGGCAGACCTAGCCCGAGGCATTCGTATCTCCGAGCACACCCTCGCTCAAGACCTCCTACAGAACTATATCCGGCAGACCTCACAGCAAGGTTCTGTCAGGGACGACAGAAGCGAGAGGGAGGGGGGTGTTGGAAGCAGCCAGAGGCACAGACGACACGGAAGCATGTAACGACAGAGCAGGGAGCCAGTCGAATTGTTTTTCAAATAATTATGTTTTCAAATACTTTCCAAAAACCTCCAACAGTGATTTTTATCACTATTGTAACATATGTAACATAGAAAATCCCATTTTGTAATCCATAGCTCCATTTTGTGCAAGCCGAGGAGTCCTCAAGCTTGAGGAGCTTAGGTAGAACAAGCGTATCAATTTTCGTTATTTTTAGATACCGTTTACCCTTCCAAATAGCATCTAGGACCTAATTTTTAACTATGCCGGTCACTAGATGTGAAACCGGTCAAAACTAGTCTAGAAACTATAAAAAGAGCTAGAGAGCTCATTTTTGAGGTTAGCTTGTTTGAGTAGAGAAGAGCTTAGAGCTATTTTGAACTTGTAAGAGTGTTCTTGAGTAATAGAATTGATTTCTCACATTCCATTGTGTCTTGCTTGTCTCTTCGTAGTGTGTGTGTATGTGTGTGTGCATCTTTGTGCTTCTCACCTTCACTCTCACTTCATCTCACGTTCACGATCTTCATATCACTCCTATCTCTTCCGCGGATTGACAATTAAGGAGGTGAAGCTTCTTAACGTGGTACTTACCATTGTGCTAGAGCAACACACATGAATGACTTGCCACCAAGGATGAGCATCTGGGTTTTTATAGAGGAATGCTTGTTCAATATGCCTAGGAAGAATATATGGTTCTTTAGTAGATCGCATTACCTTGGAAGAATCAATTTCCGAACACCCAGATAATTCCTTTCTTAATGTGGAATTACTACCTTTATACTCCGCTCGAAACCAGTCAACCTTCAAAATGACCTATCAAAATATATAACAACAAAAACCCATTATTAGGTGCTTAAAAAAATAACTAACTCTATAAAAAAAATAGAAACTTTTTTCTACCTGTTTGAATGTACGAAATGAAATTTCGTAGATACCAACAATAGTTCCTACGTAACCAAGTTTGCTATCTATAATGTTCGTGTCTTTTGAGCTACCACGTGATAGTTGCTTGAAAGAAGCAACAATACTAGAATCCTGTGTTTTACGTAAAGAATCAATGGCTTTGATTCTAATCTGCTATCCAAAACCCCACATATTATTGAACATTCGAGCCTGCAAAATAAATTCAATTAGTAAATAGAAACTAACATACATATATGAAAAAAATAAAATATTATTTTAATAAAATTACCTTTCATTCACAACCTATCATTAACTCTCTTTGCTCATCTGAGATTTCTCCATTATTTGCGTTGGCGCATTGCTGTGAACTTCAAGAGAATCGCGATTTTATGAACTTCAAGAGAATCGCGATGCTGTGAACTTCAAGAGAATCGCGATGCTATGAAATCAGAGAATCGCGATCCTGAGAAACCAAGAGAATCGTGATCCTGTGAAACCAAGAGAATCGCGATTGTGTGAAATCAAAGAATCGCGATTGTGTGAAATCAGAGAATCACGATTTTGTACCTTGAGAATCGTGTTTTCACAAAATCGTGTTTTTGGCTGAAAATCGTGATGTGTGAGAATCGCGATTTTGAGCAGAAAATCGTGTTTTTGAGAATTGCGATTTTGAGCAGAGGATCGTGTTTTTGAGAATCGAGATTTTGAGAAGAGGATTGTGTTTTTGAAAATCGCGATTTTGAGCAGAGGATCGTGTTTTTGAAAATCGGGATTTGGAGCAGAGGATTGTGTTTTTGAAAATTGCGATTGCCAACAGAGAATCGTGTTTTCACAGAATCGTGTTTTTGAAAATCGCGATTTTGAGCAGAGGATCGTGTTTTTGAAAATCGCGATTGCCAACAGAGAATCGTGTTTTCACAGAATCGTGTTTTCACAGAATCGTCTTTTCACAGAATCGTGTTTTCACCGAATCGTGTTTTTGACATGAAAATCGCGATTGCCAACAAAGAATCGTGTTTTAGAGAATCGTGTTTTAGAGAATCGTGTTCTAGAGAATCGTGTTCTAGAGAATCGTGTTCTAGAGAATCGCGATTTTGTCTCAGAGAATCGTGGTTTCCAAAAGTTTAGAGAATCGCAATTTTGAGCACAACCACAGAATCGTGTTTTCTCAGAATCGTGTTTTTTGGCTGAAAATCGTGATTTGTGAGAATCGTTTGAGCACAACCACAGAATCATGATTCTGAGAATGACCTCAGAATCGTGTTTCCTTCAGAGGGTTTTTAGGCAGGAAATAGAAAATCATGATTTTTCAAAAAATTTTGAATTTTTCACAGAATCGTGATTTTCTTCACAGAATCGTGTTTTTTGGCGGGAAACTCAAATTTTTGAGCGCCGAGCAATGGCGAGCTCCGTAGGTGCATAAAATCATGAAAAAACACAGCCCTTGCTCTCCCTTGCACCTCCTAACTCCTTCTCACACAATAATGCATAAAAAATGGTATGAAAATGGTGAAAATGCACAAAAAAAAACAAGAAATTGCTATGAAGAAGAAGATGGAAGAAGATGGAGATGATGATGATGATGAAGATGAAGAAGAAAAATTAGAAAATGAACAAAAATGACAGTTTTTTTACCTTCCAACGTCGCAAATCTACGATCTTACCATCACAACGCTCGTCCTCGAAGCTCTCTCCCCGGCAACGGCGCCAAAATTTGGTGTAGCTCAAGCGTAAGAACCACCTCCTTTACTTGTCAATCCGCGGAGACGTGAGGACCGGTATGAAGACCACGAGCAAGTGAAAGCACAAGTGCGTGAGTGAATGCACACAAACATGCACACACATACACACACGTGCACAAGGTGAGATCAAAGAGAGGAACAATGGAAAGCTTCGATTGCAAAAGAGTTCTCTTACAAAATCCCTATTCTCTCAACAAGCTCACCCCAAAAATGAGCTCTCTAGCTCTTTTTATAGTTTTTTGACTAGTTTTGGCCCTGTCCAGACCTAGTGTCCGGCCTAGTTAAAAATTAGGTTCCAGGGCTTATTTGAGGGCTCAAACGGAGTCTAAAAATTATGAAAATTGGTAGGATGATACTTCTAATACTCCTCAAGCTCAAGGACTCCTTGGCTTGAACAAAATGGAGTTGGAAAGATAGAAAATGGTATTTACAATGGTTTTTAGTGATGAAAATCACTATTGTTGTAGGGGATTCTTCTGAAAATTTGGCATACACTTCTTGGAGCTCCCTACTTGCTCCTTCTTCTTGTGTGTCCACCTCTTTGATGTGCTCCTGTGCTTTGTCCTTGACCTTCAGCTTCACCCCACACACATGCACATGCATACACACATACAAACACATGTACACACACACATACACACATATATGCATACACACACATAGACAGACATACTCACACATACACATACATGCATATATATACATACATAATGCATATGCATATGCATACATACATACATGCATACATACACATACATAATGCATACACACACATATGCATACATAATGCATACACACACATACACACATATGCATACATACATGCATACACATACACACATAGACACATACACACACATATACACACACTTACACACATAGACACATACACACATAATGATGCATACACACACATACACATGCATACACACACATATGCATACATACATGCATACACATACACACATAGATACATACACACACATAGATACATACATACACATAAACACATACACACTCATAGACACACATACATACACATAGACACACACACACATAAACACACATAGACACATACACACATAATGATGCATACACACACATACACGTGCATACACACATACAAACACATGTACACACACACATACACACATATATGCATACATACACATAGAGAGACATACTCACACATACACATACATGCGTATATATACATACATAATGCATATGCATATGCATACATACAGACATATATACATACATGCATACATACACATACATAATGCATACACACACATAAACACATACACACTCATAGATGCACACACATACACATAGACACACACACATACACACACATATACACACACACATACACACATAGACACATACACACATAATGATGCATACACACACATACATATGCATACACACATACACACACATACACGCACATACATACACACACACATGCATACATACACATACTTAATGCATACACACATACATATGTACACGTATATATATATTGATTTCTAATCATTTTGTTTTATATGTTAGGTATTATGGATCCCAGTAGAGAGAGAAAGGCGAAAATCACTCTCATAAAAAGTCTTATGAGAGCAAGAGTTCCGTCTGATACTCTAGGGGCCATAATGCGTGATTACTCAGAGATGTCTGATGAGGAGCTGGACTATACGATCCAGATGCTTACCCAGTGATCAGATGAGGGCTCTTCTACGGCTCCACATGCAGGAAGAGAGCTATCTGCTCATAGGTATGTTTTTTTTTCATAAACTTTTTTAATGATATTATAACACATATTTTTATTTATTTTTATCTATCTATTTTCAGGACACCTATACCACCTCCAACACGTGATAGCAGAGTAGAGTTGCCTATGAGGACATGCATAGGCACCTTAGGACTAAAGTGCGATATAGAGCCAGAGGGGAACATTGTGTACATAGGGAATGGATTGGAGTTCAAGAGAAGGATGTGGGCACTATGCGACTCTTACCTGCACTTTATCCACTTATCGTGGAAGTAACTAAAAATTTTACATATAAATTGAAATAAATATCTTATGTTTTATTTACATTATGTTTTTTTTTTTGTAGTGAGCATGATGAGAGGGATAAAAAATACATACTTAGTTCACTTGAGACAAAGTTTGGGACAGGATGGTCGCTTAAGTGGTGTCTAAAAGAGATGCAGACACTTATGGCTCATCGTCGCGATAATGCACGGTATGCACTGCTTTTATGTATATATATGTGGATATGAGTATGTGTGTTTATGCATGTATGCATGTATATGAGAGAGAGAGAGAGAGAGAAAAGAGTGAGACTAGAGGTATAAATACACGCATACACACATATACATCATACATGCACATTTACACACATATACATATACATGCACATTTATACATACACACACGTACATGCACATTTTTACACACACATACACATGCATGCAGTTACACACATATAATGAATACACATAGACACATACACATGCTCACATACACGTACACATACTCACATACACATACACATGCATAATCATATGTACACACACATAGACTCATATAATCATATTTACATGCATGTATACATATACACATGCATATATACACACACAGCACATGCATATGCACATATAGATACACATACATACACAACACATGCATACGCATAAATAAATAAATAAATCCTATTTCAAAAATCCTAAATTGAAAACACTAATTAGGGTTTTAAAACCCCTAATTTAAAAACTCTAATTCAATCTTTTAGCCATATGTTTGAAGTATATGTACACATTGCATCTATTCCTCCGACGTCCTACTAGTTGCTTGAAAGAAGCAACAATACTAGCATCCTCTGTTTTACGTAAAGAATCAATGGCTTTGATTCTAATATGCTGTCCAAAAGCCCACATATTAGTGAACATTCGAGCCTGCAAAATAAACTCAATTAGTAAATAGAAATGTAAATAAGAATGGAACCCCCTTACCTGATAATACCTCATCTGCTATTTTTGAAGAAGACTCGTTGGTCCATGCACGTGGAGTTTCTTCGGAACTCTTTCAAGGTACTCACTAACGTAATACATGCACTCTTCAAGCATCCAACCCTTTGCCATGGATCCTTCTGGTTTTGCTCTTTGTCGCACATAATCTTTTAATACTCCCATAAATCGCTCGACCCAAAACATCCATCGAGTGTTGACAACACCTGCAATCTCTATTTCATCTACAAGATGGACTAATAAATGAACTTGAATATCAAAAAATGAAGTAGGAAGTTCTTTCTCCATCAAACATAGTAGCTCTTTGCATTCACGTTTTTTTTGTGGGATTGAGTTTTTGTCAATCTCTTTGGATGTAATCCACCTATACATATCATAAAAACAATTATAAAGAAGTTAATTAAAAAATAAAAGATATCCAATATTCATACATATTAAATATGAAAGTATCATAATTACCTTATAAGTGATCCAAGACGATAGATCACATCTCGTACTCCTTTCGTTGTACATCCATCGATAACCAAAGGTAAAATATGTTTCAAAAAGTTATGCGAGTCATGGGTCTTTAACCCAGATAAACTCTTATCATCCATAGTAAACATGTTTTGAAACGATGCTCCATATCCTGTAGGAGTCTTAATCAATTGAATTCTATTGTTGATAGTCTGTATCTCTTTTGTTGTAAGTACCCAAGGAGCAGGTGCATAAGTCGTTTCTTGTCGATGTCTATCAAAAACTGGCCATAACTTTGGTTTGGATTTTTTATCTTTCAAATCATTCCTTGATGTTGTGGTATCTTTTTATCCAAGAAGATGCTGCCATAGTGAATAACTAATATTTTTTAATATATGCATAGGATCAAGAAGATGACATACTTTTAACTCTTTCCAATACTCCAAAGAATACCATATTGATATGTTCTCTGCGAGTGCCAATTTTCCTTTGCCTCTGTTCACATACTCATTATCTGAATCATCAGTGCAGATTTCTGCTTCTGGATCTATCAGAGGTCCATCTGTCCATTTTTTATGCCAATCCATAGGCGTCATAGGTTTTGGACACTGACCTATTTCAAGCTTTCCATTAAAATGTATTGTTTCTCTTTTAGATCTTAATGGATGATCATCAGGCAAGAATCATCGATGTCGAAGATAAATATTTTTGTTGAGATTCTTACTATAGATTGATCTCAACCAATCAACACAATATGGACAAGCTTTATACCCTTAGTAGATATTCCTGCATCATGGAAAATGATAAAAATATAATTAGATTAAATCATATTTATTTACATGCATATTGAATTAAAAAATTACATCAATACCTGAACAAACACCATATCCAGGAAAATCGTGAATAGTCCAAGCCACAATACCACGAACCATAATATGTCTTTCATTGATGCTTTTCGATACATCAATGACATTAATACCTCTCCATAACTCTTGAAGATCGTCAATGAGAGGAGCAAGATATATATTCATATCTTTAACTTGTCTTTTGCCTGGGATTAAAAGTGAAAGCATTAAATGTTCCTTTTTAATGCTAAGATATGGCGGAAGATTGTAGTTTATGACTACCACTGGCCATGTTGACCATTTACTGGATTTCATGGAGAATGGATTAACCCCATCTAATGCAACTCCTAACTTTAGATTTTGTGGATTTTGAGCAAATTCAAGCCATGTAGAATCAATATGCTGAAAAGCAACACTATCATGAGGAATTTTGATTATTCCATCAGTACTTTTGTGATCATGTCCCCAAGTCAAAAGCTTTGATAATTCGGGGCTTTGAAACATATGTCTAATCCGTGGAGCCAATGGAAAATGTCTCAATACCTTTTATGGGATTTTACTTTCTTCACCCTTATATCGAGGAGATTGACATTTGGGACATGTCAAAGAGTCTACATATTCACCTCTATATAAAATACAATTGTTAGGACATGCATGTATACATTGATAATCTATACCAAGATTGTTGATTATCTTCTTCATTTCATCATGTGAGGTAGGAAGAATATTCTGTCTTGGTAAAAACTTTTCAGATAATAACCTGTAAGTTTATCAAAAAAAGATAGATTAAAAAAAGTAAATAAATACACACACACACACACACACACATATATATATATATATATATATATATATATATATATATATATGTATGTGTGTGTGTGTGTGTGTATGTATGCATATAATTTTATATATGTGTATGCTTATGTGCATCTTTCAAAATATTCGTGCAAAATTTGATTGTTTTGGATAGCAGGATACGATTGTTTGTTTTGGAGGATATGAAGTATGTACCTTCATTGAATGATTTGTCGATTCTATCATATGTTCAGTTTGAAGGTGTGAGAAGCGGGTTTATAATTGCTATTCAAAGAATTTGGCACTGTTTATAGGCCATACGATGGTGACCTGGATGAATCGCATGCACAGAGGTTACTCAAGATAGAGCAACCTGATTATAAGAGACTAGTACCAGCAGGATTTCTGGGGTATGCAGTAAACCTCTTGCATGTCAATGATGAGCATATGAACTTTAGGATACAAAGTGGAAATCATGGTGGCTTGAGAGGATCACTTTTATATAGCTTGTTCAAAGAACTTCAGGTATATGACACTGAAGTTTTTTGAACAAGCTGTATAAAAGTGATCCTCTCAAGCCACCATGATTTCCACTTTGTATCCTAAAGTTCAGATGCTCATCATTGACATGCAAGAGGTTTACTGCATACCCTAGGAATCCTGCTGGCACTAGTCCATTATAATCAGATTGCTCTATCTTGAGTAACCTCCGTGCATGCGATTCATCCAGGTCACCATTGTATGGCCTATAAACAGTGCCAAATTCTTTGAATAGCAATTATAAATTCGCTTCTCACACTTTCAAACTGAACATATGTGTGAAACGACAAATCATTCAATGAAGGTACATACTTCATATCCTCCAAAACAAACAATCGTATCCTACCATCCAAACAATCAAATTTTTCACGAATATTTTGAAAGATGCATTGATAGTTTTAAAAGATGCACGGACAAAAAGTGTCCATTCAATTCAAGTTCTTGTTCTTACCTTATCTAAAGTAAGAATAAATATATATATATATATATATATATATATATATATATATATATATATATATATATATATATATATATATATATATATATATATATATATATATGCATATATATATAAATAGATAGAAAATTAAAACTTATACCTTAATAGTGTCGAAACAGATACATTACTCCATCCAAAAGGATTTTGAAGGTTGAGAATAAGTAAGCTCGCACTTAGTCGTGTCAAACGACTTCCTTCATATACATGCTTTAGACATTCCTCTCGAAGATATTTCTCATTTTTAGAAATATCAATGCTCTCACTGTCATTTTGATACCAATCCTCAATAAATTCTGCCATGCTATCATCTTCATCATTGTCACACAAATCTTGTACTTTATCGTCTTTTGAATATAGATCTTTCAACTTTGCATATTGCACAGGATTAGTTTTGCGTAGCCTCCTCATGGAAGCTTCTGATAAATGAGGTCTTATTGATAATTGTGAATGCTGTGGAGGAATATCATCAACATCATACGTTGGAATCTACACATATAAATAAAATTCATTAGTATTCCATAAATGAATAAAAAGTAAACTTTAAATATAAAATTAAGTATATAACTTATTAAATATGGATAGAAAATTTTTATTCTCTGTAGCTAAAAGATGCTCTTGGAGGTCTACACCATCCATAATTCACTAATAGTTCATCACCAGCATGTAATGTAGTAATAGCATTGACAACTATGTATCTTGATACATCTCTACTCATGTATGGTGATTCATGACTATTTTCACGCTCCTCAAATGTGCAATTAGTCCTTGAACTATTATGTAACCCTCGACTACTATTTATTAAACCTGCTATATTTCCATGTGTATAAGGTCTTCCATCAATATAAAATCTTTCATTTTTTGCATGTAAAATCCTTCTACTAGTAAGGGATGCTACGTTCAAGCATATTCCATAAGTACTCATGCTTTGAACATAACGTGAAAGTTGATGCCAATCTCCCCATGCATATATAGGACCACAAAATGACATAAGAGTGACTTCAAAGTTTGGAGGCACATACAAATCCTCTACAATAAAGAGACCACGACCAGCATTAGTAATAGTGGATGGAGCAATCATATAGTGATTACCCCAAAAGTTGAAAACCTCTCCATCTAAAGGAAGTGGTCCTCTATTCCATCCTCCATATCTTCTTCTATCATATGTTTGTACTAAAGAACGATCACGAGCTGGCAATGGATAATCTCCAGCTGTTTCATTCTCTAAACCAGGAGGTAGAGGATTTCTAGAAACCTCTACATGTAATTGATGAACAGCAAGTCCATGACGTGTACGAGGTATATTAACATTATGAGAAAAATCATCATCATCATCATCATCAAGCAAGTATTCTTGTATATCAACAATAATTTGATTTTATATATGGTTTCTAAATAAAATAATGACATTAATATATATAGAAAGTACATACTCAAGCATTATCACGTTGACTAGGTGATGGTGCACGCTCAAAAGTACCATACTCTGCCTCATCTTCAATACATTCCAATCGTCGTCTTTGAGACGTGCCATAACAAGAGTTACACCAACATATAATATGCTCTTCATAGTAAAATTCATCATAATTCCTATCGGAGGACACATGTGAAGTCGTTGCATGGGTAGGAGGTGGTGGAGTACCCTCTGATTGATCAGAATCTGCACATAATAAGAAACAAAAAAAAATATAAGTTATGTATCCATCAAATATATTTAAAATTAAATGTTTGATATACTTACAGTATAAAGTCGTTGCATGATGAGGAGACGGTGGTGGAGTTCCATCTGATTGATCAAAATCTACAAATAATGGTATTTGATATTAATAATCTGATTATCCACATACACAAAAAATTCACATATACATATTTACACATACACACATATACACATTTACACATACACACATATTCACATATACACAACTACACATTATTGTGGGATAAATGCATGTATTTTGTATGAATGAGTGTATATGCATGCATGTGTGTGTACGTATATATGTGGATATGTATATGTGTGTTTATGTTATATGTATGTATATATGTATATGTATACATATATGTATGCGTATATGTTTGCATGTATATGTGTATGTGGGTATGTGTATGTGTATGTGTGTATATATGTGTATGTATTTTGATTTTTTTTTTCTGTTTGAGATTAAATTACCAGGAGATATTGTATGGTCGAAAAAAATAAGAGGCGAGCTAACATACTACCTGAGACGTGGTAGTTTTTTCGTAGACAGCTACGTCTTCAGGAGTCATTTCCTCAGCAAAAGGTACACAAATTAATAGTTTATATTTATAATTTTTATATATTTTAGTAATTTTTTACATTTAATTTATGTTTTTTTTTCTTGAATAAACAGGCTACTACAAAGAAGAGAGTGGAGTCACGCCACACATCGCACCTAGGCCAAATGGGCCATAATGGTTTTGTAGCTACGTTTGTAAGTATATGTGTTATTGTGAGTATATTTTTTATTTTAGTTAAAATCCAAGCAACTAATGTTTTTTATTTGTTTGATTGCAGCGGAAGGATTATGGCCGATATCCTATGAAACATGAGATCGAGTATACTACACATTTTGGATATCGGCGTTTGAGCGAGTATATGCAAGATCATCTTGATGCCTTTGTGAATATTTTTAAATTTTATATAATTATTTTATTTTATGAATGGTTTAATTATTTTATTTATTTATGTTTGTTATATGTAATATAGGAGTATTATGGAGAGACAAATATGGATGAGGTGGAGAGACAGACACAGGAGGGACGATCTCGATCGTCACAGGGTGATCATGATGATGAGGATGAGGAAGATCAGGATGATCATGATATTGCTGATGATGATGATTAGGATTTTAGTTGATTATGACATTGGATTATATATATATATATATATATATCATTTCAGTTATGTTTTGAATTGTGTGTATTGTATTAAGTAATGAAGAGTTTTGTTCTATTGATTGTTATTGTTGTTTATATTAAGCATGTGTTTTAATACTTTAATTATATAATTCATTCATATGTGTGTACCTAAGTGTATATGTATGTAGTGTATATGTATGTATGTGCATGTGTATGTGTGTGTATATGTATGTACGTGCATGTGCATGTGTAAGTGTATATGTGTGTATGAGTATGTGCATGTGCATGTGTATGTGTGTGTATATGTATATGCATGTATATGTATAACTCTATGTGTATATGTGTGTATGTGCATGTATATGTGTATATGTAGGTATGTACATGTGTGTGTGCATGTGTATATGTGTTTTAATACTTTAATTATATAATTCATTCATATGTGTGTACCTAAGTGTATATGTATGTGTGTGTATATGTATGTATGTGCATGTGTATGTGTGTGTATATGTATGTATGTGCATGTGTATGTATAAGTGTATATGTGTATTTGAGTATGTGCATGTGTGTGTGTGTGTATATGTATATGCATGTATATGTATAACTCTATGTGTATATGTGTGTATGTGCATGTATATGTGTATATGTAGGTATGTGCATGTGTGTGTGCATGTGTATATGTGTTTTAATACTTTAATTATATAATTCATTCATATGTGTGTACATAAGTGTATATGTATGTGTGCATATATGTATGTATGTGCATGTGTATGTGTGTGTATATGTATGTATGTGCATGTGCATGTATAAGTGTATATGTGTGTATGAGTATGTGCATGTTCTTGTGTATGTGTGTGTATATGTATATGCATGTATATGTATATGTGTGTATATGTATATGTATATGTATATGTATATGTATATGTATATGTATATGTATATGTATATGTATATGTATATGTATATGTATATGTATATGTGTATATGTATATGCATGTGTATATATATGCATGTGTATATGTATGAAACATGCATGTGTATGTGGATGCATTTCCATTTGCATCCATGTGCATGCATGTGAATGTGCATGCATGTGGATGTGCATATACATGTATTTGCATATACATGTATTTGCATATACATGTATTTGCATATATGTTAATGTGTGTATGTGTGTGTGTGTGTGTGTGTGTATATATATATATATATATATATATATATATATATATATATATATATATATATATGCAATAATGCATGCAAGTAAGTCTTTTTATGTGGTTGTAGGAATGTTTGTGCATATGCATGTGTATATGTGTGTATGTCTAAGTGTATGTGCACATGTATCTGTGTGTATATATGTATGTATATGTGCATGTGTATATGTGTATATGTGTATATGTGTATATGTGTGAAAGTGCATCTTCATCATGTATAAGTCTATAAGTGTAATGAAAATAACACAATTCAAATGATATACAAAGAATAGAAATTGTACTTACAATAATTAGACATACTTTTTGTTTGGTTAGCTTCTTGAATAACTTGCAATAAAGAGAGAAAGAAGAGAGAGAGAGAGAGATAATTCAAAGAGAGAAAGATGTAGAAAGAGAGAAACAGAGACAGAGGGAGACAATAAGAGAGAGCTTAGGCAAAACAACAATTCTGCATATACTTGCTTCAGCTTGTAAGCGCAGTGCAATTGCGAACGTTGGAGAGCTCTTCGATCAGATGCGTGAAAATGCCGATCGAAGAGCTTCCAACGTTTTAATTTTTATCCATCAATAGACTGTCATGTAAGTGATGCTGCCCATTGTCGCATAAGCGACATCATTTTACCATCGCTTATGTGACACCAAACATCGTCGCTTATGCGACGCCAAACATCGTCGCCTATGCGACGCAAAAAAGCATCACTTATGCGACGCTATTTAAATTCGTTGTGTTAGCGACGCTGTATGGGAGCGTCGCAGCCCCGTCACGCCACAAGTCGCAAAAACCGTCGTTTGCTCCATCGTTTAATTGACAGTCCACGTGTGACGCTAATTACGATGCATGTTGCAATTTTATAGCGACGAAATTTTGTCGCCTTAACCGTCGCTATACACCCGTATTGCTTGTAGTGTGGGGAGCCTAAAACCCCTTGAGGAAAATCAGTTCTCACTAGAATTATCACACCAGAGTGGGTTCCCCAAGACAATAAGAGCATAAATATACTTCTAAACCGAGAGACCGATGAAGCCTTTTGGAGGTATAAGCCTAATCAGCCAATTGAGGTGGGAGCACTCACAATCTATGAGTTTAAAGATCCGGATAGCCCAGGCAAAGTGACTTACCTAGGCAATACTTCAGAGAGGATCTTTGTGGTCTCAGAACATGGTAGACATGCCTACACTTGGAAGGGTGAACTTGTTTTTCCCCAACCAAGATCTAATGTGTCTTATGGCCACCCAGGAGCTGGAACATCCCAAGCTCATGGAGCTCAGAGGGATAGAAGTAGAGATAGACCAGAAGTAAGCTTTGCCAACCCCTTAGGAAGAGAACGAACCAGAACAGAGACAGATAGAATGGAAACCGAGAGACTTAGAGCCCCAAGGAACCTAAGAAATGTTGATGATTTTCCTTTGCCAAGGCCTAGAGAACACACTAGGAGCTTGAGGCCAACTCAGCTGGTTAAGTCCATGAAAAATTACTTCGACGGCACGGGAGACCCATACGATCATGTGGCTGAGTTTAGGCAAGTCTTGGGAGCTGAACAAGTTGAGGACCTATTCATGCATTACAATGATTTTGTTCTAGCCCTTAGGAACACAACCCTTACATGGTTCCAACCCCTAAATGAGAGATAGTTCAGGAATATAGATCAACTTCTAGAGGCATTCATTACTGAATTCTCTAAGAGTGGCATACGCCATAACACTTCCTCATTGATTCACAGCTTCAAGCAGACACCTCAAGAGACCGTTAAACTGGCAGGAAGAAGGTTTAGGCAATACATAGAGAGATGCCATGTTCCAAAGTTATCCACTCCAACCAAACAGGTGGCGTTATTCTTAGATGGATTGTTGAGCACCAAGTTGAGATCATATGTGTACCTGAAGGACCTTAGAACCATAGAAGAGTGTGTACGCATGTGCATTGACATTGAAGATAACCTAGGGGAGGAATTAGAGCTTTCAAAAATCTACAAAGTTTCAGATAGCTCTACCAACATCTCTTCCAGACAATCCACGTCTATTGAGGAACTTGCAGAGAAGGTAGCTCAGAAATTAGGTGTCTCAAGCAAACATATACCTCGATTTACCCCAGTGAGATGATGCTACACATGTGGAGGTGACCATATGGTGAACGTATGTCCCATTATGGCTCAACCCCAGGTGAATCCTAGTAGCCAGTACTGCACCATAGAGCGAAGATACACCAACCACACCGCACAAGACTGCCCCTATAACAAACAAATTGTGAGACAAAATTACCCTCAACCATATCCACGATAGGGCAGGTACCAGAACCAGTATCCACCACAACAGTACGGTAGGCCCTCGCAACCCTATCAGCCACCCTATCAAGGGCAGCAGAGACCTCAACCAGTTCTAGCACAGTAACCCCCTGCTCCAGCTAATGTGATTCTAGTAAAGTATGCAGCTGCAGAAGAAAATCTAAATAGAGCCATAGTCCCAGTCACTCCATTGCTTTCAGAAGGTGACCCCAGTGATCAAAGTTTTGATTCTACACATATTGATAGCCCCCAGGCATACTACATGCAGTCACCTGAACATAGTGAGTCCTACTATTGTGAAGGACCAAGTGAACCTAGTTGGGATCCAGAGTATGCAAATGTCATGTATGCAAACCCCAATCCTAGACCTCAACCTAGGTAGGTACAACCCCATTTCCTAGAGGACCATGTCATCGATGTCAGGGAGATCATCTCATATTTGATTGTCCAATGCCAGCCCCTACACAACCCCAATCGGTGACAATTCAGGGCTTTTCTCAAGATTGTGGAAAGGAGCATCTCTTATGGGATTTCCTAAAGAATCCCAATAATATGCCAAAAATCACTCCTATTAATGTCATTGGGTTAGTACTAGACTCAATAGGAAGCGTAACTTCCACTGCACCTATGCAAGTGGTCACTAGAGCTCAGGCTTTGCAGTAGAACCAAGGTTTAGGCCCAGAAAAAAGTGTCGAAGTTAGTGAAACTGAGAGCATAACCAAGAAATGGACAAGAGCCTAGAAAGATAGTCGAGAAAGGATGAAAAGACAATGGTCCAAGAAGATGAGCGAATTAGAAGAAAGCATAAGAGAAACAAAAGCCAAAATCGTTGAACTCACCTCTCAAACACACTCTCACATACCACCACCACCTTCATCCCTACCACCTTCCAACCCACCGCATACAATTCCACCACCCCTTAGAGTAGGATCAGTATTAGCTGACCCCACTCCAGAGGACATAGACATGATGCTTAAGGCATATCAGGCCAGAATCCAAGAAGGGCCAAATGTTACATATCATGATAGATGTTACCCTAGAGCTGATCTAGAGATAGAGAGAACCAAGCTTTGTGCCAAAATGGTAGCGTTGGCTCAGACCATGTTTGAAGCCAGTCGCCTCTTCAACTACTCTTGCTTAGCTAAGGCACAGTTGCATTTTGATGGACAATTAGAGAACTTAGAGAGCATAATTGCAAGATCTGACAAGGAAGGAACCTCCCAAGGAAGAGGTAAAGCAAGTAAAAGAATAAGCATTCCTCCCTAGGAAGCTTATGTGTCTAATTCCACTGAACCAGACACTTCTTCTTCTATGAATAGGTATTCACCAGATTTCTTGGGAGAGATTCAAGAAGAGAAATGGGCTAAAGAAAGTGAAGTCCCTCCTCCCATTGAACTTGTGGATGACACGCATGATCAATTCCTAGAGGACATTCCTTCTATTTATGAAGAGCAGGAGAGTGCCCAATCTCAGGAGAAATTAGACTTTGAGTCTAATTCCTTACAGGAACTACCCCATTTCATAGGCCCATGGGAAGCAAAGTCTAATTGCATGAGAGCACCCACAATTATGGTAAGAAACAAAGACTCGGTCATACCTAGGAATACAGAGGTAGTAAATAACACTAAAGTGCAGTGCAATCTCACTCTAGAAGAGATACTCAAGGTCAGGCCCGAATTATGGAAACATGTAGCCAACCAAGTGCCAGAAGTAACAAAACCTCGCTCCCAGGTAGGATCTCATCGCACAGTGCCAGAAATACCCTTGGACAAGATAGGAGACATGAGTGAAGGAGAGGAAGGGAACACATATCTTCCCATTACCCATCAGGGGTACACTAACAAAGCAATTTTGGACTCGGGTGCAAGAGTTGCAATTGCTACCACTTCCCTATGGAAGCGTTGGGGCAAGCCAGCACTCAGGCCAACGAGAATGAAATTACAGATGGCCGATGGTCACATTGAAAGACCCTTAGGACTGCTAGAAAGAATAACTCTCACCACATGTGGTGTGGAGTTTGAGCATACTTTTTCTATATGTGACTTTAACAAAAATCATGCCTATGAGATGATTTTGGGAAGACCATTTATGCAGCAGTTGCAAGTGGTACAAGATTGGGGGACCAATTCCTTGTACTTGCAACACTTAGGCGTCACGACCAAAGTTAATCTCAAGGACTACTCTCATAGAGATGTACCCCCCATCCAGTGGAATCCCATCCATAGAGCCAAAGATGATACTGAGTCAGTGCATTCCATAGGATCAGGATCATCATGGATGCATGAAGACACTCACTTGTGGATGTGTAAAGTAGCAGTAGAAGAAGAGAAGAGAGAAAAAGCTAGAGAGATAGGTGCGAAGGAAACCCATAGATCAATGGGCGCAAATTTTAGCAACAATGGATGTAGCTATCAAAGAAGAACAATGGACACCCCACTGTGATGAGGATGGCTATGACATTTTAGTCTTCTCCATAGAGCCAATCATGGGAGATTTGGTTATGGAAGAATGTGAACCTATCATTGATGCATTCGAGGATGCAAGTGACTCCAATCTAGAGTCAATCATTATGGACCCGCCTTTTGCATCAGATGAAGAATACTTCTATGAGGTAGAAGCCCACCCTCAGAGACATGAAGAGATTACCAACGATGTGAGGTTAACCACACAAGTGGCCACCAAGAGTGAAGGCAAGAAAGGGAAGAAGAGAATAGTCACACGAGAAGAGGAAGAATCTTTGTTTGAGGTCCCCGAAAACTTTAAGAAGTATGAAATAGATGATAGGAGAGTCATGATAAGAATGCCTAAACGTGAGGCACAAGCAGGAGAGGCCTATGATAACAAAGAAACCACTAAGAAAATAGTTGTAGCCATAGAGGAAGGAGAAGAAAGATGCACCTACATAGGACATGACCTGACGGAAGAAGAAGAGCAAGAGTTGATAGCTCTGCTAAGAGAATATAGAGATGTGTTTGCATGGAGTTACAAGGACTTGAAAGGTGTAGACCCTGACATATGCTCACATACAATCCCCATGACCTCAGAGGCCACACCCTCTAAACAAAAGCCATACACATATAATGATAACTATGCTGCTAAGATAAAGGAAGAGATAGATCGCTTGGTTGAAGCTAGATTTATCTATGAAATTGAGCACAGTGAGTGGGTATCCCCCATTGTAGTGGTGCCCAAGAGAATGGAAAGCTACATGTGTGCATTAACTTGAAGAAGGTTAATGCAGCCACTATTCGAGATGACTATCCACTTCCTATCACCAAGCATCTATTAGAAAGAGTAGCAGGCAAGGAAGTGTACAGCTTCCTTGATGGATTTTCCGACTACAATCAAGTAGCCATAGCACTAGAAGATCAGCATAAGACAGCTTTTGCCACAGAGTGGGGCATATTTGCTTTTCGAGTGATGCCATTTGGGCTTACCAATGTGCCCGCTACCTTTCAGAGGCTGATGTGTCATGTATTTAAAGAATTTTTGAGGAAGAATTTAGAAGTCTATGTTGATGATCTCTGTGCTCATTCCAACATTAGACAGACACATATACCTGAACTCAGGAAAATCTTTGACAAATATAGAGAATATCAAGTCTGTCTGAATCCAGAAAAGTGTGTTTTCATGGTCAGGCAAGGCAAGATTCTAGGACACATAGTGTCAAAGAATGGCATATCCACAGATGAGGAGAAAGTAAGAGCTATTGTGGAATGTCAAGGAAGTGCAAGCTTGACCAATTTTGAGTGGACTAATGAATGTGAGAACTCCTTCAATGAGCTTAAACGGCGATTATGTTCAGCACCAATCTTGACTACACCAGATTGGAATAAGCCCTTTCATGTCCACCTGGACGCATCCAATTATGCTATTGGGTGTGTGCTTGCACAACCTATCGGTGAAGGTAATATGGATCTTCCAATTGCCTATACTAGTAGACAATTGAATGCAGCTGAATGAAACTATACGACCACCGAACGAGAAGGATTAGGCATGGTATATGCGGTTAAAAAGTTTAGACACTATTTGCTTGCAAATAAGTTTAAATTTTTCATTGATCATCAAGCACTGTTGTATTTGGTAAACAAGCCATGCAATACGGGTAGGTTAGTAAGATGGTTTCTCTTACTAATGGAATATGACTTTGAGGTTGTGGCGAGGAAAGGCAAGACTCATTTGAGAGCAGACCATCTGTCTAGGCTCACGTCTGGAGAGGCCCCACAAGGAGTATCAGATGACCTTCCTGATGCTTACTTGTTTAATTTGGAAGTCATGCCACAGTGGGCCAAAACATTAGTGCCACTATTGACATACGGACCTAAACACCCAGTAATAAACACTCAAGATAGGGAGGTAGTAAAAGCACAAAAGTACCATATCATGGCAGGGAGTATGTACAAGCATACTGATCAAGGGATATTAGCTTGTTGTGTGGAGGAGGGTGAGTACGATAAGTGGTTGCAATTAGCACATGTAGATGCATTAGAGCAACATTACTCAACGCAACAAACCCTACAGACACTAAGGAGACTCGGAGTGCATTGGCCAACTATGGAAGCACATGTTCATAGGTTGTGCAAGGAATGCCTAGTCTGTTGTATTCGACCACCTATGGAGCATGCTACTCTGTACCAAGTGTCTCTAATACTAGATTGGAGTGAACCATTAGTAGCCTTCCTGAGGATGAAAACATCCCTTCAAAAAATGACCTTGGCTAGGTAAAGTAGCTTAGAACAAGAAGCTTTAGACTACTCACTCATTGGAGTTAACTTATACAAACATGGTAAAGATGGTTACCTCAGACTATGTGTCCATGAGATTGAATATCTGAAGATCTTGGAAACTACTCACCAAGGTGTAGCAGGAGGACACTTTGGACCAGATAGAGTGATCAAGGCAATACTATTTGTAGGACTTTGGTGGCCCACCCTTCAGATGGATGCACATACCTACGTGAAGAGGTGTGATGTTTGTCAGCGAACTCAGTATCCTATACCCAAAGATGAGATGCCATTGAAACCTATGATGGGTGGACGTGCATTCTCTAAGTGGGGAATAGACTTTGTAGGTCCTATTAATCCCCCAACTAAGGGTTCACATGCTGAATATATCATTGTGGCCATAGACTATCTAACCAAGTGGGTAGAAGTAAAAGCCACCACGAAGAACGATGCTCAAACAACAGCTAAGTTTTTATTTGAGAATGTGCTCACTAGATACGGGCTACCTATAGAGCTAGTAGTGATAGAGGCACTCACTTCTTGAATGAAGTTATTGAAAATCTTCTCCAAGGGTTCTTGGTTATACACAAGAAGTCTGCCCCCTATCACCCACAAGCCAACGGGCAAGCCGAAAGCACAAATAAGATTCTATGCAATGTGTTGACTAAATTGGTGAATAATAAACGCTCTGATTGGGACAAACAACTACACCATGCTGTTTGGGCATACAGAGATGCCTATAAAACAGTACCCCAAGCCACTCCCTTTCAGATGGTATTTGGCCAAAATGCAGTGCTACAATTGGACTTTTTGATACCAACATTGAAAGTAGCACAAGAGCATGAGTGGACCAGGCATAAACTCTCTTCTAGGATCTTTGATCTTGAATGGCCAGGTGAAACAAGACTGAGAGCTATCGTAGGGATATATGCAGCCAAGAAAAGACAAAAAGCATATTTTGATGCACATGTGAAGGATAAGGGCTTGAAAGTAGGAGACCTAGTTTTAGTCTACATTTTGAAACAACATGCATGGAAACTAGAGAAGAGAGGTTATGGACCTATGATCATAAATAGGTTCTCAACAAGTGGAGCACTTCAATTAGCTACACTAGAGGGTGATGTTCTTCCTAGTTACATTAGTGGTTGCAGGGTCAAACTATATCAAGAACCCCTCACGGAGGAGATGTTAAATCGACTCAATACTGCAAAGAAACGTAAAGAAGAGGAAAATTTGATTTCGTTTTTATTTTGCAGATTTTCATATCTAGACCATTGAATCATCAGGCTATCTCCCATTTTATAGTCAATCTATTACGTGTCTTGTTAAGTAAGGCTTATATATTTATTTACAACTATAAAGTATCAGTTAGCTATGGAGATATTAAGTCGTTAGTAAATTGGGAGGATCAAATTTATCGCGAAGATTTTGAAAGATGCATGAATAGTTTTAAAGGATGGGCGGATAAAAAGTGTCCATTCAATGCAAGTTCTTGTTCTTACCTTAGCTAAAGTAAGAATAAAAACCTACATTGAATGGAAGCTTTTTTTTCACCCATCCTTTAAAATTATTTTTCCATCCTTCAAAATCTTCAAGATAAATTTGATCCTCGCATTTTACTAATGACTTAATACCTTCATAGCTAACTAATACTTAATATTTGTATGCAAAAGAGTTAGCAGCACAGGTATTAGGTCGACTAGAATAGGAGAAACAGATGTGTCAAGAAAAGTCTAAAGGTAGGCTAGATGGACAAAATATCTTCATTTGATATAGGTATATATAATTTGACCTTACTCTCATAACATGTGTATGTATGTATATGTGTGTGTATGTTTATATGTGTGTATACATTCATGTATATTATGTGTATGTTTATATATGCATGTATTTATATGTATATATTTATGCATATATATATATATATATATATATATATATATATATATATATATATATATATATATATATATATATATATATATATATATATATATATATATATATATATATATATATATATATATATATATATATATATATATATATAGAAATTGAAAATTATACCATAATAGTATCGAAATAGATACATTTTGTATGAAACGTGCATGTGCATGTGGATGCATTTCCATTTGCATCCATGTGCATGCATGTGAATGTGCATGCATGTGGATGTGCATATACATGTAATTAAGCATATGTTAATGTGTGTATGTGTGTGTGTGTATATATATATATATATATATATATATATATATATATATATATATATATATATATATATATATATATATATATATATATATATATATATATATATATATATATATATATATATATATATATATATATATATATATATGCAATAATGCATGCATGCAAGTCTTTTTATGTGGTTGTAGAAATGTTTGTGCATATGCATGTGTATGTGTATGTATGTGTTAAGTGTATGTGCACATGTATGTGTGTGTATATATGTGTGTATATGTGCATGTGTATATGTGTGAATGTGCATCTTCATCATGTATAAATGTATATGTGCATATCAATAAGTGTGAGTATGCTAACCAATGAAAATAACACAATTCAAATGATAAACAAAGAATGGAAATTATACTTACAATAGTTAGCCATACTTTTTGCTTGGTTAGCTTCTTGAATAACCTGCAATAAAGAGAGAGAGAGAGAGAGAGACAATTCAAAGAGAGAAAGAGGTAGAAAGAGAGAAACAGAGACAGAGACAATAAGATAGAGATTAGGTGAAATAATAATTCTGCATATACTTGTTTCAGATCGTAAACACAATGCAATTACGAACGTTGGAGAGCTATTCGATCAGATGTGTGAATATGCCGATTGAAGAGCCTATAATGTTTTGATTTTTTTCATCAACAGACCGTCGTATAAGCGATGGTAAGGCATCGTAAAAAGCACTGGAATTGACATCGTATAAGTGACGTTTTTAGCGTTGCTTATGCAATGCAAAAAAGCATCGCTTATGCTATGCTTTTTTAAACCGTCACTTTAGCGACGCTCAATGTGAGTATCACACATCCCGTCGCACCACACGTCGAAGAAAACATCGTTTAGCTCGTCGTTTAATTGATGGTCTGCACGCAATGCTTCTTGCGATGCTTTTTGCAATTTTATAGCGACAAAATTGTGTCGCCTTAACCATCGCTATGCGCCCGTATTCTTTGTAGTGGGAAAATTCTTTAGCATAACATCTGAAACAATGTTAAGGTTGACAATTATGCAAGGCCCTACCAAGGTATAAACAATGTCTCCATGTGCAAGAAGACACCAGCCATCTCTTCTTCTCATATCCGAAGGCCAAGAGAATTTAGTGGCTCATTGGATGAGTCCTCCAATTCAATGTGAATATTTATTCGCTTCTTGTAAAGCTTATGAAGTGCTCTGCATACCGTTGGAATGCTATAAAACTAAACACCATTTGAAAATTTTGTAAGGATTCTAGAAACAAACAAAGGCTCAAACGAATTCTGAATTTCTTTTTTTTTTAATCTCCTATGTAAAAGAATCAAGAACTATATGAGTTTTCCCATTTCCCAACACAATATTATTTTTGTAATCACATGATAAAGTGAAAACAAAAAACGAATCCACTATAATGAAGACAATAACCTTATCAATTGCTATGTGAATCCCTCGAAGACTCTTAGATATTTTGTGCTTTTGATTTAGGTAAAGCCTTTCTGAAGGGAAAACAACAAGCATTGTCATGAAAAACACAATCGCTTCACAACAAAAAGAGAAATGAAGAGTCCAGGCCCGCGTAACCAAGTGGTTTGACACCTTGAGTCTTAAAGAAGTCCTAAGTTCAAATCTTGGCTGGACATGTATCTATGAATTTCTCACATATGAGTGCCTCTACCTTAGAAGGTTGAGTGTGTTTTCAATTCATTGTACTCAAAAGAGAGAGAGAAATGAAGCAACAACTGTGAGAATACTTTATCTCGCTTTGTGACAATGGAAGATAACTACCTTCAGCTGGTGCCACGTGCGATTATGTAACAAGCACCGGATGATGAATATGGGTTGGAATAATTCAAAGGGAAGATGAAGTACTGGACATAGAACCTGCAGGGAAGCTGATGGGATGATTGGTGCTTTTCAAGAGAAGAAAGATTAGACGTGCCATAACTTCACATTGTTTTGCCTCGACCTTGCGCTTTTCATTATTCCTGAGTGGACCATTAATGTTTGAGATGATACTTGCCAAGTCAAACAGATCATCCGCTACTTGAATCTCTTGCTGAGGCATTGCAATCGAGCTGAAAGAAGACACAGTGATGAATGCTTAGTAATGAGAATCAATGTATGCATGAATGTACCAAAATCTATCAGAAATCAGTGGCTTCAAATTCAGAATTCTTGTATATTATATGATTATACCAAGTACCTAGCAAGTGTGGATGAGGATCCCACATATGAATGAGTGAGTGCAATTCATGGAAGAGAAGCTGATGCGAATACTGATGTCATACACCATATCCATGTGCATTTTCCTGAAACCATTCAGGACGATTGAAGAAAAACCAGGTTGAATTGTCCATGGACTAGAATATCATGGAGATAAAGAATACCTGTGTACCCTTTCCTAAGCACACTGGGAATCCTGACAACGTTACCCTCATATATTGTCACCTCCATATCCAATCAGCTGAGATTAATAAGACAGGCGCAAGCCGAGGACATGTATAAAATAGGAAAGAGCAGCATGACCTCGAC
The DNA here is from genome assembly GCA_020310875.1 of Ceratopteris richardii. Lineage (NCBI taxonomy): Eukaryota > Viridiplantae > Streptophyta > Polypodiopsida > Polypodiales > Pteridaceae > Ceratopteris > Ceratopteris richardii. Next base: position 36,421,790 of record CM035442.1, on the reverse strand, counting down.
CTCGATAATAAAAAGAAAAACGATGAAATGTGGAGATGGCCTATGATTCATTCTAACGTTTACAGACAGGGCTTAAAATTGACGGGCATTTCACCTGTCAAAGGCTTATAATTGACAGGCATATTATCTGTCAAGAACTGATGTTTTTTGAAACTTCCTGTCAAATGACAGGTTCGATTGGTAATTTGCCTGTCATTTTTTATTGATCTATATGTATATTACATTTATATATCTTCTATATGTATATTACATTCATATATCTTCTATATAGGTCTCAAATCTTCCATATCAGAAGTAAAAGCGAATGCCTGTCATATGACATTTGGTTCTGTTCCATGAACTTTGGCCTGTTTACAGACTGAGGAAGGCTATGCGAGGCAGCATTGCTGCAATTAAGATCGAATTTCGGCCTACTCTCACATATTTCTCGAAGATCGAAAAGGATTGAAAATAGTAGGTGTTGCTTACAGCATTAAATAACCAAGAACGTGAACAACTTGAAACAAGCAGAATGTAGTCCCAGGCCGCTTGGTTGGGCCTTTCGCCTCTTGAGGTGGGGGCGAGGGTTGAACCCCCACCGACAACATGTAAGAGACATGTTATCATGGAAAGTTGTATCTTGTGGCTGATGTGCCACCGTTTGTCTTACCCCACGATAGTTGTGACTGCAGTCTAATCGAGCTATGTAAACTCCTGTTCTTGTGGGATAAGGGAAGTCCCATGGGTATTATGCCCTTCCTTGTACAGTTGCAATTTCAAAGTTAAAGCCTGGAGAAGTAGACCTAGGCTGAACCTCCATTTAAAAAAAAGAAAAAAGAAAAATAAAAAAAACAAGCAGAATGTAGCAAGCAGCAGATAGTGAAGGTTGAACGGACTTGCGAATAGGTTTTCCAGCAGAGTGATGTAAGATGGAAAAGAAAAGATTTTTCTTGCAGTGGTGGAAGGAGATGACAAGTGGGAGCATTTTCTTGGCTAGACTTCGAAAGGCTCTCCCGTAGCCTTTAAGACGTTGAAGATGGCACTACAGAGACCGATGGATGCACGCACCAAAAGAGATCATAAATCAGAGCTGAGGAAGGCTACGTTGCTGCAATAAAGATCGATTTTTGGTCTACTCACGTATTTCTTGGAGATCCAAAAGTGCTGAAATTTGAGAACAGTAGATGTTGCTTATTACAGCATTAAATAACCAAGAAAGCGAACAACTTGAAACGGGTAAAACGTACAAAGAAGTGTATAGTACCCATGAGATCAAAGGGTTTACATAGTTGGATTAAAATGCGATTATAATTATGACAAAGCAGAATAGATGGTGGCACATCAGCCAGATGATATTTCATTCCAATGTCTTACATTCCCTTGTACAGTTGCAATTTCAAAGTTAAGGCTCAGGGGAGTAAACCTCCCCGAACAAGAAACGGGCAAAATGTAGCAAGCTGCGGGCACCAGATAGTGAAGGTTGAACGGACTCGCAAATGGATTTTTCAGCAGAGTGATGTAAGATGGAAAAGAAAAGACTTTTCTGGCAGTGGTGGAGGAAGATGACAAGTAGGAGCAGCCTCTTGGCTAGACTTCGATAGGTTCTCCGTACCTTTAAAGACGTTGAAGATGGTACTACAAAGATCGATGGAGGCACGTACTAAAGAAGATCATAAATCAGAGCCTTCAAGCTCCGGAAGAAGAAAAATCAAAGGCAAGATCAAGAAACTGCACTTTCAAAGTGGCAAAGAAACGGAAACGTAATGATCAGAGTTCGATTGGAAACCTGCCAGATCTTTCGAAATACGAACCATCAGAATGCCGCGTCTGCGTTGACAGGGACGCGGGTGCATCAGTCCCTTGAACCTTCGCCATTCGAAGTTCAAGTTGTTCAACCTTCTCCATTCGAAGTTCGAACCTCCTCAGCGACCCGACTCTCGGGAATCGGTCGACCATAAAACTGGCAACAGGGCGATGCTGAACTCAAGACGTACAAGTCGGTACGGCAATCCTTTATCCATGGCGCACGCGACTCGCGAGAGAAAAGCTGGTTGACATCTACTTTGTATCAGCAAAATGGTGGGATTTGACGTCTACGGTCACAAAGTCACGAAAGTTATTAGTAATGGTAACAAAGACACACAAGAGCCCTCTTAGCAGGTAAATCCATCAATGGCGTGAGCGCTAAGCATGGCAAGCAGACTGAGCCAGAAGCACTAGGCACACGGTAGGCTTGATCGGTGGTTGGTGTCGCTCTGTGAACGTCGATGTGTTGCTGTCGCGGCGTGAATCGGAATCAACGCAACAAGGAGTAAGAAGAGCAAAGTCTGCGACGGTCCAGTTCTCTCTTTGCGACGGTTCGGTTGGTCGTGCTCTCATCGCGACGGTCCAGTTCTCTTCCCGACGGCTGTGCCTCGGGTTCCTCACGTTGATACGATTTGTTACCATCGCGATGGGTCGGTGATGGTGACTTGGCAGGCAGAATGAGTCCGCGTCCAGTGTGTCATCGCGATGGTGTGGCTAACTGCCCATCGCGACGGTGTGGCTCATGCCCACCGTCCTTGTGACTCGCGTCAGACAAAAAGCTCGCTCGCGTGGGGCTCGATTCCCGAGGTCGCACCATCGCGATCCTTCGCGCGCGACTCTCCCGCTATCTTTTGGTCCATCGCGACAGCGACCATCGCGCTTCTCCGGCCTGAGGCGCCCGCTCTTCTTTTTAAACAGGCCATCGCGATGCCGTAGCTCTTCTTTAAAGTATTAAAGCATATCCTTTATATTTTAGGCCATCGCGAGCTTTTTCGTTCCCTTGGGCCCATCGTCGCGATCCCCCTCCCCTTGTTCTTTTCTGCTCAGCCTTATCGTATAAAAAAAAGAAGAAAAAGTAAGAAAGAAAGAAAAAACTTGAAAAGTTAAAGGGGAAATTGCGGGAAGTGAGTAAATTGAGTAAGGTTTTTTCTCAATCTTGCTCCTTCCTCGCGCAAGTGTGGAGTGGCTTTTTTGCGGGTTTCCATTTGGCCCTGCAAGCTTTGGTCATGGACTTTGTGGCTCCCCCTCAGTCCGTGCCCCCCCTCGAGATGGAGTCTGTCCCAGTGGGCGTCGCGCCCCCAGAGGTCTCTTTATGCAAGGAGTCTGTGGCGGCAAAGCAGGAAGAACTGAAGAAAACTTGCCTGATCGGTCAAATGTTTGGCCCCAGGCCCCCTCTCGAAAGTGTGAGAACTTGGCTTCGCAAGGAGTGGTTCCCACGAGGCTTGATTGTGTCCAAATGTCAATTCCTGCCGGCGAATCACCTGCTTCTTGTTTTTGAGAACGAAGAGATGGCTTTCCAAGCCCTGCAGGCCGGCTCCTGGCAAGTGGGCCGGTCCACCCTTTGCCTTTTTAAGTGGATCCCAGACTTTGTCCCGAACAGATCAAAACCTCTTCGTTACCCGCTTTGGGTGGAGCTTCCCAATCTGCCTTTCTTCATGTATGGATTTCTTCGTGAAATCGTCTCACCGATCGGTCGCCCGATGGCCGCAAGACAGGATGTTGGGGGGTTAATCTACGATGGAGCTCAACATTCTTTCAATGCTAGATGGCATCCTCAGATCTGCGTTGAAACAGACCTGAACCAGGTCCTTCCCTCGAAGATCTCCATAAACTGTGGAGATGGTAAGACCTGGACACAAGAGGTTACTTACAAGAATTTGCCAAACGCGTGCTTCCGGTGCGGGCTTCAAGGTCAGAGGATCAAAGAATGCCCCCTGAAGAAAAGTACCAATAAAAACAAGCTTAAACCAGATGGGACCCTAGATCCTCTCCCCCAAGACGACACTCGGGGTCATCCCCCTCCAATGGAGGAAGAAGAGGGAACTCGCGTTGCTGAGACGGATTCAGAAGGTTTCACTGAAGTGAGACGCAAGAGGAAAGTTAGCCCTCGAAGATCAAAAACAAGGAATACTACGACAACTGCCCCCGCGAATAACATATACTGTAACCTAGAAAAAGAGATTAATGAACTCGACTTCCCAGGGGACAACCTCTTTGATGTAGACCCCACTGATAACACCCTTGGGTGCTCTACCAACAAAGAAGACAACCAAGAAGGTTACACCACGAGTAAAGAGGAAGGCTTCACTACCAACAATGAAGACAACCCAGACAGCGAAAGCTCCGCTCTTGGTCCTACCCTCCCGGTATGCTTTCCAAGACTACCGCAACAAAAGTCCAAGCTTAAAGGTAAACAACCTTCCGGCATGCCTTGGAAGAGCCCCCTCAAGAGTAGGATCCTAAGTCAAGAAGTAGGGAAGAAAAAAGAAGACCACAAGAAGAAAAAAGATCGGGTCCCTCCCCTCAAAGAGGGCAACCATCATTAATGAAATTCACATCTCTTAACGTTAGGGGTCTGTCCGACCCGTCAAGAGCTTCGATTCTTGGCCAGTGGTTCAAAGACATGTGCTTCGCCCCTGACTTTATTTGCTTACAAGAGATCAAAATCGACGGAGAGGATCTACAAAAACGGCTTAAATGCATTTCTCCGAACCACCTTTGGTTCTCCACTTCTCACCCTAGAGGGACGGGGGGTGCTTCTATCGGTATTAGTCACGCCTTGTCTAGCAATGTGACCTCGACCTTTGAAGGTCGGAATCATCGTTGGATTGCTGCCTCTTTCGGGTCTCCTTTCCAGTTCACTGTGGTCTCAATTTATGCCCCTAATGGTGAAGCAGATAGAATGGATACTTGGGCCTCCCTTGACTCCCTTTCACACAATGTTCTGATTTGTGGGGACTTCAACATGGTTGAGTTTTCTGAGGACCGATGGAATAACAAAGGGAAAATTATTGACGGTCAGGAGAAAGAGTTATGGGATAAAATCAAGCTCCATCTCGACCTGGTCGAAGTGAAAGACAGGCGGGGGTTCTCCTGGTCTAATCTCCAGTCGGGGGACTCTTTGAGGAAAGCAAGGCTTGATAGATGCTACATCGATCAGAACACCATCCTTCAGTGGGGTATCCCTTCGATTTCTCAACACATGGACCTCACTATCTCAGACCACTATCCGATCACTCTGTCCTTCAAACCGATTCCCATGCTCCAGAAAGCTCCTTGGTTTCATGCTTGTCAGACATCTTTTTCCCTCCCCTCTGTCCACCAGGAAATTTCTGAGGTGTGGACGGAAGCCTTTGCTTACTGTAATGAACCGGCTAAGTGTTGGAGAAGCGGAGTAGAAAGGACTCGAAAAATTCTAATCAGGACTCAAAAGGCTATAAGAGGAATTCGAAAAAAAAGAAGAGAAACGGTGTACCGGAGGCTCTCACGGCTTGAAGAAGAGGTGAACAAAGGTAAGTTACATTGCCAACAGGGTCTTTTGAAAATCAGGGGAAGGCTAAGATTAGAGGAGGAGGTCCAAAGGAAAAATCTTCAAATTTTCTTCAAAGATTGGTGGGCAGGGAAGGCCGACAAACCAATGAAAGAGATGTGTAACATCCTCAAAAGGAAACAAGCTAGGGAATCCATCCCCCTAATGGTCGATAACAATGGAACTGAATGTTGCACGGAAGTGGAGAATAGAACTATCATCGTCGAACATTTTACCAATCTTCTCGGGGTCTCGACTCCTCTTTCCCCCCACAGGCGCGACTCCATGGCAACCATCTCAAGAGTCGCTCAAACCAGAATCCCACAGAACTTGATTGCTCTACTGGATGCTAACATCTCCGAGAATGAAATTATCGGGGTTATTGATGCCCTCCCCAATGGGAAAAGTCCGGGTCCGGATGGCCTTACCAATGAGTTTTTCAAGTCCTTCAAACATCAGGTGGCCACCCCTCTGTGCCTCGTGTGGCAAGAGGCTCTCTCTTTCGGTGCCCTCCCTGAGTGCCTGAATAATGGCGTCATCAAGTTAATCCACAAACGGGGAGATAAGAACAAAATAGAAAACTGGCGTCCGATTACCATGCTCCAAACTGGATACAAGATAATTGCAAAGGTTATCGCCAACAGAATCTCCTGTCATTTAAAGTCATGGCTGTGCGAGGACCAGAAAGGTTTTATCAGAGGTAGATCTATACTTGAAGCAATTATCGATATTTGGGAAGGCCTTGCTTTTGCTGAGGAGTCTGCTCAAGATCTAGTTTTCATTAAGATCGACTTCGACAAAGCGTATGACAGATTGGAATGGGACTTTATTCTTCAATCATTGAAGGACCTTGGATGCAGCCAAAAGTTCACGAAGATGGTTTCCACTCTTCTTGGAAATGCTTCAACTAGAATAAACATCAACGGTAAGCTCTCTGAGCCCATTTGCTTAAAAAGATCAATTAGGCAAGGCTGCCCTGTGGCTCCTCTACTATTTGCTATCGCCTCGAATGGACTCAGCTGCCTATTAAAGCATCATATGGACGCTGGCAATCTCAAGGGTCTTTCCCTACCTCTAGATCACGGCCAAATGGTTGTGAGACTTTTTGCTGATGACATGAATGCCTTTGTGCATAACGATTTTAACAGCATTGAGGTGTTTTGGTGGTGCCTCCACACCTTTTGTGTGGCATCCGGCTCAAAAATCAACCATGCTAAAACTGCTTTTAGAGCAATCAGCGGGCCTACTCCCCAATTGTTGGTGGATCTGGGGTGTCAAGTTATCCCTAGCGGTCAAGTCTTCCGTCTCCTTGGCATTCCGATGGGTTTCGGCATCTCAATGGACCAACGCTGGAACTGGGTGCTATCCAAGCTGGATAGCAAGCTGAATCAGTGGAAAGGTATGCAAATCAACCTGGCAGGACGTGCTATGGTTATTAACACTTTTATGTTGTCTACAATTATTTACTTTATCTCGTGTTGGAGACCTAAGGAGAAAGACTTGGCCAAAGTAGAAAGAATCTGCAGGAACTTCCTCTGGACTGGGGACCCCAACAGAAGGGGGATTCCCAAAATCAAGTGGGAAAATTGCATTAGCCCTAAAGACTCAGGGGGCTTGGGAATTTTGGATATTGCTCGGTTGGCTGACAAGCTGGCGGCAAAATGGCTTATCAAGGCCTGGAGCAATAGGGAGTCCTCTTGGGCTAGATTGATCTTCCGAAACACGGTAGACCTTACCTTTGTTGGCCTCCCTGGTTGGAAGGACTTAGGGATTCTCACGCTCTTGTTCTCCCCCCATCCGGTCTTCCCTAAAGGATCTAGCCTAGTGTGTTCCTTATGGAAGAATTGGAACAAGGCCAAACAGTTCATCAGAATCAGTGATGATTGGAAGTGGGCGGCTGGCATAAGACAAAATGACTCTATTTGGTTCCCGATCAGTGGCATTCGGGGAGTGGAGTCTTGGAACCTCCAAACTGCAAGGCGGTTATGGAACAAGGGGTTCAAACAGTGGAAACAGCTTTGGAAACAAGAGACCAGCCAGTGGATTAGGTTCGAAGAATTGGATCCGAGACTTAGCGTTACCTTTGAGGAATGGACTCTTCTTCAAAGCAGGTGTTTAGCCTGGGACCGCTCAACTACCCGCCTTCTCTGCGGTCAGGATCTTCCTTGCTCAGAGGGCCTCAAATGGAGCAATGGTAAGAAGCTTTCCAGAATCCCGAACTTCAAAGGGGATTTGGATGTTCACCACACCCTTAACAAGAGATGGTGCCTTGCATGGACCAAACTTCGGTGGGAGCTAAAATTCATGTCTTTGTGGCACCCCCTAATTGAGGTCAAAAAGTCCGTTCTCATGTGGCAGATCTTGCATAAAGGAATCTGGACCAATGCAAGGTCTAACAAAATCTGTGGTGTGCCGCCATGGTGCAAGCGTTGCCATCGGTGTATCGAAGATTTAGCTCACCTGTTCTTCGACTGCCCCAAGTCCCGTGTTATCTGGCATCACGTGTCCCGGGTTTTGAGACTCACGAGTCAAATCAACTGGCAACAGGTGATGTTGGGTGAGGCGATCGGATGCTCATCGAGATTGTGGAATGCCATCAGAGGTGAGGCTCTCTGGAAGATCTGGCGGGAGCGCTGTGCCGTCAATTTTGGCCAAACTCCTAAGGAATGGTCGATCGAGAAATCCTTGTTTCTCCTTGGTAAAAGAATCTCCCGAGTCAAGAGATCGCCACCGTTTAGACATCACTGTATTTATCTTCTCGTAAACAACAAGTTGAAACCCAAATGGGTCCAGGTGATGGTAATGTTATCCGCCTCATTTGTAATGCCCTGTAGCTTGCCATACTCCTCCCCTGCATTGTGGGATTTGGGGGGCCCATGGGCACTAGTCCCATTCACTTGTAACTTCTTTTCTTTATTATAATTAAAGTCCGAGAGATTAGGCTAAGGCCGAACTTCCTTTATTTAAAAAAAAAAAAGTTATTAGTAATGGTGGGATTTGTACTTTCTGTGGCCTTGTGGAGGGTGTTTCTCACCTGTTTTTTGAATGCCAGCATACCAAAAAGTTCCGGGCTCCTGTTGAAGAGTATCTGCATAAAAATGATCTTCCTCAACTAAGTAAGATGGAGGTGATCCTTGGTTGCTTCAGAAATCTTGATATTTTGCTGTGGAATATCTGGAGGGGACACATTCTTTTTTTTTTTTAAATAAAGGAAGTTCGGCCTTAGCCTAATCTCCCGGACTTTAATTATAATAAAGAGAAAAAGTTACAAGTGAATGGGACTAGTGCCCATGGGACCCCCCAAATCCCACAATGCAGGGGAGGAGTATGGCAAGCTACAGGGCATTACAAATGAGACGGATAAAATTATCATCACCCTCATGTGGGACCCATTTGGGTTTCAACTTGTTGTTTTCGAGGAGATAAATACAATGATGTCTAAACGGTGGTGATCTCTTGACTCGAGAGATTCTTTTACCAAGGAGAAACAAAGATTTCTCGATCGACCATTCCTTAGGGGTTTGGCCAAAATTGACAGCACAGCGCTCCCTCCAAATCTTCCAGAGAGCCTCACCTCTGATGGCATTCCACAGCATCGATGAGCAGCCGATCGCCTCACCCAACATCACTTGTTGCCAGTTGATTTGACGCGTGAGTCTCAAAACTCGGGTCACGTGATGCCAGATAACGTGGGACTTGGGGCAGTCGAAGAACAGGTGAGCTAAATCTTCGATGCACCTTCTTTGGAATGTCTGGATCAGTAGAAATGAATATACTCTTGGAAAGGGAAGGAGAAACTTTCTCTTCCCTCTTCATGAAAAGCTGAAAAAGACTTCTATAGCTTGTATTAGAAATATTAGTTCTGCCTCTAGCTCCAACAATGATGTTTTCAAGATCATGGCAGACCCTCCAAATGGAGAGACTTTATATCTGCTCAATATTCTTGTATAAGGATTTCTATGTCTATGGATTTGTAACCCTAGTGGCTGGGGTGTCTCCTGCCCAAGGCACAGTTTGTACATCCTTACATTAATTTAACTTTCTTGCTTTTTCCAAAAAAAAAAAGGCTGCTTCGTTGAGTATAGGCACAATCGTAAATGATAGATCCTGCTCTTGTATGACACCTTGCAATAAGTACCGCTACTCGCTTCTAAGTTCTCACCTGTGACAGTAATCGCCTATACTTTTCTTTTTCTTTTTTTCAAGAAAAAGTTCGGTTGAAGTTTAATTCTCTCTTTTTTTTTCTAACAAAACGAGAAAGTAAATTAAAAAGAGAATAAAAGAAAGTAAATTAAAAGAAAAGAATGAGTTACTTTATTCGAAAAGGCGGCCACGACTCATAAACCCTAGCCCTCAGATATCCCAGAGGTTTGCCCTAACTAGGACACTCCCCCTCCCCCCTCTCATAGGGGGGTAGCGCTTCTCCATGCATGGCTCTATTCGAGGCTCTACACAATGGAATATTTGTTATTGAGAGCAAAGATGCCAGGCAAGACTATGGAAGTGGCCCATCCTCTACCTAGGGGAGACCGTAGGAAGGTCTCTTCGACAAGAACCTCTTATGTATAGAAGCTAGAGTTGCTCGCTGCATGTCTGAGAAGTCTGAGCATGATATGGAGCCTCACCAAACTAGCGGCAATGCATCGTTGCCCCCCAAAGTCTTATGCTAACACTATCAGACAGGATCCCAACAACCAAGGTGATATGTTTTTCATAAACTGGTTTGCAGGTAATTCTTATAACCTATATGACAATGTTAAAGGTAAGAGTATTGATGAGGAAAACGTCCATGAACTTATTGTAGAAAGCAACTATAGTGAGGATGATGAGGAAGATTTAATCATTGATAAATGTTCCGTGGATAGTTGGCATGATCATTTGAGTAAGAGGGTGGTCATTGGCCTATGCCATGGTCCTAGACCACCCCAAGAGGTACTCAAACACTGGCTAAAGACCCATTGGGAATCACGAGGCCTCATGGTTAAGCACATTCGGCTCTCCAAATAATTATTTCTTGTTCTTCTTTGAAGATGCCAATAGTGCATTACATGTCATTAGTGAAGGGCAATGGCTGATTAGGAACCTACCTGTGTCTTTCTTTAAATGGCATTTAGGATTTAATCCTAAAGGACCTAAGCCAACCAAAATCCCCATTTGGGTCGAATTCTCAGATCTCCCTATTGACTATTACCCATGGGTGGAAAGCTTGGGGAAAATGGTGGGTAAAGTCTTAGGACAGAAAGCTAGAAATAGTTTTATTAATGCTAAATGGGATCCTCAGATTTTAGTCGAAGTAGACATAGCTAAAGAGATTAAAACTCACATTGTTATTAAAGACTCCAATGGCAAGAAATTGCATACCCAAAAGGTCATGTATAGGAATCTCCCTGATGCCTGCTTTAATTGCTATAAACAAGGCCACATTATTAAAGAGTTCCCTCTGTTGTACAAGCAGGAGGCTCAAGAGGAACTTGTACCAAAAAATATTGTGCAAGCGGGGGTCACTGCTTAAACCCCTCAGGGTAACAAACCCAACTTTAAACCGAAGAAAAAAGGTTTTAAATCGGTGAATATGTTTAATATCCTACTTAATGAGGTGTCCAACCCATCAGTCTTTTTTAAGAATATAAGGTCAGAATTCTACTTTTCCAGTGTCTGTAGTTGTAGTTTATACATATGAGATGCCAAGAGGAAGAATTACAAGGGGCGTCATTCATCAAGGACTTACAAAATTTGATAGTACATCTAATCTTTTGGTTACAAAAACACAAAAAATCTTTGGGAGGCTGGGAGAAAATTCTAACATTTTTGCCCTTCCATATGTGCCACAATATCTGAGCCCTAAGCAGATGCCAGAGACCCACACCATCCTGTAACTTTCACCAATCAGAATCTCTTTGAAGGTAAGGGTAGGATTCCCCAGAGTAGTACAAAAATCATTTAGTCTTCTCGAGTACCTTTTAGCCCTGGGGCATTGTAAGAAAATATGTTGAATGTCTTCAACACAACCACAAAAAGAAGAGAGAACACAACTGATGTTAAAGGACCTAGCTTTACTGCCTGTCCATAAGCCCTTGTGTAAGACCAGCCATAAGAGTAAAGCTTGCTTGGCAGAAGGTGGAAAAGCCCACAGTAGCCTGAACCTGTATCTCCATTGGTAAGAAATCCAATGAACATTCCATTTGTTGTTGAGTCTAGAGACGATAATCTGGATACGAATGAAGGATCTTTTGAACCTCTTCTACATGTGATGGATATGCATAGGCCTGAAATCAAGAAAAAGAGAACATTTGTCAATCAACCAGTCCCTTTTTCCACGCGGAACCTGTTTGCACACCAAGGATACACCATCATTACTCATCAGATCATTAAAACTCATAATCCCATTGTTCCTATAAAGAGACAACCAGTTAGAAAATCCAACTTCTCTGCATTTATTATTTTTGATAGAGAGAGGGCAAGAATTACAACAATCAATCCATAGGGAGTCTGTTGGAGTTAGACGTCTGCGGAAGCACGTAAACAACACAAGGAAGAAGAAGAAGCTTGGAGCACAACAACACAATACAGAATGCATTACCACTAGAATGTACAAGGATAAGTAACCCATTAGGGCTATAGGTGTATATACAAGCGGGGGGGGGGGGGGGGGGGGGACCTCCTAAAGAGGAAAAAAAGTACCTTGGTGGTCCTAGTGTGTTCACACACATCATTACCTAAATATGTCAAAAAATCTCCCCTGGGAGTGATGTCGTGATCAAGGATCTGGCACTCATGTATAATGAAGTGCCAAGCTATGTGGAATCAATCCACAAAAGGAAGTAAGCCCAAAACTTTGTGAAAAGCTTCAAACTTCTCCCTAGGCAGAGTCTTCATGAAAAGGTCTACAATGTTCTCCTGTGTGGGCACATATGCCAAGCTGATCTCTGCAGTAGAGAACCTCTCCCTGACGTAATGATAATGCACCTCAATGTGCTTAGTGTGAGCATGGAACAGAGGGTTCCTTGCAACTGTCAATGCGGTCTAACTGTCAGTGGAGATGGTGGTGGCAAAAGATTGACCAACACCCAAATCACCCATAAGACATTCGAGCCACACACACTCAACAATCATTATGAAAACTGCCCTATACTAAGCCTCACAACTGGAAGTGGCCACACTAGGCTGCTTCTTGCTCAACCAAGATGTGCATGAGCTACCAAGCATGAAGCAAAAACTACTAGTGGATACACGAGTGTCATAGCAACGAGCCCAATCATTGTCCGAAAAAGCATGCAAATCTGGCGGCAGTGATCCCCCTTGGGATAAAACAATCCAAGTAGCCAAGTACCACTCAAGTAGCAAAAGATGCGCTTAACCGCCTGCCAATGCTTGATACCTGGGCAATGCATAAACATACTCATCTTTGAGACAACAAACTGAATATTTGGCCGAGTAATGCATAAGTAAATCAAGCATCCAACAGCTTGCTGATAGAGAACAACATCAAATGCATCTCCAAAATCATGAAGATTCAATCATAAACCTGTCTCCATATGAGTGGCAATAGGCTTACAGTCTTCAAGGCCAAAATGCTACAATAATGTGTCAATATATTTCATTTGACACAAAGCCATTCCACCTTCAACTTGCATAAATTGAATGCCCAAATAGTGATGCAAATGCCCCAAATCAAACATGTCAAATGAGGCATGCAAATCAGCCTTAAAATCAGTAATATGCGTGTCATCAGGACCAGTGAGTAGCATGTCATTAACATACACCACAATGATCAGAAGCACATCATTAGCATATAAAGTGCTTTCAGTTGGACTATTCTCAAAACCATGTGCAATGAGATAGGTAGGAAAGTAAGGGCTGAATAGCATCTTCCACAAAAACAACATCATGGCTAACCAGATTGCATTTAGTCTATGGATGATACAAAGGATAGCCTTTGCTTTCAGAACTGTACCAAACAAAAGTACATTTTACTACTTTATCATCCAATTTTCTGCGATTCTGTTCAGGCACTAATGCATATGCCAAACAACCAAAAACATGCAGATGAGCAACAAATGGCTTGCGACCATGCCAAGCCTCATATGGAGTGATGGATTGTAGCCCTTTAGTGAGACACCTTTTAAGTACATATGTTGCACACATGACAGCCTCAAGTTAGAAACTATGTGGTAAAGCTTGACTCTTGACCATACACCTCGCCATATCCATGAGTGACATGTTCTTTCGTTCAGAAACTCCATTCTGTTGAGGTGTATACGGCACTCTACACTAATGTTTTATCCCATGTTTAGCCAAAAATGCATTAAAGTCAAAAGATATATATTCCCCCCAATCAGAATGGAGGGTGCCCATTTTACATGCTGACAAATTTTAAGCCAAAACCAAAAACTATTTGAAGCACATAAACACTTCGGACTTTGCTTTCAATGGATATACCCATGCATGCCTAGAAAAATCATCAATGAAAGTCACGAAGTAAAGATAATTTCCAAAAGATGATGCCTGCATAGGACCACAAACATCATTGTGAACAAGCTTCAATTTTTTAGTAGCTCGAGCTGAACCATCTTTTGGAAAGGAAGAACGCTACATTTTGCCCAAAATATAGCCTTCACATTTTCATCAAAACTGCAAACAATAGTAAACGCCCATTCTTCATCATGCACAAGATTAGGAGACTCTATTTTCGGTGTAGAGGCCTCTACAACAACCATTCTGGCATCTTTCTTCTTTGCCTCTTTAGCAGCCAATTTTGGACAGCTCTTAATGACATGATCATTTGCTTTACAATATTTGCAAAACAAGGTCTGCTTTTCTGATTCCTTCTCATCTTTGTCTTCCTTTCTTCGAATGTGCAGCATTTGCATATTTCTGCTTACTAGTAGAAGAGCTCCATTTTCTTTTGCCCTTCTGACTAGCCAGAAAAGCTTGATCTGTAACATGCATAATGGACCTATTTTGCCTCAACTGATCTTCCTGCAATAGAATAGAGACTAACTCCTCAAATGACAAGGCGTTTGGATTGCCTTTCATCATCAACCAAAGAGTAGAAGCAAAACTCTGATATGAATCAAGAAGACGATTCAGAACGGTCTGCATAAATGAGCTATCTGGTATAACTTCATTAGTAGAAATCAATTGTTCCTTCAAGTCTTTGATCTTTGTTAGAAAATTGTCCATAGAATCACCTTCATTCATGTGCTCACTCTCCAACTATTTTCGGAGGTAAGCAACACGAGCCTCATTCCTAGCCTGGTACAATGTGGTAAGTGTATCCCAAGCATCCTTAGCTATTCTGCAAGAGCGAATATGAGGAATAATGGCACGTTTGAAAGACAAAGCTATCAATGCATGTGCTTGGGCATCTCTGCCATCCTAACGAATTTTCTTTGTAGTAAGTGTAGTGGAAACCACAACACGAATAGGAATATGCAGAATATCATAATCTTCAACACCTTCTGCATCAGCTTCAGTACCTGCAATTCTAACAGTTGCAGGTGTGATAGGACATTTTTCAATACCCTACACAATGTTCCAGAGTCCTTTTGCAACCAATACATATCGCATCATATAAGCCCATAACGGGTAGTTGGTACCATCCAACTTATCCTCAATAGCCAACATACAGAATACATCACTACTTTCAGCCATGGCCAGTGGCTAAAATACCTTGATGCAAAAAATTGATTGTATCTTAAAATGTTGAAAAGAACTGCCCAGAAAAATTTTGCTAAAATTGTAGCAAACTTCGAGACGCTCATATTGGCAAATCGAAACAAGTATATACATTTGGCACAAAAATATGAAATAGCCTACACAAGCACTATGATAGTGCAATCGGAGGCTGAAAGGAGCTCAGATCGCGCTTTCAGCACCACAGACCGAAGCAGTTTTTATCTCTAAAACACGCTAAGTATGCTCACCAAATTTCATGCGATTCTGAGACTATAATTGGAGAGGTGTTGATGATGCCCTAAATGAAGTGGCGACCTGCTCTGATACCAATTGTTGGAGTTAGACGTCTGTAGAGGCACACGAACCGCACAAGGAAGAAGAAGAAGCTTGGAGCACAACAACACAATACAGAATGTATTACCACTAGAATGTACAAGGATAATTAGCCCATTAGGGCTATAGGCATATATACAAGTCGGGGGAAAAAACCTCCTAAAGAGGGAAAAAGGTGCTCTGATGGTCTTAGCGTGTTCACACACATCACTACCTAAATATATCAACAGAGTCCTGCAGGATGAACCATAATTTATTAGTAAAAGAATAAGGGAGAGAATATCCATTTTTAATTCTCATCTAGACATTCCATAAAGAGCACACTAGAGCACTTCCTTTGGGAACAAAAATGAAGGGAGACACAACAACATCCCAAATCTCTAGAATATTCCAGCTTTTCAAGTCTTTGATGTGAAATTTATGAATGTTTCTTTTTATTAAGCAAGCCCAATAATCATTGGACAATGTAGCTCTCGTAATCCATTTTCCATCCATCTGAATAGCCATTCTAGTAGGGCACATAAGCCCTAGACCACCCTCATCTTTTTTCATGCAGCAAGTACTCCAAGCAACCTTAGGGATCTTGTTGTGAGTACCCCCCCAAAGGAACCTCCTAGCCAAAGCTATAGCTTGGGAAACCTGCTTCTTAGTTGGCCGCCAATAAGAAAAAAAATAAGTAAGAGTTGGCAGAATGTAATGTTTTCGAACAAAAACTCTTTGAGACAAGGATTGTTGAAAGCCCATCCAGTGAAACACTTTTTTTAATGAACTTTCCCATTACCCAAGACCATCTTTTTTCCATAGTGACTTCAAAACCCATATGAATACCTAATAGTATGAAAACAACTCCTCTTTTTATGATATCATATCTTTACCTGACACACATCCAGGAATAGAGTTGTTAGTAGCAAAAAAAACCAGTTTTATGATGATTAACAACAAAACCACTAGCAGAACAAAATAAATCAAGAAATCTAAGAAAACTCTCATTATCAGCTCTAGTGATTATGTTAGTGTCATCAGCAAACATTCGCAAACCAAGTTGGGAGGGGGAACCAAGGATTTCAAAGGCCTTTAATGGTACCCTGCTCTATACAATCTTTAACAAGCCAACCAAGGGAATCACTAGTGATAGAAAACAGGAGGGGGCAAGAGGAAAACCTTGCCTAATGGATTTATAGAGTCTAAAGGAATAAAAAACATGACCATTCATAGAAACTCTTGAATTAGCATTGCCAAACACAGGGATGGCTGGAATGTCTTGTACAATAGCTGTGTGCAAGAAAAAAAGTGTGTTTTGGTATGTGGATAGGTCAAAATGACTTTTTTCAGTGTGTAAGAGAGAAAATAAGTTTTTTTTCAAAAATTCATGTTTTAGGGCAACCAAAGTTACGAGTTTGATGATATGGCACTTAACTTTTGGAGGGATTTTGAAAGTTATGTTTTTTTAAAGTACTTTTTATAAAAACAAGACTAGAAAAAGTAACTTCTAATATATACATAAAAGTATGGGCCATTTTGAATAAAGAATAGCTAAAAAAGAGACTTTTTTAGAAAATTCATTTTTTTACTCATAAAGATGGATGGATTTGATGAGATGGAAAGTGGTTTTTCTCTCTCTTTGTGCAGAAGAGAGAGAAGATCCTAGCTGAGCCTAAAGAAAAGCCTACTTCAGCCTACCAAAAAGTGATCTATTAAATGCACTTTGTCGCCTGTACAAGATTAAGCTTAATGCCTCAAAATTAGGAATCCTTACAAGGCCCATGCAGGGTTCACTTTTTTTCCTAATGGCTTTGTGAAAGACCATCCTTTCCCCCTTGAGGAAGGGCATGCCATTGAAAGACCATCCTTTCCGCCTTGAGGAAGGGCATTACATAAATAGATTTCTCACACTGAAAGTAAGAAAAGTATAGGCACCTCTGCACGTTAGTGTGGGTGGTTAGGCCTTCTATCTCTTGAGGTGAGGGCAAGGGTTCAACCCCTGCCTACAACTGGACATATGTGGGTATAAGGCTAATGTAATGCCTTTGGTTATTATTGAAACCTTTGGACAGTCTTTCATAGTGTTGCCTTCAAGCAGTCTAACCCTTTCTTTGTCGGATATAGGGGGTCCCATGGGTTCTATGGCTATTCGATTGTAAATTTGTTCTTTCAATCAACTCAAGCATAGACAAATGGTGAAGGATATTAGAAACAAAAGATGGATGATGATTCTTAGGGAGATAAATCTGGTTCACCATATTGACTTGGACCCTTGCACTAAAAAGCAGAAGGTTTATGAGCTTCAGGATAGACTAAGATATGAAGATTATCCGTTGGCTAGTGGTGCTCTTGCGTCCTCAAGAGAGTTCTAGGCTGGCAAAGTGGATAAACCCAATAAGCACATGTTTGATCTCATGAAGAAGAAGAAAGCTACGGACTTTGTGCCCTTACTTAAAAAGATTTCAGGAGAATGTTATTTCTATCAAGGAGAATTTACAAGAGGCTGTCAGCATCTTTACTAATGTTTTCTCTTGGCCTCCCAAGAGGGGGGAGGACATCCAAAGAGTTAGATCCCTTATTGCCATAAAGAGAAAAAAATGATATTTAGGGCCATGGCTTCCATTCTAGACCTTCCTCTCTCTGCTGGCGAGGTTAGAGAAACCATTTGTAAATTGAAACCCTCTAAAACTCCTGGTTTTGATGGTATACCAAATGAATTCTTCCAAGAACTGGTTGATTTTATAGCGCCCACTATTCTCTTGATATGGCAAGAAGCCATTAGGAGAGGTAATCTTTCTACCTTTATCAATACTAGACTGATTAAATTAATACACAAAAAGGGCCCAAGGATGATCTGAACAACTGGAGACCTATATCCTGTCTGACTTCTTTATATAAAATCTTTGCTTCCACTCTTGCTAGGAGACTCAGGCCCATCATGGACAACATTATTCTCCCAGAGAAAAAAATGATTCATCAAAGGTAGGTACATCTTGGACGCTATTGTTTCTGTTTGGGAAGGTCTTGAATTTGCTAAAGACCACAACATTGATGTTTTTTCTTCAAAGTTGACTTTGACAAAGCTTATGATAGGATTGATTGGGATTTTATTCTTCAGTCTTTGCATGATGTTGGTGGTGGTAAAAGATTTATTAAATCCATGCTTGCTCCTCACTCAAAGAGTGTACATGTTCGTGTCCAATAGAATTTGCACCAACAACTAGAGGTAGCAATGCCATAGATTCTCAAAATGAACGACATGCAACTGGAGAGAAGAATATTGATCTTTGGGTCAATGGTGCTTTGTATCCCTTAGATCCAATGTCTAATGTTCATCCTAGATTCCATAGTATCTCCACATTTCTACAATTCCTTGGTAGCGGTGAAGATGGAGTGCTAGGCCATTGCAAGTGATTGTCTAACCATTCTACATCTATAGCAAATTATTGAATGCAACAATGTCATCACAACCATTTCAAGATACACAGTTTAGAAAGTGCTATACATACTTTAGAAAGTGCTATCAAATCTTTGGATGAGCACAATAATAGATTTCAACAAGATGTGGAAGAAAAGAAGAGCACAATTACAAAGTTAAAAGCCAATCTTACACAACTAAAAGAGACTCCACTTGGGATGAGATATAGGAAACGACCATTATCATCCTTTCAAGCTCTTTGAACTAGTGGTGGAGCATGGAAGCGATGTGTTTATGCACTTAGTTTTGTGTTTTGCTTGTTTATTTATGTTAAAAGACTTTTAGATTGAGTTTCTTATTGTGCAGGTCATTTGTTGAAGATGTCAGTGCTTCCTCAACAATGGAGGATCGATCAAAGTTTTTGAATTCTTGTCTTAGCAACAAACATGTGCTTATGATTTTGGAATCACCAATAGGAAATCACATCAAAACCCAAGTGATTAAAGATTTTGCAAGAAAATTAGAAGATATTATTAGTCCTAGTGAGGTACAGATGGTATTTGATGAAGCAGGTATTAGTACTAGAGCATACACTACATTGTACAATCTTTTAAAGTAGGCTCTACAAAAAAAAGGTATTTTCCAAAGCATTTTTCCATGCCCTTACAAGATATCTTTGAAGAAGAAGATGACCAATGATGATGTAGCCAATACTCTTGGCAATTACCTGCATATAGAAGATGCTATGCCTGCATCCATTTATCATTCATCTACATCAAAGAAAGAGTTGAAAAACTCATCTAGAAAGGGATTGATTTACACAAAGTACAACAATATATTTGTCAATTTTGAGAGACTTCAAAAGGAAATGGTTAAATTTTACAAATCCATAGCTCAAGGTATATCCATTGTTGTGATAATGACATTCATAGTATTTTTATTAATATAATGTTTGTTATTTGATGCAGATTTTGGTTCCAAACTCAAGTTTGTATTGAAGCTAGACAAATCTCAAATCATAAAGGGACGACGTATGGAGAGACTTAGTGTAACACTCATGAATGAAGCTATGGCCCATGCCATTATTGATGAAACTCAAGAATCTACCCATCACTTTACATATAGTGTCCAATTCGAGATAGA
The DNA here is from genome assembly GCA_020310875.1 of Ceratopteris richardii. Classification (NCBI taxonomy): domain Eukaryota; kingdom Viridiplantae; phylum Streptophyta; class Polypodiopsida; order Polypodiales; family Pteridaceae; genus Ceratopteris; species Ceratopteris richardii. The sequence continues at coordinate 36,401,922 of CM035442.1, read as the reverse complement.
TATATGGTGGTTAGGTGCTATTGCAGTACCTAAAGAATCCAATGATCTTCTTACATGGATTTTCAGTAGGACCCCATGGATCACAGAGGTGATAACTTCTCAAATTCATGGTGCTAAAATCATTGTAGAAGGTTGTAACTCAGTGATGAGTACTAAGTAGCACCTCCTTTAATGTCAATCAGGGAAGACATGAGGATGGTATGAAGACCTCGAGCAAGTGATGTGCACAAGTGGTGATGGAGAAGCACAGACAAGCATGCGCACACACACACACTCACATAGAGCAAGAACAAAGAGAGGAACAATGGAAGCTTTGATTTCAAAAGAATTCTCTTACAAAGCTCAAATCTACAATAAGCCACCCCAAAAATGAGCTCTCTAGCTCTTTTTATAGTTTTTACTAGTTTTGGCCTTGTCCAGACCTAGTGTCAGCCTAGTTAAAAATTAGGTTCCTAGGCTATTTTGGAGGGTCAAATGAGCTCTAAAATTTATGAAACTTGGTAGGCAAATACTTCTAATTCTCCTCAAGCTCGAGGACTCCTTGGCTTGCACAAAATGGAGCTACAAAAAGGTGAAATGGTAATTGCAATGGTTTATAGTGATGAGAATCACTTATAAAATAATTTGAGGATTGAAAAAATTTGATTGGTTGCCTCAATGCTAGATCTGCATGTATGCCTGTACTTGCTTCTTCCAAGATACCAACACTCTCCCCCCCTAGCGTATGTCGTATCTGACAGACCTTTGCACCACGGGGTGATCAATGTAGTATTGGACTATGTCAGTGGCTAGCTCGTGTTCTCTGATCCTTAGTCCCTTGACTAGATCTCTTTGAAGAGCATCCCAATTACTCACACCTAGAATGTCAGAGTGCGGTGTTGTATAATGCTCTGAATACATAGTTTGTTCGCATGCAAAGAGCTGTAGAAAATGGGTTGGCCGTGGCACGAACACTTCAGAGTGATATTCCCAAAAACCAGTGGTAAACATATCATCAAAAGTTTGTTTATAACAGGCTGGGAGATATCGGATGCTCACATGCTAGACATACGCCACCCGAATACTAGGAGTGGTGCTCATGTCATAGAGTAAATCATAGTTACCATTTGTAAATCCCGGGATAGAAGCTTGGTTGTCATGCACATTGCAAAAAGTCTTGAGTACTATTTGCATCATGTCCAGGATCTTTAGCATGATCTAGGCAGCGATGTCGGGCATGGGCGGCAGTCGTGGTAGCGAGTGTCTGATGGTAGCCATCATGTAGGCAACAATTGGTGTGCCAATTGGTGGAGCAATGGATGGGTAGTTGAGCCATTCTTTGCAATTAGCATTATTCTGAACTTTGATGGCAAAGGCTTTCCATGATCACCTTCGTTGCACTGACGCAAAGCACGAGTTATACTTTAAGTGCATGGGGGCATGGTCCCATGTCCGGAGAATCTCTGGATAAGTCTCCAGTAGCGTTTGCTGCCAAGTGGGTTGGAAAATGACACCCTTTTCGAGCTGCTTTAGGGATGTTTTTTGATTGGAACTGTGTTGAAAATTAAGGATACTGATTGGTGATTCGTTTAATCTCAGCGTTGTAATCTCCTAATAGCACAAAGTAAGGCTTATAGTGTAGTTCTAAACTAGTTATTAGTCATCTAGGAGCCAGTTTCTTGAAATATTCTGATTGAAGCACAGTCTCCTCAATAGCTTTCATGGCCAACCTCTGAGTGACTATTCGCTCTTCATGAGTTTGGCCCATCTCTTCTACTTTTTTCATCCATGCAGGAGGGGGTTCCTCATATGTGTCTTGTCCTTCATCGGTGACTCTACCTCCTGGGAGAGGTTGAGGTTCATAATTGCCTTCAAAGGTCTCTTTGACTGGAATGGTAACTGCCTCTTCTTCTAAAGTGTGATCGGGTGGAGATGGTGGTCGTTTGTATTGTAATAATTTAATCTTTAACTCTGTGACTTGTTACTGTAGCTCAAGTAGCTCGTTGTCGGTTGAGGATTCTGGCTGTGGTGAAGTAGCAATGCTGACCACATCTCTCGGTCCTGTCATATGTGGTGTGGTCACTGGTTGTCTCTGTAGTTCCTTCACTTGGTCTGCAAGTTGGTCATGCACTTTCGAGAGGTTTGCATAATTTTCCAATATATTCTGAATATGTTTTGAGGGAATAACCTAGAATTTAGGAGGATCTATGGGTGCCCTGGAGTGTTTTCTATGGCCGCTTCAAGTTTTTCTTGATTTTATTGTTGTAACCTTCTAATCTCCTCTTGGGCAGCTGCTAGGTGTCATCAAAGTAATGCCATGTTTAGCTGTAGTCGAGCATTGCGGGCTAGCTGATCTCTGAGCTGCTCTTTGGTCACCTTACATGTTTCTGTATGTTTAGCCTCAATCTCAGCATAAGATTGCTTGAGTGAGGTATATGCGTGTTGCAATTCAGTATTACTCAACTCCAAAGTATGAATGCGTGCTTGGAGGTGGGCAGATAGATCCCGTAACTCTTTATTACACTCTTCTAATAATCAATATTCTTGTTTAAGTTGTCTTGCACATTCGAACATGGTATCTAGTGCATGACTAAATGAAGTGGATGTAGATTCAATGGTGGAAAATGCAAGGGGTCGGGAAATGGGGAAGGGGACGGTGCATGTTGTGCTTACAGTGGGTGTAATTGGTGATGTGAGTGAAGTGAAAAGTGGTGATGTTGAAATGATAGTGGTGGTGGGTGGTTATGTGGATGGTGAAATGTCCATGGGGTCAGATGTGATTGTGTGTGAAGTGTGAATCATGAATACTGGAATGGTTGGTGGTGTGTCTGTGGTGGGTGTGAACATGGGTGAGGTGGGGTGGGAAAGGGGATTTTTACTATAATCACCAATTTGTTGCATAATATTTACAAAGTTTCCCAAAATTGAGGAAGAGTGGTTTGTGTCGATTCTGAGGAGGTTGAGGGGGGCATTGTGGGTCGTGGTTGGGAAAGTGGGAATGTTGTAGTGAAGGGAAATGATGGTGTCAATGGTTGGGTAGAGATGAGTGGATGTCCCAAGGCTGGTAGATAAGAAGTGCAGCCTATTATGGTCTGTTAAGTGGCGGGATGACCTATTTGGGGTTTGAAAAATTGGCTAGAAATGGTGCAGGTAGGGAAAGGTAAGGATGGAAAAAGGGCAGTGTGTGATAAAGTTTCACGAAAGGTGAATGCTGGTTGTTTAGGAATGCTAGTGGTGAGGGTTTCGATAGGATGGATGGGGGATGATGGTGGAGATAGTATCTGTGTGCTTCTATCAAAGGCACCAGTGTCACTTGAACTTCTTCTTAAGCTATGGTAGGGATTGGGGACGAAACTTCAATGTGAATCATCTTACCCCTTCGTGGTCACGTGTCCAATCTCCATTGATCATATTGAGTGGGAGGGCGATGTATCATAGTCCACATTGCTTCTACAATTCCACATGTGTCTGCCATAAGATTTAAAGATTCAATAAAGTGAGGGTCCACATCCTCTGCTTGTAGTATCTGATTCACCATTTCTTTGTTTGCCTTTTCTGAAAACTTGTGCCTTTTTTGTACTTGTTTGATCGTCTAGTATAACCGTTTGATTTTTGCAGTGTATGCAGGGGCTTCCTCCTCACTCTCCTGTGATACGTGTTCCTGTTCCTCCTCTTCTTCATGTGTGTCTTCAACTTGAATTTGTTGTGCGTCATCCTCCCAATGTAACCGTTGTTCTTCTCAATGTAGACGTCCTCTATGGGATGATGATCCTGGGCCTTCCATGTTAGAAAAGAACTCCACATCAGACAGCTGCGTTGTTTGTAAGAAGGTCTCAAAATGAAAGGAAGGAGCTCCCACCAATTCACTTGTGGAGACAAATTCAAAATCCGGGGTAATGGAGGAGCCAAAGGAGTGGCTTGTGTAGTGCCCTCTAAATGTGATCGTTGGAGGTGGATGGTGAATGGGGCCACCTGTCCTTCTCTAGGGGAGACTTTCGGGGTGGATTCACAAGGAATTGAGACATAGGAAAGTGATCCCCGCATGCGCTTTGCTGGTTGAACCCCTGATTTTCACCCTTTGAATAATTGCAGTTGTGAGTAAGTTAGTGCCCATTCTATCGGTACATCATATGCTAGACATTTGTATATGATTCTAGTAATAACACAACAGCCATTCAAAGAAGGCTTCCTTGATCCTCTTTTGCCTGCTTCATACAATTGATCGAGAATCCATATTGGCATCTTGATGGGTAGAATCCCTATCTCTGCTAAGTATAGACTGAACCAAATCTTCTTGTGAGGTTCCATGAATCAATCTTGAGCAGGGAATGCAAAGTGCTGAAGGCTATTGATATATTTAGGTAGTGATGTGTGTGAACACACTAGGACCGCCGGGGCACTTTTTTCCCTCTTTAGGAGGTTTTTTTCCCCCGGCTTGAATATACGCCTATTGCCCTAATGGGCTATTTATCTTTGTACATTCTCTAGTAATACATTCAGTATTGTGTGTTTGTGCTCCAAGCTTCTTCTTCTTCCTTGTGCTGTTCGCGTGCTTCCGCAGACGTCTATCTCCAACAATTGGTATCAGAGCAGGTTGTCGCTTCTTCTAGGGCGCCGTCGACACTCCTCCGTTTGCAGTCTCAGATTCGCATGAAATTTGGTGAGCATACTCAGGGTGTTTTCGAGATCAAAACTGCTTCGCCCTGTGGTGCCAAAATCGCGATCTGAGCTCGTTTCGACCTTCGAACGCACTATCGTAGCGCTTGTGCAGGCTATTTCGTCCTTTTGTGCCAAAGGTATATACCAGTTTCTGTTCGCCAGTTTAAGCATCTCGAAGTCTGCTACAGGTCTAGCAGAACTCGTATGGGCAGTTCCATTCAACTTTTTGAGATACAGTCAATTTTTTGCATCAAGGTATTTTAGTCACCGGCCATGGCTGAAAGCAGTGATGTATTCCGTATGTTGGCTGTTGAGGATAAGTTGGATGGTACCAACTACCCATTATGGGCTTATATGATGCGACATGTACTGGTTGCAAAAGGATTGTGGAACATTGTGCAGGGTGTTGAAAGACGTCCTGTTACACCTGTAACAACAGGTACTCCAAATACAAGTGTTGGAGCTGATGACGATGGTGTCGAAGATGATATTCCGCAGATTCCTGTTCGTGCTGCTGTTTCTGTTGCACCTACTGCAGAGCAGATTCGCTGGGATGGCAGAGATGCCCAGGCACATGCATTGATAGCTTTGTCTGTCAAACGTGCCATTATTCCTCACATTCGCTCTTGCAGAACAGCAAAGGATGTTTGGGATACGCTTACCACTTTGTACCAGGCTAGGAATGAGGCTCGTGTTGCTTACCTCCGAAAATAGTTGGAGAGTGAGCACATGAATGAAGGTGATTCTATGGACAGTTTCCTAACGAAGATCAAAGATTTGAAGGAACAGTTGATTTATGTTGATGAGGTTATACCAGATAGCTCACTTGTGCAGACCGTTCTGAATGGTCTTCCTGATTCATATCAGAGTTTTGCTTCTACTCTTCGGTTGATGATGAAAGGCAATCCAAATGCCTTGTCATTTGAGGAGTTAGTCTCTGTTCTGTTGCAAGAAGATCAGTCTAGGCAGAACAGGTCCATTATGCGTGATGCAGATCAAGCTTTCCTGGCTAGTCAAAAGGGCAAAGGAAAATGGAGCTCTTCTACTAGTAAGTAGAAATCTGCAAATGCTGCACAATCGAAGAACCAGGATAAAGATGAGAAGAAATCAGAAAAGCAGAAATTGTTTTGCAAGTATTGTAAAGGAAATGATCATATCATAAAGAACTCTCCAAAACTGGCTGCTAAAGAGGCAAAGAAGAAAGAGGCTGGAATGGTTGTTGCAGAGGCCTCTACACCAAAAATAGAGTCTGCAAATCTTGTGCAGGAAGAAGAACGGGCGTTTACTACTGTCTGCAGTTTTGACCCATCTTCTCATGATCAGTGCATGTCTATAGTAGACTCAGATGTTTGGTACTTTGACAGTGGGGCAACCAAACATATTACCTCGCAGCGCAGTTTCTTCTCTTCACTCGAGCCTGCCCCTACAGGGAATACTGTCACATGCACCAATAACTCCTCTTATCCTGTTATGGGAGTTGGTAAGATCATTCTGACTACTGCTGATGGTAGTTCTTTCACTTTGTCAAAGGCTTTATTTGTGCCAGGGATAAAAAAGAACCTGTTATCAGTTTCTACATTAGCCAAGATTGGCTTGGTTGTGAAATTCGTTGATGACAGGTGTACAGTCCATGATCTCTCAAATGGCGATGTGATTATTGCTTCTGGCATTTTATGTCGTGGGTTGTATAAGCTCATAGACTATGAAAGATCTATGAATGATTCGGCATGTGCAGTTCATGATTCTCAGGCTATGTCAGATGCAAAGCTTTGGCATGCACGCTTTGGTCATCTGAATTTTGCTAGTTTGCTATGCCTGCAGAAATCTGAAATGGTGTCCTCTTTGCCCAAACTTGAGGCTCCTGGAAAACATGTTTGTGAAGGCTGTATTTTGGGCAAAATGCAGTGTTCTTCCTTTCCAAAAGATGGTTCAGTTCGGGCTACGCAGAAATTGTAGCTTGTACATAGTGATGTCTGTGGTCTTATGCAGACACCCTCTTTTGGAAATTACCTTTACTTCGTGACTTTCATTGATGATTTTTCTAGGCATGCATGGGTATATCCACTCAAAGCAAAGTCCGAAGTGTTCATGTGCTTCAAACAGTTTTTGGTTTTGGTTGAAAATCTGTCAGCATGTAAAATGGGCACCCTCCGTTCTGATCGAGGGGGGGAATATATGTCTTCAGATTTTAATGCATTTCTGGCTGAACGTGGGATAAAACACTAGTGTACAGTGCCGTATACACCTCAACTGAATGGAGTTGCTAAACGAAAGAACAGGTCACTCATGGAGATGGCGAGGTGCATGGTCAAAAGTCAGGCTTTACCACATAGTTTCTGGCTTGAGGCTGTCATGTGTGCAGCATATGTACTGAACAGGTGTCCCACTAAAGCGTTGCAGTCTATCACTCCATATGAGGCTTGGCATGACCGCAAGCCATCTGTGGCTCATCTGCGTGTTTTTGGTTGTTTGGCATATGCATTAGTGCCTGAACAACATCGCAGAAAATTAGATGATAAGGTAGTAAAATGTATTTTTGTTGGGTACAGTTCTGAAAGTACAGGCTATCGTCTGTATCATCCACAGACTAAACGCATTCTGGTTAGCCGTGATGTTGTCTTTGTGGAAGATGCTATTCATCCATTGCTTTCATGTACTAAGGAGAGTTAGCTCCAAATACATGTATGATACGTTGATGCCTCTTTTTACAGGTGGATAATCTAGTGCTGATCCTAATGAGGCAACTTCTCAACCTTTGCAGGTTTCATATCATGATGCAGATCATTCTATTTCTGATGCAGATTTACATGATGCACTTGTTGATGAGAGAGTTGATATTGAGTAGGCAAAAACTATGCCAAAATGGCTGGTGCAGACTTTGTGTGACAACAAATTAGATGCACCTTTGTCATATCGTACTCGTTCAGGCTCTCATAGTGCCTCCTTTGCATCAGATTGCTATGCTATGGCTGCGTCTAGTCTCTATGATGAGAATGAGCCTGTTTCTTTTGATGAAGCACAGAATTCAGAAAATTGGATGGCTGCCATGCAATCTGAATATGATGCTATAATGAAGAATGGTACATGGTCTTTATGTGACTTGCCTCCTGGCAAGACGGCCATTGGCACTAAGTGGGTATACAAGCTGAAGCATAAACCTGATGGTACAGCTGACAGGTATAAGGCTAGGCTTGTTGCAAAGGGTTATGCGCAGGAAAGAGGCATTGATTTTGATGAGACCTTTGCACCTACATGCCGTATGACTACTGTTCGGAGCATTTGTGCACTTGCAGCCCATCATGGTTGGAATGTACATTAGTTGGACATTAAAACAACATTTCTGAATGGTGACTTGAATGAAGAAGTGTATGTTTTTCAGCCCCGTGGCTTTGTGCAGAAAGGGCATGAAAACCAGGTGTGCAGGTTAAAGAAGGCATTATATGGTTTAAAGCAAGCACCACGTGCTTGGTATGAGAAGATACATGCCTATCTGGTTGCACATGGTTTTGTGAACAGTCCAACTGAAAGCACCTTATATGTTAAGTGTGCTAATGATGTGCTTCTGATCATTGTTGTCTATGTTGATGACATGCTGCTCACTGGTCCTATTGAGAAGCATATTGCTGATTTCAAGGCTGATTTGCATGCCTCATTTGAGATGTCTGATTTGGGGCATTTGCATCACTATTTGGGCATTCAATTTATGCAAGTTGATGGTGGAATGGCTTTGTGTCAAACGAAATATATTGACACATTATTGCAGTGTTTTGGCCTTGAAGACTGTAAGCCTATTGCCACTCCTATGGAGACAGGTTTACGATTGAGTCTTCATGATGCTGGAGATGCATTTGATGCTGTTCTCTATCAGCAGGCTGTTGGATGCTTGATTTATTTATGCATTACTCGGCCAGATATTCAGTTTGCTATCTCATAGATGAGCAGGTTTATGCATTGCCCAGGAGTCACGCATTGGAAGGCGGTGAAGCGCATCTTTCGCTACTTGAGTGGTACTCGGCTACTTGGGTTGTTTTATCCCAAGGGGGGATCACTACCGCCAGATTTGCATGCTTTTTCTGACTCAGATTGGGCTGGTTGCTATGACACTCGTGTATCCACCAATGGTTTTTGCTTCATGCTTGGTAGCTCATGTATATCTTGGTTGAGCAAGAAGCAGCCTACTGTGGCCACTTCCAGTTGTGAGGCTGAGTATAGGGCAGCTTTCACAGCGACTGTTGAGTGTGTGTGGCTCAGATGCCTTATGGCTGATTTGGGTCTTGGCCAGTCTTCTGCCACCACCATCTTCACTGACAGTCAGAGCGCATTGGCAGTTGCGAGGAACCCTGTGTTCCATGCTCGCACTAAGCACATTGAGGTGCATTATCACTATGTCAGGGAGAGGTTCTCTGCTGGGGAGATAAGCTTGGCATATGTGCCCACGCAAGAGAACATTGCAGACCTTTTCACGAAGGCTCTGCCTAGGGAGAAGTTTGAAGCTTTCCGCAAAGCTTTGGGCTTACTTCCTTTTGTGGAGTGATTTCCACATAGCTTAGCACTTCCTTATACATGAGTGCCAGCTCCTTCTTCACCGCATCACTCCCAGGGGGGATTTGGTGATATATTTAGGTAGTGATGTGTGTGAACACACTAGGACCGCCGGGGCACTTTTTTCCCTCTTTAGGAGGTTTTTTTCCCCCGGCTTGAATATACGCATATCGCCCTAATGGGCTACTTATCTTTGTACATTCTCTAGTAATACATTCAGTACTGTGTGTTTGTGCTTCAAGCTTCTTCTTCTTCCTTGTGCTGTTCGCGTGCTTCCACAAACGTCTATCTCCAACAAAGGCACATGCGCAATGGGATGGCGATGTTTGGTGTGAGGGCACACATGTCTTTCAACTTCTTTAGCTTACTGTTCTTCATAGTTTCTGGTATCAGAGAGTCTCGATCAAAGGGCACATGGGTGCCATACATTTGGAGCGCCTCCTTAATTAGAGTTACATTCAACTCAAACTTTTTCATTTCTTCGCGGTTTGATAGAGATGGCATCAGGAATGTGCCTGACTGAGCACGATCTCCTGTAGCCTTGAGGGTTGAAATCAGATAGTAACATCTAATGAAATCTGGCTTGGGGAAGGGTGCGTTGAAGTAATCTTTCAATCCTGCTTTCTGTCAAATATCTTGAAGAGGCGGTGTGCTCTGTCGTGACTCAAACTCTCTCAAGAAGAACTGGAATGTCCACCAAACTGATCCAAATTCCAACTTAGACTCCCAGATGTGAGCTGCATTTCCCAACGCTCCTAGCATCTCATTGAACCAATGAGAGTGTCCTTTTACTCTTTCTGTTAAGCCGCCTCGTGGATCCAAAATGGGTATTTTCCTTACATTGTGATACTCTTTATGCCTTGCTGCCAATGGGGCCTCCACAAGTAGGGCCTCCCAATCCACTTGAGAACTAGTGCCTGCTTCGTCCATCATGGATGTAGTTAGGTCTTATGAGAGTCGATGTATGATAGATGAATGGAAGACCAGTGAGAGTTAGTAGATTAATCATGTTTTTACATGCTTACTCGAAATGTATGAGGAACTCAGGTGATCCTAATTTGGTGATAGGTGATTATAGGATGTTGACAGAAGTGGTTGTGTTGGTGATTTCACTCTCCAGACTTTTCTATGATGTGCATGTGTGAATGGGATCAGTGCCCGTGCACTCAAAAATCATGTGAGTGATGTGTTTGGTGTGCACTTTTCTTTCATTATCCATTTCCAGGTTGTGTGTGGTGAAAAATGAGCTCTTGACATGAGGGAGTGAGAAGTCCTAATTTTTAAGTAGCTCTGGGATGGTGTGTGGTGAACCATGTTCATCTGCCCAATAGGTTTTAATTGAGTGCGTAAATAGGTCGTGGGCACCCATATTTTTCTAGTTTGTAGGTCAGACTTCATCAACCGATTAGGCACCCATATAGGGACAACTCACTTAGCCTTGTGATAGAGAGGGCTTGTCGATCTAGTCATCTTTTGCCTTCGTGAGGACGTAGATCCTTGGGATCTAGGTGGTGAAGTCGCATCATGTTTCTTTTTGGGTACCCAAATCTGCTTCCTTGATTGAGCTTGTTCATCAGATGGTTGCTTTTGGCCACGGGCCTTATTCTTCAAAGACAGGTACAGTTGGTGCTCCTTTGGTTGATGTGCCTTGATGGGTGTAGAGAAGGATGGGGGATAGTGCTCCTTCTTGGTGCCCACAGATAGTTCTGTCATTTTCTGCATCATAGAGGTTGGGACAATTGAAACATGTTTATCTATATGTGAGCTCCTAGAGGGACCAGGAGTAGGTGCTTTTTCGGGTTCCTTGAGTGCTCTAGTAGCTAGTTCTATTGTGATGTATTGCTGGTTCACCCAGACCTAAAGAAGTCCACTTCTTAGGTTCAGGTTAACCGCATGATCATTTATCCAGTCTTGAACCAAGACAAGAGGCTCAATGAGATCCTCGTCTTGACATACTTCATCTTAAGTGTCATTAGAACGTCTTGAATGTGGAGGAGAAGCTCCACCTCGCCCATGCAAGGGGTTTTCACACCTCCCAATCCTATGAGGTATGGCTCTATAGGATTGATACTTAATTTTAATTCTTGATAGTAAGAAAGTCTAACAGCACTAGTGGATGCACCTGAGTCAATCAAGGCCCGTACAATCCTTGTACTATTTCCTTGTCCTATCTCTAAGTTCACAAAAGGACGTCGGTCAATTATTCTATGAGAACTCATACCTGAGACTTCACACATAGCCATGTGATATCTTGAAACTGCATAGCCATCTGTCCTAGGCTGATCTCTACCCTATCTTCTCAATTTCATTCTTCTGATGCTACGCTTCTTCTCGGATTCGTTTTTCTTCTTCTTTGCATTTCTTGGCAGTAGTAAGTCGATTAAGCATATCCTTAGTGAGGGGTTCTTGATATAACTTGACTCTGCATCTAGTGATGTAACTTGGTAGGATGTCGCCTTCTAGAGTGGCTAGTTGAACTGCTCCACTTATGGAGATCCTATTGATAATCAGTGGTCCATAGCCTCTCTTCTTTAATTTCTGAGCATGTTGCTTCAAAGTGTAGACTAAGACTAGGTCTCTTGCTTTCAAGCCCTTACCCTTCACATGTGCGTCAAAATATGCCTTTTGTCTTTTCTTAGCTGCATATATTCCTATTGCTACTCTCAATCATGTTTCACCTATTTGTTCAAGATCGAAGATTCTAGATGAGAGCTCATGGCCTGTCCAGTCATGCTCTTGTGCTACTTTTAATGTAGGTATCAAAAAGTCCAATGGTAGTACTGCATTTTGGCCGAACACCATCTGAAAGGGTGTGGCTTGGAGTATCGTCTTATAGGCAACTCGGTATGCCCAAACAGCATGGTGTAGCTGTTTGTCCCAATCAGAGCGTTTATTATTAACCAATTTGGTCAATACATTGCATAGAATCTTATTTTGTGCTCTCAGCCTGTCCATTAGCTTGTGGATGATAGGGTGCGGACTTCTTATGTATTACCAAGAATTCTTGGAGAAGAGTTTCAATGACCTCATTCAAGAAGTGTGTGCCTCTATCACTTACTAGCTCAATCGGTAGCCCATATCTGGTGAACCCATTCTCAAATAAGAACTTTGCCATCATTTGAGTGTCGTTCTTTGTTGTAGCTTTTACTTCTACCCATTTGGTTAGATAGTCAGTAGCCACAATAATGTATTCAACATGGGAACCCTTAGTTGGGGGATTAATAGAGCCGACAAATTCTATTCCCCACTTAGAGAATGCACGTCCACCCATCATAGGTTTAAATGGCATCTCATCTTTGCATATATGATACAGAGTTCGCTGACAAACATCACACCTCTTCACGTAGGTATGTGCATCCATGTGAAGAGTTGGCCACCAAATACCTGCAAATAGTATTGTTGTGATAACCCGATCTAGTCCAAAGTGTCCTCCTGCTACACCTTGGTGAGTAGTCTCCAAGATCTTCAGATATTCGCTCTTGTGGACACACAATCTAAGATACCCATCTTTTCCTCATCTGTATAGATTATCTCCAATGAGAGTATAATCTAAAGCTTCTTGTTCTAAGCTCCTTTGTATGGCCACTGTCATTTCTTGAGGAAATGTTTTCGTTCTCAAGAAGGCTACTAATGGTTCGCTCCAATCTGGCACTAAAGACACTTGATAAAGAGTGGCATGTTCCACAGTAGGTCTAGTGCTGCAGGTTGGGCATTCCTTGCACATCCTATGGATATCTGCTTCCATGGTTGGCCAATGCACAATGTTTGTAAAGTTCTTTGCCTCGAATATTGTTGCTCTAATGCACCAACATGTGCTAATTGCAACCATTTCGTGTACTCATCCTCTTCCACACAACAAGATAATATTCCTTGATCCATGTACGTTTCATACTCCCTGCCATGATATGGTACTTCTAGGCCTTTACTACCTCCCTATTTTGAGTGTTTACTACTGGATATTTAGGCCCATATGTCAGTACTGGCACTAAGGTCTTGGCCCATTGTGGTACAACTTCCAAATTAAGCAAGTAAGCATCAAGAAGGTCATCTGATACTCCTTGTGGGGCCTCTCCGGATGTGAGCCTCGAGAGATAATCTACTCTCAAGTGATTCTTGCCTTTTCTCACCACTACCTCAAAGTCATATTCCATTAGTAAGAGGAACCATCTTACTTATCTTCCTGTGTTGCATGGCTTGTTTACCAAGTACAGTAGATCTTGATGATCAGTAAAAAATTTGAACTTATTTGCAAGCAAATAGTGTCTAAACTTTTTGACCGCATATACCATGCCTAATCCTTATTCGGTGGTGGTATAGTTTCATTCAGCTGCATTCAACTGTCCAATAGCGTAGGATATTGGAAGATCCATATTACCTTCACCAGTTGGTTGTGCAAGTACACACCCAATAGCATGATTGGATGCATCCACATGGACATGGAATGGCTTGTTCCAATCGGGTGTGGTCAAGATTGGTGCTGAACATAATCAGCATTTAAGCTCATTGAAAGAGTTCTCACATACTTCAGTCCACTCAAAATTGGTCAAAAGTTCGTACAGAGGCTTTGCAATGATGGCATACATGTGTATAATATGTCGGTAATAGCCACAATGCCCCATGAAAGCTTGCACTTCCTTGACATTCTTTGGCCTAGGTAGTTTTGCGATAGCTCTCACTTTCTCTTCATCAGTGGATATGCCGTTCTTTGACACTATGTGTCCTAGAATCTTGCCTTGTTTGACCATGAAAACACACTTTTTTGGGTTCAGGCAGACTTGATATTCTCTACATTTGTCAAAGATTTTTCTGAGTTCACGTATATGTGATTGTCTAAGGTTGGAATGAGCAAAGAGATCATCAACATGACTTCCAAGTTTTTCCTCAAGAACTCTTTAAACACATGGCACATCAGCCTCTGAAAGGTGGCAGGCCCATTGGTTAGACCAAATGGCATTACTCGGAAAGCGAATATGCCCCACTCTGTAGCAAAAGCCATCTTATGTTGGTCTTCTGGAGCAATGGCTACTTGATTATAGCTAGAGAAGCCATCCAGGAAGCTGTAGACTTCCTTACCTGCCACCCTTTCTAATAGATGCTCAGTGATAGAAAGCGGATAACTATGTCTGATAGTGGTTGCATTAACCTTCTTCAAGTTAATGCATACATGTAATTTGCCATTCTTTTTGGGCACCACTACAATGGGGAATACCCATTGAGTGTGCTCGATTTCATAGATAAATCCAGCTTCAACCAAACAATCTATATCTTCTTTGATCTTGGCAACATAGTTATCATTATATGTGTATGGATTCTGTTTAGAGGGTCTGACATCTGAGGTCATGGGGATCATATGTGAGCATATGTCCAGGTCTACACCTTTCAGGTCCTTGTGACTCCATGCAAACACATCTCTATATTCTCGTAGTAAGGCTATCAACTCTTGCTCCTCATCTTCAGTCAGGTCATGTCCTATGTATGTGCATTTTTCTTCTCCTTCTTCTATGGTTACAACATTTTTCTTGGTGGTTTCTTTGTTATCATAGGATTCTCGTGCTTGTGCATCGCATTTAGGCATTCTTATCATGACTCTCCTGTCTTCTATCTCATACTTCTTAAAGTTTTCTGGGACCTCAAACAAGGATTCTTCCTCCTATTGTATGACTTCTCTCTTCTTCCTCCTCTTTCCCTCACTCTTGGTGGTTACTTGTGTGGTTAATCTCACCTCATTTGCACTTTCCTCGCATCTCTGAGGGTGAGCTTCTACCTCGTAGAAATATTCCTCCTCTGACGCAAAAGGTGGGTCCATAATCATTGACTCTATATCAGAGTCACTTGCATCCTTGAATGCATCCATACTAGGTTCAAATTCGTCAATAATCAAATCGCCCATGATTGGCTCTATTGTGAAGACTGAAATGTCATAGCCATCCTCGTCACAGTGGGGTGTCCATTGTTCTTCATTGATGGCTACATCCATTGTTGCTAGGATTTTTTGCCAACCATGAGGTTCAAATTCTTCATCTGGGAAAACTATAGGCGCATAGGCTAGGTCTTGAATTGATCTATAAGTTTCTTTTGCACATACCTCTCTAGCTTTTTCTCCCTTTTCTTCTTCCACTGCAACCTTGCACATCCATAAGTGGGTGTCTTCATGCATCCATGAGGATCTTGGTCCTATGGAATGCACTGACTCTGTACCGTCCTTCACTCTATGGATGGGATTCCATTGAATCGGGGGTACATCTCTATGAGAGTAATCCTTGAGATTGACTTTGGTTGTAACACCTAAGTGTTGCAAGTACAAAGAGTTGGTTTCCCAATCTTGTACCACTTGCAGCTGTCGCATAAATGGTCTTCCCAAAATCATCTCATAGGCCTGGTTTTTGCTAAAGTCACATATAGCAAAAGTATGCTCAAACTCTACACATGTACTGAGAGTTATTCCTTCTAGCAGTCCTAAGGGTCTTTCAATGTGACCATTGGCCATCTGCAATTTCATTCTTGTTGGCCTGAGTGCTGGCTTGCCCTAATGCTTCCATAGGGAAGTGGTAGCAATTACAACTCCTGCACCTGAGTCCAAAATTGCCTTGGTTGTGTACCCTTGATGGGTGATTGGAAGATAGGTGTTTCCTTCTTCCCCTTTGCTCATGTCTCCTATCTTGTCCAAGGGTATTTCTGGCACTGTTCTATGAGATCCTACCTAGGAACGAGGTTTTGTTATTTCAGGTAGTTGATTGGCTACATGTTTCCATAGATCAAGCCTAACCTTGAGTAGCTCTTCTAAAGTGAGATTGCACTGCACTTTAGTGTTCTTTGTGACCTCTGTGTTCCTAGGTATGACTGAGTCTTCATTTCTTACCATGATCGTGGGTGCTTTCATACAAGTGAACTTTGCTTCCCATGGGCCTATGAAATGGGGTAGTTCCTATAAGAAATTAGACTCGAAGTCTAATCTCTCATGAGATTGGGTACTCTCCTGCTCCTCATAAATGGAAGGAATGTCTTGTGTAAATTGATCACGCAAGTCATCCACAAGTTCAATGGGAGGAGGAACTTCACTCTCTTTAGCCCATTTCTCTTCTTGAATCCCTCGCAGGAATTCTGGTGAATACCGGTTCATAGAAGAAGATGCATCTAGTTCTATGGAGTTAGGCACATAAGCTTTCTAGGCAGGAATGCTTATTCTTTCACTCACCTTCTTCTTACTTTGAGAGGTGGGGTCCTTTTCAGATTTTGCAATTAGCCTCTCCAATCTATGTAACAATCCATTAAAGTGCAATTGTGTCTTGGCTGAACTAGAGAAGTTAAAGAGGTGACTGGCTTCAAACATGGTGTGAGGCAATTCCACCATCTTAGCACAAATTTTAGTTCATTCGAGCTCTAGTTCCGCTCTAGGGTAACACTTTTCTTGATCCATTAGGTTTGGCCCTTCTTGCCTTCTAGCCTGATATGCATTAAGCATCATGTCTAGGTCCTTGGGAGTGGGATCTGCTAAGGCTGATCCTACTCTAGGGGTTGATGGGATTGTATGAGGTGGATTGGAAGGTGATGGATTGGAGGGACATGGAAATGGAGGTGGTGGAGTAGTGTGATAGTGAGTTTGAGATGTGAGTTCAATTACCTTGGCTTTCGTTTCTCTCAAGCTTTCTTCAAGTTCGCTCATTTTCTTTGCCTAGTGCCTTTTCATTCTTTCATGGCTATCCCTCCAAGCTCTAGTCCTCTTCTTAGTTATGCTCTCAGCTTCACTAACCTCAGGATTCTTTTCCTGTCCTAACCCTTGGTTTTGTTGTAAATCTTGAGCTATAGTGACCACTTGCACAACGGCAGTGGAAGTTACACTTATTGTAGAGTCTACGACTAACCCAATAACATTGATGGGAGTGATTTTCGGCATATTGTTAGGGTTCTTAGGACAATCTCGCAAGAGGTGTTGTTTCCCACAATCGAGACAAAACCCTTGAATTGTCACATATTGGGGTTGTGTAGGTGCAGGCATAGGGCAATCACGAATGAGGTGATCTCCCTAACATGGGTAGCATGGTCCTCTAGGAAATGGGGGCCTTACCTACCTAGGTTGGGGTCTAGAGTTTGGGTTTGCATACATGACATTTGCATACTCTGGCTCCCAACTAGGTTCACTCGGGTCTTCATAATAGAAGGAATCATTATGCTCAGGTGATTGCATGTAGTAAGCCTATGGGCTATCAATGTGAGTGGAGTCAAAACTATGACCACTTGGGTCACTTTCTAATAGCAATGGTGTTACTAGGACTATGGCTCTATTCATATTTTCTTCTGCAGCTTCATATTTCACTGGAATCACATTGGTTGGAGCAGGGGGTTTCTGCGCTAGAACTGGTTGAGGTCTCTGCTGCCCTTGATAGGATGGTTGATAGGGTTGCTGGGGCCTACCATACTGCTATGGTGGGTACTAGGTCTGGTATCTGCCCTGTTGTGGATATGGCTGAGGGTAATTTTGCCTGACAATTTGTTTGTTATAAGGGTAGTCTTATGCGGTGTGGTTGGTGTACCTTTGCTCTATGGTGCAGTATTGGCTACTAGGATTCACTTGGGGTTGGGCCATAATGGGACATACACTCGCCATATGGTCACCTCCACAAGTATAGCACTGCTTAACTGGGCCAAATCTTGGTATTTGTTTGCTAGAGACACCTAATTTCTGAGCTACCTTCTCTGCAAGTTCCTCAATAGACGTGGATTGTCTAGAAGAGAGGTTGGTGGAGCTATCAAAATCTTTGTAGATTAAACTCCAATTCCTCCCCTAGATTTTCCTCAATGTCTATGCACATGCGCACACAATCTTCGATGGATCTTGGGTCCTTTTTGGAGTGGGTAACTCTGGCGTTGGGCATCTCTCTAGGTATTGCCTGAATCTTCTTCCTGCAAGTCTCACTGTCTCTTGAGGTGTTTGTTTGAAGCTGAGGATCAGTGAGGAAGTGTTGTGCCTTATACCACTCTTAGAAAACTCTATGATGAAAGATTCTAGAAGTTGGTCTATGCTCCTAAACTGCCTCTCATGTACTGGTTGAAACCATGTAAGGGTTGTGTTCTTGAGAGTTAGACCAAATGCATTGTACTGTGTGAATAGTTTGTCGACTTGCGCAGCTCTCAAGACTTGTCTAAATTCTGCCACATGATCATACAGGTCTCCAGTGCCATCGAAGCAATTCTTCATGGACTTAACTAGTTGTGTAGGCCTCAAGGTCCTCGTGTGTTCTCTGGGCCTTGACAAAGGAAAATCATCAGCATTTCTTTGGTTCCGTGGGTCTCTAAGTCTCTTGGTTTCCACTCTATCCGTCTCCGTTCTCATCCTTTTCCCAAGGGGTTAGCAAAGCTTACTTCTGGCCTATCTCTACTTCTGTCCCTATGAGCTCCATGAGCTTGGGATGTCCCAACTCCTTGGTGACTATAGGAGACATTAGATCTTGGTTGGGGAAAAATAAATTCACCCTTCCAAGTGTAGGCATGTCTACCATGCTTTGTGACCACGAAGATCCTTTCTAAATTATTGTCTAGGAAGGTCACTTTGCCTAGGTTATCAGGAGCTTTAAACTCATAGATTGTCAGTATTCCTACTTCATTAGGTTGATTAGGCTTATACCCCCAAAAGGCTTCGTCAATCTCTCGATTTAAGAGTAGATCTATGCTCTTATTATCTTGGGAACCCACTCTAGAGTAATGATTTTGGTCAGGACTGATTTGCCTCGGGGAGTTCTCGGTTCTCTTCCTAAGTTCCCTTGCTCGATGTTGCCCATGTCAGCCTCTGCGATCACATTTCCAAACTCGTCTGTCCTATCTAGGTGGGTGGTGACCACATACATCGTTCCTTCTTTATCTAGGTATGCTCCATTTTTGAACTTGACTACTGGATGTTCTAGTCCAAGGGGTTGATTTGGGTTTTTAATCTAGACCACAGATCTGCTCAGGCCATCTTCGTAGATGCGAGCACCTAGACGGTTGGTCCTGATATATTCCAATTGAGTTTTGTAAGGTCCTTCTGGATTTTCCAAGTACGCCACTCTTGAGCTACCTACTAGTCTCTCCATGTTATAGGACATCTCAGAATCGCTTGTTTCTGAACTTAGAGTGTATGGATAATCACTCAACTGCTGTGCCCAAGACCTAGCAGTATGATTGACACTAGCTTCAGAAGATCTGAGGCTTTGTCTATCTTGGCCTAAGAGTCTTCCTGACCTTAGGTTCCTATGTATGGGTTCTCTACCCTTTGTTCCGAAGTACAATCTCGTTGCAGGTTAGTTCGTATCAATCACTTTGTTCTTTTTAGTTGATTATTGTGTTAAGCCCTTGTTTGAAATCACGTCGTCAAGAATACTTAAGTGAATTTCGCACTTGATAATTGATCCATTCAAGTTTACTTTTGTCCCTTAGAGTTTTCGCACCTAAGACCTGCTACTTAGTTGATTAGTTCTCTTGGACTTGATTCATGCTTAACATCACCCTAATTAATCACCACACCTAAGTCGTACTTAGCCTAAGCTAGGAATTGACAAAGGAGGGTTGAGAGAACTTCCAACCTCAAATCACTTGTTGTTCAGATTGCTACACAAGCCCAGGAAGCCTTCTCCCAAGCTTGGTATGCACCCTTGCTAGCTTGCTTTGGATGCTCACAATGTTCCTGCAAAGGTTCACAAGTTATTATTGCCCTTTATCACAATGAATTGACGGACACACATCAAAAAGTATAGGCCCCCTTGAAATAGCTCATTGTACCCCCAAAATCCTATGACCACCTAATCCCACCTAATGGCCAACTTCAAAATACATGTTCTCATAGTTAACAACCACTTCAGAGGTGGAAATCGAATATCTCTCCATCATCATTGTGGATGGAGAGGAATTTATTTTTCTTCATGATATTGAGAAGCCATTCGGTCTACGTCTAGACAAATGCCTGAGTATTTTCTCCACAATGTAAGATATTCCGCTTGACAACACATCTGACATACTTGAAAAGAAGGCTATCCCACTTGGAGATTCTGTGGCAGACATCATAGCAATGGTGTGTGCAGATATCTTAAAAGATGACAACAATTATACTATGGAGGAGGAGTTCAGTGTAGCACAAGAGAGGATAATGAAGCAGAAAGTTCCTACATCCCCCATAGCAGAGCAGAGTGGCAGGCCCACTCTAGCATTGATCTTGATGCCCTTGGAAGAGGGAGGAAGAAGACAAGCTTCATGATGTAAGTGGTAATTAAATTAAATAAATGAATAATTTAAGTTAACAAAGTGAGAGCTTGAATTCTCATTTTCTTTCTTAACAGGAAGCAATTGAGCTGGACAAGTTCGTAGAAAGATCTGGTGGGGATCAAGCTTCTCGCGGAAGTGGTTCATCCTTGGCAAACTACATCAGAAAGTTGCCAAAGGATGATTTTGTGATCATACATAAAGACTACAGTCCAGATGGGCACTTCATGACTTGGTGCTTGAAGGCCCTTAACAAAATTTTGTGTCTATGTACAATTACCCAAGGCACTAATTGTGTCATTTTGGTTAGGAAATCCTTAGTTGTAACTACATTAGGACTTAACTTTAGAGGAAAAGTACTAGGGAAAATAGGTATTTAATACAAACTTTTGTTTTTCCTATTTTGTCTTGTCCTTTGTATATAACGTGCTTCATAAATTGAACCTACCATTGTCTCCACAACTTCTATGTAATTTGAAGTTTTTCTCTTCATCTAAGTGCTGCCTATGGTCTGTGGTATCTAAAAAAGCATGATATAGGCCAAAAAAGCCCCAACCACAGAAACACGAGAATCAGACTTGCAAATATTTTTTAGGACTGATTCCCGCGTTTCTGTGGATGGGGCCTTTTTGGCCTTTTTTAGTGTTTATGAGGGCTCCAAAGTGTAGGATACTATAAAGTTATTCAATTTCTCTTGCTTATGGGTGGCATGAACTATACATTGAAGACTTAGCAAGCCAAAGAGTACTTGGAGTGACTAACCTTCTACTTTATACATTCTTAACATCTCATCTATACATAGGGTGCATAAACAAGGCCATAACATGCAAAAAAAGCCCCAGCCACAAAAACGCAAGATTCAACCATGCAAAAAATTTGCAGGGCTGAATCTCGTGTTTCTGTGGCTAGAGTTTATTTTGCATGAAAATGACCTTTGGGAACATATTAAGTACAAAACATACACATCTAGTCAAAAAACAAGAGGCAAATGCATGCAAGTTCAACTCAATCACAAAGAGCCTTTAAGGACTCCATATATAACTGACTGAAGCAAAAGTTATTTCTATACACTTGTGGTGGAGAGTCAAAGATAGAGAGAGTAAGAGAGAGAAAAAAAAAAGACAAAACACATATAGGTAAAAAAAAAATTATATTAATCACTGTATTACATTGCAAAGTATGCATCTCAAAGGGTACAAGATACACATGTCATGGGTTATTTCCTCTAATTCTTCTTGCTAGTTGAATGTCCTTGGGTTGTATGGTTACTCTCTTGCCATGGATAGCACATAGGTTAGGGTCCTCAAGCATGGAGAT
Organism: Ceratopteris richardii; assembly: GCA_020310875.1. Taxonomy (NCBI): domain Eukaryota; kingdom Viridiplantae; phylum Streptophyta; class Polypodiopsida; order Polypodiales; family Pteridaceae; genus Ceratopteris; species Ceratopteris richardii. Next base: position 36,380,196 of record CM035442.1, on the reverse strand, counting down.
GAGGTAGGCCTCAGCTACCTCTTGAAGCGCTTCAAGTGCTATCCCTTGTATTTGTAGACCTGCACAGTAGCTTTGGTTCTTCTTTTACTACCCTTGCAAAAGCTCTTCGTGGTATGAGTAGATCAACAGACTTTTGGTAGTGTCATATCTTTGTGAAAGCCCTATAGTGCCTCCTTCATCTTTGTGGATCTTTTGCGTTGGGAGGTATGTTAGGCTGTCATTGAGGTCTACATCATGCTTGAGAGTTTTTCTTTCTTCGATGTACACGATGTGACAATCTAGCTTCATCTTCCACATTTTATTGTCGATGTGGTTGTTAACTTTGTGGAGGTGGAAATTGAATCCAGCTTCGTATGGTGAAGTTATGGCTGTTCCAACTCTATCTCCAAGTCTCAACTTCCAAGATGATCTTTCTTTCTCTACTTGAATACTCAACTTCCAACGAGACCAAAATCTCATGAATCAGAGTTCGTATGGTGAAGTTATGACCGTTCAAGCACTTGGGGTCAAAACAAGTTCTCAGGGTTTTAGGAATTCCTCTAAGGTTTTCTTTTCTACGTGTTTGCCCACTTCTAAGGCTCTAAAAGAGCCCCTATTTGTCAAAACTTATGCCCAAAAATTACCAAATTAAACACCCAAAAATATGCGAATTATCGATCTATCACGATAGACAGGCGGTGTGTCGCGATAGATGGCGGTGTATCGTGGCTAGTGGTCTGTCGCGATAGACGGGTCTATCAAAGTGGTGATGGAGAAGCACACACAAGCATGCACACACACACACACTCACACACAGCAAGAACAAAGAGAGGAACAATGGAAGCTTTGATTACAAAAGAGTTCTCTTACAAAGCTCAAATCTACAACAAGCCACCCCAAAAATGAGCTCTCTAGCTCTTTTTATACTTTTTGACTAGTTTTGGCCTTGTCCAGACCTAGTGTCCAGCCTAGTTAAAAATTAGGTTCCTAAGCTATTTTGGAGGCTCAAATGAGCTCTAAAAATTATGAAACTTGGTAGGCAAATATTTGTAATGCTCCTCAAGCTCAAGGACTCCTCGACTTGCACAAAATGGAGCTACAAAAAGGTGAAATGGTATTTACAATGGTTTTTAGTGATGAGAATCACTTTCAAAATAATTTGAGGATTGAAAACATTTGATTGGTTGCCTCGGTGCTAGATCTGCATGTATGCCCGTACTTGCTTCTTCCAAGATACCAAAAAAGGCCTAGGTGATTTTGAACTAGAGTGGCACTTAGGTGGAGACTTAAAGACTATCAAATGCATGTTAGGGTGAAAACAAGGTGTATCTGCTCTCTATTCTTGTCCATATTGCACACGAGGTTATAAATGAACAAAGAGAAAACAAAACAACATATATGATTTAGCTGATGACATAGATGCATCTCCATCTAATGAATGGGCTATACCTTTAATGAGGTGTCCCATGTTAGGTACACCTAATCGTGACATGTCAAATAGGGATTGGAATCCCATTATTCCATTCCCTTTAGTCAATATCCATTTTTGCACCTTGCATTCCTTCATGAGAATTTTTGATAGACTATTGAAGCTCCATATAGAATATCTATTTGCCATGAAGCCAGTTGATAAATCTATTCAAGCTATAAAGAAATTGGAGGAACTACTTAATTCAATTGGTTGTCATGGTGGAAACGTAACCCTAGTTGTTAAGAAAGTTGGAGAATATCAAGATAGTTTACAACAAGTGTCAATAACAAGGAATAAAGAAAGACATTTTTTTAGAAGACGTACTAGCACTCAAAATAATGAACATTATGAGCTGTGGAAAGACCTATGCATGACCACAACAGACAATGACTCTCAAGTTGATCTTTGTAATAAGGGAAAGAAGGTTTGGTCAAGCTTTGATAAGTTGGTAGGCTTAATGGGTCTGACTAGGTCTAGTGCTATTCAATGTCAATTGTTTCAAGAGACATTAGTGGAGTTCACCAAGTGTTTCATTCAATCTTGGGGAGAGAGCAACATAACACACCACATTGTAAGTGTATTCTTCTTCTAAAAGTGTTCATTGCACTTACCTTTTTCCAATGTACTTAACAATTTTTAGCATATTTTATTTGCACATGGAGCTTATTTCATGCATCGATATGGGTCATTAGAGATTTTCAGTACCCAAGGAATGGAAAAGTCACACTACAAAGCGAGGGGTGTCTACTTCAAAAACACGCGACATGGTGGTGGTCCAATCCAATCAAACTATGTGGAGGAGATGTTTAATTGGTTTTACCGCACTACATTCTCGTGAAAGTTTTTTGTGGAATGACTTAGGGATTCACAATTGGCAAAACTTGCAAGAAGGATGCAACACAACATTGTTAGTGAGAAATGGAAGTCATCATTAGGACCTCTCCATCATGCTTAGTGGCATTCTAGGAGAAGACAAGAAGGCTAAGCTTGGAAGTAAAGTGAATTCATTATTTCCCATTATGTTGTAAATCCTATGATTATTGTAATCTTGGTTTCAATGTGTTATTATTTATATTATAATATTCTGTATGTTTTTAAACAGGTTTTGTTCATTCTAGTGTGAACAAACAATTAAAAAAAACTCTATAAATAGAGAGAACTCACTTCATTTCACACTTTTGCAACTCAAGAGAATGGTATGCACCAAGCAAACTGCAAGGAAAGATCGTGTGTTCTTTCCTAGCCCTTATCTAGGGACACAATGCCCACCATGGTTGCAACCCCCCCAAAGACCCTGAAGTGGTTCCCATAGCACATCTATACCTGTGTCACATGATGGCACACCACCTGGGAGCAATCCATCACGAGAACATGAAGTGTCCAATAGACAAAAGTATTTCACTCCAAGACGATCATAGTTAGATTCAGATGATGAGCCACCAACAAGGACTCCCATCAAAGCAAGACCTAAACAAAAGATGATGAGAAGGGTTGTATCAGAGAGCGATGACGAGTCATCCCAGAATGAAGAAAGCAGCAATCAACCACCATGGAATGATATGCACATTCCAATGAGCCATAGGGTGACACATGGAGGCAGACACTTCCACAAGGAGAAGGGCAAATACCAACAAAGGAGGAAAGGGAAAATGTGGGCTTAGAGGGGTTGAGATTTGAAGGGGGGGCCTCCTCCATGTTTGATATCTCATGTAGCTTGTCTTCAACACCACCAGGGAAGTCTCAATGGATTTTAATGCTCTATTTTGCGAAATTTATGGCCTCTGGTTGAGGCTCATCCTTTTCCTTAACAAAGCCCCCTGTGACAAGGTTGAGGAGATCAACGGATGTAGGTTTGGGCTCCTCCTTGATGATAAAATATGTTGTTGCAATGTAGGAAAGGTACTTTGTACCCATCCTCTTCCGTTTGTTAAGTTTCTTTATTGATGGCACAGAGTCATCTAATAAGTGCCTTGCATTTTTAGCAATCTCCATGAAGCGCTTAAGGGGCTTCCTGAAGGCTTCATCACCTTTGTGTATGTAGACTAAAAGGTCACATGGGACCCATTTCCTCGAGCACATAAGAGTTCAATTGAATTGTTTTCTCTAGATCAGGGACTCTAGACAATAGGTCATACAAGTGTGTTTGACCTTTGAACTTAGTTGATTCTAAGAACTCATTGAAGATTTCTTGAGGATGTTTGGGTTGTAATTGAGGCAACCATTGCACATGATACTAGCTTGTGTGTGTGCTCTGCGAGTGCTTCTAGCTCTTCTTGGTTGCAAAAGTGAGAAATGAGAGAATACGTGTTGCTTTTATAGTAGTTTCAAAGTTTTTAAGTGAGTGGGACCCATTTTAAAACTAAAAGTGATACCTTCAAATAAAAGAATCATGCACAAAACTCTCAAAAAAAAACTTTGGCTCATAAAAAAGATTGAATAGAATCATTAAGCAGAATAAGATACACCACATCTACACAATGGAAAAAATAAATTCTCAGAATTTTAAAATTATAATAAATTGTCATTGGAAGAATCAAAGATTTGGAAAATTGTACATCATATTGAGATTAAAAAATTTTACATGTGACATGTCTTGCATATTAAATACATTGTAGCAGAGGAAGGATTATGAATGGAAAATAGGTTTTGTGTACACTCTAGTACTCAAATAGTTCTTGAGCTATGACAATGAAAGTTGAGTTCCATCTACACTCCATTCAGGAAGGACTTTAGTTTTATCCTCCAACCTCTTACCGATCTGTAGACAAGTAGAAAACTTTAAAATAACATATTTGAATATAAAAATTTGTATAAACAAAAGAAAAAATACCATATGTTGTTTACCTTGTGCCCTTGTATTATGAACTTTTATTGATGTAGATCCTCAAATCCCATTATTACTAGATGTTCTCTCATGTTGGCAAGAGTCCAATGATGATTTACTAAAATAACCTCCATTTCGTTGTTGGGTAGATTTATTTTAATTAAAAACCCTCAGAACTTTGTAATGGTATCCATTCACCAAGTTTACACATCCAATGATCATAATAGAATCTAATGTACAATGAAGTATGATGTTTCAAGTATCGAAATCCTATGCCTGTTGCACCAATTTTATAAAGGTATCTATACCTTTTGGTGCATCCTTCTACAAGTCCCCAATTTTCACCTAGTAAACCCTCCACCTACTCATATGTGATATCTTTTAACATGAACATTTTTGAAGTCTCTAGAATTGTGAATATTTGAAATAAATGTACAAAACAATGAACAGGAACACACCAACATAATCCTACAGATCTTGAAACTCTTGTAAATTTCAAAGAGTTGTGTATGTCTATTGCAGAGCTAAGAAGAGCACAAGGCAAAGAAAAAGGAGGGCCCCAAAATTTTTCCGATTTGGACACTTTATTTTCTGTATTATAACCATTTTTGTAACATATTTTCTTTGTAAATGCACTAGAGGAGTCCTCTAGATGCATACCCATGGATATTAGTAGCTTACCCATGTAAATTAGTAGGAAATTAACCTTTTAGTGAATAAAGTGCCGGTCTCTTGTGTGAAAGGACCATTTTTAGGGCACATGTATATAAATCAATTTGTGACTCTTTGTAGAGAATTTTAGCCATTGTGAGAATCAAGAGCACAGAATTTCGAATTTGTGTATTCTCCTCTCTGTATCTTCTTCTTTGTGAGCTTATATGCATGTGTGTTGCTTGAAAAGAGTGTTAGGAAGTGTTCTCTATCCATGAAAGTGTTTGTTTACGGTTTTTAAGGTGTGTGTGAAGTGTGGGAAGTGCTGAAGTGTAGGAAGATCATTCCTGTGACTTAGTATTTTTCCCATAACTTGAAGTAGAAGCGTCAAAATTGAGTGAGAATTCCACCATTGGATGCATCTTCTTGAGAGCTTCAAAGGCATATGCTATTTGCTATATTCAAAGTTCGGAGTTGAGAGAAAAGCTCAATTTACTGTTGGCTGCTGCTCCAAGTATCGTGAGTTAATAGTCTAGGGAAGTGAGTGAGGTAGAGTAGGAGGAAGAAGGGAGTAGGTTAGGAAGTTAGAGTAGCATTCAACCTTTGTGCCTATTAGTCTTTTCAGTTAGGAAGAACTTTCAGAAGTATAAAAACAAAAAAATTGTCTTTCTCAAATCACTTGTTCTCAAAGCAAGTATCATGAGAGTCATTCGTCGAGTATCGTGTTCTGATAGCAAGGAGATTGGGGGCAACGCAAGACGAGTAGAAGCGTTTGGAGAGTTGAAAGAGAGTTCCCAAGGTGAGTACATTCATCATTCACTCATCATTGCCAACTAAAGTAAGCTTTTCAGTAGAAAGACCTACGACAAGTATCGTGAAAGATTAGACAGGGGTGGAGAGAGTTTATTTTGTGATACAGACTGAGGGGAGAGGGTAGATGCACTCTAAGAATATGTGTATGCACTTAAAATCCAAAATCACTAATTAAAAAATTGAAAAAGTGTCAAGTATCGTGTTCTCCCATGGTTGAGGTATCGCGATACCTGGGTATCATGACTTCCTGTGGTCGAGTATCACGATACTTGCAAGTCGTCGAATATCATGTATCGCTGAAAAATACTCATGATACTAGGCAGATATCGTGTATTGTGTATCGCAAAAATCTGATAGCGATACCTGTTGTGTATCGTCTATCGTGAAATTTCAATCGCGATACCTGTGGAGTGTCGTGTATCATGGAGGAAGCTTTCGCTATACTTGGTAGATATCGAGTATCGTCGGAAATTTTTCGCGATACTTGGGAAGTATCGAGTATCGTGGGACTCAAAAAGCGATACCTGTCTAGTACCGACTATCATGGAGATTCCCTTTGTGGAGTATCGAGTATCGTGTATCGTGTTCCTGAGGTCTCGTGTATCGTGACCCATCTGGTTGGTCGAATATCGTGTATCGTGACCCTTAGGTATCGAGTATCGTGATTGGCTCGCGATATTGGACAAATATCGTGTATCGTGATCTATCCAGTCGTTGAATATCGTGTATCGTAGGGCTGAGATATCGTGTATCGTCACCCATACGTATCATGTATCGTGACCTTCTCAGGTGCCTAGTATCGTGTATCGTCTTGCTCAAATATCGAGTATCGTGGTAAGACCCAGCCTGTCAAATATCGTATATCGTGGAATTTTTTGGGTCAAGTATCGTGAGTTATGGATTCACTATCAGTCCTTTTCCAACCAAATTTTCTCTAGAATTCTGACCCTCAGTAAAGAACTCTAGGAGCTGGTTGGCTAAGGTTGATCAGAGCTTCTAAGTGAATGAACCTAAGGTATGGAAGAACCCTAGGAAGCTGAAGAAGTGTGATTTCTTCTGTGGGAAGTGTAGCCGAACAAAGTAGCCATTCACATTATTCTAAAACCTCGAGTGAGTCTGAAGAAGAAATTCCCATGGCTTCCGAGGATATGCAGAGTTCTGTACCAATAATTGGCATGATGTCAATTATTGAGGGTGAATATCGGACATCTTTGGAATATGTGAACACCAACCAACATGGAATACCTATCTATCTAGATGGTCTAAACCGATCCGTGGCCAGACTAAGGAAAGCTACAGATGCTTCTATATTACCTAGGCCAGCAGTTAAATATGCAGGAGGGTTCTATATGGGCAAAAGAGATATTCAGTATGTTGTTACGGAACACCCCAAAAATATCAATGAACAAGGGGAAGAAGGCAATGCCCACAACCTTAATGAAGAGGGACATGAAGAGCAGGTGACCACCCCTAGAGGGAGATCCATTGTTGTTAGGGTATGGAGAGGAGACCTAGTGTTGAGAGCAGTATGGGCACCCAAGGACTGACTAGACAAGGAAGTCAGCGGAGAGAGTCAGAGCAAGGTGAAGGATTAAGTAGACAAAGCAGTCGACGCAAATCTGGCAGATAGGCCCTTCAAATTTTTCCAAATCAACATCTTTATAACAGTGATTCTTATCACTAACAATCATTGTAAATACCATTTCATATTTTTGTAGCTCCATTTTGTGCAAGCCAAGGAGTCCTTGAGCTTGAGGAGCCTTAGAAGTACCTACATATCAATTTTCGTATTTTTTAGACTCCATTTAAGCCCTCAAATTGGCCCTGGAACCTAATTTTTAACTAGGCCGGACACTAGGTCTGGACAGGGCCAAAACCTAGTCAAAAACTATAAATAGAGCTAGAGAGCTCATTTTTGGGGTTAGCTTGTAATTGATTTGAACTTGTAAGAGCTTTGTGAAAGTAATCTAAGAACTCCATTGCTCCTCACTCTTTGTCTTGCCGTGTGTGCGCGTGTGTGTGTATGTGTGTGCATGTTTGTGTGCTTCTCACTCACACACTTGTGCCTTCACTTGCTCGGGGTCTTCATACCATCCTCTTGTCTTCCCGGATTGACATTAAAGGAGGTGCTACTCATCACTGAGCTACACCAAATTTTGGCGTCATTGCCGGGGATCGAGCTTTGAGGACGAGCGTGTGATGGTAAGACGTAGATTTGAGACGTTGACGTTGTAGGTAATTTCTTTACTCTTCTTATTTTTCTCTTCCTTACCTCACCACCATCATCACTATCATCATCATCATCTTCCACCTCCATCTCCATCATCGCAAAAATTTCAGTTTTTTTACTATATCTCCTTCCTCCTTTCATTTCCCTCATTTCACTTGTGAGAGAGAGCGATCTTGTGTGCACTGTTTTTGCATGTTTTTTGAGTTTGCTTGCAGGTATTGGCCATCCCATCATCTCTAGCACGTCGCACAGGTACAGAAATGTGCAAAACTGTCTCTGTGTCGCAAGCTTCTGTCCATCGCGATTGACAAAAAATTTCATCTATTGGTAAAATTAAGTGTACCACAGTAGACTAGAGACCTTGCACATCACAAATCCACAAAAATTTTTGGAAAATTTGCATTTTTTCAGTCCATCGCGATTGATAGCCAGTCAATCGCGATTGACACTGTCCATCGCGACGGACAGCCAGTCCATCGCGATTGACAGACCCCGACGGACACGTGTCCATCGCGACGGACACCCCTGTCCATCGCGACCGACAGAAAAATCGCGATTGACACCCCATTTCGCCGAGATTCTTGTCCATCGCGACATATAGAGCCCCGATTGACACAAATTCACAGAAAACCCCGAAAATTTCAGTCCATCGCGATTGACACCAGTCCATCGTGATTGACACCCATCAATCGTGACCGACAGCCCAGTCCATCGCGATTGACACCAGTCCATCACGATTGACACCAGTCCATCGCAATTGACACCTGTCCATCGCGATTGACAGCCCAGTCGATCGGGATTGACAACCATTTTCGGCTAAATTTTTAGGGTTTTTTAAATTGAAGATTTTGGCTAATTTTGGACATGGATAATGGACTCTAGAGCACATAAGGAGGCTATAGGCAAATAACCCGAGGAAAACCTGTTGCCCTGTTGGCCTTTTTGAACCCTGTTTTAATCCCTGAAGCCTGAACTGACATAACTTCCTCATACGAAATCCGTTTGCTGTGATTCTTGTTTTGTTGGAAAGCTCGTGAGGAATACAACCAAAACTTCTACTGGTTATGTGAAAATTAATATCAGGATTATTAGATAGGATTTTTTGAAGTTGACCATACCCCGAGGTAGGAAAACTGAGGGATCCTTGGGATTGTTTTCCATAAAGGCAAAGGATAATTTGGTCTGTGAGTTACATGCATGAAAGTGGTCTATTGTGTCATTTGAACCTAAGTCTTGAGCTAACCGTGGGACTTTTACAGGTCCAGTAAGAGCACTTGAGGGCATTCAAGCAAGAGTAAGTGCAAGCTTGGGAACACGCATCCTGGGCACACCAGGGCAACAACACAAGGAAGGAAACTCAAGGTTGGAAAATCCTCAACACCCTCTATCAATTCGTAGCTTAGGCTAAGTGCGGGAAGTGCTAGGAGTAAGTCAGGGCAATGATAGGCATCAATCAAGTTGAAGACTACCTATGCACTCAAGTTTAAGATTAAATATAATCTCTTCGTGATGCGGTGACCTTAAAGGAAAGAATCTAACGTGGAACGATCAACTTACAGTGCAAAAATTAACTCAAATATTCCTGACGACGTGATTTCTGACAAGAGCATAAACACGGTAACCACTAAAAAGAATCAAGTAAGTGATACAAAAGAACTCAGCAACGAGGTTGTACTTGGGCAAATTTGGGCTATTCAATTAGGCTTATGAACCTTAGATCAGGACGACATCTAGGGAGAGATAGACAAAGTCTTAGGTCTTTGGAGGCTAGTGTCAACCACACTGCTAGGTTTTGGGCCCAGAAGTTGAGCCACCACTCATACTACCCTAGCTCTGAGACTAGTGAATCAGAGATGTCTCAAGGCATGGATCGACCTACGGGAAGTTCAGGAGTGCCATACTTGCACAGGGTAGAAGGCCCCTACAAGACGCAGCTGGAATACCTTAGGACCAACCGATTAGGTGCTAGCATCTATGAGGACGGCCTAGGAAGATCTGTGGTCCAAATCAAAAACCCAGACCAATCTATTGGGCTAGAGCACCCTGTTGTCAAGTTTGAAAATGGTGCATACCTTGATAAAGAGGAAACCATATACGTGGTCACTAGTCACCCGGAGAGGACAGATGAATTCGGGAATGTGATCCCTGAGACGGACATAGAGGACCTAGAACAAGGAAACATGGGTGCAGAGCCCAGGACCCCTCGGGGGAAATCTGTTCTTACGAGAATTCTCACTCCTGAGTGGATTCCCCAAGACAACAAGAGCATAGATCTGCTTCTGAACCGAGAGACTGATGAAGCCTTTTGGAGGTATAAATTTGATCGACCAAATGATATAGGAACAATCATGATCTATGAGTTTAAAGATCCAGATAGCCCAGGCAGAGTGACCTACTTAGATCACACTTCAGAGAGGATCTTTGTGGTTACAGAACATGATAGACATGCTTACACTTGGAAGGGTGAATTCGTTTTCCCCCAACCAAGATCGAATGTGTCCTATGGTCACCTTGGAGCTGGAACATCCCAAGCTCATGGAACTCAAAGAGACAGAAGTAGAGATAGGCTAGAAGTAAGCTTTGCCAACCTAGGGGGCAGAGAAAGAACGAGGACGGAAACAAACAGAGTAGAACCTGAGGTACTTAGAGCTCCCAGGAATCAAAGAAATGCGGATGAGTTCCCTCTACCACGACCTAGAGAGCACACAAGGACTCTGAGACCGACTCAACTAGTTAAGTCCATGAAGAACTACTTTGATGGCACTGGAGATCCATACGATCATGTGGCTGAGTTTAGGCAAGTCTTGAGAGCTGAACAAGTGGAAGATCTGTTCACACAATACAATGCCTTTGGTCTAACCCTTAGGAACACTGCCCTGACATGGTTTCAGCCACTAAACGAGAGGCAGTTCAGGAGCATAGACCAACTTCTAGAGGCATTCATGATCGAATTCTCTAAAAGTGGCATAAGACATAACACTTCCTTGCTGATTCACAGCTTCAAGCAAACCCCTCAAGAGACCGTGAGACTTGCTGGAAGAAGATTTAGGCAATACTTGGAGAGATGCCCTGTCCCTAAGCTACCCACGCCAGCTAAGCAAGTGGCTTTATTCTTGGATGGATTGCTAAGTACAAAATTGAGGTCATATGTGTATCTGAAGGACCCTAGGACTATAGAAGAGTGTGTACGCATGTGCATTGACATCGAGGATAACCTAGGGGAGGAGTTAGAGCTTTCCAAAATATACAAAGATTCAGATAGTGCCTCTAGCCTCTCTTCCTCGCAATCCACATCAATTGAGGAACTCGCTCAGAAAGTGGCACAAAAACTAGGTGTCTCTAGCAAACAAATTCCAAGATTTGCCCCAGTGAAAAGATGCTATACTTGTGGGGGTGACCATATGGCGAATGTATGTCCCATTATGGCTCAACCCCAAGTGAATCCTAGTAGCCAGTACTGCACCATAGAACGGAGGTACACCAATCACACCGTGCAAGATTGCCCCTACAATAAGCAAACCGTTAGGCAGACGTACCCACAACCATACCCTCAGCAGGGAAGATACCAGAATCAGTACCCACCGCAGCAGTATGCTAGGCCTCAACAAACCTACCAACCACAATACCAAAACCAACAAAGGCCTCAGCCTGTGTTAGCACAACAACCCCCTGCCCCAGCTAATGTGATCCCAGTAAAATATGCAGCTGCAGAAGAGAACCTGAATAGAGCTATAGTCCCTGTAACACCATTGCTTTTTGAAAGTGACCCCAGTGACCATAGCTTTGATTCTACACATGTCGATAGTCCCCATGCGTACTACATGCAGTCTCCTGAACATGGTGAGTCCTACTATAGTGAAGAGCCAAATGAACCTAGTTGGGAGTCAGATTACACAAACATCATGTACGCAAACCCCAACCCTAGACCTCAACCTAGGCAAGTAAGACCTCCATTCCCTAGAGGACCATGCTACAGATGTCAAGGAGATCATCTCATTCGTGATTGTCCCGTGCCTCCACCTACACAACCCCAGTTAGTGACAATCCAGGGCTTTTGCCAAGAATGTGGAAAGGAGCATCTCTTACGAGATTTCCCAAAGAACCCCAATAATATGCCAAAAATCACTCGTATCAACGTTATTGGGTTAGTTGTAGACTCCACAGGGAGTGTGACTACCACTGCACCACTACAAGTAATCACTAGAGCCCAAGCCTTGCAACAGAACCAAAGCGTAGGCCAGGAAAAGAGCCCAGATGTTAGTGAAACGGAGAGCATGACAAAGAAGAGGACTAGAGCTTGGAGAGATAGTCGTGAAAGAATGAAAAGGCAATGGGCAAAAAAGATGAGTGAACTCGAGGAAAGCCTCAGAGAAACAAAGGCCAGGATAATTGAACTCACATCTCAAACTCCCTCTCACACTACCCCACCTCCACCATTCCCAACTCCATCCGACCCGCCACCTTCCAACCCGCCTCACCTAATTCCACCACCCCCTAGAGTAGGATCAGTCCTAGCAGATCCCACTCCCGAGGACCTAAACATGATGCTTAAAGCATATCAAGCCAGAATCCAAGAAGGGCCAAACGTAACTGATCATGAAAAGTGTTACCCTAGAGTAGAACTAGAGCTAGAACGAACCAAAATTTGTGCTAAGATGGTGGAATTGGCTCAGACCATGTTTGAGGCCAGTCGCCTATTTAACATCTCTAGTTCAGCGAAGACACAGTTGCACTTTGATGGACTGTTAGAAAGAATAGAGAAGCTGATTGCACAATCAGAAAAGGAACCCGCCTCTCAACACAAGGACAAGGCAAGTGAAAGAGTAAGCATTCCTGCCCAGGAAGCCTATGTGCCTGAAGCCTATGTGCCTAACTCTACGGAGCCAGACACATCATCTTCTATGAATCGGTTCACACCAGAATTCCTACGCGAGATTCAAGAAGACAAATGGGCTAAAGAGAGTGAAGTCCCTCCTCCTATTGAACTTGTGGATGATGCACACGACCAATTCCCACAAGACATCCCATCCATTTATGAGGAGCAGGAGAGCACCCAATCTCAGGAAAGATTAGACTTTGAGTCTAACTCTCTACAAGAATTACCCCACTTCACAGGCCCATGGGAAACTAAGTCTACTTGTATGAGAGCACCCACGGTCATGGTACGAAATGAGGACTCAGTCATACCTAGGAACACAGAGGTAGTGAAAAACACTAAAGTACAATGCAACCTCACCTTAGAAGAGCTACTCAAAGTAAGGCCAGAGCTATGGAAACATGTAGCCAAACAAGTACCAGAGATAGCAAAACCTCGTTCCCAGGTAGGATCCCAGAGAACAGTGCCAGAAATACCATTGGACAAGATAGGAGACATGAGTGAGGGCGAAGAGGGAAACACATATCTTCCTATCACCCATCAAGGATACACCACCAAGGCCATTCTAGACTCAGGAGCAGGTGTTGCAATTGCTACCACTTCCCTATGGAAGCGTTGGGGCAAGCCAGCACTCAGGCCCACGAGGATGAAATTGCAGATGGCCGATGGTCACATAGAAAGACCCTTAGGCTTGCTAGAAGGAATAACTCTCACCACATGTGGTGTTGAGTTCGAGCATACATTCGCTATATGTGACTTTAGCAAAAATCATGCCTATGAAATGATCTTGGGATGACCATTTATGCGACAGTTGCAAGTGGTACAAGACTGGGGAACCAATTCCTTGTACCTGCAACACTTAGGTGTTACGACCAAAGTGAATCTCAAAGATTACTCTCATAGAGATGTCCCTCCTATCCAATGGAACCCCATCCATAGAGCCAAAGATGATACGGAATCGATGCATTCCATAGGATCAGGATCCTCATGGATGCATGAAGACACCCACTTATGGATGTGTAAAGTAGCAGTAGAAGAAGAGAAGAGAGAAAAAGCCAGAGAGATAGGTGCAAAAGAAACCCATAGATCAATTCAAGACCCAGCCTATGCACCTGTAGTATTTCCTGATGAAGAGTTTGAACCCCACGGCTGGGCAAAAATCTTAGCAACAATGGATGTAGCCATCAATGAGGAACAATGGACACCCCACTGTGATGAGGATGGCTATGACATTTCAATTTTCTCCATAGAGCCAATCATGGGAGAGGCAGTGTTAGAAGAGTGCGAACCTAGCCCTGATGCAATTGAGGATGCAAATGACTCCGATTTAGAGTCAATCATTATGGACCCACCTTTTGCATCAGATGAAGAATACTTCTATGAAGTAGAATTTAAACCCCAGAGGCATGGAGAGCTTACGAATGACGTAAGGCTAGCCACACAAGTGACCCTGAAGGAAGAAGGAAAGAAAAGAAAGAAGAGAGAAGTCACACCAGAAGAGGAAGAATCTTTGTTTGAGGTCCCGAAAAATTTTAAGAAGTAGAGATAGATGACAGGAGAGTCATGATAAGAATGCCTAAACGAGAGGCACAATCAGGAGAGGCCTATGATAACAAAGAAACCACCAAGTAAATAGTAGTGGCCCTAGAAGAAGGAGAGGAGAGATGCACGTACATAGGCCATGACCTAACAGAGGAAGAAGAGCATGCGTTAATAGCCTTGCTAAGAGAATACAGAGATGTATTCGCTTGGAGTTACAAGGATTTGAAGGGTGTTGACCCAGACATATGCTTACACACCATCCCCATGACCTCAGATGCCAAACCCTCTAAGCAAAAGCCATATACATATAACGATAATTACGCTGCCAAGATCAAAGAGGAGATAGATAGACTGGTTGAAGCTGGATTTATCTATGAAATTGAGCACACTGAGTGGGTATCCCCCATCGTAGTGGTGCCCAAGAAAAATGGAAAGCTACGTGTATGCATTAACTTAAAGAAGGTTAATGCAGCCACCATTCGTGATAACTATCCGCTTCCTATCACAGAGCATCTCTTAGAAAGAGTGGCAGGCAAGGAAGTGTACAGCTTCCTTGATGGATTTTCGGGCTACAATCAAGTAGCCATAGCTCCAGAAGATCAGCATAAGACGGCATTTGCCACTGAATGGGGCATATTTGCCTTTAGAGTAATGCCATTTGGGCTTACCAATGCACCAGCAACCTTTTAGAGGCTGATGTGCCATGTATTTAAAGAGTTCCTAAGGAAGAACTTAGAAGTCTATGTTGATGATCTTTGTGCTCATTCCAACATCAGACAAACCCATATTCCTGAACTCAGACAAATCTTTGACAAATGTAGAGAATATCAAGTCTGCCTAAACCCAGAAAAGTGCGTCTTTATGGTCAGGCAAGGCAAGATTCTAGGACACATAGTGTCAAAGAATGGCATATCCACTGATGAAGAGAAAGTGAGAGCCATAGCCGAGTTACCTAGGCCAAAGAATGTCAAGGAAGTACAAGCTTTCATGGGGCATTGTGGTTATTATCGACGGTTTATACACATGTATGCCATCATAGCAAAGCCTCTGTATGGACTTTTGACTAACTTTGAGTGGACTAACGAATGTGAGAATTCCTTCAATGAGCTTAAACGAAGATTATGTTCAGCACCAATCTTAACCACACCGGATTGGAATAAGCCCTTCCATGTTCACGTGGATGCATCCAATTATGCTATTGGGTGTGTACTCGCGCAGCCTACCGGTGAAGGTAATATGGATCTTCCAATTGCCTATGCTAGTAGACATTTGAATGCAGTTGAACGAAATTATACCACTACGGAGAGAGAAGGATTAGGCATGGTATATGCGGTTAAAAAGTTTAGACATTACTTGCTTGCAAATAAGTTTAAATTTTTTACTGATCATCAGGCACTGCTATATCTCGTGAACAAGCCATGCAATACAGGTAGATTAGTAAGATGGTTTCTCTTACTAATGGAATACGACTTCGAGGTTGTGGTAAGGAAAGGTAGGACTCACTTGAGAGCAGACCATCTCTCTAGACTCACATCTAGAGAAGCTCCACAAGGAGTGTCAGATGACCTTCCTGATGCTTACTTGTTTAATTTGGAAGTGGTGCCACAGTGGGCTAAGCCATTAGTGCCAGTATTGACATACGGGCCTAACCATCCAGTAATAAACACACAGGATAGAGAGGTAGTAAAAGCCCAAAAATATCACATCATGGCAGGAAGTATGTACAAGCACACAGATCAAGGGATCTTTGCTTGTTGTGTTGAAGAGGATGAGTACGCTAAATGGTTGCAATTAGCACATGTAGGTGCATTAGAGCAACACTACTCAAAACAACGAACCCTACAGACACTAAGGAGACTTGGAGTGCATTGGATGACGATGGAAGCTGATGTCCAGAAGTTGTGCAAGGAATGCCCAATTTGCCGCAGTAAACCACCTGTGGAACATGCCACTCTTTATCAAGTGTCCATAGTGCCAGATTGAACAAGAAGCCCTAGATTACTCACTCATTGGTAATAATCTATACAAGCGTGGTAAAGATGGTTACCTGAGACTATGTGTCCATGAAAGTGAATATCTCAAGATCTTGGAAACTGCTCACCAAGGTGTAGCAGGAGGACACTTTGGACCAGATCGGGTGATCAAGGCGATACTATTTGCGGCCTTCTGGTGGCCGATCCTTCACATGGATGCACATACCTATGTGAAACGGTGTGATGTCTGTCAGCGAACTCAGTATCCTATACGCAAAGATGAAATGCCACTAAAACCTATGATGGGTGGACGTGCATTCTCTAAGTGGGGAATAGACTTTGTAGGTCCTATTAATCCCCCAGCCAAGGGTTCGCATGCTGAATACATCATTGTTGCGATAGACTATCTAACCAAGTGGGTAGAGGTAAAAGCCACAACGAAGAACGATGCTCAAACAACAGCTAAGTTTTTATTTGAAAATGTGTTCACCAGATACGGGTTACCTATAGAGCTAGTCAGTGACAAAGGCACTCACTTCTTGAATGAAGTGATTGAAAATCTGCTCCGAGAATTCTTGGTAGTTCATAAGAAGTCTGCCCCCTACCACCCACAAGCTAATGGGCAAGCCGAAAGCACAAACAAGATTCTGTGCAATGTGTTGACCAAATTAGTGAATAATAAACGCTCTGATTGGGACAAACAGCTACACCATGCTGTTTGGGCATACCGAGTCGCCTACAAAACGGTATTCCATGCCACCCCCTTTCAGATGGTATTTGGCCAAAACGCTGTGCTACCGTTGGACTTCTTAATACCTACATTGAAAGTAGCACAAGAGCATGAATGGACGGGTCATGAACTCTCCTCTAGACTTTTTGACCTTGAACGATTAGGAGAAACAAGACTGAGAGCAGCTGCAGGGATATATGCAGCTAAGAAATGATAGAAGGCATACTTTGATGCCCATGTGAAGGATAAGGGCTTGAAGGCAGGAGATCTAGTTTTAGTCTACACATTGAAACAACACGCAAGGAAGCTAGAAAAGAGAGGCTACGGACCCATGATCATTAATAGAAGCTCAACAAGTGGAGCAGTGCAACTAGCCACATTAGAAGGCGATGTTCTCCCAAGCTACATAAGCGGATGCAAGGTCAAGTTATATCAGGAACCTCTCACAGAGGAGATGCTATGTCGACTCAACATTGCTAAGAAACGCAAAGAAGAAGAAAAACGAACTCGAGAAGAAGCTCAAGCAGAAGCATTGGAACGCATCCGGAGAATGAAGTTGAGAAGACAGGGTAGAGAGCAACCTAGGACAGATGCGTATGCAGATCAAGGATATCATGTGGCTATGTGTGAAGTTTCAGGTGTCAGCTCTCATAGGATAATTGATCGACATCCTTTTATAACCTTAGATATAGGACAAGGAAAGGGTGCAAGGACTGTAAGAGCCTTGATTGACTCAGGTGCAGCCACTAGTGCTGTTAAATTGTCTTACTGTCAAGAGTTGAAATTAACTGTTAATACTATAGAAGCATATCTCATAGGATTGGGAGGTGTGGAAACCCCTTGCATGGGCGAGGTGGAACTTCCCCTCTATGTTCAAGACAAAGCAATGACAGTCAAAGTACTAGTGTGTCAAGATGAGGACCTCACTGAGCCTCTTGTCTTGGGTCATGACTGGATCTATGATCATGCAGTCAACCTAAACCTAAGAAGTGGACTTCTTCAGGTATGGGTAAATCATAGTCGAATTACAGTTGAACTAGAAAATGAGGCACTCAAGGAACTAGGTAAGGCACGAACTCCTGGTCCTTCCAGGAGTGCACATGAAGTTGACCATGCTATTCTTATCCAAAACAGTGTGATGCAGAAAGAGGACTGTCTCAACAACGGAGTCAAGGATAAGAAGGCACTCCCTTCTGTTCCAAAGGCCAGAGGGATGCAGCAACCAAAGGCAGATCGAATACAGAAGAAGCAGAACACTACCTATACTGGAGGCCAAAAAAAGGAGCAAAGCAGATTGTTTCAGCCGTTGAAACAAGTATGGATGCGGAAAGGCGAACACCCTGTTGCGACCAGGCCAACCCCACGGCCAAAACCTCTTATTAGTAGTCAAACTCACTCGAACATCTGAGGCCCAGTCTTACACATCACGCACGAACACGTATTCTTCCATGAGCACAAGTAGAATCACTTGTAAATGGGTCCCTAAAAAGCCCCATTTTTCAAGTAAATACACTATCACACTCTCCAGAGTCTCCACAAAGTCAAGATCAAAACCTATCCATTGCATTTGGCAACCTAAAACTTGTAATAAACCCCCGGACCCCAGTTGTAAATCCATGTCCACCTACTAACTACGTCACTCTCACATTACATCATTCCGCTTAGTTCGTAGGTCTACCCAATTCCTAACTACACACACAAGCACTGAGCACTTACTAACCCGCTAACCTCTCCCGAACCTCATGTTAATGTTGTAACGGGGACACAGTGTCATTTTTGTGTCCATTGCAATGTTAACATCTATTCATATATTCTCACAGAACCAGCTGCGAAGTTTTCAACATGGCTGAGGCGGCAGGAACTAGCTCTCAAACAGAAACGAGCTAGCAAGTGGTGGACTTAGACAGTTTACCCATTTTTCCTGAAACAAACGAAAGACCAGAAGAATTGCAGGCCATCAAAATCATACCTATAGCAGACCCTCCCAGTGGCCATACCATGCCCGTAGGAAAAGCTTCCCACTGGTTTAGTGAAGTGGCAGGACCCTTGGGAGAGGGAACATACCTATGGGAATCAAAGTTGGACTTCAATGGGAAGCAAGGTAAATACCATTTCTTTACAAGAGAATTCGAGAAGTTACAAAATGCAGAAGGTCTACGTTCGATATGGGAGAAGGCAGGATTGGATGCATATTTCAGTGCACGGCTACCAAAGCCTGACGTCATGCGATGCTACTATCTCATCAACACCTTGACTCCAAACAAGAACCCAAAAGGTGCAAGCTTATTTGTAATCCCATCTCTAACGAAAGGAAATGAGCTCAAGAGGTTTAGATTATCCAACAACTTGGTAAGGGAGGCTCTAGATATGCGCGGAATGCATATTCCTACAGAGAAGGAAACCCTAGTACCGGATTACATGAAGAATCGAAGTCTCACCAAACTCAAGGACATGGTGTCCATGACGCCTAATTTGCAATACACCTTCGCATGTGCATGCAACACTTTGCTTTTCCTGCCCAAGATAGATTCACCATGCCACCCAAAAAGATTTGGTTTAGTTTGTATCTGGCAGAGACACAGCGCCTCACCATCAACTTACCCCATTGGATAATTGATCAGATACACCTAGCTCACAAACGATGGCCGTGGAAACAGGTTTTATATGGATGCTGTGCTCTGACAAGAATCATTTATAGGTGTTTGGCTTATGACATCCCTATTCAACGGGCCCTAATGTGGAATCGTGTAGAGCAGTTTAGAGGCAGGACATCCACTGGACCCCCTTCTAAGAAGATGAGAGGTACTGTCCAAGTCCCTTGTGCTCAACCACGTGGAGCCACCCTAACACCAGATGTCACCCCTCCACCCCGAAGAGTCCGACCATTCACACTCCGACTTCCAAGATGCAGCACCGATGGTCCTAACTTGATATTCCCTCCCATCCCAACCGATCTTGAATTTCCCAGTGGTGCACCTTTGGAAGAACTCACGAATGAAGACTTCGAACAATTATTACAAGATGTAGAGCTGGAGGCAGAAGAGGCACAACAAGTGGAGAATGTGCAAACGCAAGCAACAACCTCCCAAGTACCTGTCACCACAGTTGAAGTGGATGAAGAGGATAATGAAGAAGAAGAATAGGAGGAAGATGAGGAGGATTATGATCAAGAGCATCATGATGAGCAACAAGAAGTGCCAGAACTTGTAGGTGCACCTGCATATACAGCTCAACTACAAAGGTTATACGACACAATCAAAGCAGTACAAGAAAGGCATCAACTCTCTCTTGTATCAGGTCAAGCTTTGATGCAAGAAATGCTATGAGATGATGGGGTGGATCAACATTTCATTGACACCCTCAAATTAGTGTCATAATCTTTAGGAGTTCCGGAGGCTGTCCACATAGCAGTCCACCAGTCCGTGAGGTATGACAAACGCAGAGTTGACACATTACCCCGAGCAGCTAAGACTATCAAGATACCCGTCACAGAACAAGAAGTACCCATTGAAACCACAGCTACCCCCATCACCACCATTGACCTCTCTGCTGAAACCTTCGTTCAGACATCACCCATCTCACCCCAGCATCCCCCATCACCACCTTCTCCACCCCCACCACCACCTCCCACCATGGAAGAAACGACAGTCATCACCTCTACCTTCACTTATAACCCATCCTCATTCACATCATTCTCATTCCAAGAACCCACCTCACAGGACACCCTCTTCTCTTTCGTCACCAATCCCTTGTACACTTCAACCCTTCTATCCTCCGAACCCATAACTGGCCATCCCATAATCCCAAGTGTGGTTCGAAACCCAGCACCCACAGAAGGCACCCTGTGTTTCCCAGCCTATCCCCCAATACGGGTACCTCCATTCCATGACCCTCACTTCCCATCTGGCCCCTACACCTCTTTCAACCTGACCTAACCACCCCAATACCCGCCCTTTGTGGAGCAGTTCATCCGCTCTCCGATGTTTCAAAGGCACATTTCCCCGATGTTCGCAACGACATCAATTTACACGAACACCACACTCACTTCACCTACCATACCCACCTACATGGTAGCCCCTATACACACCACTCTGTCTGACCCAATGGACATTTCACCCACCACAACACCTCTCCCCACAATTCCACCCTCTCCCCCTCCACTACCCCCCACCTCACCACTCACCACATCATTGGCACACACAGCATTCACTACCTCCCTCCCCAATCCCACCTCCCCTCCATTTCAAACTTTTCCCCTTGCATCTCATAATGTAAATAGCACGTTCAACACATTACTTCACTGTGCACATCAACTACAACAAGAATAACATCAATTGGAAGAACGCACTACGGCCCTCCAGGCAGAATCTCAGCGTCTGCAAGCTAGAGTCACCACTCTTGAAGCTGATTACCAAATGCTCCTAACCGAGCATACCACCTTACAGCAGGCTCACTCCAAATTGGAATCAAAGACATCGACAGTAGATGATCAAGCAGTCAGGAAACTAGAAACAGTGCTCCAAGCGCAAATGATATCTAATGCTACACTCAGACGCAACCTTGGGCTATTAAGGAAGCATATGGCAGCAGCACTAGAAGAGAACAAGAGGCTTCAACAACAAAACCAAGACAACTTTGAAGCGGCTATGGAAGGAACTGCAGGAGCAACCATTAGCCCTACCAAGTATAAAGCAGTCCCATCGGAAGACATTCGCATCTTACGTGAGGAGCATGCAAATTTCTTGGAGTCATATGAAAAGTTAGAGACTGAATGTGCAGACCTAAAGAAACAGATAGCCAGTGCCCCCACAGCTCAACAGGAGCCGGTAATCTTGCAACACTCTACAGAAGAAGTAGAGACCCTCCGGAAACAGGTGGCAGAACTCCAAGCACGCCTCTTACCATATGAAAGGCCACCCTCGCCACTGAAGAACCAGAACCTGAAACAATAGTGGAAATCCCCGTCGATGACAGCTATGAAGAGTTGTAGGAGCCAATGCCAACACCCGATGGTCGGACTATAGAGGAAAGACAGGACACTTTAGAAATTCAAGTTCCAGATTGGGTCAAAAGGGTCGAGAAAGTGGGTAAGACACATGATGATCGCGTTGCCGTGCAAATGCAATCTCTCACAAATCTGGAAGAAACTGTCCTTCAGTCTTCTTACTTTCAGAACCTATCCCACCAACGGTTAATCACAACATCAGAGTCGCAATACATGCCTGATTTTGTCTTGCTACATGGTTATAATGCAGAAGTTAAAAGACATACAGGGAAGGAGCCCACATTTGCCACTCAATTTGAGCCAGAGGACTTACCGACAGATGCGCGTGCGGGCTCGATTTTCCAGCCTAATTGGCGTGCACGTCTACTAACCGATTACCCTGAGATGATGAGCACCTGGGCAACCATGCCACTGTATATCAAGTATAATCCATGTTATTGCCCAATGGTACGTCGCAGATCTTGGCAAGCATTTGTGATCAAGGTACGCAACAATAAAGAATGCTCGGCTTGGGTTAACTATCCATATTTTGCTCCACCTCGAGGGACCCCAACCGTAGCCTACATGATATCAACAATTCGGCACTGGTCTACACGTCTAAATAATGTACCCGACATAGCAACGAAAATGTGTATGAAAATATTCGAGCTCATGACCATTGTCTTCAAAACCTTTCGGATGGTACAAGCTCCATACATCTCTGCCCCTGGATTCTCCCAAGGTAACAAGGATTTAGTCTACGACATGAGCCAGACTCCCTCGGTCACTATAATCTTTGCTTGGCATGCATGAATAAAGTACTTACTCGCATGCTTCAAGCAGACATTTGAGGAAATGTTCTCTACGGGATTCTGGGAATATCATTCAGAAATTTTCATTCCTAGACCCACACATTTGCTACATCTATTCGCAGTAGAACAAGCGATCCATGCAGATCATTTACGTCTGCCACATCCGGACATTCCAGGACCAATTGATTGGGATCGTATGATGACAGACTTGGCCAGAAGACTATGCATACAAGAACATCAGCTTGCCACTCAGGTTGTGGAATATTACATCCAACACTCCCAGCAACAAGGGTCTGTCAAGGACGACAGACGCGAGAGAGGGGGGGGTGTTGAGAGTAGTATGGGCACCCAAGGACTGACTAGACAAGGAAGCCAGCGGAGAGAGTCAGAGCGAGGTGAAGGATTAAGTAGACAAAGCAGTCGATGCAAATCTGGCAGATAGGCCCTTCAAATTTTTCCAAATCAACATCTTTATAACAGTGATTCTTATCACTAACAATCATTGTAAATACCATTTCATATTTTTGTAGCTCCATTTTGTGCAAGCCAAGGAGTCCTTGAGCTTGAGGAGCCTTAGAAGTACCTACATATCAATTTTCGTATTTTTTAGACTCCGTTTAAGCCCTCAAATTGGCCCTGGAACCTAATTTTTAACTAGGCCGGACACTAGGTCTGGACAGGGCCAAAACCTAGTCAAAAACTATAAATAGAGCTAGAGAGCTCATTTTTGGGGTTAGCTTGTAATTGATTTGAACTTGTAAGAGCTTTTTGAAAGTAATCTAAGAACTCCATTGCTCCTCACTCTTTGTCTTGTCGTGTGTGTGTGTGTGTGTGTATGTGTGTGCATGTTTGTGTGCTTCTCACTCACGCACTTGTGCCTTCACTTGCTCGGGGTCTTCATACCATCCTCTTGTCTTCCCGGATTGACATTAAAGGAGGTGCTACTCATCACTGGGCTACACCTAGTTCCCCAAGATGATTCCTTAATGGATGTCTATTTGATCAATGGGATGGAACATCTCCTCAGAGCCCACTCTTCATTATGGGAAGTAGCCCCTAACCCGGTTACCATATATGAGTTACAAGATCCTGAACTCCCCACCATTATCACATATTTGGATAAAAACCAAAGGAGGTATTGGCCCCTAACAGAGTTAGAAAGAGCAGGGCTGAAATATCAGAACATTCAAGTGTTTCCTCCTAGGGATCAAGCCACTACTTCACAAAACCCCCACGGAACTTTTCAAGATAATTCATATCAACAGTCAGGGCAAACACAACAAATGCATATACCTGTCCGACCACATGTGCAGTTTGCTATGCCGGCCAATAATCCTAATTATCGGCCTCAACCACCTGTTGAACCACTGAATAGAATCCCGGTCCCAGATAGACCCCCTATAGTAAGAGGACCTGGTATACCCATAGGAAGACCAAGTTTCCCTGTGATGCTGTTATATGGAGTATCCCATTTGAAAAGGAAGTTGAGGTGTGACCCTCCTCTATTACACATTGAGTAGGATACTCATATGAGTGCCAAGTGGCACTCATATGAGGAGAGAGAGAGAGCATTTATAGGAGATCACTACGCGGCTGGGCGGCATCTTGAGTTCTCGATCTCCATGCGCGTACGACTGTGAAAAGACGACAAAAACTTGGGAATCTCATCAGAGCACAGAGGCGACTGAAGTACAGGTCGCGACATTGGTACCAAAGCCCAGGTGACGGCGGGCAGAGAATATCCGACGTGTGGTCAAATAATCAAGAGGACGGACGTCCGTGGCAGAGCGACAGCTCGAAGGTGCCGCCGGCGCTTATTGCTCCTCCCTCCCCACTCCAGGATGAGAGAAAGAGTATAAAGCTCTTCCTTATATAGGCCTCTAATTGCCTGTTGTGCCCCTATGTGGGATAAAGTGCTTCTCCATCAACAACTCTTCAGGATTTAAGCCTTTTCAAAATGGACAACGAGCTCAGAAGTGGGCTTGATAAAAAAATCGAAATTTTTTTTAGAATCCAGGAGCATTAAGGTGATGCTATAGATCACATTTTGGCCAAGAGAGGATGCATACATGTATTATGGGCTGTGGTTATGGGATGGGGGTGTTGGATTTGATGAAAGAAGCTTTCATTCCTCAGTTTTGAGCTCCTCTAAGTCTTCTATCCAAGAAAATGAGGTTTTTCACTTTCCATCGGTGACATACCCGGCTTCTCCGCACCGTAGCTTCTTCATACGATATCGGATTCCAAAAATCTTGGTCACGTTTCGAAGTTACACTTCTAAGCTTTGCTCAAAAACCATCGATGTTGGATTTGGACGAGATTTGCCCCACCAAAATCTCTCTGCAGCATTTCAGCAAGAACTAGGCACCCACTCTCGGGCCTAGTTTTTCGTCATCCGGACTCCAAATCCACTTTTTTCACTTGGGATAGTCTCAAATTCTTGAAGTACAGGTGTTGGGCAGAAATTTGTCGACTGGCAAGGATTGTTACATCTCTGAAATTTCTCAGTTTCACTCAGTTTGCCCGATTTGGGCTTTTCCTACGTGTTTTTGGCATTGTTTTGGATGGTTTATGGTGTTGAGAACCTCCCCGGACCAAGCGGACATTTCCAATTTTCTTTTGGGCCTGGCGAGGATTCAAAATCAGCAACTTGAAGCATCAAGGACCACTTGGATTTCGCTTCTGCAGCTCTACTTTGTAACAAGGAAGTGCTCTTGTGATATATTTCTCTTCTTCTTGCATATTTGAGCTTTACTTACATTCATTTTCATATACTCTAGTTAGCAAACGGGGGAAGGGTAGAAAAACATGGAAACTAAAGGTAAACAAGTAGTTGAGACCACTTCTCCACCTAAAGAGCAACTAGAGGATCCTAATGCTAGAATGGAAGAAGTAGAATTAGGGCAAGAAATAGAAGAGAACCTAGAAGAGAAAGAGCCTTCACAGGAAGAATATACTTATGAAGAGCTTATAGATGAATTTGTCACCCGTGACCAATTCATAGGCTTGAAAGAGTAAACCCTTAAGTTAGAGAAAGATCTGGGTAGCATCACATCTCTTATACAGTAGCTTAAGTCTCAAATGATCTCACTTGAGACTAGTGTCACCTCTTTCCTAGCTAGGAAGGAAAGAGAGACCCCTCCTATTCCTCTAGAGATTTCTAGGAAAGAGATTTCTCTTCCTAGTAAACGCAAAGGAGAGAGCTCTAGGGAAGCTCCCCTCCTGAAAGATTTGAAGCCGTCTACTTTTACGGGTGATGACTGAGACAGGAACAAGGATGCAATCTACACTTTTTTACAAAAGTGGCAAGATTTGCATCAATTGAAGGGCACCCCACCTGAGTATCGTGTGCTAGAGGCGAGTCTCTCCCTCGGCCTGCGTGCTTACAAGTGGTGGATGAGTCTTAAGGAGGCGAACTCTATCCCTACTGACTGGACTGAGTTTGAGACTCTTTTTCTAAAAGAGTTTCTTCCTGAGAATGAGGAGGAGAGGAATTGGGATGAGTGGGATAGGATTACTCAGAGAGTTAGGCCTCTTTCAGTTTACCTATCCCACTATAGAGAGATCATTTTGAAACTTAAGGGCCTAGATGACTTTCAGAAGACTAGAGGGTTTGTTAGGGGCTTAGATAAAGCCATAAAGAGGGAAGTCAGGAGGAATGCACCTAAGATGTTTGAGGAGGCGATCAAGTATGCACAGATTTATGAGGACCATAACCGTCCTCAGTACACTCCTATGGAGACGGATCAGCCCCTCAAGCCTCTTAGTACGACTAAATTTAAGAAGAAGTTACCTTTTGGGAAAAACAAAGTTTTTATTTAAAAACAAAGATCACAAGGGCCTAGACTATCCACAGACCAGTTTGAGAAGGTCAAAAGGGAGAACCTGTGTTTTAGGTGCTTATCTCCCAGCCATCCACAGTGGAACTGTCCACTCAAGAAGGGGGAAGAAAAGAAGAAGGGACCAGAGTCTAGTACGGCCCCTGAAAAGGGCAAAAAGGCGGTCCACCTAGTGCAGACCCTTCCCATTCATGGCAGCTCTAGCTGCAAGGGAGTAGAGGTGATGCACCAGGATATAGAGCACACCTGTTGTTTGACTCAGTCATTGTGGTCACCGCAGTTTGGACCACATGACTTAGTCAAATTGCATGGTAGTGTGTACGGGACCAGGGTGCGGGTCATGATAGATGACTCTGCCACTCATAATTTTATAAACTATGCTTTGGTCAAGAAATTAAAAATTCCCCAGCAACCTAGTGCACATAAATACATTGTATCTATGATGCAAGGGCAAGATAAAAGAATATGGGATACTATGGTATCCAATTTGGAAGTCAAGATGCAAGACTATACAGATTTTATGGACTTCCAAATTATGAACATGGAGAGGACAGATCTAGTCTTAGGAAGAGAGTGGCTATGGGGGTTGGGAGACACACTTAAACGCAGTTATCAAAACAACACACTCGAATTTGAAAATAATGGAAGTAAAGTTTGTATTCAGGGAGAGAGAGATGTACCTAGTGCACCTCTCATTTCATCACTAGAGTTGTATAGTCTCTGTTATTCTCAGCATGTACAGGACATTGTTTTATTGTATAGTCAGGATATGGAGCATTGTACAAACAGCTCATCTGATGTATATTTTCATGCTATGAATGTAAATATAAACAGGACTTTTTACTATTCTTTTTTGCAAGAGTGTGTGGTTAAAAGTTTTAAGGATCTTATGTTTGAGTACAGAGATGTTTTTCCCAGTGACTTACCTAAAGGGCTACCACCTGAGAGAGGGGACATTGACCATGCCATAGAGGTTGTTACTAACACTAACCCTATTTGCAGACCACCTTATAGGCTTAGTGTTTCTCAGCATGAGGAGGTTGAGAAGCAATTGCAGGATTATTTAGATAAGGGCTTCATCAAACCTAGTAACTCACCATGGGCATCACCAATGCTCCTAGTTAAAAAGAAAGATGGCTCTATGAGACTATGTATAGATTATAGAGCACTTAATAAGGTAACTATCAAAAATAGGTTTCCAATGCCTAGATTGGAAGACCTATTTGATCAGTTACATCAAGCTAGGTATTTTACCAAGCTTGACCTTAGATCAGGATATCATCAAATCAGGATATCATCAAATCAGGATTAGGGCAGAGGATGTCCCTAAGACTGCATTTAGGACTAGATATGGGCACTATGAGTTTTTGGTGATGCCTTTTGGTCTCACCAATGCTCCTGCAACTTTCATGAAGCTCATGAATAGTGTTTTACGGCCTTATCTAGGACACTTTGTAGTAGAATTTTTGGATGACATTCTGATCTATAGTGCATCAGAAGAGGAGCACTTGGAACACTTGAGAAAAGTATTTCAAGTGCTAAGGGAAAATTCGCTCTTTGCTAAGGAGTCAAAGTGTGAATTTTTCAAGACAGAGGTTAGATATCTTGGGCATATAGTCTCCCAGGATGGAATCCAGATGGATCCTGAAAAAGTAAGGGCTATTATGGAATGGCCACATCCACGGAACCTGGAAGAGCTACAGATCTTCCTAGGTTTATCAGGTTTCTATCGAAGATTCATTAAGAACTATGCCAAGATTGCTGTCCCGATGACGGAACAGCTTAAAGGGAAAGGGAAAGCCTTTCATTGGGGAGACGAACAAAAGCAAAGTATGAAAAAGTTGAAAGTAGCAATTGCTACAGCTCCACTTTTACACATATTAGATCCCAACAAACAATTTGTGGTTGAGACTGACGCGAGTGATTTTGCTATAGGAGCGGTTTTAGTACAGGATGGTCGACCAGTAGCTTTTGAGAGCAAGGAACTAGAACCGGCTCAGAAGAATTACTCCGTCTATGAGAAGGAGTTGTATGCAATAGTCCATGCTTTGAAGAAGTGGCGTCATTATTTATATGCTGCCAAAGTTACGATAGTGTTTGATCAAGAGAGCATTAAGTGGCTCTCTAATCAAACAGACCTTAAAGGTCACAAGGCCCGATGGGCAGAGACCCTTCAGGAGTTTGATTATGAGCTTAGGTATAGGAAGGGAAAGTTTAATGTAGTGGCTGATTCACTTAGCCGCATGCCTATGCTCAATGGACTGAGTTTTACTCAGATCACTAGTGAGCTACTTGAGTCTCTTAGAGGAAAATGTAGGCTTGATCCTCCATATTCCAAGATTTGGGAAGCCATAGAGAATGGGGATCGTGAGATACGGGTTTCCAGTGAGGATGGAGTATCCACGGGTACTTGAGAAGGATTCAAGTGGAAGAATTACAGTGTCCATGATGGATATCTGTTATATAAAGGTAAGGTGTGTGTCCCTAGAGATACTGAGATGAGACGGCATATTTTTTATGAGTGTCATGATAGACCTAGTGCGGGACACCCAAGAGTTAACAAGACTTATGATCTTGTTAAGAGGCAGTTTTATTTGCCTAGACTTCATAAGGACGTCCTAGAATATGTGCTTGAGTGCAAAAAATGCCAGGTCAACAAAGCCGAGAGGTTGAGGATTGGAGGACTACTCCACCCATTGGATATTCCTAATGGGAAGTGGGAGAGTATCTCCATGGACTTTATAGTTGGATTACCTAAGACACAGAGAGGGCACAACTCAGTTTGGGTAATTGTGGATAGGTTAACCAAAAGCCAAGAGCTCCTTATGCAGTAGGCTTGCAGAATGAAAAAGTTCAAGCTGCAAAGGACTTCTTGGAAGAGATGAACGATATGCTTAGACTTTCTAAGGACAACATTAAGAGAGCTCAGGATAGAGCTAGAGCCTATGCTGACCCTCAAAGGAGAGATATCAACTTTGAGGTAGGAGAGTAGGTCTATCTTAGAGTTCCATCTAGATCTGAAACCATGAAGACGGGACCTTGTCCAAAACTATCTCCTAGGTATTGTGGACCTTTCCAAATACTTAAGAGAATAGGAAAGATGGCTTACCAGCTCCAACTTCCAGAGAATAGTCAAATCCATCCAGTATTTCATGTTAGCCGGAAACAGCTCCTAGAGCACCCATACCCCCCGACCTATGAATAGACCACATGTACCTAGAGGACCATGTTACAGATGCGGAGGTGACCATTATATCAGAGAATGTACATTACCAAACCCACTACCACCACAGCAAGTCTGGGAAGGATATTGTAGTGATTGCGGTAAAGAGCACCTATTCAGAGATTGCCCCAAGAACCCCAAAAAAGTTAAATCGAGTGTGCAGATCAACGTGATAGAAGCGATAGAGTCGTCAAGAAGTGATAAGGAGTACACCGTACCATTGAAAGCAATTACAAGAGCTAGAGCTAGGGAGACCCCAGAAAAAAATGGAGCAAATGATCGAATTGACAGAGAAGTGAACATGCCTACACCTCAAATAGTTGAAGACTCGGAAGAGCCTAGAAAAAGTATCACAAGTAAACGAACACAAAGATGGAAGAACCGTAGAGACAGGATAAAGGAAAAGAAACTACAACAAAAGAAGGAGAATGAAAAGAATGAAAAGGGTCAAGAAGAAAAACAAAACCTATGGATTCAGGCGTACCAAGCACGACTAAGAGCAGGACCAACCATTGAACAACATGAAAAAGAATATCCTAGAGGTGATTTAGAGAAAGAAAGGTTGGAGATATGCAAAAAATTAATTGAATTAGCTCAACTAACCCTAGAAAAACTTGTTCTT
Source organism: Ceratopteris richardii (assembly GCA_020310875.1). Taxonomy (NCBI): domain Eukaryota; kingdom Viridiplantae; phylum Streptophyta; class Polypodiopsida; order Polypodiales; family Pteridaceae; genus Ceratopteris; species Ceratopteris richardii. The sequence continues at coordinate 36,349,627 of CM035442.1, read as the reverse complement.
CGACTAGCCAATTCACGAATTCTTGAAAAAGAATTCCAAGAGTCTGTCTTCCCTAATGATCCCGAGAAAGGAAAAGAAGGTGAGACATGTAATGGAAATTATGGCGAGGATAAAAGAGAAGGATCCCTTGTCCCCGAAGTAGATGGGGAATGGCCTAAAGACTTGTGGGCAAGAGTCCAAGAAGATAGATGGAAGAAAGTGGAAGGAATTGAACCACCCTTTGAGGAGCTAGAAGTAGAAGGTGAACTCGAAGATTCAATACCTGAACTGAATTCAGAAGGATTAGTACAATTTGAAAAGAGCAGCAAAGAGGATGACAGTGTGAAGGTTTTGCTAAATTACACAGGAGAATACGAACATAATTTGGAATTATACCACATTCCCTCAATGAGAAAAAAAGAGCAGAACCCATCAATTCAAACATATGACATCATACAACACATTAGAAAGGTAAAAATCCCTTGTACTCTGACATTGGAAGAACTTTTAAAGATAAAACCACATTTGAAGGAAAAGTTAACCAGCCAATTGGAGACCAAGTCAGAAGAGAAGGAGATGCCTAATGAAGTGACCATAGTCAAAATCCCAATCGATAAGGTTTGAGATTTCAGCGAAGGAGATGAAGGAAACACATGCCTTCCAATTACTTATAGGGGTTACACCACTAAAGCAATCTTAGATTCTGGAGCTGGAGTAGGAATCGCCACTAAAGAAATCTGGGAGAAATGGGGAAAACCAGCTTTAAGACCCACACACATGAAGATACAAATGGCAGATGGACACACTGAACGACCCTTGGGATTATTGGAAAGAGTAACTTTTACCACCTGCGGCGTTGAATTCGAGCACACATTAGCGATCTGACAATTTGAAAGGGCCAGTAATTATGAAATGATACTTGGAAGACCCTTCATGAGACAGCTGAAGCTAGTGCAAGATTGGGGAAAAGACGCAGTATACTTACAACATGAAGGAACCACAACTAGAATAAATCTCCACACATACACGTATCAAGATGTTCTCCCCTTGCAATGGAATCTGATTCATAAGGAGGAAGACAATCAGTCGATTCATAGTATAGGATCAAGCGACCAATCATGGATGAATGAAGACACTCATCTATGGATATGCCAAACTGTGGAAAAGGAAGAGGATAGAAGGAAAGGATGGCAACAAAGGCAAGGAATAGCTAGGTCTGTACAAGATCCAGCTTACATGCCTCAAATATTCCTAGATGAAGAATTCGAACCTCATGGTTGGATGGAGATTTTAGCCACACTCAATGTATGTGTAAACGAAGAAGTGATAACCATGAATGAATGCATTGACGAGGAAGGATATGATGTTAGTCTATACGTGGTAAAGAATGGATAGAGGATTATGAGAGCATTAAAATGGAGCATGAACAAATGGAGACAGAAAGCGGAAATCAAAGAGTAAGTGTCATAACTAATGAAATAAATCAAGAAATGACACAGGAAGAAAAGCTTGGATTAGATAAAGAAAAAGATGAGGAAGAAAACAAACCTCAAGATCAATTTGAAGTGCCTGCCCACTTCAAAAAATATAAAGTAGAAGAAAGGAAAATTGCGATTCAAATGCCAAAACGAGAAGCACAGCCAGGAATAGCATATGACAACAAAGAACATACCAAAAAAATAGTAGTAGCCTTAGAGGAAGGAGACGAGCGATGTACTTTTATAGGTCAAGATATCTCATTGGAAGAAGAGCAAGAGTTGATACGACTCATATGAGAATACAGGGATCTTTGCTTGGACATATAAGGATTTGAAAGGAGTAGATCCTTCTATTTGTGCCCATAGAATCCCTATGACATCTAAAGCTAAACCTTCCAAACAAAGACCATACACTTATCACGATGTGTACTCAGCAAAAATTAAGGAAGAGATAGATAAGTTGCTAGATGTTGGGTTCATTTATGAGATCGAACACACGGAATGGGTGTCACCATTGGTGGTCGTGCCGAAAAAGAATGGCAAGTTAAGGGTATGCATTAATTTGAAGAAAGTAAATGCTGCCACAATAAGGGAAAGTTACCCATTGCCCATCATGGATCATCTTTTGGAAAGAGTGGCGGGGAAGGAAGTTTATAGTTTTCTCGATGGCTTTTCAGGGTATAATCAGGTAGCCATTGCTCCTGAGGACCAACATAAAACAGCCTTCGCAACTGAATGGGGAGAGTACACCTTTAGGGTTATGCCTGTTGGTCTAACCAACACCCCAACCACTTTCCAAAGATTGATGTGCCATGTATCCAAAGAGTTCCTGAGAAAGAGCATGGAGGTATACGCACTTATTCAGCTATACGATCAGAACATATCCCTGAACTAGGAAAGATCTTTGCCAAATGTCGACAATATAGAGTATGCCTCAATCCAGAAAAGTGTGTCTGCATGGTTCGACAAGGAAAGATATTAGGACACATCGTCTCTAGAAATGGAATTTCAACCGATGAAGACAAAATCAAAGTGATTCTGGATTTGTCGAGACCAAAGACTGCTAAAGAAGTACAAGCATTTATGGGACATTGCGGATACTACCGAAGATTTATACACATGTATGCCATAATCGCTAGACCTCTTTACGCATTATTGTCTAAGTTTAATTGGACAGAAGAATGTGAAAAGGCCTTTAACGAATTAAAAAGTCAATTAAGCTCAGCACCAATCCTTCGAGTACCTAATTGGAACAAACCATTTCACATTCATGTAGATGCTTCCAAGTTTGCCATTGGTTGCATCTTAGCTCAACCCGTGGACACAGGGAAGTTAGACCATCCTATAGCCTATGCCAGTAGACAATTGAATCAAGCGGAGCGCAATTATACCACGACTGAGAGAGAGGGCTTAGGGATGGTGTACGCAGTAAAAAAGTTTCGACACTACTTATTGGCAAATAAATTCAAATTCTTTATTGATCATCAAGCTTTACTGTACTTAGTCAATAAGCCTTGTAATACAGGACGACTAGTACGATGGTTTTTATTGTTGATGTAGTAGTCAAGAAAGGGAATATACACATTAGAGCACATCACTTATCTAGAATGACTCATGGAGAACCACCCATAGGAGTACCTGATGATCTGCCAGATACTTACCTTTTTAATCTCAAAGTATGTCCCCAATGGGCAGAAAAGTTGATCCCAATACTCACATATGGACCTAAACATGGGATCTCACCAAATAGACACCAAGACTTATGGAAGACTAAAAACCTTCATATCATTGCTGGAAGTTTATATCACCAAGACTCAAGTGGATTACTCATGCGATGCATGGAAGAAGAGGAACAAGAAATGTGGCTTCAGAAGGCACATGTAAATCAATGGAAAACTCATTTAAATGTGAACGAAACATGGCAAACACGGAAGAGATTAGGTATACATTGGCCAACCATGCAGAGGGATACACATAACTATGTATCAGCCTGCCCAACTTGTCAAGAACGAAATCCATAAGAGAACTCTACCTTATTCTATTCCACAGTGGCACCAAGATGGAGCATGCCTCTGGTAAAGTTCTTGAAGACCCAAGAGTACCAAAAGGAGCCACTCTAGCAAGGAAACATGCGCTCATAGAACAAAGCAAGGACTATGCTCTCATAGGAAAGCAACTCTTTAAGTGAGGAAGCGATGATCATTTACGAATGTGCATTCACGAAGACGAGTATCTTGCTGTTTTAGAGATGGCACATACAGGAGCTGCAGGAGGACATTTTTCTGCAGATAAAACAGAAAAAACGATTCTCTTTGCAGGAATGTGGTGGCCAACTCTACATCAAGATGCAGCCACATATGTTCAACGATGTGATACCTGTCAACGAACGAAATATCCAATTAGAAGAGATGAAATGCCACTAAAACCCGTGATGAGTGCCAGAGCCTTTACCAAATGGGGAATAGACTTCATAGGACCTATTAGCCCACCAGCTAAAGGATCCCATGCCGAGTACATAATTGTAGCCACAGATTATTTGACCAAGTGGGTGGAAGCCAAAGCAACCAAGAAAAACGATGCGAGGACTACAACCAAGTTTCTTTTTGAGAATGTCTTTACTAGGTTTGGACTACCTATAGAAATTGTGAGTGATAGAGGCACGCATTTTGTGAATGAAGTGATAGAAGCACTACTGAATAAATTCTTAGTGATTCATAAGAAATCTGCCCCATATCACCCACAAGCCAATGGACATGCCAAAAGTTCAAATAAAATCTTGTGTATAGTTCTCACAAAAATTGTCAACAATGGTAGATCAAATTGGGATAAACAATTACATCATGCTTTATGGGCATTCCGAGTAGCCTACAAAACAGCCATAGGAACTACTCCTTTTAACTTAGTGTACGGACAGAATGCTATTTTGCCAATTGATTTCTTAATACCCACTATCAGAGTAGCAACAACTTATGAGTGGACTGGACATGAACTATCAGCTCAATTGGATCAAATAAAAAAGTTACATGAAACTAGGTTACAAGCAGTAGCAGGGATTTATGCTGCTAAAAGGTGGCAGAAGGCATATTTTGATGCTCATATTAAAGACAAACATTTGAAGGAAGGAGATCTAGTTTTGGTTTACACTTTGAAACAACACGCGAAGAAACTGCAAAAAAGAGGATATGGCCCATTGATCATCAATCGTATATCTACCAGTGGAGCCATCAGTTTAGCAACCTTAGATGGAGAAGTATTGCCAAACTATATCAGTGGTTGCCGAGTAAAAAAATATTTGGAGCCATTGACTGAAGAATAATGTCACGCCTAATAATGGGTAAAAATAGGCGCATAGAGGAAGAAAGAATACGAGAAGAAGCTAGAAAAGAAGCGCTAGAGCGAATCAAGAAACGAAAAGAGTTGATGAGAGAGAGAGATGAGAGATATGGACAAGGAGAAGAACTCATCCCAATGGCTAATTTTAGAGCAACTGAAAACCTAGGTCAGCAAATGACGCAACCTTATTTGAATTTGGGTGCTGGAACAAAGGAATACTACCTTGTGGATGCACTTATTGACATAGGAGCAGCCATAAGTTGTATCAAATTTTCATTGACCCAGAAACTCAAGGAAGAACTACGACCATCTAAGGCACAGCTGATAGGAATAGGAGTAAAAGTTACTCAATGTATCGGTGAGATTACACTACCTCTACATCTTGGTAACAACACGATGGAACAAAAACTCTAGTTTGTCGTGATCAAGACTTATTAGAAGAGCTCGTGCTAGGCCAAGATTGGATATATGAGTATGAAGTGACTATCCAATTGACCCTAGGATACATCTCGGCCAAGATAGGACATCGTGAGGTATTCAGCATGTTAGATGAACAACCGATCAAAGTCACGTGTATAGTCCCAAGAGATAACTCAAACGAGCGTGAGGATGAATGTATGTTCACTCACACTATGGAAACCCCTTCATCAAAGACTTCATGTGAGGATGCACTGAATCTCAATTGCACACAATCTTCGAATTCAGCCAATCACATGATTAGTGTTCTATCATACTAGCCCCAGTGAGGAACCAAGCACAAGAGGGACTAGTCAGCACGACTGTCAAAAACCTGCACACATTAGAATTTACCCTATTCATTACACTAAACAGGCTTGGATCAGAAAGGATCAAGTGACAACATATCTCCAACAAAAGAACTACTCACGACATCAGAAGGAACAACAAAATAAGAATGTGAGTCACCTGGGACACCCAGTTCCACAAAGAATTGCTAGAGTATGGATTCCGAAGAAAGTGGTAGCCGCCCAGTCGGCCCGAATGTGGATATGGATTCCCAAGTCATGTGCTCAAGTAACAAACATCAAAAAGTACAAGCCAAGGTACAAGGAAAACCAGTACGATCTAAAGGCAAGACGACAGAAGATAAACCACTACTGGATAGAGCAAGAACCTCGCCATGCAACAAAAATCACCCAAAAATTCGAACAACGGACGAAGCAAAAGCACTACATGAAAAGCACTACATTCTCTAGAAATGCTAGGAATACAGACTATCCCAATGGAGTAAAGCAGATTTGGATGCCGATAGGCAAGACAATCTGTATGCATCAATCAAGTAATTTGAGTTGCACACATTTGGAGTCACAAGAATCCAAAGTATGCATAATAGGGCCACATTACAAGGCCAAGCATTTGGCACTTTCTTCTTCTACTTCTGGATAGTGAAGCACATTTCCCTCTCGGAAAATAGGAGAGCACTTGTACAAATAATACTAAGGAAAATAACTCATAACTCAATAACCGCTTCGGCTATGAACTAACTTTTTTGTTTTCTTTCATACAAAAACTTATAATATAGAAAAGTATGAAAAATTCCAGTATTACCTTTCTCACACCCACGGGGAAGGGACAACACAACACACTCGGAGAGTTGCCAAATTCAAGAAGGATAAGTCAAGGATGATTCTTGATACCAGTTCGCCACTAATTACTAGTATATATTGAGTGCAGATGGCATCATCCAATTCCGAGGCTACGCAAGAGGAAGAGGTCCTGCTTCTTCCCTTGGAATCAATCATGAAGGCAAGAGGTCATTGGTTTCTTGATGATCAACCAGTGTCCGAGCTTCTTTTTATGGCAACCATCAAGATCATGGATAGGGATCACTACTTTCCTATCATGTCACAAGATTTCAAGACTATCATACAAGGATTACCATGCATGACAGATGTCTGGACACAAGCAAGAATTGATGCATTCTTGAGACTTCCAATATACCTGCCTGACTTTCAGAGATGTACACAAGTGATGAATACACTCCAGTCGGCACCGAATAAGCCATCAGTCCCAAAGGCAAGAGTACTTGACAAAGTTGGTACATGGAAAACAATTCAATTCACTCATGAGCTAATCAACAGAGCATTTGGGTGGAATCAAGATGGACTCACCAATGTCAAGGATGAATGTCATGATCCCAAAAAGAGAACGTTTTTGGAAATCAAGAGAACAGATATTGAAGACTCGGTTCGTTTAGTGCACCAACATTTTTGTTTCCCGAGTATGCATAGATACACAACACCTCAAAAAATTGTTGTGCAATTACTATCACATGCTATGTGACAAGTGGGAAATCAAGTGAATATGACTCCGTTATATTCAGACCACCTATTCGAAGCAAAGAAAAAGTGGGATCAGAAAAAGTTCTTGAATGGAAGTTCGGCATTGACACTGCTAATTTATGAGGCACTTGAAATGAAGGAATGCTTACGCTTAATGCCAACTTCAACGGAAATTGCAAAATATGCAAAGTTTGCAACGGTTCCAAAGAAAAAGAAAACGGGAATCACTATTGAAGAAGTGGGAACCAGTTCAAAGAAACCCATGAGAGGGACTAAACGCATTAGAGAGGAAGAAGCTCAAGCGACACCACAATCGAAGAGAACCCACACATTGCCAAGAATTCCTTTGACACAGCAACCGATCACAAAAAGGGACCTCTCTGCAGCTCTAGAAGAGACGCATATGTATATGCAGGGACAAGTAAACTTAAACGTTCAAGGTCATCAATACAGACAGGCAAGCCAAGCCAAGCAACAAAAGAATAAAGAATAGACTCCCGAACAAGCTACCAGATACAAAGCACTGGGATTAGAAGATTTGAGCTCTAATGAGGAATCCAGCCCAGAGAAAGACACATTAGACACGGACATAAGAACAGAAATGAACAATGAGGAATGGACAGAGATAAACTAGGTTGAAGTCACACCTGACAATCAACAGTCAACGGACAGGAACCAAGAAGCTCCCGTTGAAGCAGTACATATTATTCAATTGAACGATCAGTCCAAAATCAGTATCAGGGAAGCTCCAATCACTAATAAAGAAGTAGTGCATCCGGTCAAAGAAGAACTACAAACATGCATGGATCAAGAAGAAAATGTACCTCAAAATAAGGAACAGATTGTGAGTGAAGTACCTAATGATACACCACAAGGCAAGATTGACCACAGGGAGGCTAAGCCATGGATACAACACCATATTCGGCAGCCCCATGATACTACATTACATGTGGCACGAGAGAAAGATGTTACAACAGGTGAAGAACCTAGCATCCCTACCACATGGTTAAACATTGATGTTACTCTATTGAAACCTGTTGTTAAGCAAATGATACAAACGGCCATGGACACGCAACAACAAATGATGGAAACAGATGCGGATTACGACAAGGCCATGCGGGAAAAGAATCAGTTTCAAGTCATGAGTGAGCAATTATCAGCGCAGCTCATCCAGGCCCAACAAGAAATTTCAGCTAAGGATACGGAGATAACTGCAGTTAAAGAGCAATGTAATACATTGATGAAACAGCATCATCAGCTACAGACATAATTGACAGAGTTACAAAGATAGCATGAAGCTAGTGAAGCAGACAAGGAGAGAATGAAAGCTAGAAGCAATCTGCTCGAAACACAACTTAAGGTATATATGGAGGAAAATGGTAACTTACGAAGCAGAAATAAAGAACTGATGAAGGCATTACTGTATGACCAACCTATAGAAAAACCAGAAACATCAGTCACTGACCAAAAGGAACTAAGAGATCAGATTGAGAAATATGCAGATCTGCTGAAACAAGAGCAAGCCTGAATAGAAGAATGGGAAAGCAGGTATATCAATGAAACGAATGAACTTAAAACACAACTGCAAAATGTGAATGCCAAACTTGTAAAGAGCTATAGCAAAAATGTAGACCAAGTAGCAGAGATCGGGAATGAGCTACTTGCGGCCAAAGAGGCACTCAGGGCAGCCATGCAAGAAGTTAAAGAGAAGACTGAACAACTGGCACAATTAGAAACCAAAGCAGAAGAGAAAGTACCCATCGGGACACTAGTAGAGTCAAGATCAAAGAGTCCTACTGACGAGGTAGAGGTACATCCTCTATCCCCCCCGATTTATAATTCTCCAATAACAGAGCAGATGGCGGATCCATGTGATGATCATCCAATGCCATATACTGCAGAAATAGGTCAGAAGGAACGGGCACTATTGGTGTCCCGATTGACAGAGAATTTTGAAAATGAAGTGATCAAAGTAATGAAAGAAGCAAAAATAAAGGGCAAAGACTTGGATACAATAATGAAGCCTTTCAACATTCCGTATGGACTAATGAAAGAGAAAACAAGGCAATACATAAAGAAGATCACACAGAAAGCTCCTGATGAGCAGCTGCAATTCAAAGATAATACATTCAATTATACTCAAGAGGAATTTGAAGCTGCACAACCTGTTTGGAGAAGAAAATTTTTGGAGAAAAATCCTACTTTGCGGGTGCACTAGCAAGCAGCACCATATCTATTACAAGTAAACCCTTCATTTTGCCCAACACCCCATCATAGAGAAGCAAGAGATTTTTTGGACATGCAGAAGAATGGTGTGATCAATAAACAGTGGCTGAACTATCTGCTACTTCCAAGTCCACCTCATAACTATCTACCGATAGAGGATTACATGGTAAAAACCATCAAATTTTGGCTACACTATTACGCAACAGTCCCCGATTTAACCATCAAGATGACAAATAAAATCCTAAGTATGATACTTACAGTTTTGAGGGTGTTCAAGCACGCGGCTTATACATTTTTAAATTTCATTGGTATTAATCAGGGCACCGATATCCTCATTTTTTATTTGTCTGTTATGCCTAGCCGACCCACAATAATGGCATATTATTCTAGGCTCATGTTTTTACCAAGTACATATATGCAAACATTCGAAGAAGCCTTTTTCACAGGGTTTTTTTAAAGTGATTCAGAAATTTTCTTAAAGATGTCATCCAACTTGAATGCCAAATTAGTGGCATATGAGCTAAGCTTCTTCGCTGACCACAGACAGCCACCACATGACGGTCTAAAAGCAGAAGAGTGGAAGCAACTCATGATACGTCAAGCTAACCTGCTAAATGAAACAGAGCAAAGAGTGTACAGAACATACTCCCGTCGACTTCCAAAGCCTGTCGGGGACGACAGAGTTCAGAAGGGGGGTAGTGTTGAGGGAGAGTCAAGAAAAAAGAAGAAAAGAAGAAGACAAAGAAAGAAGCTTCACTAAAAGATCATATTGAAGATATATCTCTGCAAGAAGCCCTGCAGGGGTGCGATACGCATCTCTGCACAGAGCCCCGCAGGGGCACACATCAAGGAAAAGCATGTAGATGGGAAGGAGGAACCAAGGCCAGGAAGTATCCATGAAGAAGTGCAAGAAGATATCTAGCGGTTCCAGAATCCCAAGAAGGTGCTTCAACCTCTTGATCTTTGGAAGGTCAAGATCAAAGGTTGAAGAACTACACCTTCATACCTTCCACTGGTGGCGTGCATGGCAGCCCGACTTAACACAGCAACCCAGATTTAAGGAGCAATTGCAAAATGATCCACGGGTTGCGGGCGATGAAAAGAAAATAACAGGCAAAACGAATGCATCAGGCCCAGAGGATGTAAAAGAAGAATCAAGAACATGGCCATTAAAACGTAATGCCAGTCTGACAAGGATGCAAAACTGACCAAGAGGTGCATGCGAAACATAAGCGACAGACAAGTAACGCCTGTCACGGGATGACAGAGACAAAGAGGGGGAGAGTGTTGCAGAGCTAAGAGGAGCACAAGGCAGAGAAAGAGGGCCCCAAAATTTTTCTGATTTGGACACTTTATTTTTTGTATTATAACCATTTTTGTAACATATTTTCTTTGTAAATGCACTAGAGGAGTCCTCTAGATGCATACCCATGGATATTAGTAGCTTACCCATGTAAATTAGTAGGAAATTAACCTTTTAGTGAATAAAGTGCCGGTCTCTTGTGTGAAAGGACCATTTTTAGGGCACATGTATATAAGTCAATTTGTGACTCTTTGTAGAGACTTTTTGCCATTGTGAGAATCAAGAGCACCGAATTTCGAATTTGTGTCTTCTCTTCTCTGTATCTTCTTCTTTGTGAGCTTATATGCATGTGTGTTGCTTGCAAAGAGTGTTAGGAAGTGTTCTCTATCCATGAAAGTGTTTGTTTATGATTGTTAAGGTGTGTGTGAAGTGTGGGAAGTGCTGAAGTGTAGGAACATCATTCCCACGACTCAGTATTTTGCTCATAACTTGAAGTAAAAGCGTCAGAATTGAGTGAAAATGCCACCATTGGATGCGTCTTTGCGAGAGCTTCAAAATGCATATGCTATTGCTATATTTGGAGTTCGAAGTTGAGAGAAAAGCTCAATTTATTTTTTATTGCTGCTCCAAGTATTGTGACACCTTAACTGACAGTTGAAGCTTGTTTGGAATAGTCTTAGCCTTGTTTGCACTCTTTGGGAAGCTCATTTGCATTGATCGTCATTTGAATGCATGTCTTCATACACTCGGCTAGGTTTTGATACTCCTCAGATTGATAAATAAAGCATGAATCCCTACTATATGCACTTGAGGGAGATTGAGGTATAGTCTCTTTCTCCACAAGTCCCTAGGTTGGATCTTAGGTACACAATGTCCATCACCATCTTATGCTTCATATATCAGGTCCATATATCAAGTTGTGGCCATATATCAGGTTGTGGCCACTCGAGCTTTAAAAGAGAATCTACCTTATTCATCTCTAACCTGCCAAAATCATTTGATGAAGAGGGTGCAACATATGTGTAAAAGAAAAATCTCTCACATAATAGCTGAGCAAGATGGGGTTGTGGAAAGACTATCGACCCAACATCTACATGCAATGCTTGGAAAGTACCTGTAAGACTATGAAGTGGTTGTTCTTCCACCAAGGTAGAAGGAAATATGTCTGCAACAAAAAACTACACAACTTAACAAGATATATTAAGAAATTTGAACAAAAGCCAATGAGTAATAGTTACAGTTGATAGGATATCTCATTTTGTTTGAGTTTTCCAATTTCATGCTTGACATTGTGAAAACATGTTGTACAATGGAGATAGTTTCACCATTTTTGAGCTTTTTGAAGCCTAATAATTTCCCTTTCCAATGAAGATCCAAGTTTCCACGATCTCTTACATAATGAGGATAAACACTAGAGGGTTGCATGTACACCCATGCACCTTTGCAGAACTCATGTCCTAACCAAATTCCTTCTATAGCCTTGATATTGTGACATTCTATCACGATAACCTCATCTTTTGGACGTCTATGAGATTTAGGTTTTTCCACTGGATTTAAGGCTATGGAAGTGATAGTAGGAATTAAAAGAAGAAGATGCATAGAGAAAGAAATGGAGATGCAGGAGCTGGGATGGTTTGCTAGGAAGAAAAAGTAGTGGGAAGAGATGACTTTTTGGGACCTAGGTATGAAAATGTGAGGTTTTGGAGGGAGAAAGTTGTATTTTGAGTTATTTTTGAAAAAGTCACTTTTTTCAGGTCAGTTCATGCATGGATTTTGATTTAGGAGTCAAAAATAGCAATTTTGATCCTAAAAAGTGGTTGGGGGCCATTAAATGCTGTTATGATGAGTTTTATAATTTTTTGAAATTTTGGAATTTTGGGCCCAGATAATTTATGAGATTTCTTTCTCTCTCTAGAGGCAAAACCTAAACATAGGGGAATCCTATCCCCTCATCTCTTTAAGCTAGTGATTTATAGGTTATAGATTGTGTCCACCACCCTCCTCTCATTGGTCCATCACTAATCACTCCTTAATCCAAAAGGCCCATGCAAGGTTCATTTTTTTCCCTAATGTTGTGATCAATGGATTCTCATAGTCAATTGTTCATGTTGTGTAGTGCAATTGAGCACTTCTCGAGGGTGACAGTCAAAATGAAGGAATGTCTTTCATAACCCAATCTTGAGATTTTTTTTTTCTCAATGTGCTAGTCGGTCATGAAAAATTCATGGCAACAACACATTACAAATCATATGTGTTGAGTCTTTCTTCTTGGAATTTGACATTGATTTTTTGTCAGCTTTTTGATTCAAATAGATTCCCAGTAATGAGAGTGTTTCCTCAACCTCTCTAGTGATTGTTTGGGTACCCGATATGGCCTCTTGTTCACGAGGATGGGATGTATGACTCAAAATGGTAGGAAAGATGGATCAAGCTAGTTATTATATTGGCTATGTTTTTGGATGATTTTTTGCCTTTATCTTCAAAGTCAGCTAGCTTACATCGACTGGGGTGAGTCATTGTAGGTTTTGCCCTTGAGGTCCTTCGTGATGAACAAGAACATCATGGAACTCGCCAAGTCACACTCGATCTTTTGCGAGGTGAGTGGGCTCTCCAGACGGCTCTCTCATCTACAAGAAAAACTACAAAAGGTGAGTGTGTGCTCTAGTTAGCCGCCTCCTTCATGCTTATCGACCATTAGGGGAAAAAATGAACCTTGCATGGAAATAAGCAATTCTTCATGGCAATATGTAAACTAGGCACCATAATTTCATAGGAGCGATGGCTTCCATACCATAAACTAACTTGAAAGGTGTAAATCTAGTTTAAACTTTGTACAAGGTATGGTAATCCCATAGAATCGAGGGTAAATAATGTTCCTACTTAGTTGGATATTCAAGAAGAAGCTTTTGAAGCATTGTAAGTAAAACCTTATTAATACTTTCCGCCAAACCATTTACTCGAGGATAGTATGGGGAACTAAACTTATGCTCATTATAGAAATAATCAATGATATAATTAATAAGGTGGTTTAGAAAATGAGCACCGCGGTTAGAAAGTAATTCTAGTGGGAGTCTAAAACAAGGAAATAATTCAGTGATTAAAATTGTAGCAACACTACCAGTTGTTGAATGTCTCAAAATCCGAGCTTTTGCCCATCTAGTGCAATAATCAACATAGGTTAAGATGAAGATTTTACCTGAATTGGCTAGAGGAAGAATAGGACCAATAAACTCCAAACCCCATTGTGTACCTAAGTCATAGAGCCTTAGGGACTTGTATCAACTAAGACTGTACCTCAATCACCCCACAAGTGCATATACTGGTGGATTAATACACATTTAATTATCAATCCATGAAATTAGGCATATCAAGTAAGTGTATGAAGATGTGTGCGCACATGAGGGTATGTGAAGTGATAATACTACAATGCATGTAACTCAGTTCAGCTACCTCTTCTACTCCTTAATCCTTTAAAAATGCATGTTGCGATACTTGTAAGAGTAGTAAGCACAAATTTGGACTTTTCTCTCAACTCCCAACTCCAAATATGGTCAATGGCAGGTTCGTTACGAAGCTCTCAATGAGACATATCTAAACATAATCCGAGCATTAGTCAAATCTGACAAACGTGCTTCAAGTTATGAGCAAAATAGTAATATCTGGGAAACACTACTTGAGCCCCATGACCTACCAAGCTTCACCCATGCATTATAGTCACGAAAACAAGAGGGGATGGGGTAGACAACACTCCTAGGCACACATTTCAAGCATGAAACACACACTCAAGCTCTTGGAGAAGAAGATACTCGGCAAAGAAGAGGCAAATTTGAAAATTCTACTTGATTACTCACAATGGAAAAAAGTCCTTACAAAGAGCCATCAAGTGACTTATATACATGTGCCCTAAAAATGGTCCTTTCACACAAGAGACCAGCACTTTTACTAAGAAATACTAAATTCCTACTATTTTACAAGGCCTATGTTACAATATTTGGGATTTATGCATCTAGAGGAGTCCTCTAGTGCATTTAGATGGCTCATGATGTCTTTCATAGAAATTTGAAGAAGAAAAATTGTGCTTAAATTTGAAAATTTTTGGGGCCTGCTTTTCTTTGCTTCTTTCCTCTGCAACACTCTCCCCCTCTTTGTCTCTATCATCCCTTGATAGGCTTTTCTTCTTGTCTTGTTGGATCTAGTTCTTGATTGTCCTGATGACATATTTGTAGTGGTCCACCACGAGCAACTGTGGAGGCCTTAATGGTTTAGAGGTAGTTTATAGTTCTTTAATTATTTTCCAACAGTCAAGGAGCTGATCATAACTCGGGGTGCTACAAGCTTCTTCTTCTTCCTTGTGTTGTTCGAGTGCTTCCGTAGACGTCTAACTCCAACAGGGCACTGATGATGTGAGTAGGGATGTCATAGCTATTTTTCCGAGCTATGTATGATAAAGTTTAATTCTGATACTTCTTGTTGAGGACAAAAATAGAATTTGACGATGCACTTTTTATTTTGTTTTTGTTTTTGTTTAATTTATATTTTTCATATATATATATATATATATATATATATATATATATATATATATATATATATATATATATATGTGTGTGTGTGTGTGTGTGTGTGTGTGTGTGTGTGTAAGTATTATTATTTTTAAAATTTTTTATTATTATTCCTTTTTGTTAATTAATTAATTTAGTCTTTAATTATATATATATATATATATATATATATATATATATATATATATATATATATATATATATATATATATATATATATATATATATATATATATATATATATATATATATATATATATATATACATAACTTAAATATTGACTATTTTTTGTGTGTCTCATTTTGTATTGGTTTTCTTTCTTGTTTGTATTTTTCATGTCTTATATTGATCTTAAGTCTCTTGGTTTTTGTTGTTGTTTTTTCCAATGTGTATGTGTTTGTGTTCTATATCTTGAGTTCATAAGTTTGGATAACTCTGAACTTATGAAGGTATATATAATGCTCATATGTGGTCAAAATACTCACGAGCATATAATAGTATTTGGGTGAACAACGATCCAGACTGGGAGGTACTTGCTTTTGAAATCCATAGGTGCAATACTCCGAAGTTGATGCCATCATTTACTTTAGACTCATTGGCCACCAAATTTTTGAAAGTGACATAACTCCAATATTAGTTCGAATGTGTTTGAATAAGACCTTCTTGGGACAATTTGGTATCATGAACATCCAAATGTACACAATTGATGAAATCAAATCAGTTAATGAAAATATTACACTTTGCTATATTCCTTTGCTTTTGTCTCATGAAATTATTTTGTATATCATATTTGAAAGTTGTCTAGAATGTCATTGTCTTATGGAAATTTTCTAGACATAGTTTGAGTGTATATGACATTCATTGTGCAATCCATGGCATTGGGAGGCAAAAAAAAGTGCCACCATAGAAATGCAAGAGAAGGGCATGCAAAACATTTGCACATCCTTCTCTTGCCTTTTTGTAGCATATCTTTGTTTTGCCTTCCCATGCCTTATATGAACATAATGAAGAATATGGGCACATTGCATGGATCTTTTCATCACAATGACAAATGTCTTGAAAGTGTTTTTGATATGAGATTTTAGAGATCTTTGGTTCATCTTTGTCATAAGATACAATTTGATCCCATGATTTGTATGTATATGATACTCAGTGTGTGATTCATGGCATAGGCAGGCCAAAAAAGTTCCTACCATAGAAATGCAAGAAAAGCCCTTGTAACCAATTTGTAGAGCCCTATCCCAGTTTTCTGTGGCATGGCTAGTTTTGGCCTTCTTATGCCATTTAAGGAAATGTAAAGATATATGGGCATATCAAACAGATGTTTCAAACATTTTTTAGGCATCATAATGGCTAAGTGATCCCAAGTGAATTTAAAATTGAGTGCACAAGCTATCTATGGAAAGCACTACCCTATGTGATCCCAAACATTTTTTTAAAGGGAAAAAAAGATCCAGCCATAGAAATGTGAGAGAAGCCACTCCAAAACATTTGGAGTGGCTTCTCTTTCATTTTTGTGGTTGGGCCTCTTTTAGCCTATAAACCATGGTACAATGATCCTAGTGACATACTTTGTGGTAGCTTTCCAATACTCTATGATGCAAAGAAGAGAATGTAAAAAAATCATTGAGATATGTGAGATTACAATAGAAAACGACATGGAAAGCGATAACAGATAGAATAATGCAGAAAAAATGCATGTTTCATTCAAAGTAGTTAGAATTACAAAACATATCTTGAATGAAGAGATCAATTTACAACTTTTAGCTATGATGACCCCTTATCCTCTTAGCTAAGTTTATGTCTTTGGGTTATATGGTAACCCTTTTTAGCATGGATGGCAAATAGGTTGGAATCCTCTAGCATTGATATCAAATATGCTTTGGCTACCTCTTCTAAAGCTTCTAAAGCTAGAGCTTGGATCCTTAATTCCACACAATATCTTTGTAGCTCTTCTTTAACCACCCTTGCAAAAGGTCTTCTAGGTGTGGTGTCTTAGTTGGGGTGGTCTATGACAGGGTTTGAAGACCTTATTTTTTATGTTGCACATGTCTTGAGCTTTCTCCTTTTTCTAAATTTTGTTGTTAGCTTTGCTCCCTCTGTTCATCATTTGGTATAGCTCCTTGATTCATTGGTAGCATCTTACTAGCTATGTTCACTATATGATTTGATGGTATTTCTTTGTTTACCCATGGTGGCTCTATGTGACTCTCCTCACTTGGCTTTGAAGCTTGTGAAAGAGTTCTACATTGTATTAAATCATCCTCTCAAGACTCATCAAAATACTGAGATAGAAGTACCTTTCTTTGAGCACGCTCCTTCATCCTTTTCATCATTGGCTTTCTTGGGTGATGGAGGCTCATTATATGATGATGGTGGTGATTGTGGTTGATTTGTAGCCAGTTGCCTAGATTGTCTATGTGCCACTTCTTGTTCATGCGATTGTTCACTTTGGGAGTTATTCCACTTGTTTCGTGATGGGACATGGAGCGTGATACAATATGTGGTCTTTTATGGGGATTCATCCATGTTAATCGCTGAGTGTCTTACATGTGGCTAGGAAAGTGAATGGGATCCTTCCTATCAGCTTGCTTTGTTTGTGTCATCCTCTATAGTGCTAGAATGTTGAAACGAGACAATGAGTCTCTTGTTATAAATTTTCACTTAAAAAGGTTCTGTTCACATTTGAATGGACAAAAATAGTTAAATTTTTCTCCTTAAAAAGGTGCAAACTAGAGGAGTGTATTGGGAACCTTATGATTTATCAGAAAAATGCCATGGATTAAATGACTTCACTTGAAAGACAAACCCTCTTGTGTTCTTGTAGCCCGCCATGGAGCATGATGTAAAGGTCCTAATGTTGAATTCCATTTTCCACTAACCATGTTGTGTTGATTAATTCTTGTTGCTTTTGCAATTTCTGACTCTTCAGCTTGTTCCACAGCATATGTCCTTGAAAATGTAGTACAATAAAACCAATTAAACATCTCTTCCATATAGCTTGATTACATTGCACCACCACCATGTCATATGTTTTTGAAGTAAACACCTCTATCCTTGTAGTGTGACTTCTCCATTCCTTGTGTTCTAAAAATCTCCAATGATCCATATGGATGCATGAAAAATGCTCCATGTGTAAATAAAATATATTGGAACATTGTAAGTATGTATAATAAGCTCTTATAAAAGAAATGAAAGATTAAGAAAGCATAAAATATAATGTGTAATATTGCTCTTTCCTCAAGATAAGATGAAATGCTTTGTGAAATCCATTAATGTATCGTGAAATAATTGAGGCTCATTTTTTTTGGAGCTAGTAAGACTCATTAAGCCTACCAAATTATCTAAGCATGACCAAAACTTCTTTTGCCCATTAATAAGATCAACTTGAGAATCATTATTAGTTGTGATCATGCATAAGTTTTTCTATAGCTCCCCACAATTATTATTTTTAGGGATAATAAGGAGCCAAAATAACTATGCGAGTACATCAAGCGAAGGAGACAAGCAAACCATGATTGCCATGAAGCATGAGTACAACAACCCAAGAAGTGATGATAAAAAATGGTCTATAGATTCAGGTTGCAGCAATCATATGACATGCCATGGAGATTTATTCACAAATTTACAAGCTCCAAGTGGAAAAGGATGTGTGGAAACCGATGATGAAACTCAACACACAATTGAGCATGTTGGAGAAATCAAGCTTGGATACAAGAAGGTATTGACTAATGTTCTTCATGTTCCTACTATTGCAAAGAATTTTATTTCAGTAGGACAAATGATAGAGAAAGGATATCATGTTATCCTCAATGAAAAAGGCTACTTTATAAAGAATCCAAAAGAAGGATTCAAGGTCGTTGCTCAAGGAAGGAAAGAAGGTAGGATGTCCACTTTGGACATTCAACAACCACATGGAAAGGTGATGTATATTCAGCTTGGAAACAAAAGGATTGTTGAAATCGATTTGTGGCAGAAAGGGTTTCCGCATATCAACATTCCCAAGCTCAAGGACATGAGCAACCATGAAGTGGTAAGAGGTCTTCCAAGATTCAATGATGCTGGTCTGTATGAGTTTTGTGAAGCATGCCATCTAGGAAAGGAAACCCAACAACAATTCAAGAAGTGCAACTATGTTGCAAGGAATGTCCTCGACTTGATACACATGGATGTATGGGGACCATCACAACAACCATACTAGTATGGTTGTTTATTTGACGAAAAAAGTGCTCAATGGCTGAACTGCATAATTTAACTCCCAAGGAGGTTTATTTCAGTAAGAAACCTGACCTTACACATCTCAAAGTTTTTGGATGTGTGTGTTATGTTCACATACCTCAAGAACTAATGACAAAGATGGAGGCAAAGTTAGAAAAATGTATTTTCATTGGATATTCATCGGAGCAAAAGGATATAGGTGCTACAATATAGTGACAAAGGAGCTGCAAGTCTCATGAGATGTGGTATTTGATGAGCTAAGACCATGGTTTGGAGAAAAAGCGAAAGAGAAGCTTATGAAGATGATGGCAAGACTAGATTTGTGTTATATTGTTGGAGTTCTTTATCAATTTATGCAAACTCCCACAAATGAACATTTAAATTCAGCCAAATGAGTGCTAAGATATGTGAACCACACAGTCAATCATGCCTTGTTTTATAGATATGATGAAGAAATGTAGGTGAAGGGCTTTAGTGATGCTGATTGGGCTGGTTCAAAGGAAGACATAACATCCACTTGAGGTTATGTATTCATGATAGGCATCAAACCTATCACATGGAGCTCGAACAAGCAACCTACTACTACACTATCATCTATAGACGCTGAATATAGAGGATTAGCCTTTGCAACTTGTGAAGCTCTGTGGATTAAGAAGCTCTTGGCTAGTCTTGATGTGCAGGTAAAGACCATTCCAGACAACATGTCAAGCATTCACTTGACAAACAATCCAATGTTTCATGCACAAACTAAGCACATAGAAGTGTATTATCATTATGTTTGAGAAAAAGTTTTGAGCAAGGATGTGGATATAAAGTTCATTAGAACTAATGAATAGGTTGTAGACATGTTTACAAAGTCCTTAGATGCTTCTAAGCTAAATCGGTTCAAGGATGAAATTAAGTTGCAGGATATGGCTAAGGGGGAGTGTTAAAAATAAAGAAGCAAGATCATATATATTTCACAAAAAGAATTTTCTTCAAAAAGAAGGAAAATACAAAAATGAGAAATGAAAGCATTTACTTTAGCAAGTAGTGGAGGCAAAAAGAGAATCAATCAAAAGAGAATCAAATCCAAAGACTGAACCAGAAGAGGAGTGGTTCCTCAAAGTAGTGGAGTTATGGAGAAGAGCTCTCAAACTCATCATGCGAGCTCGTTGTCACTTGTCTATAAAATGTTGAAGAAACACTCACGAATTTGACAAGCAAACAGGCATAAAAGGAAAAAGAAAAAGAGAAGCAGAATCAGAGAAAATCAAAAGCCTTAGTGGAGGGACAAATCCACGACCGTTGTGTATAGTACAGAATCTCCCAGGATCAGAGTCCGTTACATCGAATCAAACTGTACAAAGAGAGAACGTGCAAAGGAATAATAGAAGGGAAGTGCGAACAAGAACGTGCATAAGAAGAGCGTGCAGTATAAATAAGAGCACATATAGAAGAAGACATAGATGAGATATAGAGAAGGAAGACAGAGAGCTTTAGTTAAGAAGAACACGCCAGAGATCGCGTATGTAGAAGAAGACGCCAGAGATCGTGTATGTAGAAGAAGACGCCAGAGATCGCGTATGTATAGATGAATAACAGAAGAGTGAGATATCGGGTATTCATCTGAGAGAGAGATGGTAATAAGAAACTACTCAGTATAGGAGAGTTTCTGTAGCTTGAGCAAGAAGAGGCCAAGCTCACTTGTACACATCTTCTCTAATAGAAAACACATGTTCATGTGGATGTTCGTGCGTACTGTTTGTATGCGGAAGAAACAGAGTATGTTTACGTTACAATTAAAGTTAGTTAACAGTTAACATTTTCTCAGTAAACGCATTTTCGGTCAGTTGCAGTTCTTACTGTAAACGTGTTTTTCCGGTAGAAGAACGAAGTAGATCTCGCAGAGTAATGCGAAGTTTTGTGTGAGAGATAGCTCATTCTGTAGCTAGACATCTCTACTTTTAGTTGATCAAGCTTTCCGGTGGAAAAGATATCTACACACAGTACAAAGTCTGACCGGAAAAAGGTCATCTGAACTAGTGGAGTTTTTCCTTAAACTTCAGAAAGTGTTCAGTAAGTTAAGAAAGCTTTTGCGTCACTTCCTTACTTCATGTATGTTCACTTGAAGTAATTATAAACAGAATTGAAGTTCATTCCGGTACAATTCCGGTACGATTACGGTGACAGTCCAGTGATAGTCTGGTGAAATTTCGGTGAAATTTTTCAGTGAATTTTGAGCGCAGTCTTATATGTTGAGCGCTAGACTTTGCTAAGCTATTGATTGGTTACAGAGTTGTTCTGAATCACTCTAGCTTAGCTCTTCTTGGGCGTGGCGGTTTCCGCAAGGTTTAGCCTTCGTCGCGTCGTCAAGGAGTGGTATCAGAGTAAAGGAAGTATACCACACATCCGCAACAGTGGTATCAGAGCTAGGCATATCTAATCAGAGCCCAGAGTATTCACCATCATTGGAAACAAAGCCGGTAGAGCCAGAACGAGAAAGATTCTGAAGAGCAGAAAGATTCTCAAAAACTCACCGGAAGTAACAGAAACAAGAAGATTATGGCAGACCACGTTACTATTGATAACTTGGACAGAGATAATTATCCCGCATGGGTAATGCGCATGGAAGCCTTACTTATGAGTAAGGACTTAATGATGTATGTGACCGGAGAAGAAAAGAAGCCGACTTTCGAAGATGATAGTCAACCAGAAAAAGAAGAATTAGAAGCCTTGAAGCTGTGGCAGAAAAAAGATGCAATGGCAAGAGCCTACATCTATAATACCGTTACAGACCATCTACTACCACACATTAGAGGACTGGAGAAAGCAGAGGACATATGGAGTGCATTGGAAGATCATTTCCAAAATACTACGCAAGCCAGGAAGGCTAGTTTATGGTCCGAATTTACGACATTCAAAAAGAAGTCAAGTCAAAGCATAAGTGACTACGTCACTAAAATGAAGGATCTAGCAAATAGTCTTGGATCCATAAATGAAGAAGTCGAAGATCATAGATTGATAGCACAAGTGCTCACAGGTTTGAGAGGAGATGAAAGATGGAAACCCTTCGTACTATCAACTGAACTTTCTTTAAATCATTTTGTGCCAGATTTAAATCAGTTGCTTGGTTTGATGCTCACATATGAGCAAGACCTGAAAGGAGATGCAGATAAAAGACAAAGCTCTGCAATGTATATGAAGAACAAAAAGAAAGACAAAGGTAAGACAAAAGATGAAGAAGAGTCGAGCTCTCAGGCCTATTACGCAAGAGTTAAAGGCACTGGCAGAGGAAGAGCAAGAGGTTTTGGAAGAGGAAGAAGTAGCCAGAATACCAACAAGAAGGCTTGCTGGATCTGTGGACTCAGTAATCATTTGGCTCATGATTGCTGGCACAATCAACAAGGATCAAATCAAAATCAAAACAGTAATAACAGAGGCAGAAGTGGAAGATATCAAAGAGGTAGACAAAATCAAAGAGGAGGCTATGGTAGAGGTGGAGTGAGAAGTTGGGGACAGAATCAATCCTACAACACCACCTACAACAACTACGCAAACGACACGCAGAATGAAAGTCATACATCGTTGATGATGAACTCTATCAGCACATCAGAAAATGAAGACCTAAAGGTATTCTACATTGATTCTGGATGCTCTAATCATTTGTCAGGAAATATAGAACTAATGTCAGAACTAGAAAAAGGTAGTTCTAGTCACACTGTTCAAACAGGTGACAATACGAGACATAGCGTACACTCAATTGGAAAAGTGAAATGCAAGAGTGGAGCAGATTTGCTAACCAATGTTTTGTATGTTCCAACAATACCGAAAAATTTGATTAGCATGGGACAGATAGTTGAGAAAGGTTTTCAGGTCAGATTTACAAATAAAGGCGTATTTGTAGAAGATCTCGAGAACGGATACAATCAAATCGTCTCTGGTAAGAAAGAAGGCAGACTCTTTACTTTAAGAGTACAAGGGAACATTGGCCAAGCGTTGCTCACACATGGAGAAAAGGTAATTACAGAACTTGATCTCTGGCATAAGAGATTGGGTCATTTCAATGAAAAAGGAATTAAATCTATGATAACGAATCAGTCAGTATTGGGATTACCAAATATACAGAATCAACATATGATTCACAAGTGTGAAGCATGTCAGATGGGAAAAGCCCACAGGTTACCTTTCCAGAAGAAAGGATTCAAACATGATGAAGTACTCGAGCTTATTCATACAGATGTGTGGGGGCCAACGAAAGAAGGATCAATCAGCGGATCAAGGTACTATGTTTTATTCATTGATGATGCAACAAGGTGGATAACTCTTTATGTTTTGAAAGAGAAATCAGAAGTATTTGGAGCTTTCAGGCATTTTCATGCATATGTTGAAAGACTTACCGGACGAAAACTTAAAAGACTGAGGTCTGATGGAGGGGGAGAATACTTCTCCCGAGAAATCAATGACTATCTTTGGAATGCAGGTATTAAGAGAGAAATAACCTGTAGATATACACCACAACAAAATGGAGTAGCAGAAAGAAGGAACCGAGTTCTAGTTGAATTTGCACGAGCCATGCTAAACGAAAAGGATTGTCCAAATTATCTTTGGGCTGAAGTTGTAAACACAGCTACATACTTGGTAAACAGATTACCATGTACAACATTGGAAGGAATGACCCCTTATGAAGCTTGGTGGGGAAAGAAGCCAACACTTGATCACTGCAAAGTGTTTGGATCAGTAGCATATGCTTATGTACCGTCTCAACTCAGACATAAGCTTGAACCGAAAGCAGAGAAATATGTATTCGTCGGATATGATGAAAAGCAGATGGGTTACAGGTTATGGAATCCTCTAACCAAACAATTTACTGTGTCCAGAGATGTTACATTTGATGAACAGAAAAGCTGGTATGCAGATCAAAGTCATACGACTGAAGAATTCGAAGAAGAAATAAAAAGAAGAGAGAAAGGGAAATCAATTGTTCAGGTAAACAGAGATGAAAATCATATGCAGGCAAGTACGTCCAGGAACGGATCAGGTATGAGAAATGAAGATGATTCGAGATTTGATGAAGAAGTGCATTCAGATACACATGAAGAATTTGAACCAAGAAGGTCGAATAGGAATAGAAGACAACCAGAAAGGTACTCGTATGATACTTCATACATAACTCAGAAAGACTATGCATATATGGTCAAAGATGATGAAGAACCACAGAGCTATGATGAAGCAAAAGGCAAGAAGCAATGGGAAGAAGCAATGAAAGAAGAAATCAACGCACTGGAGGAGAACAAGACATGGGAACTTGTTCCGAAACCAAATGGTAAGAAAGTAATCGGAAATAAATGGGTTTTCAAAATAAAGAAATTTGCAGATGGAAGGATAGCCAGACACAAAGCAAGGCTGGTGGTCAAAGGCTATGCCCAGAAGCATGGCATAGATTATGATGAGACGTTTAGTCCGGTGGCAAGGATGTCAACCATAAGAACAGTAATTGCTGTAGCTGCATCAAAAGGGTGGAAGCTAAGTCAGCTAGATATAAAGAACGCATTTCTGAATGGATACATTTCTGATGAAGTGTACATGGAACAACCTGAAGGGTTCGAAAGTTCCGGATACCCAAATTTTGTCTGTAAGTTAAGAAAAGCACTTTATGGACTGAAGCAAGCTCCAAGAGCTTGGAATTACAGACTTGTGAAATATCTAAACGAACTTGGATACCAAAGTTTGAAGGCAGACGCAAGTCTACTCATAAAAAGAACAGAAGAAGGAATGATCTACATTTGTATTTATGTAGAAGACTTAATAATCACAGGAACATCAGATGAAGGGATTACAGAAGTTAAAAGATTACTCGAAAGAGAGTTCAAGATCAGTGACCTAGGAAAGTTGTCATACTTTCTAGGAATGGAAATCACATACACAGATCATGGTGTATATGTGTCACAAGAAAGGTATCTCCTAAACTTACTAAAGAAGTTTAATATGGAGAATTTCATAGAAGCTTCAACACCGCTTGAAGTAAATCATAAACTCAGTAGATACAGTGGAGCAGAGTTTAAAGATATGAATAAATATCAGTCATTAGTAGGAAGTTTAATTTATGCTACGCTAACGAGACCGGATCTTAGTTATGCAGTGGGAGTTCTCTCACAATTTATGCATTGTCTGACAGATCAACATTGGGTTGTAGGACAAAGAGTTCTTAGATACATCAAAAGAACTATAAAAGAAGGATTATATTATCCTTTTACGTCGGATATAAAGCTCAGAGCATACAATGACTCAGACTGGGCTGGAAGTCAAGATGACAGAAGATCAACACACGGGTATATGATATACCTAGGAGATAAGCTGGTAAGCTGGTGTTCGAAGAAGCAACACACAGTAGCATTATCGTCAACAGAAGCCGAATATAAAGGACTTGTAGAAGCAGCTAAAGAATTGATATGGATGCAGACCTTGTTCAAAAGCATGGGTATTGATCAAGGTATACCTATCATACATGGAGATAATATGAGTTCGTTATATCTTGCAGCAAACCCAGTATTTCATGCAAGAACAAAGCACATAGAGATTCAGTATCATTTCCTGAGGGAAAAGGTAATGGAGAAAGAGTTAGAAATTGTATACACTCCGACAAAGGATCAGATTGCAGATATGTTGACAAAGAGTTTGGATGGAACAAAGACAAATAGATTCAAAGAGATGGCAGGTATAAAAGAAATAAAGATATATGAAAGATCAGAAGATGTCAAATTAGTGATTGAGGGGGAGCTATTGAAGAAACACTCACGAATTTGACAAGCAAACAGGCATAAAAGGAAAAAGAAAAAGAGAAGCAGAATCAGAGAAAATCAAAAGCCTTAGTGGAGGGACAAATCCACGACCGTTGTGTACAGTATAGAATCTCCTAGGATCAGAGTCTGTTACACCGAATGAAACTGTACAAAGAGAGAACGTGCAAAGGAATAATAGAAGGGAAGTGCGAACAAGAACGTGCATAAGAAGAGCGCGCAGTATAAATAAGAGCACATATAGAAGAAGACATAGATGAGATATAGAGAAGGAAGACGGAGAGCTTTAGTTAAGAAGAAGACGCCAAAGATCGAGTATGTAGAAGAAGATGCCAGAGATCGCGTATGTAGAAGAAGACGCCAGAGATCGCGTATGTATAGATGAATAACAGAAGCCTGAGATATCGGGTATTCATCTGAGAGAGAGATGGTAATAAGAAACTACTCAGTATAGGAGAGTTTTTGTAGCTTGAGCAAGAAGAGGCCAAGCTCACTTGTACACATCTTCTCTAATAGAAAACACATGTTCATGTGGATGTTCGTGCGTACTGTTTGTATGCGGAAGAAACAGAGTATGTTTACGTTACAATTAAAGTTAGTTAACAGTTAACATTTTCTCAGTAAACGCATTTTCGGTCAGTTGCAGTTCTTAATGTAAACGTGTTTTTCCGGTAGAAGAATGAAGTAGATCTCGCAGAGTAATGTGAAGTTTTGTGTGAGAGATAGCTCATTCTGTAGCTAGACATCTCTACTTTTAGTTGATCAAGCTTTCCGGTGGAAAAGATATCTACACACAGTACAAAGTCTGACCGGAAAAAGGTCGTCTGAACTAGTGGAGTTTTTCCTTAAACTTCAGAAAGTGTTTAGTAAGTTAAGAAAGCTTTTGCCTCACTTCCTTACTTCATGTATGTTCACTTGAAGTAATTATAAACAGAATTGAAGTTCATTCCGGTACAATTCCAGTACGATTACGATGACAGTCCAGTGACAGTCTGGTGAAATTTCGGTGAAATTTTTCAGTGAATTTTGAGCGTAGTCTTATATGTTGAGCGCTAGACTTTGCTAAGGTATTGATTGATTATAGACGTGTTCTGAATCACTCTAGCTTAGCTCTTCTTGGGTGTGGCGGTTTCCGCAAGGTTCAACCTTCGTCGCGTCGTCAAGGAGTGGTATCAGAGTAAAGGAAGTATACCACACATCCGCAACATAAAAGAGGCAAGGGAGGATACTCAAGAACAAAGGAAGACGGCCCTAAAGTCCCCTTGTCGGTAGTTTATTTGGCTTTAGTCATTTTGTTTTCTACAGTCTCACAGACTATGTCCAACCGCATACCGTTTTCTGGGTAGCCTGATTGTGAGAGTCATATGTCGCAATGTATGTATCCATTTTTAGAGTTTAAATATTCATTGGAAAGCTTGTTTATGTCCTCTAGCTAAAAGAGTTTTGTAGATTCACCATGCTCTGTGAGCTATTCAGTTTTAAGTGAAGTCTAGTTTTTAGCCTAACTGAATGGACAAGTAGCCTATTTTGAGGCAAAAACGTTCCAAACCAAAACTTCTCCAAATTGAGTGTTTGATAGCTCATTCGAAAGTTATTAGTATCTAGTTTGAGTGACCAAAGTTTCAAGTTCGTTTTGGTTTTCAATTGAAAAACATTTTCATTCTAAGGTTCAGCTGTAGGTAAAAGTCTTGATCTTGAGAAGGTCTTCTAAACTTTTTGTTGTACATGGGAGAGGGATTCTCCAACATAGTAAGCCTAAAAGAAAGCCTACTCTAGTTTATTAAAAAGTGCTCTGTTAAATGCACTTTTTTCTATTTAAAAACAATAAAATTAGGCTTCATCTCTCTCTAAAAGAAGAGAGAGAGAGGAGCCTAGTAAGCCTAAAAGAAATCCTACTCTAGCTTATTAAAAAGTGTCCTATTAAATGCACTTTTTCCTATTTTGAAAAAATAGAATTAGGTTTAAGCCCGAAGAATTAGGGATCCTCACAAGGCCCATGCAAGGTTCATTTTTCCCTAATGTGTTAGAAACCATGGCTTTTCCTACCATGTTAAATGGCTTTCCCTTCTAGTATTTGTTGGTGGATTTAGCAAGCCTAAGTGTGTTGTTAAGGCTGAAGGATTACACAGATAACTTGTCATCTCACATAGAGACCTACATGTGAAACTATGTTAGTCAATATCA
Source organism: Ceratopteris richardii (assembly GCA_020310875.1). Classification (NCBI taxonomy): domain Eukaryota; kingdom Viridiplantae; phylum Streptophyta; class Polypodiopsida; order Polypodiales; family Pteridaceae; genus Ceratopteris; species Ceratopteris richardii. The sequence continues at coordinate 36,321,264 of CM035442.1, read as the reverse complement.
TTGTATTTATCTTGGATAAAGGTAAATGTAGAAAAAAGAAAGAGTCTCATGAAGATAGGAAGCTAGACCCACGAATTTATGTGGTAGGAAGAATCAAATTAAGTCATCCCTAAAGTCTAAGGCTACTTTTAGGTGAGAAGATTCAAAATTCGAATCAAAGCAATGTGCATAAATACACATGATTTTAGTTGTGGGATAAGAAATCAGCTTTGAGAGGATTTGGGCTACTTTAGTGAGCATACATTGAGCTCACATCATGTATGTGTAGCCTACTACAGTCTCTCTATATCATATGTGTGATATCATTCATATTTTGATACATTTCATTAAGTACATCTTTGTCTACTAGTAACTCCAACATCTTCATCATTATAGTGAGATTGTGGGATAAATGTCTATACTTATACTCATCCATTTGATATACTTTAACTTGGAATAGTTAGATTAAAGTGTCTAGTATTCTTATATCAATTTTCATCAAGTTTGGTTTAGTACATCTTGGGATATGGAGCAAAGAAGATGATTGTGTCTACATATCTTCTAGATCTTGAAAAGTTTGGATGATCCCCTAACTTGCTAGATTTATTTCTCCTTGTATGGCGTAGCTAAATTTATGAAATAAATTTCTTTAGTTAGCTAGAAACTTTCGTTAGATGTGTGAAAAAGCTCCCTACTCAATTCGTAGCAGGTTGTGACCTTTAAGCATAACACTGAGATCTTATCTTCCCAAAATAGAAGGTTCTTCTCATTTCTTGCACATAAAAGTTATCTATTTTGATGCAATCATTTGAGAATGATTCTCCAAACGACTTGGTGGTTCTATATGCACCATTTTGAAGATAATAAAGTATATTAAGCATCCTTGAAGTTAGATTGGTAGGTGTAGAGTAGGTTTCTTGTAGCAGCACCTCATCTGTGGAATTATCACACCATCTCCTCACAATATTATTGCTTTCTCCTTAATTTCTTGGCACCCTTTCCATTGCTATTTCATGGCACAACCTTTGGTTTTTTCCCTTCGAATGGATGATATGCTCCATTGCATGATTGGAATAGTTTCTATGAGTTTTCCTTCGTTCTTTTTGCAAATAAACAACATCCCTACCTAGAAAGGGTGTAAGATCATTTCAACAAAAAGAACATTCTGATTTGAAATCATGGGAAGAGTTTCAAAAGTATGAAAACCTTTTCTTCTTCATCAATCTTGCATTGAAAAAAGGCGAATTGAGTGCACAAGTTTTCTTGTCTATTAATGAGTCCTAAAAGTGTGCATCACCTTGCCATAAGAGTCCATAGAGTTGCATCTTGAGTGTCGCCTTTGAATGCTTTGCCGATATCTTTTGTGCATGCATTGATAAAGAATCTTCATCTATAAAATGAAAGTAATCATTATTCAAGCTAGAGATGAGTACTACCATGATTATCTTATCCCTTTGTCCAAAAGGTAAGTCTTTTTTTTTTATATATTTCGGTAGTGATGTGTGTGAACACACTTAAGACCATCATAGCATTTTTCTCCCTCTTTAGGAGGCTTTTCTTGCCCCACTTGTATATATGCCTATAACCCTAATGGGTCACTTATCTTTGTACATTCACTTGGTAATACATTCTATATCATGTTGTGATCGAAGCTTCTTTTCTTCCTTGTGTTGATCATGTGCTTCCATAGACCTTAAGCTCCATCAATTGGTATCAGAGTAGGTCCCCACTTCATATAGGGTATCATTGAAACCCCTCTATTCACAGTCTCAAAATTGCATGAAAATTGGTGAGCATACTCAAGGCAATTAAAAGTTCAAAAAGACTTTCCTATGTGGCATTGAAATTTTGATCTAACCTCATTTTGGTGCTATTGCAATGACTATGCAAGTAATTTTATCCCTTTGTGTCAAACATATATACAAGTTTTGATTTGCTAGTACAAGCGGCTCAAAGTCTTCACATTTAGTAGAGCTCAACAAGACGTTTTTGTTCAGATTTTTGAGATATTATCAATTATCAGCATTGAGGTATTTAGTCACCATCAATGTTTGAAAGCAAAAATTTATTCCATATGTTGGTTGTTGGAGATAAGTTGGATGGTACTACTTATCCATTGTGGGCATATATGATGTGTCGTGTATTGGTAGCAAAAAGGTTGTGAAATATTGTGTAGGGTGTTGAAAAATGTCCTACTACATGTGCAAATACAGTTACTGAAGGTGATACAAATGACATTGAAGATGGTGATCTTCATTTCCCTGGTCTTGTTGAAGTTCTTATTGCACCTAGTGCAGAGAAACTTTGTTGGGATGGCAGAGATGCTCACACACATGCATTAATAGCTTTGTCAATCAAACATGTCATTATCCCTCACATTCACTCCTATATGATAGGAAAGGGTTCTTGGCATACAGTTACAACTTAATACTAGGAAAGAAATGAGGCTCATGTTGCTTACCTTCAAAAACAATTGGAGAGTGAGCACATGAATGCAAGCGATTCTATGGACCATTCTTTGACAAAGATCAAAGATTTGAAAAAGTAGTTGATTTTTGCTGATAAAATCTTTCTAGTCAATTCACTTTTATAGACTGCTCTTAATGGTCTTCTAGATTCATATCTAAGTTTCACTTCTACTCTTCAATTGATGATGAAAGGAAATCCAAATACCTTAATATTTGAGGAGTTAGTCTCTGTTTTGTTCCACGAATCAATCCAAGTAGAATATGTCAATTATGCATGTTGTAGATCAAGCTTTCTTAAATAATGAGAAGGGAAAAGGTAAATGGAGCTCATCTACTAGTCAGTAGAAATCTGATAATGATACACAATCAAAGAAGGAAGACAAAGATAACAAGAAAATAGAAAAGTGAAAATATTTTTGCAAATATTGTAAGACAAATGATCATGTCATAAAGAGTTTTCCTAAACTAGCTACCAAAAGAGGCAAAGAAAAAAGAGGCTAGAACATCTTCTCATGAGTAGTGTATGTTTGTAGCAAACTCAAATGTTTGGTACCTTGATAGTGAGCAACCAAGAATATTGCCTTGCAGTGTAGTCTCTTCAATTCACTTGAGCCTACCCGTACAGAGAATACTATCACATGTGCTAACAACTCCTCTTATCCTGTAATGGGAGTTGGTAAGATCATTCTGACTAGTGTTGATGGAAGTTGCTTCACATTGTTATATATTCCAAGGATCGAGAAACATTTAGTCTCAGTTTCAACATAAGCCAAGATTGGCTTGGTTGTCAAATTTGTTGATGATAGATGTACAATTCATGGCCTCTCAAATGGTGATGCTATTATTTCTTCTGTCATTTTATCTTTGATGCAAAATGTTGGCATGGATGCTTTAGTCATTGAATTTTTATAGTTTGCTTTGCCTGCAAAAATTTGAAATGGTGTCCTACATATCCAAACTTGAGGCACCTTGTAAACATGTTTGCGAAGGCTATATTTTGGGCTAAATGTGGCATTCCTCCTTCCCAAAAGATGGTTCTTTTTAGTTGCTCATAAATTGTAGTGTGTTCATAGTCATGTTAGTGCTTCTATATAGAAACCTTCATTTATGAACTACCTTTAGTTAATGAATTTTATTGATGAACTCTCCAGACATGAATGGGTGTATCCATTGAGAGCAAAGTGCAAAGTGTTTATATGTGCTTCAAATAGTTCTTGTTTATGATTGAAAATCTATCAACATGTAAATTAGTCACCCTCTATTTTGATCAAGGGAGGATATATGTCATTTGATTTTAATGCATTTTTGGGTGAGGGTGGGATAAAACACCAATGTATAGTGCCACATACACCTCAACAAAATGGATTTGCTAAAAGAAAGAATATGTCTCTCATGTAAATGGTGAGGTGTATGGTTAAAAGTCGGACTTTATCACATAGCTTGTGGCTTGAAGTTTTTATGTGTGCAACATATGTACTTAATAGATGTCCTGTCAAATCATTGCAATCGATCACTCCATATGAGGCTTGGAATGGTCACAAACCATATGTTTCCTTTATGTTTTTCGTTGTTTGGCATATGCATTAATGTCTGAACAACAACACAGTAAATTTGATGATGAAACATTAAAATATATTTTTGTTGGGTATAGTTTTGAAACCAAAGGCTATCATCTTTACCATCCACATACTAAATGCATTTTGGTTAACCGTGATGTTGTTTTTGTAAAAGATGCAATTCAACCACTACTTTCATGTACCAAGGAGGCATCAGTTAGCTCAAAGGATATGTATGACACTTTGTTTGCCTCTTTTACAAGTGGACAATCAAGTGCTGGTCCAAATGAGGTAATTTCTTAGAATTTATAGGTTCCACATGATTATGTAGATCATTCCACTTTTGATGCAAATTTACATGATACACTTGTTGATGAGAGGGTTGACATAGAAGAGGCTAAAACTATGCCAAAATGGCTAGTATAGCTTTGAGAGATAGAAAACTAGATGCATATTAGTTATATCATACCCGTTCAAGCTCTCATAGTGCTTCCTTTTCATTAGATTGCTTTGCAATGGCTCCCTCTAGTATTGTGATTGGAATGAGCATGTTTCTTTTGATGAAGCATAAAATTGGATGGCTGGTGTGCAGTCAAAATATGATGCTATTATAAAGAATGGTACTTGGTTTTATGTGATTTGCCTCCAGGAAAAAAGTCCATTGGGACTAAATGGGTGAACTAGCTGAAACATAAGCCTAAAGGAACAATTGATAGGTATATGATTATGCTCAAGAGAGAGGTATTCATTTCGATGAGGCCTTCACTATTGCATGCATGTTGAATTACCACTATTCTTAGTAGTTTTTCCACTTGCAGCTCATCATGGTTAGAATGCACATTAGTTGGACATTAAAGTGGCATTTTTAGATGGTGATTTACATGAAGAAATGTATATATTTCAGCCCCATGGTTTTGTGCAGAATGGGAATGAAAACAAAGTATGTAGGCTGACGAAGGCATTATATGGTTTCAAGCAAGCACCATGTGGCTGAAGAAGCATTATGTGGTTTGAAGCAAGCACCATGTGCTTGGTATGAGAAGATACATGCTTAATTTCTCTTACATGGTTGTTTGAACAATCCAATTGAGAGCACCTTATATGTGAAGCATGCAAAAGTTGCACTTTTGATCATTGTTGTACATGTTGATAACATGGTGCTCACTTATCCTTTGTTGAATTGAAAGCTGATTTTCATGTCTCTTTTGAGATGTCAAAATTGGGGCATTCACATCATTATTTGGGGATTCATTTTTTGCAAGTTGATGGAGGAATAGCTTTGTGTCAAATAATATTTATTGACACATTATTCCAATGTTTTGGCTTTGAAGCACTACAAGAAATGACTCTCTCTAACAATGGATGACATGACACAATTTCGTCGCTCTGTTATTGCATGTTCCATCATATACAACATCATGCACATATCATCACTTAATTGAGGCTCATATCAACATTCATTATAAGGGTGTGAATGGCGTTTGTATAGAGTTGCTTATGTGATACCATTGCATATGCAACACTACAAAAGTGTTGCACATGTGATGACATGGCATAGCGAAGCTTATGTGATGCCTGTTACACTTATGTGTTCCTCGAGTAGCTTTGATGTGAACCTTTTCCCTATACATGGGCACTTTTTACTCTAGTGCTGGCTAGAGGTTTTTTTCCCATGTTACCACATACATGATTCACTCATATATGTTGGTACTCTGTACTTAGAGATATTATTCAACTCTTACTTCAGTTCAATTCATCGTCAATAGAGAGAGCTATTCCAACCCTCCATCTTCTCAGTGTGTCTTGTTGCATTTGTGCTCCTTATTTGTGCTTCTCGTGTGTCTCTCACACTTGTGCACACACCCAACAATGGTATTAGAGCAGGTTCAACTCCTTCTCAAGTTTTATTTTTTTGCATCCCGGTGCATGTGCACTTTTAATAGTGCAAATTGACTTCAGAGCATAGAATAGTGAATTTCAATAGGCAAGAAACATTTCCATCAATTGTACTGGGGTTTTACCCCCATTTCAAAGCCATTTGTGTAGTCAAAATTGCTATTAAAGTGATGGTTTGTGAGCTGAAATTTCAGCATTCATTTCAGCTTTCATCGAAGTAAAGATTTTGTCACATTCTTGTTCTTTGGTGAAATGGCGGGCAACAATGACTTGTTTCGCATGCTTCAATCTAAAGATAAGCTTGATGGGACCAATTATCCAATGTGTTCTTACATGACAAAGCATGTTCTTATTGTAAAACAACTTTGGAACATAGTGGCAAATGTAGATCGAAGACCTGTAGGTTCTTTTACTTCACAATCTACTATCATGGATGGAGCTTCTTCTTCAAGTATAGTGGTTTCTCCTTTTCCACCTACATAGGAGCCACTTAGATGGGATGGAAAAGATGCTCAAGTTCATGCATTGGTTGCGCTTTCTGTGAAGCATCATATAGTTCCACATATTCGGTCATGTTCTACATCAAGACAAGCATGGGACACTCTTGCTTCTTTGTATGTCATGTGTAATGAAGCACGTGTTGCATACTTGAGGAAGCAACTTGAGGATGTATGTATGAATGAAAATGATTTGGTGGATGTGTATGTGACATGCATCAAAGACTTGAAAGAGCAATTGATAAACATAGATGAGATTATTCCGGATGCATCACTCATTTCTACATTGATGAAAGGATTACTGGAATCTTTTCAAAGCTTTGCTACTACACTCTGTTTGGTTGTAAAAGGGAATCCTAATATGTATGCATTTGATGAGATTGTGTCTCTTCTTTTGCAAGAAAAGCAATCTAGAGTGAATAGGAGTGGTTTGATTGAGGGAATGCAAGCACTTGGTATCTCACAAAATGGGAAAAGCAAGTGTGGTTCAACTTTGGGTTCATCAAAACAAAAGCCTCAACCTTCCGCTTCCACTCATTCCTCTAATGATGCTGATTTTCAAAAGAAGAAGAGATGAAAATATGGCCGAAAATTTGGTCATACTATTGATGAGTGTAGAAAGCTTGCTAAGCACAATGAAAAGAAGAAAGAATCTGGCATGTCTATTGCTGAAAATTCAGCAAATGCAAAGAATTATGAAGCCAACATGGCTCAATATTTTTGGGCATGTGTTGTTACATGCAATTATGATGCACCTTTGCATTCTAAATGTATGGTTGTGAGTGAGGCTGATTTGGATTGGTTCTTTGATAATGATGCTTCAAAGCACATAACTTCATGCAAAATGTTTTTTACATCTTTGAAAGATGAACCCAAAGGAGCACATGTGGTGTGTGCAAACAATGCCTCTTATCTTATCATTGGAGTAGGAGAAATTAAGCTTATAGTTGCAAATGGAGTTGTGATTCTCTTGAAAAATGCATTATATGTGCCCAGTATCAAGAAGAACTTAATTTCAGTTCTGTTAATTGCCAAAGCTGAACTTTATGTACACTTTGTTGATGATAAGTGTATGGTTAATGATTTCAGCAATGGTGACATTACCGTGATATTCGATACATTATGTAATGGTTTGTATCACATGGATACATAAAAGAGGGCTACCTTTTCAAATGCCTTGGTTGATCATACTTTTTCCATGGTTTAAATGGAGCTTTGGCATGCTCGTTTTGGTCACTTGAACTTCAATAGTTTGCTTTACTTGCGAAAGAAGGACATGGTTATTGGTTTGCCAACACTTGAGTCCATTGAAAAGCATGCATATGAAGGTTTGCATTCATGGAAAGATGCATCGTGCTTCTTTTCCAAAAGATAGTCATACACACACTACAATAAAATTGCAGCTTGTTCATAGTGATGTATGTGGTTCCATCAAGACTCCATCTTTTGGGAAGCATGTATATTTTTTCACCTCTATTGATGATGCTACTTGACATACATTGGTGTATCCTATGAAATCAAAGAATGAGGTATTTTCTTGCTTCAAAGCATTTTTAGCTATGGTTGAAAATTTTTCTTCACAAAAGCATTTGACTCTACGCACGGATCGTGGTGGTGAATACATGTCACATGAGTTTGATGCTTTTCTTTGTGAAAGAGGTATTTCACACGAATGTACGGTGCCATATACACCTCAGCAAGATGGTGTCGTTGAACATAAAAATAGAAATCTCCTTGAAATGGCATGATGTATGGTTAGATGAAAGCAAGCATCAAATTCAGCACATGTATGATGTACATGTTGATGTATTACATAATGAACGCATGTCTATCAAGAGTGCACAATCTATGCCAAAGTGGCTGAAACAAACTTTGGAGGAGAGAAAATTGAGTGCAACTTAACTTGGTAGAACAAGATAAAGCTCTCGCCATGCATCAAGTAACTTTGTGGATTATTCTCTTATTGCAATAGTATGTAATGAAGAGCGACTTACTTTTGAAGATGCATGTGACGATCCACACTGGATGAGTGCTATGGAATTAGAAATGGATTTCATACATAGGAATGGTACTTGGGAGTTATGTGAATTGCCAAAAAGGAAAAAATGCCATTGGTACAAAGTGGGTTTACAAGATTAAGAGAAAGTCTGATGGTTGCATTGATCACTACAAAGCTAGATTGGTTGCCAAAGGATATGCGCAACAATATGGCATTGACTATGAGGACATTCACCTACTTCATGCATGACTACCATTCATAGCATGGTTGCATTAGCTACCCATCGAGGTTGGAAAGTGCATTAGTTGGACATAAAAATAGCCTTCTTGAATGGTGATTTGCAAGAAGAGGTCTATGTGAAGCAACCTCTTGGATTTTCTATGGAAGGGAAAGAGCATATGGTTTGTCACCTGCATAAAGCTTTGTATGGTCTCAAGCAAGCTCCACGTGCATGTTATGAAAAAATCCATAAGCACTTGATTGGTCTTGGATTCACATGTATTCCAACTGAAAGCACACTCTATGTATGCAAATATCAGGGCTGATCTTACAGTGTTTGTTCGTTATGTCGATGAAATACTCTTGATTGGGTCATGTGATGCAAAAATTAACATTCTTATGGCTGATTTGCAGCATACTTTTGATGTCACTTATCTTGTTCTTTTGAGCTACTATCTTGGCATCTAGCTTGTATCCATTGAGGGGGGAATTGTTATGGATCATGTAAAGTATGTTGAAAACCTATTTCAGCATTTTGACTTTGAAGATTGCAAGCTAGTTTCCACACTAGTTGAGACACGATTCAAGTTCTCAATTGAGGATTCCAGTGATGCATTTGACACTTCTCTTTATCAACAAGCTGTGGGATGTCTTATATATGCATGCAACACAAGGTTGAATATACAATATGCAGTTTCCCAATTGAGTCGATTTATCCATAGCCTTGGCACTAAGCATTGATAAGCGGTGAAATGTGTGTTTAGATATCTCAGATGCACTTTGAGCTTAGGTCTCTTTTATGGAAGAGATATTCAAATACTCGTTATGATAGTGATTGGGCTGCTTGCATGCTTTTATAGATAGTGATTGGGTTGGTTGTTATGGTACTCGTGTGTCCACTATTAGACACACACAAAAACACACATATATACATACACATATATACACACATATACACACATACACAAACATGCACATACATATACACATACACACACATATGCATAACACATACACACACACACCTGCACACACAATACAAATACTCACATACACATACAAACACATACACATACACACACATACTTATACACATACACATACAGATACACTTGCACATACACACACATAAACATATACATACACATAGGACATACACATGCATATGCACATGCACATGCACATGATTATGCACATGCACATGATTATGCACATGCACATGCACAAACATATCTACATGTGCATGCACATACACATGCATGTACACATACACACACATACTTATACACATACACATACACATACACACATACTTATACACATGCATATACACACATATACATACACATGCACAAACATAACTACATGCACATGCACATGGATGAACATGCACATGCACACACATACACATACACATACACACATATTTATACATATACACATACACATGCACATACACACATACACATCCACATGCACAAACATATCTACATGCACATACACATACACACATACTTATACACACAAACATGCACATACACACACATACACATATACATAAACATGCACAAACATATCTAAATGTTAGCCATCAGATGCTAAACTTTGTAAATAGTAATTCACTAAAACATCTCGCCGAAGAGGCAAACCACCAGATATAACTCTTCAAAATGAATATACATCGTTCTATACCAAACATGTCGGACAATCCAATCTGTTGTGCAGAGAGGAATGCTTTGCTAAATTGATCTATTGCTCTAGAGTCTACATTGTGATGTGTTGTGTAATAAGTTAAGTATCTGTCATGTTAAGTGCTCGTGATTAAGTAATTTGGGACCTGCGAAGTGTAGCATAGATAAGGGTGTTACTATGATTGATAGAGAAGTTAACTAAGTTTGGTGTGCCTAGTTGGGAGAAATATAGGGATTCAATTATTATTGGATTGTGCCACCCAAGAACCCCGTCAACTTGTCATGTTCCTTCATTGGACTGGATGTGCAAGATGTTAACACTGGCGATCCTGCTGGGGAGTGATTCTCATCATCTACATGTTGGTAACACATTTTGGTGAGATCTATCCAGAGTACGAAAGTGACAAAAACCTTGTCCAAGTGATTAGTGTGTTGGAGACCCTACAACATAAAACAAGCATAGTTATGGCCTCTAAAGGAAAGAGTGTAGCAAGTGGTAGTGTGACACCATAGTATTTCCTCATTTCCAATTTGCAAGAAACATCGGAGAAATCTTCGATGATGTTTGGTGATGTTCCATTGTCTAGTAGTAACTCAGAGTTTGGTGAAAGTCTGGTCCTTGATGGTGTTTCAAACGCTATCAAGGATCTGATTGCAAACAAAAAAACACAAACCATGAAGACTAAATCTACATCAAAAATTGTAGTTGACCATGAAAGTTACAAAAGAGCCAGTCTTGAAGCCGATCAGTATCAGAGAAGGTTGAAGAATGCCGATTGAATGACATATTGCAACGACATTTCCATAATTCTATAGTACTCGAAATGTATTGCACTCAAAAGATTTAGAACCTATTCAACCACTCAATTTGCAACTACCACAAGGTTTACCCTTAGTTACTCATCAAGCTTCTCCCACTAACTCTGGTTCCAAAGAAGTTAATGGACACACGTGAATACTTCACTCCTAAAGCAACGGAAGATTTACAAGATGGACAACATAATAGATAACATGGAGGACAAAGAAGGTAGTTTCCAGCTGATGTAACTTATGTTAAATTTAGAGGATTTCTAGGAGATGACCCTAATGCTCATGTCTGAACGTTCCAAATTAACAATCCAGATGATGATGAATACAAAGCCATAGTTTTCCAGTCAACACTGGTTAATGAAACATCGTGATGGTTGACAAAGTTTGATCTCGATCACTTCCAACATTATGATGACGTTCGAAACACTTTCGATTAAAAATGCTACAAACATTTTTTGATTTCCTATAGAACAATAGAAAAGAGACAAACCAAGGAGTGCACGAGTATGCCATCATCTTCTGCACTCACCTCCGACAGCTGTCACAGGCAAATGCCAACTTTCCAAATGATGTAATCACACAGTTGTTTATAAATGGGCTTAACCCATAATTACAATCGATCATGATAATCTGGTGTATTGGTGGTATGACATCAGATGCTATGATTTAGATGGCTTTGCATTTGGAACATAAAGTCGGCGTATTCAAATTTGTGTTTTAAGTTTATTTTTCATTCATGTACGGAATACTAATGATTTTTATTCATGTATGTAGATTCCAATGTATGATATTGATGATCTTCCACCATGCCATTCAAAGTTTCTAGTAAGACTTCCTTTTTTAGGAGCATCCATGAAGAGGCTACACAAAAGTGATCCTATATAATATGCAAGATTGAAATAACTATATTAAAAAGAAGAAAAACTATAGGATGTGTGTGATAATGATGGCATGGATGATTTTATCGAGGAAAAGTATCAAAATGACAATAAAAGAGTTGATATTTCTAAAAATGAAAAATATATTCAAGAAGAGTGTCTAAAGTAAATCTATGAAGGATGTCTTTTGATAAGACCAAGTGCAAACTTACTTATTCTCAATCTTCAAAATCATTTTGGATGGAATAATGTATTTTTCATCATTGTTAAGGTATATTATTTATTTTTCTTTCTATTTATATGTATACATGTTGGTAACAGTAAGGGTAGTCAAGGCTTGACTAGACAACAAAGCCACTAAAGGGAGTCAAAACAAATGGAGACCCAAGCAAGAGTAAGCAGGCAAAGGTAGCCAGGGCAGTCAAGACCTAACTAGATAGGGAAGCCACCAAAGGGAGTCAGAACAAAGGGAGAGCCAAGCAGGAGTAAGCAGGCAAAACAATCAATGCAGATCTAGCAAGTAGGCCACATAATTTTTCATAAAAAATACTTCCCAAATAGTGATTTTAGCCACTTCACACCATTGTAAATACCATTTTTGATTGTTCCTACTCCATTTTGTTCAAGTCAAGGAGTCATCGAGCTTGAGGAGTATTAGAAGTATCTATGTATCAATTTTCATAATTTTTAGAGCTTGTTTGAACCTCCAAAATAGCTTAGGAACCTAATTTTTAACTAGGCCAAACACTACGTCTAGACAGAGAAAAAGCTAGTCCAAAAACTATAAAAAGAGCTAGAGAGCTCATTTTTGGGGTTAGCTTGTTAGATTTTTGAGCTATTTTTTTAGTAATACAAAGAACTCCATTGTTCCTCTCTTTGTTCTTGCCTTGTGTGCACGTGTGTGTGTGTGCTTGTGTGCTTCTCACCCACGCACTTGTGCCATCACTTCCTCATAGTCATCATACTAGTCCTCATGTCTCCACAGATTGACAATTATGAGGTGGATCTCCTCACGTTGGTACTTGCCATTGTGTTAGAGTGACAGCGAATTTGGCACCGTTTTCGAGGAGAGAGCTTCGAGGACAAGCGTGTGATGGTAAGACGTAGATTTGTGATGTTGAAGTCATAGGTATCTCCTTCACTTTTCTCTATTTTCTTTTATTTTCTTCACCATCATCATCCTCACCATCTCCCTCCTCCATCTCCACCTTCATAAAAGTTTTACTTTTTTGGTCATATCACCTTCCCCACATGATTTCCCTCATTTCACTTGTGAGAGAGAGCAAGAGAGAGCTATGATGCTTGCTATTTTTGTGTGTTTTTGTGCATTTCTTGTAGGTTTTGGCTGTATCATCATCTCCAGCAACTTGCACAGGTATGAAAAAGCTCTACACAATCTCAGAGGCATGGACCTCTGTCCACCGCAATTGATGGAAATTTTGACTCTTTGGTAAAACTTCCCACATATTCACACTCTAGAGGCCATTGCACAACACTAATCCACAAAAAAATTCAAAAATTTGCATTTTCCCTATCCATCAGGATTGACAGCATTGATTGCGATTGATAGTGTCCATCATGAAGAATAGTCTATCCATCGCAATCGATAGACCCTGACGGACACCTTTATCCATCGTGATAGATGGTATCCATCACAACGGACACCCTATCCATCGCAATCGACACAATTTTGACAAGTAACAATGAAATTCGGTGAGAAACTAGTCCATCGCGACGTATAGAGGCTTGATTCACAAGAGATAATGTGAAAAGGTGAAAAAATTAGTCCATCATGATTGACAGCCCATGATGGACTACCTGTCCATCATGATTGATAGACATCCATCGTGATAGACAGATGTGCATCGCGACAGACATCCCTGTCCATTGCGATCGATAGAAAAATCAGGATCCACACCCCAAATCCGCAAGAAATCTATCCATCGCGAGGTATATGCCACGATTGACATAATATAATTCAAAAAATCCGAGAAATTTTTTCCATCACGATTGACACCCATCCATCGCGATCAACACCATCAATCATGACCGACATCCCTATCCATCGCGATTGACACCATCAATCACGATTGACACCTGTCCATCGCAATTGACATGCCATGACAGATAGCTCTATCCATATGCATTGATAGCCATATTGATCACGATTGACAGCCTATTTTGGTCAAATTTTTAGGGTTTTTAAGTTTTCAAATTTTGGTCAAAATTGAGCATAAATTTCAAGCAATTAGAGCACTGTGAGGCCCCTACACAAATAATTCGAGAAATCCTGTTTGCATGTTAGCCTCTTTTAACCCTGTTTTGAACCCCAAAACCCTGAGCTATCATAAGTTCTTCATACAAACTATGTTCCTAGTGAATCTAGGCTCGTTGGAGTTATAAATATGGTATTTTGAAGTCGACCTTCCATAGGGGTGAGAAATTTGAGGGATCTCTAAGGGAAATTTCTCATAAAGACAAGTAACAATTGGGTTTTTGGATTGCATGAATGGAAATGGTGTGGTAATTCTGTTAAGTTTAACTTTTGAGCTAAACTTGGAACTTCTACAGGTCTATTGAGAGCTCTTGGAGAAACCAAAGCAAGGTGCCATTGTGTGCAAGCTTGGGAACGTGCTTCCTGGGCATATAAGTGCACAAGGAGAAGCAACTTGAGGTTGGATCATTCTCAACCCCCGCTATAAATTTCTAGCTTCGTCTAAGTATGGATAGAGGTTTTGATTAATTAGGTCCACATTAAGCACGATCAAGTACAAGAACCCTAATTTCTCAAATGCAAGCATAAATACTTTAGTTCTGCAATAAACTCTAAGGTGAAAGCATATAAATCAAGCGATCAAATCTCAAGTGCGAACAACTTAAGTATTCCTCATGATGAAAACTATTGGACAAGAAAGTGACATCCTAAGGAAAATAAAAAGAACAAGGGACTTATATGAAAGAACTGTACAACAAGGTTGTACTAGGGAAATATGGGATAATCACCAAGGTTTATGAACCTTAGGTCAGGAAGATATCTAGGGAGAGATAGACAAAGCCTCATATCTTCTAAAGCTAGTGTCAATCATACTGCTAGGTCTTGGACACAACAATTGAGTGACTATCCATATGATGTAAATTCCAAAATGAGTGATTCAAAGATGACTTATAGCATGGAGAGGCATGTAGGAAGCTCAAGAGTGGCATACCTAGAGAAGCTAGAAGGACCTTACAAAACTCAACTGGAATATATTAGGACCAATCGACTAGGTGCTCGCATCTATGAGGACGATCTAAGAATATGTGTTGTCCAGATTAAAAACCCGGATCAACCCATTGGACTAGAACATCCAATAGTCAAATTTGAAAATGGTGCATACATAGACAAGGAAGGAACAATGTATGTAGTCACTATTCAACCAGATATGATAGATGAATTTGGCAATGTAATCTTGGAGGTTGAAATAAGTGACATAGAGCAAGGGAACATAGAAAAAGAGCCAAAAACCCCTCGAGGCAAATCAGTCCTAACTAGAATAATCACTGTAGAGTGGGTTACCTAGGACAATAAGAGCATAGACTTACTCTTAAACTAAGAGATAGATGAGGCTTTTTGGAGGCATAAACCTAACCAGCCTAATGAAATGGGAATGCTTACCATATATGAATTCAAAGATCTTGATACCCCATGCAAAATGACCTACTTAGACAATACTTCAGAGAGGGTCTTTGTAGTCTTAGAGCATGGTAGGCATGCCTACACTTGGAAGGGTGAATTTGTTTTTCCCCAACCAAGATCGAATGTCTCTTTTGGTCACCAAGGAGCTGGAACCTCCTAGGCTCATGGAACTCAAAGGGACAGGAGTAGAGATAGACCTAAGGTGAGCTTTGCAAACCCAATAGGAAGAGAAAGAACGAGAACAAAGACAAATAGAATGGAAAATGAGAGACATAGAGACCCAAGGAATCAAAGAAATGCAAACGAATTTTCCATGCCAAGTCTTAGAGAACACACGAGGACCTTAAGGCCTACACAACTGGCCAAATCTATGAAGAATTATTTTGATGGTACAGGAGACCCTTATGATCATGTGGCAGAATTTAGGCAAGTATTGAAGGTTGAACAAGTTCATGACATGTTCATGCAATACAATGCTTTTGGTCTAACACTCAAGAATACTACCTTAACTTGGTAACAACCATTACATGAGAGGAAATTCAAGAATATAGAACAGTTACTAGAAGCCTTCATTACAGAATTCTCCAAGAGTGGCATCAAACACAATACTTCCTCGTTGACACATATCTTCAAACAAACACCTTAGGAAATAGTGAGACTTGTAGGAAGAAGATTTAGGCAATACCTAGAGAGATGCCCCGTGCCAAAGTTACCCACACCAGCCAAACCAATGGCTTTATTCCTAGATGGATTGTTAATCACCAAATTGAGATCTTATGTGTACTTAAAAGACCTTAGATCCATAGAAGAGTGTGTATGCATGTGCATAGACGTTGAGGATAATCTCAGAGAGAAATTATAGCTTTCAAAAATCTATAAAGATTCAGATAGCTCTACTAGCCTCACTTCCAAAAAATCCTCATCTATTGAGGAACTCATACAGAAGGTAGCTCAAAAACTAGAAGTCTCTAGTAAACAGATACCTAGATTTTCCCTAGTAAAACGATGCATACCCATGGAGGAGACTATTGAAGATATATGTACAAGCTCATTTTCACATGAGGTATTCTTGGATAAATTTACCAAATATAAAGATAAAGGAAAAGAAGAGAAAAGAAAAAAAAGTATAGTCAAAATGTTGGAGTTAAACGTCTGCGAAAGCACACGAACAGCACAAGGAAGAAGAAGAAGCTTTGAGCACAACACACAATACTGAATGTATTACTAGAGAATGTAAATAGATGAGTAGCCCATTAGAGCAGTAGGCATATATACAAGCTGGGGGAAAAAACCTCCTAAAGAGGGAAAAAAGTGCCCCGACGGTCCTAGTGTGTTCACACACATCACTACCTAAATATATCAACAAATCCCCCCTGGGAGTGATGCGGTGAACAAGGAGCTGGCACTCATGTATAAGGAAGTTCCAAGATATGTGGAAATCACTCCACAAAAGGAAGTAAGCCCAAAGCTTTGCGGAAAGCTTCAAACTTCTCCCTAGTTAGAGCCTTCATGAAAAGGTCTGCAATGTTCTCTTGCGTGGGCACATATGCCAAGCTGATCTCCCAAGCAGAGAACATGTCCTTGACATAGTGATAATGCACCTCAATGTGCTTAGTGCGAGCATGGAACACAGGGTTCCTCGCAACTGCCAATGCGCTCTGACTGTCAGTGAAGATGGTGGTGGCAGAAGTCTGGCCAACACCCAAATCAGCCATAAGGCGTCTGAGCCACACACACTCAACAGTCACTATGAAAGCTGCCCTATACTCAGCCTCACAACTGGAAGTGGCCACAGTAGGTTGCTTCTTGCTCAACCAAGATATACATGAGCTACCAAGCATGAAGCAAAAGCCACTAGTGGACACATGAGTGTCATAGCAACCAACCCAATCAGAGTCAGAAAAAGCATGCAAATATGACGGTCGTGATCCCCCCTTGGGATAAAACAACCCAAGTAGCCGAGTACCACTCAAATAGCGAAAGATGCGCTTAACTACTTGCCAATGCTTGACTCCTAGGCAATGCATAAACCTGCTCATCTGTGAGACAACAAACTGAATATCTTGCTGAGTAATGCATAAGTAAATCAAGCATCCAACAAACTGTTGATAGAGAACAGCTTCAAATGCATCTCCAGCATCATGAAGACTTAAACATAAACCTGTCTCCATAGGGGAGCAATAGGCTTACAGTCTTCAAGGCCAAAACGCTGCAATAATGTGTCAATATATTTCGTTTGAAACAAAGCCATTCCACCATCAACTTGCATAAACTGAATGCCCAAATAGTGATGCAAATGCCCCAAATCAGACATCTCAAATGAGGGATGCAAATCAGCCTTAAAATCAGCAATATGCTTCTCAATAGGACGAGTGAGCAGCATGTCGTCAACATAGACAACAATGATCAGAAGCACATCATTAGCACGCTTAACATATAAGGTGCTTTCAGTTCGACTATTCGCAAAACCATGTGCAATCAAATAGGCATGTATCTTCTCATACCAAGCACGTTGTGCTTGCTTTAAACCATATAATGTCTTCTTTAACCTGCACACCTGGTTTTCATGTCCTTTCTGCAAAAAGCCATGGGGCTGAAAAACATACACTTCTTCATGCAAGTCACCATTCAGAAATGCAATTTTAATGTCCAACTGATGTACATTCCAACCATGATGGGCTGTAAGTGCACAAATGCTCCGAACAATAGTCATACGGCATGTAGGTGCAAAGGTCTCATCAAAATCAATGCCTCTTTCCTGCGCATAACCGTTTGCAACAAGCCTAGCCTTATACATGTCAATTGTACCATCAGGTTTACGCTTCAACTTGTATACCCACTTAGTGCCAATGGCCTTCTTGCCAGGAGGCAAGTCACATAAAGACCAAGTACCATTCTTCATTATTGCATCATATTCAGATTGCATAGCAGCCATCCAATTTTTTGAATTTTGTGCTTCATCAAACGAAACAAGCTCATTCTCATCAGAGAGACTAGATGCAGCCATAGCATAGCAATCTGATGCATTTGCTGTCATGCAAAGTCTGCACTAGCCATTTTGGCATAGTTTTTGCATGCTCAATATCAGCTCTCTCATCACGTAGTGCATCATGTAGATCTGCATCAGAAATGGAATGATATGCATCATCATATGAAACCTGCAAAGACTAAGAAGTTGCCTCATTAGGACCGTTTCTTACTCCAAGTCTGTCAACTTCCAAGGAGCATTTCTTAGTGCTCACCGAACCAAATCAAGAGTTCAATAGCTCATTGGAACCAGCTCAAGGTCTTCTACAAGCATACAAAATCTCAGAAGATTTCATTCAGCCATTTGGGAGAAATCCGCTTCGAAGTGCACACTGGTCTGTGTCTGCAGAGTTCCTAAAAAGTCGGGGGTAATCAGAATTTTGCTAAACTTATTTCTCAGTGTATGGTTTATCAATTTGAGTGATTCCACTTGTGCTTGGTAGCTTGTTAAGGTACTTTAATACTCCCAAAAGGAATTGATTCAATTTTAAGTGTGCTGGTCACACTGAGCATAACACTGAGCAGGTGTCATTACAGAAATAACAAGTTTTCTAGAATTTGTGAAGTGCAAAATTGTCTGTTTTGATTTGGTCATTACACAAATCATTTGCAAAGTACATATATGGTTTCTTTGTGTCAATTGGAAGCTAAGAAAGTGTACTAAGCATATCTGGAGACAAAGGAGGGCTGGTGTGAAGCAGGTTTTGCAGCATCAACTCATTTCTTGAGTGCATCCAAACATCACTCACAACAGTGGTATCAGAGCAAATAAACATGGGTGATGGATTTCCTTCATTCATTGACAAATTGGACAGGAACAACTATCAAGCTTGGTCATTGAGAATGAAGACCTATCTACAAGGAAGGAGCTTATTTGGATATATATCAGGAGATGAGGAATTGCCCTCATTCAAGACTAGAGGACTACCCACAAAGGATGAACATGAAAGACTCAACCAATGGTGTGCAAAGGATGCTTTGGCAAGGTCTTACCTTCTAAACTCTATATCTGACTTTCTTTTACCTCATGTAAGGAACTGTAAGACTTCCCAAGAGACTTGGGAAACCTTGTCAAACTATTTTTCTTCCAACACAAGGGCTAGGAAGAATCAATTATGGATTGAGTTCACAACCCTTAGGAAGCAGCCCAAGCAATCAGTCTCAGAGTATGTGACAAAGATCAAAGATGTGGCAGACCAATTAGCAAGCATTGGAGAGGAGATTGAAGAGGAGCAAATAGTTAGGCAAGTAACAAATGGACTCAAGGCAGATGATAAGTGGGAAAGTTTCACCACTGCAATGGACCTCTATATGGACATGCATACACCTGATCTCACAACACTCATGGGCCAACTATTTACACATGAAGCAAAGTTTACAAAGGCTGGAGATCAATCAAAAGGTAACAACCCCTCTGCTCTCTATACTGATAAGAAAGTTAAAGATAAAGGTAAAGGGAAGAAACAGGATGAAGAAGGTTCTACCTCCCAAGCTAATTATGCAGGGAAAGGTAGATCATCTAGAGGAAGAGGCAGAGGAGGTAAGTCAGGTAGGGGGAGACCCTACAACTCATCACCATGCAACATTTGTGGATTGTCTAATCATACCACAGATGAATGCTACAAGAACTACAAAAATCAGAGAGGAAGAGGGTACTCAAGAGGTGGATACTCTCAAGGGAGAGGCTGATTCAATCAACACCAAAGCTACAATGGGTACAACAATCAATACAACAAAAATTACAACAACAATCACAATGGTAATTACCAAGGTGGATTCAGAAATAGAAGAGACTACAACAACTACACAGAGGAGCAAGATGACTCCCTATTGATCATGAATATGACCTCCAAGGCAGGTACAAATGATGATCATTTATTTTATATTGACTCAGGATGTTCTAACCATGTAGCTGGCAATGTGGCACTACTTTCTGATTTGGAAGAGCCCAAGGGCAAACATCAGGTACAAACAGGTGATGACACTAAACATTCTGTTATTAAGATTGGAAATGTGAAGACATGTGATGGAAACCAGAATCTATTGAGCAGGGTACTCTATGTACCAACCATCACCAAGAATCTAATGAGTGTTGGTCAGATTGTGGAGAAAGGTTTGCAGGTTAGATTCACACAACATGGAGCATATGTGGAGGACCCGATGAAGTGTTTAATTGTTTCAAGAGGTATCTTGCACTTGTTGAAAATCAAACAGGAAGAAACTTGAAAAGGCTAAGGTCAGATGGTGGAGGAGAGTACTTCTCCAATGAGTTTGAAGATTTCTTGCAGGAAAGAGGCATCAAAAGGGAGATTACTACAAGGTACTCACCTGAACAAAATGGGGTAGCTGAAAGAAGGAATAGACTCATAGTAGAAACAGCTAGGTCTATGCTTAATGAGAAAAAGTTGTCAAATTATCTTTGGGCAGAGAGTGTATCCACTGCCACCTATCTCATCAATAGGTTGCCATCCAAATCACTTGATGGCATGACACCATATGAAGCTTGGCATGGTAAGAGACCCTCTCTGGATCATTGCAAAATCTTTGGTTGTGTAGCATATGTGCATATTCCCTCACAGGTAAGGGGAAAGCTAGACCCCAAGGCTGAAAAATGTATCTTCATTGGTTATGATTTGAACCAAAAGGGATACAGATTCTACAACCCAACAAACAAAGGTTTCAAGGTAAGCAGAGATGTCATTTTTTATGAGAATGACTCATGGTATGAGAATGAATGCAGGAAAGTGAGTCTACCCTATGACATGGAAGAAGATTTCCCAAAGCTTACCAAGGAGGAACCAATTCAGCAAGAAGATTCAAGCTCAGATGATGATGATACAATAAATCTTGAAGAGTTCAAGGCTTGGAAGTCCAAAGGGAAGATGAAGATGAAGCAACTAGAAGATAAACCAGAATCCTCAACACAAGCAATGAGGAGATCTCAGAGAGAAAAGGAGAAGCCTATCAGATTTGGGTATGACACATCACTTGTAACTAAACATTCTGTATATCTTGCAAAGGACTTGTTGAATGAAGAACCAGGTACTTATGAAGAAACAATTACCAAACCAGAATGGAAAGAAGCCATGGATGAAGAGATGGAAGCTCTCAAGGAAAGTGATACTTGGGACTTGGTACCCAAGAAAGACTCTATGAAAGTAATAGGATCCAGATGGATCTACAAACTAAAGAAGAATTCAGATGGAACAATAAACAGGTACAAAGCTAGGTTGGTAGCCAAGGGTTTTGCACAAACCCAAGGCATTGATTATGAGGAGACATTTTCTCCTGTGGCTAAAATGCCTACTATCAGAATTTTGGTGAGTGTAGCTGCATCCAAGAATTGGAATATGTACCAATTAGATGTCAAGAATGCTTTCTTGAATGGATGGATATCTGAAGAAGTCTACATGTCACAACCACCTGGCTATGAAGATCCAAAAAAGGTACATTATGTTTGTAAATTGAAGAAGGCTCTGTATGGTTTAAAGCAGGCACCTAGAGCATGGAATTACAGGTTGACAACCTATCTCCTAGATCAAGGATTTGTGTTGAGTAAAGCAGACACTTCTCTATTCATAAAGAGAAGTAGTACAGAGGTAATCTACTTATGTGTTTATGTTGATGACATCATCATTACAGGCAATGATGTCAATGGGATTAGACACATCAAAGGACAGATGATGAAAGAATTCAAGATTAGTGATCTTGGATTATTGAAATACTTCTTAGGTCTTGAGTTAGTCTACACCAACTCAGGTATATATATCACTCAAAAGAAGTATGTACAGGATATGGTTAAGAAGTTTGGCTTGCAGGATGCTAAGGTATCTACTACTCCAATGGAGGTCAACCTAAAGCTAAGTGCTCATGAAGGAGAAGAAGTCCAAGACATCACAGGGTATCAAAGTATGGTAGGTAGTTTGAACTATGCTACCTTGACAAGAATTGACATAGCATATGGAGTTAGTGTGCTTAGTCAATTCATGCACAAACCAAGGGTACCTCACCTAGAGGCAGCAAAGAAGATCTTGAAGTATCTGAAGGGAACTCAAAGTCATGGTTTGTACTTTCCATATACATCAGATATTGACATTAAAGTTTACTCAGATGCAGATTGGGCAGGATGCAAGGGTGATAGGAGAAGCACCTCAGGATATATTTGTTTTGCAGGAGATAAGCCTATTTCTTGGTCAGCCAAGAAGCAACCTACAGTGGCATTGTCATCTACTGAAGTAGAGTATAGAGGGCTTGCGAATGCCACTCAAGAAGCTATCTGGTTGAAGCTTCTATATACAGAACTAGGTCTACACACAAGACCACCAATCATCTTTGGAGACAACACTAGCTCTCTACACCTTGCAGCTAATCCAATATATCATGCGAGAACCAAACACATAGAGGTTCATTACCACTATGTGAGAGAGAATTTACTTAGCAAATAGATTCAATTGACTTATGTGTCTACTAATATGCAATGTGCAGATTTACTTACAAAGGCATTGGATGGAAACAAGTTATGCAGATTCAAATCCATGATAGGATTGCAGGATGTAATTGAAGATTGAAAGAGAAGACTTAAGCCAAAGTGTTGGGCTTGAGGGGGAGCTGTTGGTGCATATCAAGCCTTCACACATTGGCTTGAATACTTGGAAGATTTGGCTTGGAACCCTTGAAGGATATCTCTATGAGAAGCAAGAACCATAGGAACCTAGTCCTATGTGTTATTACTTTTTACTCATTGTAAAAGTCTATATGACTTGACATTTACTTGTAATCACTTTAATCATCTACCTACTTGATTGTATTCGTGGAAAAGTAGATGGCTTAGTGGAGAGAATATCTCCTTACTTTTAGAATAGAGAATATAGGAGATTTGAATTTGAATTCAAATTCAAATCTCAAACTCTTTCTCTTTAAAAGATACCATCAAAAAGTCGCGGTTAGTCCTGTCACTTCAGCTCATTCTCCGAGGCATTTTCTCATTGTAACTGTGTGTGTGGTAGTGCTACTCCATAGCCTACACCACCACTTCTCAATTAGCCATGCTTGGCATGCTAATGAGCTTGTATAATCATATCAATCAATAGATATATACACATTCATCATATCTGATTCTCTGTGTTTCTTACTCCAAGTCTGTCAACTTCCAAGGAGCATTTCTCAGTGCTCACTGAACCAAATCAAGAGTTCAATAGCTCATTGGAACCAGCTCAAGGTCTTCTACAAGCATACAAAATCTCAGAAGATTTCATTCAGCCATTTGGGAGAAATCCGCTTCGAAGTGCACACTGGTCTGTGTCTGCAGAGTTCCTAAAAAGTCGGGGGTAATCAGAATTTTGCTAAACTTATTTCTCAGTGTATGGTTTATCAATTTGAGTGATTCCACTTGTGATGGGTAGCTTGTTAAGGTACTTTAATACTCCCAAAAGGAATTGTTTCAATTTTAAGTGTGCTGGTCACACTGAGCATAACACTGAGCAGGTGTCATTACAGAAATAGCAAGTTTTCTAGAATTTGTGAAGTGCAAAATTGTCTGTTTTGATTTGGTCATTACACAAATCATTTGCAAAGTACATATATGGTTTCTTTGTGTCAATTGGAAGCTAAGCAAGTGTACTAAGCATATCTGGAGACAAAGGAGGGCTGGTGTGAAGCAGGTTTTGCAGCATCAACTCATTTCTTGAGTGCATCCAAACATCACTCACAACAGGCAGTAGTCAAGGTACACAAGGACTCACAAGACAAGGAAGTCAAAGAAGAGATTCAGAGCAAAGGGAAAGTACCAGCAGACAAAGTAGTCAACGAAGATCTGGCAAGTAGGCCGTCCAAAATTTTCCATGAAGTAATACTTCCTAAATAGTGAATTTCGTCACTCTACATCATTGTAAATACCATTTCACCTTTTTGTAACTCCATTTTGTGCAAGCCGAGGAGTCCCAAGCTTGAGGAGTATTAGAAGTAGCATCGTACCAATTTTCATAATTTTTAGACTTCGTTTGAGCCCCCAATTAGGCCCTAGAACCTAATTTTTAACTAGGCCGGACACTAAGTATGGACAGGGCAAAAAGCTAGTCAAAAACTATAAATAGAGCTAGAGAGCTCATTTTTGAGGTAGCTTGTAATAGATTTAAACTTGTATGAACATTTTGGAAGTAATCTAAAGAACTCCATTGTCTCCCTCTTTGTTCTTGCCTTGTGTGCATGTGTGTGTGTATGTGTGTGCATGTTTGTGTGCTTCTCACTCACGCACTTGTGCCTTCACTTGCTCGAGGTCATCATACCATCCTCATGTCTTCCCGGATTGACGTAATCGAATACCTGGATTGTTTTATCCCAAGTGGAGATCATTATTTCTTGATTTACATGCTTTTCTTGACTCAGACTAGGTTGTTTCTATGACACTCATGTGTCCACCAATGGTTTTTGCTTCATGCTTGGTAGGTCATGCATATCTTGGTTGAGCAAGAAGTAGCCTACAATGTCCACTTCTAGTTGTGAGGATGAGTATAGGGAAACTTTCACAATTACTATTGAGTGTGTGTGGCTCAAATGCCTTTTGGCATATTTGGGTGTTGGACAATCTTTTGGCATCACCATCTTCACTAATAGTCAAAGCACATTGATAGTTGCAAGGAACCCCATGCTCCATGCTCTCACAAAGCACATTGAGGTGCACTATCATTATGTCAGGGTTCGCTTCTTTGTTGGAGAGATAAATTTGGCTTATGTGCCCACACTAGATAATGGTGTAGACCTTTTCACAAAGGCTCTTCCTAGGGAAATGTTTGAATCTTTTCACAGCTTTGGGCTTAATTCCTCTCATGGATTGATCTCTTTCTGCATAGCTTGGCACTTCCTTATACATGAGTGCCAACTCTTTGTTCAAATGTATCACTCCTAAGGAGATTTGTTGATATATTTTGGTATTGATGTGTGCGAACACACTTAGGACCATCAAGCACATTTTTCCCTCTTTAGGAGGTTTTTTTCCTTGGCTTGTATATATGCCTATTACCCTAACGGGTCACTTATCTTTGTACATTCATGTCTAGATTAGCTTGTAGATCTACTTAGTGAATGAGTTTAATAATAAACACCAAAATCTCCAAATGTAAGGTTTTGGGAGGTCAATCACTTCTTAGGGGTGGGAATTTACACTACCAAATGGGCTTCTTGCTTTTGAATGTCCTAAGTCCTTTCCAAAGATTCCATGCATATGTCATGGTACATGATGAATAATCTTAAAACTATCTAGGGTCTTTGATTAATCACTTGAACTACTAGTAGGAACCATAATGTTTTGCCTATCATCTTTATATGAGCCTCCTCTAACAAAGAGGAAATCTTATCTAGTCCCACATCTTATCTCCTATATGCTAAGGGTCTCAAGAAACATGTATAAAAGTCTGGTAAGCTAATAGAAATCTAGGGCTCAATTCCATGTCATATTCATGCATATCCCTCTACTTATCCTTTTTCTCTCTAACCTCCTCATCATCTTACACGTACTTTGATTGTTGCACTTTCATTACACTAGTATCAAAACTTTGAACTCATATATTGATCTCTTTTGTTGTTTGTGTTGGTGGCAACAATGGTTGGATCTACAAACCTGAATAAGTATGGATCTTCATGTGCAACATCCTCATTTGCACATTAGAACGTCTTTGGGTATGTAGATACTCATGTACAAGTATCATTACAATGTGCATGTATGCATTCCTGAAGCAAGATGTATGTCATGAGTCACTTCTACTGATCTGGATCTATAATGCATATGTATACACATTCATAAACACACATGCACATAGAGGGAGGGAAATGCATGCAAGTGGAGGTGGATGTTTTTTAACTCAAAATTTTATATAGTTTTTCCCTTATGTTTGGTTTTTGTCACTTGTGATCTACCATCCATGAGTTTATTACACAAGCCTATGTAGGTGGATGTTTTTAAACTCAACATTTTATATAGTTTTTCCCTTATATTTGGTTTTGTCACGTGATCTATAATGCATATGTATACACATTCATATACACACATGCACATAGAGAGAGGGAAATGCATGCAAAAGGAGGTGTATGTTTTTGAACTCAACATTTTATATGGATTTTCCCTTATGATTGGTTTTTGTCACTCGTGATCTACCATCCATGAGTTTATTACACAAGCCTACATAGATAATTTGGGTTCGAATTTTCCCCAAGCTAAAACTTTGCAAAACGTGATGCAATTAGAAGCTTATTGGCCACACATGTCTATAGATGTTCATGCGTATTGCTCAAATTTCCAATCTTTTAGTGAAAGGCTAGGTGTTTTTGAGAAGGTATTACTCCTACTAGAAGAAAGGCTTCTTCCTAAAGAATATTATCTCATAGGAAACCAAATATATAAGAGAGGGAAAGACTATTTTTTGCGATTGTGCATACATGAAAGCAAATATTTCCCTATTCTAGAAATGGCTCATTTACAAGGTTCAAGAGGACATTTGTCTCCCCCCCAAAAATAGCAAAGCGTATACTTTTTGTTGGCTTATGGTGGCCTACATTGCACATTGATGCAAGAAGTTACATGGAAAGGTTTGACATATGTCGATGAACCATATATCGTTTCTGAAAACATCAAATTCCACTCATGCATATGATGAGCGATAAAGCATTTGCTAAGTGAGGAATTGATTTTGTTGGACTATTAGCTCACCAACAAAAGGCTCCCATGTAGAATATATTATAGTGGCAATAAAATATTTGACAAAGTGGGTAGAAACAAGAGCTACAAGACATTGTGATGCTCAGACCACTGCAAAATTTCTACCAAAGAGATTTTAACTAGATATGGCTTACCCATTGAAATAGTTAATAATCAAGAAACTCATTTTATAATTGAGTTATTAAACACCTATCAGAAGAGTTTCTTAAAGTGCATAATAAGTCAACTGTTGGAGTTAAACGTCTGCGGAAGCACGTGAATAGCACAAGGAAGAAGAAGAAGCTTGGAGCACAACACACAATATTGAATGTATTACTAGAGAATGTACAAAGATAAGTAGCCAATTAGGGCAATAGGTGTATATAGAAGCCGAGGGAAAAAAACCTCCTAAAGAGGGAAAAAAGTGCCCCGACAGTCCTAGTGTGTTCACACACATCACTACCTAAATATATCAATAAATCCCCCCTGGGAGTGATGCGGTGAACAAGGAGTTGGCACTCATGTATAAGGAAGTGCCAAGCTATGTGGAAATGACTCCACAAAAGGAAGTAAGCCCAAAGCTTTGCGGAAAGCTTCAAACTTCTCCCTAGGTAGAGCCTTCGTGAAAAGGTCTGCAATGTTCTCCTATGTGGGCACATATGCCAAGCTGATCTCCCTAGCAGAGAACCTCTCCCTGACATAGTGATAATGCACCTCAATGTGCTTAGTGCGAGCATGGAACACAGGGTTCCTCGCAACTGCCAATGTGCTCTGACTGTTAGTGAAGATGATGGAGGTAGAAGTCTGACCAACACCCAAATCAGCCACAAGGCATCTGAGCCACACACACTCGACAGTCGCTGTGAAAGCTGCCCTATACTCAGCCTCACAACTAGAAGTGGCCACAGTAGGCTGCTTATTGCTCAACCAAGATATACATGAGCTACCAAGCATGAAGCAAAAGCCACTAGTGGACACATGTGTGTCATAGAAACCAACCCAATCAAAGTCAGAAAAAGCATGCAAATCTGGCGGTAGTGATCCCCCCTTGGGATAAAACAACCCAAGTAGCCAAGTACTACTCAAATAGCGAAAGATGCGCTTAACTGCCTGCCAATGCTTGACTCCTGGGCGATGCATAAGCCTGCTCATCGGTGGGACAACAAACTTGAATATCTCGATGAGTAATGCATAAGTACATCAAGCATCTAACAACCTTCTGATAGAGAATAGCTTCAAATGCATCTCCAGCATCATGAAGGCTCAATCGTAAACCTATCTCCATAGGAGTGGCAATAGGCTTATAGTCTTCAAGGCCAAAATGATGCAATAATGTGTCAATATATTTCGTTTGACACAAAGCCATTTCACCATCAACTTGCATAAACTGAATGCCCAAATAGTGATGCAAATGCCCCAAATCAGACATCTCAAATGAGGCATGCAAATCAGCCTTAAAATCAGCAATATGCTTCTCAATAGGAACAATGAGTATCATGTCGTCAACATAGACAACAATGATCAGAAGCACATCATTAGCACGCTTAACATATAAGGTGCTTTCAACTGGATTGTTCTCGAAACCATGTGCAATCAGATAGGCATGTATCTTCTCATAATTTTAATGTCCAACTGATGTACATTCCAACCATGATGAGCTGCAAGTGCACAAATGCTCCGAACAGTAGTCATACGGCATGTAGGTGCAAAGGTCTCATCAAAATCAATGCCTCTTTCCTGTGCATAACCCTTTGCAACAAGCCTAGCCTTATACCTGTCAACTGTACCATCCGGTTTACACTTCAACTTGTATACCCACTTAGTGCCAATTGCCTTCTTGCCAGGAGGCAAGTCACATAAAGACCAAGTACCATTCTTCATTATAGCATTATATTCAGATTGCATAACAACCATCCAATTTTCTGAATTTTGTGCTTCATCAAACAAAATAGGCTCATTCTCATCACAGAGACTAGATGCAGCCATAGCATAGCAATCTGATGCAAAAGAGGCACTATGAGAGCCTGAACGAGTACGATATGATAGAGGTGCATCTAATTTGCTGTCATAGAAGGTTTGTGTTGAGAGCAGTATGGGGACCCAAGGACTGACTAGACAAGGAAGCCAGCGGAGAGAGTCAAAGCGAAGTGAAGGATTAAGTAGACAAAGCAGTCGACGCAAATCTGGCAGATAGGCCCTTCAAATTTTTCCAAATCAACATCTTTATAACAGTGATTCTTATCACTAACAATCATTGTAAATACCATTTCATATTTTTGTAGCTCCATTTTGTGCAAGCCAAGGAGTCCTTGAGCTTGAAGAGCCTTAGAAGTACCTACATATCAATTTTTGTATTTTTTAGACTCCGTTTAAGCCCTCAAATTGGCCCTGGAACCTAATTTTTAACTAGGCCGGACACTAGGTCTGGACAGGGCCAAAACCTAGTCAAAAACTATAAATAGAGCTAGAGAGCTCATTTTTTAGGTTAGCTTGTAATAGTTTTGAACTTGTATGAGCTTTTTGAAAGTAATCTAAGAACTCCATTGCTTCTCACTCTTTGTCTTACTGTGTGTGCGCGTGTGTGTGTATGTGTGTGCATGTTAGTGTGCTTCTCACTCACGCACTCGTGCCTTCACTTGCTCGAGGTCTTCATACCATCCTCACGTGTTCCCGGATTGACATTAAAGGAGGTGCTACTCATCACTGAGCTACACCAAATTTTGGCGCCGTTGCCGGGGACCGAGCTTTGAGGACGAGCGTGTGATGGTAAGACGTAGAGTTGTGACGTTGGCGTTGTAGGTAATTTCTTTACTTTTCCTTACTTTTCTCATCCTTACTTCATCATCATCATCACCATCATCATCATCATCCTCATCATCTTCCACCTCCATCTCCATCATCGCAAAAATTTCAGTTTTTTTTACTATATCTCCTTCCTCCTTTCATTTACCTCATTTCACTTGTGAGAGAGAGCGAGAGAGCGATCTTGTGTGCACTGTTTTTGCATGTTTTTTGAGTTTGCTTGCAGGTATTGGCCATCCCATCACCTCCAGCACGTTGCGCAGGTACGGAAATGTGCAGAATTGTCTCGCAATCGCCAGCTCCTGTCGATCGCGATTGACAGAAATGTTCATCTTTTGGTAAAATTGAGTGCACCACAGTAGACTAGAGGCCTTGCACAGCACAGATCCACAAAAATTTTTGAAAAAATTGCAAAATTTCAGTCCATCGTGATTGATAGCATCCATCGCAATTGACACTGTCCATCGCGACGGACAGCCAGTCCATCGCGATTGACAGACCCCGACGGACAGCCAGTCCATCGCGATTGACACCAGTCCATCGCGATTGACACCAGTCCATCGCGATTGACACCAGTCCATCGCGATTGACAGCCAATTTCGGCCAATTTTTTAAGGGTTTTTTAAATTGAAGATTTTGGCTAATTTTGGACATGGATAATGGACTCTAGAGCACATAAGGAGGCTATAGGCAAATAACCCGAGGAAAACCTGTTGCCCTGTTGGCCTGTTTGAAACCTGTTTTAATCCCTGAAGCCTGAACTGACATAACTTCCTCATACGAAATCCGTTTGCTGTGATTCTTGTTTTGTTGGAAAGCTCGTGGGGAGTACAACCAAAACTTCCATTGGTTATGTGAAAATTAATATCAGGATTATTAGATAGGGTATTTTGAAGTTGACCATACCCCGAGGTAGGAAAACTGAGGGATCCTTGGGATTGTTTTCCATAAAGGCAAAGGATAATTTGGTCTGTGAGTTACATGCATGAAAGTGGTCTATTGTGTCATTTGAATCGAAGTCTTGAGCTAACCGTGGGACTTTTACAGGTCCAGTAAGAGCACTTGAGGGCATTCTAAGCAAGAGTAAGTGCAAGCTTGGGAACACACGTCCTGGGCACACTAGGGCAACAACACAAGGAAAGAAACTCAAGGTTGGAAAATCCTCAACTCCCTTTGTCAATTCCTAGCTTAGGCTAAGAACGACTAGTGCTAGGAGTAAGTCAGGGCAACGATAGGAATCAATCAAGTTGAAGACTACCTATGCACTCAAGTTCAAGATTAAACATAATCTCTTCGTGATGTGATAACCTTAAAGGAAAGAATCTAACATGGAACGATCAACTTACAGTGCGAAAATTGACTCAAATATTCCTGACGACGTGATTTTCGACTAGAGCATAAACACGATAATCGACTAAGAAAGAATCAAGTGACTGATACAAAAGAACTCAGCAACGAGGTTGTACTTGGGCAAATTTGGGCTATTCAATTAGGCTTATGAACCTTAGATCAGGGCGACATCTAGGGAGAGATAGACAAAGTCTTAGGTCTTCAGAGGCTAGTGTCAACCACACTGCTAGGTCTTGGGCCCAGCAGTTGAGCCACCACTCATACTACCCTAGCTCTGAGACTAGTGAATCAGAGATGTCTCAAGGCATGGACCGACCTACGGGAAGTTTAGGAGTGCCATACTTACACAGGGTAGAAGGCCCGTACAAGACGCAGCTGGAATACCTTAGGACCAACCGATTAGGTGCTAGCATCTATGAGGACGGCCTAGGAAGATCCGTGGTCCAAATCAAAAACCCAGACCAATCTATTGGGCTAGAGCACCCTGCTGTCAAGTTTGAAAAGGGTGCATACCTTGATAAAGAGGGAACCATATACGTGGTCACTAGTCACCCAGAGAGGACAGATGAATTCGGGAATGTGATCCCTGAGACGGACATAGATGACCTAGAACAAGGGAATGTAGGAGTGGAACCTAGGACCCCTCGAGGGAAATCTGTTCTTACTAGAATCCTCAATCCCGAGTGGGTTCCCCAGGACAACAAGAGCATAGATTTGCTTTTGAACCGAGAGACTGACGAAGCCTTTTGGAGGTATAAATCTGATCGGCCAATTGATATAGGAACAATCATGATCTATGAGTTTAAAGATCCAGATAGCCCAGGCAGAGTGACCTATTTAGATCACGCTTCAGAAAGGATCTTTGTGGTTACCGAACATGATAGACATGCTTACACTAGGATGGGTGATTTTATTTTCCCCCAACCAAAATCTAACGTGTCCTCTGGTCACCCTGGAGCTGGAACATCCCAAGCTCATGGAATTCAAAGAGACAGAAGTAGAGATAGGCCAGAAGTAAGCTTTGCCAACCCACGGGGTAGAGAAAGAACGAGGATGGAAACAAATAGAGTAGAACCTGAGGTACTTAGAGCTCCCACGAATCAAAGAAATGTGGATGAGTTCCCTCTACCATGACCTAGAGAGCACACAAGGACTCTGAGACCGACTCAGCTAGTTAAGTCCATGACGAACTACTTCGATGGCACTGGAGATCCATACGATCATGTGGCTGAGTTTAGGCAAGTCTTGAGAGCTGAACAAGTGGAGGATCTGTTCACGCAATACAATGCCTTTGGTCTAACCCTTAGGAACACTGCCCTGACATGGTTTCAGCCACTAAACGAGAGGTAGTTCAGGAGCATAGACCAACTTCTAGAGGCATTCATTATCAAATTCTCTAAAAGTGGCATAAGACATAACACTTCCTCGTTGATTCACAGCTTCAAGCAAACCCCTCAAGAGACCGTGAGACTTGCTGGAAGAAGATTTAGGCAATACTTGGAGAGATGCCCTGTCCCTGAGCTACCCATGCCAGCTAAGCAAGTGGCTTTATTCTTGGATGGATTGCTAAGTACCAAATTGAGGTCATATGTGTATCTGAAGGACCCTAGGACTATAGAAGAGTGTGTACACATGTGTATTGACATTGAAGATAACCTAGGGGAGGAGTTAGAGCTTTCCAAGATATACAAAGATTCAGATAGTGCCTCTAGCCTCTCTTCCATGCAATCCACATCAATTGAAGAACCGGCAGAGAAAGTAGCTCAGAAACTAGGCGTCTCTAGCAAACAGATCCCAAGGTTTGCCCCTGTGAAAAGATGTTATACTTGTGGTGGCAACCACATGGCGAATGTATGTCCCATTATGGCTCAACCCCAAGTAAATCCTAGTAGCCAATACTGCACCATAGAACGGAGATACACAAATCACACAGCACAAGACTGCCCATACAACAAGCAAGCAGTTAGGCAAACCTACCCTCAGCCATACCCTCAGCAGGGAAGATACCAGAATCATTATCCACCACAACAGTATATTAGGCCTCAACAAAATTACCAACCGCAATATCAGGCCCAACTGAGACCCCAACCAGTGCTAGCACAACAACCATCTGCTCCTACTAATGTAATCCCTGTAAAGTATGTTGCTGCAGAAGAAAACCTCAATAGAGCTATAGTCCCTGTAACACCAGTGCTTTCAGAAAGTGATCCCAGTGACCATAGCTTCGATTCTACACATGTTGATAGTCCCCAGGCTTACTACATGCAATCTCCTGAACATGGTGAGTCCTACTATAGTGAAGAGCCAAATGAACCTAGTTGGGAGTCAGATTACACAAACGTCATGTACGCAAACCCTAACCCTAGACCTCAACTTAGGCAAGTAAGACCCCCATTCCCTAGAGGACCATGCTACAGATGTCAGGGAGATCATCTCATTCGTGATTGTCCCTTGCCTCCACCTACACAACCCCAGTCACTGACGATCCAGGGCTTTTGCCAAGAATGTGGAGAGGAGCATCTCTTACGAGATTGTCCAAAGAATCCCAGCAATATGCCAAAAATCACTCCCATTAACGTTATTGGGTTAGTGGTAGATTCCACAGGAAGTGTCACTTCCACTGCACCAGTACAGGTAGTCACTAGAGCTCAAGCATTGCAGCAAAACCAAGGGGTAGGTCAGGATAAGAGCCCAGATGTTAGTGAAACGGAGAGCATGACAAAGAAGAGGACTAGAGCTTGGAGAGATAGTCGTGAAAGAATGAAAAGGCAATGGGCAAAAAAGATGAGTGAACTCGAGGAAAGCCTCAGAGAAACAAAGGCCAGGATAACTGAACTCACATCTCAAACTCCCTCTCACACTACCACACCACCACCATTCCCAAATCCCTCCGAACCGCCACCTTCCAACCCGCCTCACCTAAACCCACCACCCCCAAGAGTAGGATCAGTCCTAGCAGATCCCACTCCCGAGGACCTTAATATGATGCTTAAAGCATACCAGGCCAGAATCCAAGAAGGGCCAGACGTAACTGATCATGAAAAGTGTTACCCTAGAGCAGAACTAGAGCTAGAACGAACCAAAATTTGTGCTAAGATGGTGGAACTGGCTCAGACCATGTTTGAAGCCAGTCGCCTATTTAACATCTCTAGTTCAGCGAAGACACAGTTACACTTTGATGGACTGCTAGAAAGAATAGAGAAGCTGATTGCACAATCAGAAAAGGAACCCGCCTCTCAACATAAGGACAAGGCAAGTGAAGGAGCAAGCCTTCCTGCCCGGGAAGCCTATGTGCCTGAAGCCTATGTGCCTAGCTCTACGGAGCCAGACACATCATCTTCTATGCATCAGTTCACACCAGAGTTCCTACGAGAGATTCAAGAAGACAAATGGGCTAAGGAAAGTGAAGTCCCTCCTCCCATTGAACTTGTGGATGATGCACATGACCAATTCCCACAAGACATCCCATCCATTTATGAGGAGCAGGAGAGCACCCACTCTCAGGAAAGACTAGACTTTGAGTCTAATTCTTTACAAGAATTACCCCACTTCACAGGCCCATGGGAAGCTAAGTCTACTTGTATGAGAGCACCCACGGTCATGGTAAGAAACGAAGACTCGATCATACCTAGGAACACAGAGGTAGTGAAAAACACTAAAGTACAGTGCAACCTCACCTTAGAAGAGCTACTCAAAGTAAGGCCAGAGCTATGGAAACATGTAGCCAAACAAGTACCAGAGATAGCAAAACCTCGTTCCCAGGTAGGATCCCAGACAACAGTGCCAGAAATACCCTTGGACAAGATAGGAGACATGAGTGAGGGCGAAGAGGGAAACACATATCTTCCTATCACGCATCAAGGATACACCACCAAGGCCATTCTAGACCTAGGCGCAGGTGTTGCAATTGCTACCACTTCCCTATGGAAGCGTTGGGGCAAGCCAGCACTCAGGCCCATGAGGATGAAACTGCAAATGGCCGATGGTCACATAGAGAGACCCTTAGGGCTGTTAGAAGGAATAACTCTCACCACCTGTGGTGTTGAGTTCGAGCACACATTTGCTATATGCGATTTTAGCAAAAATCATGCCTATGAGATGATTTTGGGAAGACCCTTTATGCGACAGTTGCAAGTGGTACAGGATTGGAGAACCAATTCTTTGTACCTACAACACTTAAGTGTTACGACCAAAGTGAATCTCAAAGATTACTCTCATAGAGATGTCCCTCCTATCCAATGGAATCCCATCCATAGAGCCAAAGATGATACGGAATCGGTGCATTCCATAGGATCAGGATCCTCATGGATGCATGAAGACACTCACTTATGGATGTGCAAAGTAGCAGTAGAAGAAGAGAAGAGAGAAAAAGCCAGAGAGATAGGTGCAAAAGAAACCCATAGATCCATTCAAGACCCAGCCTATGCACCTGTAGTCTTTCCTGACGAAGAATTTGAACCCCACGGCTGGGCCGAAATCCTAGCAACAATGGATGTAGCCATCAATGAAGAACAATGGACACCTCACTATGATGAGGATGGCTATGACATTTCAGTCTTCTCCATAGAGCCAATCATGGGAGAGGCAGTGTTAGAAGAGTGTGAACCTAGCCCTGATGCATTTGAGGATGCGAGTGACTCCGATCTAGAGTCAATCATTATGGACCCACCTTTTGCATCATATGCAGAATACTTCTATGAAGTAGAATTTCAACCCCCGAGGCATGGAGAGCTTACAAATGATGTAAGGCTAGCCACACATGTGACCCCGAAGGAAGAAGGAAAGAAAAGAAAGAAGAGAGAAGTCTCACCAGAAGAGGAAGAATCTTTGTTTGAGGTCCCGGAAAATTTTAAGAAGTATGAGATAGATGACAGGAGAGTCATGATCAGAATGCCTAAACGAGAGGCGCAATCAGGGGAGGCCTATGATAACAAAGAAACCACCAAGAAAATAGTGGTAGCCGTGGAAGAAGGAGAAGAGAGATGCACGTACATAGGCCATGACCTGACAAAAGAGGAAGAACAAGAGCTAATAGCCTTGCTAAGAGAATACAGAGATGTATTTGCTTGGAGTTACAAGGATTTGAAAGGAGTGGACCCTGACATATGCTCACACACTATCCCCATGACCTCGGATGCCAAACCTTCTAAGCAAAATCCATACACATATAATGATAATTATGCTGCTAAGATCAAAGAGGAGATAGATAGACTGGTTGAAGCTGGATTCATCTATGAAATTGAGCACACTGAATGGGTATCCCCCATTGTTGTGGTGCCCAAGAAAAATGGAAAGCTGTGTGTATGCATTAACTTGAAGAAGGTTAATGTAGCCACAATTCGAGATAACTATCCGCTTCCTATCACAGAACATCTCTTAGAAAGAGTAGCAGGCAAGGAAGTGTACAGCTTCCTCGATGGATTTTCGGGCTACAATCAAGTAGCCATAGCTCCAGAAGATCAGCATAAGACAGCTTTTGCCATAGAGTGGGGTATATTTGCCTTTCGTGTAATGCCATTTGGGCTTACCAATGCTCCTGCAACCTTCTAGAGACTGATGTGCCATGTGTTTAAAGAGTTCCTGAGGAAGAACTTAGAAGTCTATGTTGATGATCTTTGTGCTCATTCCAACATTAGGCAAACCCATATTCCCGAACTCAGACAAATCTTTGACAAATGTAGAGAATATCAAGTCTGCCTAAACCCAGAAAAGTGCGTCTTTATGGTCAGGCAAGGCAAGATTCTAGGACACATAGTGTCAAAGAATGGCATATCCACCGATGAAGAGAAAGTGAGAGCCATAGCAGAGCTACCTAGGCCAAGGAATGTCAAGGAAGTACAAGCTTTCATGGGGCATTGTGGTTACTACCGCCGATTCATTCACATGTATGCTGTCATTGCAAAGCCCATGTACGGACTTCTGACTAACTTTGAGTGGACTGATGAATGTGAGAATTCCTTCCAAGAGCTTAAACAAAGATTATGTTCAGCACCAATCTTGACCACACCAAATTGGAACAAGCCATTCCATGTTCATGTGGATGCATCCAATTACGCTATTGGATGTGTACTCGCACAACCTACTGGTGAAGGTAATATGGATCTCCCAATTGCCTATGCCAGTAGACAATTGAATGCAGCTCAACGAAATTACACCACTACTGAGAGAGAAGGCTTAGGCATGGTATATGCAGTTAAGAAATTTAGACACTATTTGCTTGCAAACAAGTTTAAATTTTTTAGTGACCACCAAGCATTGTTATATCTCGTAAACAAGCCATGCAATACAGGAAGATTAGTAAGATGGTTTCTCTTGCTAATGGAATATGAATTCGAGGTTGTAGTAAGGAAAGGGAAAACTCACTTGAGAGCGGATCATCTCTCTAGGCTCACATCTGGAGAGGCCCCACAAGGAGTGTCAGATGACCTTCCTGACGCTTACTTGTTTAATTTGGAAGTTGTACCGCAGTGGGCTAAGCCATTGGTACCAGTATTGACATACGGGCCTAACCATCCAGTAATAAACACGCAGGATAGAGAGGTAGTAAAAGCCCAAAAGTATCACATCATGGTAGGAAGTATGTACAAGCACACGGATCAAGGGATCTTGGCCTGTTGTGTGGAAGAGGATGAGTACGCTAAATGGTTGCAATTAGCACATGTAGGTGCATTAAAGCAACACCACTCA
Organism: Ceratopteris richardii; assembly: GCA_020310875.1. Lineage (NCBI taxonomy): Eukaryota > Viridiplantae > Streptophyta > Polypodiopsida > Polypodiales > Pteridaceae > Ceratopteris > Ceratopteris richardii. The sequence continues at coordinate 36,283,040 of CM035442.1, read as the reverse complement.
AAGCAACGAACCCTACAAACACTAAGGAGACTCGGAGTGCATTGGCCGACTATGGAAGCTGATGTCCAAAAGCTGTGCAAGGAATGCCCAATCCGCTGCACTAAACCACCTGTGGAACATGCCACTCTTTATCAAGTATCCATAGTGCCAGATTGGAGTGAACCATTAGTATCCTTCCTGAATACGAAAGCCTTCCCTCCAGACATGACTCTGGCTCGGAAAAGAAGTCTAGAACAAGAAGCCCAAGAATACTCACTCATTGGGGATAATCTTTACAAGCGTGGTAAGGATGGTTACCTGAGACTATGTGTCCATGAAAGTGAATATCTCAAGATCTTGGAAACTGCTCACCAAGGTGTAGCAGGAGGACACTTTGGACCAGATCGGGTGATCAAGGCAATACTATTTGCGGGCTTCTGGTGGCCGACCCTTCACATGGATGCACATACCTATGTGAAACGGTGTGATGTCTGTCAGCGAACTCAGTATCCTATACGCAAAGACAAGATGCCACTGAAACCTATGATGGGTGGACGTGCATTCTCTAAGTGGGGAATAGACTTCGTAGGTCCTATTAATCCCCCAGCTAAGCGGTCCCATGCTGAATATATCATTGTTGCGACATATTATCTAACAAAGTGGGTAGAGGTAAAAGCCACAATGAAGAATGATGCTCAAACAACGGCTAAGTTTTTATTTGAGAATGTGTTCACTAGATACGGGCTACCTATAGAGCTAGTTAGTGATAGAGGCACTCACTTCTTGAATGAAGCTATTGAAAATCTGCTCCAAGAATTCTTGGTAGTACATAAGAAGTCTGCCCCCTATCACCCTCAAGCAAATGGCCAGGCTGAGAGCACCAACAAGATTCTGTGCAATGTGTTGACGAAATTAGTGAACAATAAACGCTCTGATTGGGACAAACAGCTACACCATGCTATTTGGGCATACCGAGTCGCCTACAAAACGGTACTCCAAGCCACCCCCTTTCAGATGGTGTTTGGCCAAAATGCAGTGCTACCATTAGACTTCTTAATACCAACACTGAAAGTAGCATAGGAGCATGAATGGACGGGTCATGAACTCTCCTCTAGACTTTTTGACCTTGAACGATTAGGACAAGACTGAGGGCAGCTGCAGGGATATATGCAGCTAAGAAACGACAGAAGGCGTACTTTGATGCCCACGTTAAGGATAAAGGTTTGAAGGCAGGCAACCTAGTACTAGTCTACACTTTGAAACAACACGCGAGAAAACTAGAGAAAAGAGGCTACGGACCTATGATCATAAATAGGATCTCCACAAGTGGAGCAGTACAACTAGCCACTTTAGAGGGTGATGTTCTCCCAAGCTACATTAGCGGATGCAGAGTCAAGTTATATCAGGAACCTCTCACAGAGGAAATGCTAAGTCGACTCAATATTGCTAAGAAACGCAAAGAAGAAGAAAAGCACATTCGAGAAGAAGCTCAAGCAGAAGCTTTAGAGCGCATACGGAGAATGAAATTAAGAAGACAAGGCAGAGAGCAACCTAGGCTAGGTGCATATGCAGACCAAGGATATCACGTGGCTATGTGTGAAGTTTCAGGTATCAGCTCTCATAGGATAATTGATCGACATCCTTTTATAACCTTAGATATAGGACAAGGAAAGGGTGCAAGGACTGTAAGAGCCTTGATTGACTCAGGTGCAGCCACTAGTGCTGTTAAATTGTCTTACTGCCAAGAGTTGAAGTTAACTGTCAATCCTATTGAAGCATATCTCATAGGATTGGGAGGTGTGGAAACCCCTTGCATGGGCGAGGTGGAACTTCCCATCTACATTCAAGACGAAGTAACGACAGCCAAAGTACTAGTGTGTCAAGATGAGGACCTCACTGAGCCTCTTGTCTTGGGTCAGGAATGGATCTATGATCATGCGGTCAACCTAAACCTAAGAAGTGGACTTCTTCAGGTATGGGTAAATCATAGTCGAATTACAGTTGAATTGGAAAATGAGGCACTCAAGGAACTAGGTAAGGCACGAACTCCTGGTCCTTCCAGGGGTGCACATGAAGTTGACAATGCTATTCTTGTCCAAAAATGTATGATGCAGAAAGAGGATTGTCTCAACAATGGAGTCAAGGATAAGAAGGCACTCCCTTCTGTTCCAAAGGCCAGAGGGATGCAGCAACCAAAGGCAGATTGAATACAGAAGAAGCAGAACACTACCTATACTGGAGGCCAACAAAAGGAACAAAGCAGATTGTTTCACCTGAGGAAACAAGTATGGAGGCGAAAAGGCGAACACCCTGTTCCGACCAGGCCAACACCACGGCCAAAACCTCTTATTAGTAATCAACAACACAACACTAATAAGAAGTCCTTCATAAATTCTTCTGCAAAAGTGAAGTCTATTTGGGTACCCAAGAAGTCAATGAAGGCCAGCCCACAATCACGACAAATCTGGGTGCCTAAGGCTTGCTTGCGGGCTCAAATAGCTACACCAAGGCCAAACCCTATAAAACATGTTTCACTCACGCGAACATCTGAGGCCCAGTCTTACACATCACACACTAACACGTATTCTTCCAGGAGCACAAGTAGAATCACTTGTAAATGGGTCCCTAAAAAGCCCCATTTTTCAAGTAAATACCCTATCACACTCTCCAAAGCCTCCACAAAGTCAAAATCAAAACCTATCCATTGCATTTGGCAACCTAAAACTTGTAATAAACCCCCGGACCCCAATTGTAAATCCATGTCCACCTACTAACTACTTCACTCTCACACCACATCATTGTGCTTAGCTCTTAGGTCTACCCAATTCCTAACTACTAACCCCCTAACCTCTCCCGAACCTCATGTTAATGTTGTAACAGGGGACACAGTGTCATTTTTGTGTCCATTGCAATGTTAACATTTATTCATATATTCTCATAGAACCAGCTGCGAAGTTTTCAACATGGCTGAGGCAGCAGGAACTAGCTCTCAAACAGAAACGAGCCAGCAAGTGGTGGACTTAGACAGTTTACCCGTTTTGCCTGAGACAAATGAAAGACCAGAAGAATTGCAGGCCATCAAAATCATACCTATTGCAGACCCTCCCAGTGGCCATACCATGCCCGTAGGAAAAACTTCCCACTGGTTTAGTGAAGTGGCAGGACCCTTGGGAGAGGGAACGTACCTATGGGAATCAGAGTTGGACTTCAATGGGAAGCAAGGTAAATACCATTTCTTTACAAGAGAATTCGAGAAGTTACAAAATGCAGAAGGTCTACGTTCGATTTGGGAGAAGGCAGGATTGGATGCATATTTCAGTGCACGGCTCCCAAAGCCTGACTTCATGCGATGCTACTATCTCATCAACACCTTGACTCCAAACAAGAACCCAAAAGGTGCAAGCTCATTTGTGATCCCATCTCTAACAAAAGGAAATGAGCTCAAGAGGTTTAGGTTATCCAACAACTTGGTGAGAGAGGCCCTAGATATGCGCGGAATGCATATTCCTACAGAGAAGGAAACCCTAGTGCCGGATTACATGAAGAATCGAAGCCTCACCAAACTCAAGGACATGGTGTCCATGACGCCTAATGTTGCAATACACCTTCGCATGTGCATGCAACACTTTGCTTTTCCTGCCCAAGATAGATTCACCATGCCGCCTAAAAAGATTTGGTTTAGTTTGTATCTGGCAAAGACACAGAGCCTCACCATCAACTTACCCCACTGGATAATTGATCAGATACACCTAGCTCACAAACGATGGCCGCAGAAACAAGTTTTATATGGATGTTGTGCTCTGACGAGAATAATTTATAGGTGTTTGGCTTATGACATCCCTATTCAACGGGCCCTAATGCGGAATTGTGTAGAGCAGTTTAGAGGCAGGACATCCACTGGACCCCCTTCTAAGAAGATGAGAGGCACTGTCCAAGTCCCATGTGCTCAACCACGTGGAGCCACCCTAACACCAGACGTCACCCCTCCACCCCGAAGAGTCCGACCATTCACACTCCGACTTCCAAGACGCAACACCGATGGTTCTACCTTGATATTCCCTCCCATACCAACCGATCTTGAATTTCCCAATGGTGCACCTTTGGAAGAACTCACGAATGAAGATTTCGAACAATTATTACAAGATGTAGAGCTGGAGGCAGAAGAGGCACAACAAGTGGAGAATGTGCAAACACAAGCAACAACCTCCCAAGTACCTGTCACCACAATTGAAGTGGATGAAGAGGACAATGAAGAAGAAGAACAGGAGGAAGATGAGGAGGATTATTATCAAGAGCATCATGATGAGCAACAAGAAGTGCCAAAAATTGTAGGTGCACCTGCATATACAGCTCAACTACAAAGGTTATATGACACAATCAAAGCAGTGCAAGAAAGGCATCAACTCTCTCTTGTATCAGGTCAAGCTTTGATGCAAGAAATGCTATCAGATGAGGGGGTGGACCAACATTTCATTGACACCCTCAAATTAGTGTCAGAATCTTTAGGAGTTCCGGAGGCTATCCACACTGCAGTCCGCCAGTCCGTGAGGTATGACAAACGCAGAGTTGACACATTACCACGAGCAGGTAAGACTATCAGGATACCCGTCACAGAACAAGAAGTACCCATTGAAACCACAGCTACCCCCACCACCACCATTGACCTCTCTGCTGAAACCTTCATTCAGACATCACCCATCTCACCCCAGCATCTCCCATCACCACCTTCTCCACCCCCACCACCACCTCCCACCATGGAAGAAACGACAGTCATCACCTCTACCTTCACTTATAACCCACCCTCAGTCACATCATTTTCCTTTCGAGAACCCACCTCACAAGACACCCTCTTCTCTTTCGTCATCAATCCCTTGTACACTTCAACCCTTCTACCCTCCGAACCCATAATTGGCCATCCCATAATTCCAAGTGTGGTTGGAAACACGGCACCCACCGAAGGCACCCTGTGTTTCCCAGCCTATCCCCCAATACGGGTACCTCCATTCCATGACCCTCACTTCCCATCTGGCCCCTACACCTCTTTCAACCTAACCTCACCACCCCAATACCCATCCTTTGTGGAGCAGTTCATCCGCTCTCCAATGTTTCAGAGGCACATTTCCCCGATGTTCGCAACGACATCAATTTACACGAACACCACACTCACTTCACCTACCATACCCACCTACATGGTAGCCCCTGTACACACCACTCTGTTTGACCCAATGGACATTTCACCCACCACAGCACCTCTCCCCACGATTCCACCATCTCCCCCTCCCTTACCCCCCACCTCACCACTCACCACATCATTGGCACACACATCATTCACTACCTCCCTCCCCAATCCCACCTCCCCTGCATTCCAAACTTTTCCCCTTGCATCTCATAATGTAAATAGCACGTTCAATACATTACTTCAGTGTGCACATCAACTACAACAAGAATACCATCAATTGGAAGAACGCACTGCGGCCCTCCAGGCAGAATCTCGACATCTGCAAGCTAGAGTCAACACTCTGGAAGCCGATTACCAAATGCTCCTAACCGAGCATACCACCTTACAGCAGGCTCACTCCGAATTGGAATCAAAGACATCGACAGTAGATGATCAAGCAGTCAAGGAACTAGAAACAGTGCTCCAAGCGCAAATGATATCTAATGCTACACTCAAACGTAACCTTGGGTTATTAAGGAAGCATATGGCAGCAGCACTAGAAGAGAACAAGAGGCTTCAGCAACAAAACCAAGACAACTTTGAAGCGGCTATGGAAGGAACTACAGGAGCAACCATTAGCCCTACCAAGTATAGAGCAGTCCCATTGGAAGACATTCGCATCTTACTCGAGGAGCATGCAAATTTCTTGGAGTCATATGAAAAGTTAGAGACTGAATGTGCAGACCTAAAGAAACAGATAGCTAGTGCCCCCACAGCTCAACAGGAGCCGGTAATCTTGCAATACTCTACAGAAGAAGTAGAGACCCTCCGGAAACAGGTGGCAGAACTCCAAGCACGCCTCGCACCATATGAAAGGCCACCCTCACCCACTGAAGAACCAGAACCTGAAACAGTAGTGGAAATCCCCGTCGATGACAGCTATGAAGAGCCGTACGAGCCAATGCCAACACCCGGTGGTCGGACTACAGAGGAAGGACACGAAACTTTAGAAATTCAAGTTCCAGATTGGGTAAAAAGGGTCGAGAAAGTGGGTAAGACACATGATGATCGCGTTGCCGTGCAAATGCAATCTCTCACAAATCTGGAAGAAACTGTCCTTCGGTCTTCTTACTTTCAGAACCTATCCCACCAACGGTTAATCACAACATCAGAGTCGCAATACATGCCTTATTTTGTCTTGCTACATGATTATAATGCCGAAGTTAAAAGACATACAGGGAAGGAGCCCACATTTGCCACTCAATTTGAGCCAGAGGACTTACCGACAGATGCGCGTGCGGGCTCGATTTTCCAGCCTAATTGGCGTGCACGTCTACTAACCGATTACCCTGAGATGATGAGCACCTGGGCAACCATGCCACTGTATATCAAGTATAATCCATGTTATTGCCCAATGGTACGTCGCAGATCATGGCAAGCATTTGCGATCAAGGTACGCAACAATAAAGAATGCTCGGCTTGGGTTAACTATCAATATTTTTCTCCACCTCGAGGGACCCCAACCGTAGCCTACATGGTATCAACAATTCGGCACTGGTCTACACATCTAAATAATGTACCCGACATAGCAGCAAAAATGTGTATGAAAATATTCGAGCTCATGACCATTGTCTTCAAAACCTTTCGGATGGTACAAGCTCCATACATCTCTGCCCCTGGATTCTCCCAAGGTAACAAGGATTTAGTCTACGACATGAGCCAGACTCCCTCGATCACTATAATCTTTGCCTGGCATGCACGAATAAAGTACTTACCCGCATGCTTCAAGCAGACATTTGAGGAAATGTTCTCTACGGGATTCTGGGAATATCATTCAGAAATTTTCATTCCCAGACCCACACATTTGCTACATCTATTCGCAGTAGAACAAGCGATCCATGCAGATCAGTTACGTCTGCCACATCCGGACATTCCAAGACCAATTGATTGGGATCGTATGATGACAGACTTGGCCAGAGGACTACGCATACAAGAACATCAGCTTGCCACTCAGGTTGTGGAATATTACATCCAACACTCCCAGCAACAAGGGTCTGTCAGGGACGACAGACGCGAGAGAGGGGGGGGGTGTTGAGAGCAGTATGGGGACCCAAGGACTGACTAGACAAGGAAGCCAACGGAGAGAGTCAGAGCGAAGTGAAGGATTAAGTAGACAAAGCAGTCGATGCAAATCTGGCAGATAGGCCCTTCAAATTTTTCCAAATCAACATCTTTATAACAGTGATTCTTATCACTAACAATCATTGTAAATACCATTTCATATTTTTGTAGCTCCATTTTTTGCAAGCCAAGGAGTCCTTGAGCTTGAGGAGCCTTAGAAGTACCTACATATCAATTTTCGTATTTTTTGGACTCCGTTTAAGCCCTCAAATTGGCCCTGGAACCTAATTTTTAACTAGGCTGGACACTAGGTCTGGACAGGGCCAAAACCTAGTCAAAAACTATAAATAGAGCTAGAGAGCTCATTTTTGAGGTTAGCTTGTAATAGTTTTGAACTTGTATGAGCTTTTTGAAAGTAATCTAAGAACTCCATTGCTTCTCACTCTTTGTCTTACTGTGTGTGCGCGTGTGTGTGTATGTGTGTGCATGTTAGTGTGCTTCTCACTCACGCACTTGTGCCTTCACTTGCTCGAGGTCTTCATACCATCCTCGCGTCTTCCCGGATTGACATTAAAGGAGGTGCTACTCATCACTGAGCTATAGTCTGCACCAGCCATTTTGGCATAGTTCTTGCCTGCTCAATATCGTCTCTCTCATCAATAAGTGCATCATGTACATCTGCATCAGAAATGGAATTATCTACATCATCACATGAAACCTACAAAAGCTGAGAATTTTCCTCATTAGGACCAGCACTAGACTGTCCACTTGTAAAAAGAGGCAGCAAAGTATCATACATGTCTTTGGAGCTAACATATGTCTCCTTAGTACATGAGAGCAATGGCTGAATAGCATCTTCCACAAAAACAACATCTCGGCTAACCAGAATGCGTTTAGTCTGTGGATGATACAGACGATAGCCTTTACTTTCAGAACTGTACGCAACAAAAATACATTTTACTGCTTTATCATCCAATTTTCTGCGATGTTGTTCAAGCACTAATGCATATGCCAAACAACCAAAAACATGCAGATGAGCAACAGATGGCTTGCGGTCATGTCAAGCCTCATATGGAGTGATAGACTACAACGCTTTAGTGGGACACCTGTTCAATACATATGCTCCACACATGACAGCCTCAAGCCAGAAAGTATGCGGTAAAGCCTAACTCTTGACCATACACCTCACCATCTCCATGAGTGACCTGTTATTTCGTCCAGCAAATCCATTCTATTGAGGTGTATACGGCACTATACATTGGTGTTTTTTCCCACGTTCAACCAAAAATGCATTAAAATTAGAAGACATATATTCCCCCCCTCGATCAGAACAAAGGGTGCCCATTTTACATGCTGATAGATTTGCAGCCAAAACCAAAAACTGTTTGAAGCACATGAACACTTCGGACTTTGCCTTCAATGGATATACCCATGCATGCCTGGAAAAATCATCGATGAAAGTCACAAAGTAAAGATAACTCCCAAAAGAAGGTGTTTGCATAGGACCACAGACATCACTATGTACAAGCTGCAATTTCTAAGTAGCCCGAACTGAACCATCTTTTGGAAAGGACGAACGTTGCATTTTGCCCAAAATACAACCTTCACAAACATGTTTTCCAGGTGCCTCAAGTTTGGGCAAAGAGGACACCATTTCAGATTTCTGCAGGTATATCAAACTAGCAAAATTCAGATGACCAAAGCGTGCATGCCAAAGCTTTGCATCTGACATAGCTTGAGAATCATTTACTACACATGCGAAATCATTTACAGATCTTTCATAGTCTATGAGCTTATATAGCCCATGACATAAAATGCCAGAAGCAATAATCACATCTCCAATCATGAGTTGTACACCTATCATCAACAAATTTCACAACCAAGCCAATCTTGGCTAATGCAGAAACTAATAGCAAGTTCTTCTTGATCCCTGGCACAAATAAAGCATCTGACAAAGTGAAAGAACTACCATCAGCAGTAGTTAAAATGATCTTACCAACTCCCATAACAGGATAAGAGGAGTTGTTGGCGCATGTAATATTATTCCCTGTAGGGGCACACTCGAGTGAAGAGAAGAAACTGTGTTGCGAGGTAATATGTTTGGTCGCCCCACTGTCAAAATACCAAACATCTGAGTCCACTGCAGACATGCACTGCTCATGAGAAGATGGGTCAAAACTGCAGACAGTAGTAAATGCCCTTCTTCTTCCTACACAAGATTAGGAGACTCTATTTTTTGTGTAGAGGCCTTTGCAACAACCATTCCAGCCTCTTTCTTCTTTGCCTCTTTAGTAGCCAGTTTGGACAGTTCTTTATGATATGATCATTCCCTTTACAGTACTTACAAAACAATTTCTGCTTTTTTTATTTCTTCTCATCTTTATCTTCCTTCTTCGAATATGCAGAAGTAGCAGATTTCTGCTTACTAGTTGAAGAGCTCCATTTTCCTTTGCCCTTCTAACTAGCCAAGAAAGCTTGATCTGCAACTCGCATAATGGACATGTTCTGCCTAAACTAATCTTCCTGCAACAGAATAGAGACTAACTCCTCAAATGATAAGGCATTTGGATTGCCTTTCATCATCAACCAAAGAGTAGAAGCAAAACTCTTATATGAATCAGGAAGACCATTCAGAACGGTCTGCACAAGTGAGTTATCTGGTATAACCTCATCAGCAGAAATCAACTGTTCCTTCAAGTCTTTGATCTTTGTTAGGAAACTGTGCATAGAATCACCTTCATTCATGTGCTCACTCTCCAACTGTTTTCAGAGGTAAGCAACACGAGCCTCATTCCTAGCTTGGTACAATGTGGCAAGTGTATCCCAAGCATCATTAGTTGTTCTGCAAGAGAGAATGTGAGGAATAATGGCACATTTGACAGACAAAGCTATCAATGCATGAGCCTAGTCATCTTTGCCATCCTAGCAAATCTGCTTTGTAGTAGGTGCAGCAGAAACCGCATCACGAACAAGAATATGCAGAATATCATCATCTTCAACACCTTCTGCATCAACTTCAATACCTCCAGTTGTAACAATTGTAGGTGTGATAGGACGTTTTTCGACACCTTGCATAATGTTCCACAGTCCTTTTGCAACCAACACATGTCGCATCATATAAGCCCATAACGGGTATGTTGTCAGGATCTTGCTCACGCGCATACAGAGAGTACGGACGTAGAAAAACACACAGAAATTAGAGGCAACAAGAGACGAGACCGAACGCAAGATTGGGTGCAATCTCCCCCCATGCACTGTGTTTCGACAGTCCACAGAGTGCATGTATTTATAGGACTTTTGATTACGTCAAAAATAGTGGTTACAAGAGGGTGGCTTTGAAAAGCAGGCGTGAAACTAAAAGTTGATAACTTTTACAGAAAGCCATTGCTTTCAATAACAGAAACTACGGTCTACAATGACCCTTATTCTAACCATTACTTTTCTAACAATAGAACCTTCTACGCAGGTTTATTTACAAGCTAAATAATAATTATTCGGATTATTGATGTCCGCCCTTTCACGCCTTGCACGCTCCTCACGAACCTTTAGCTGCTATAACAGAAACATCAAAAACATATTAATACATTAATAATATAACACTTTAACAATACATTGTTCAATAATATACAACATGCCTCTCAGTTGACAAGCAACTGACCTCAGTTGATAAAATAATTCAACACTCTAACAATTATAATGCAGTGTTCAACATATTCCATGTTACAATCCAACAATGCATTGGCTATTCGATATTTCAATCCAACAATGCATTGGCTATTCTATATTTCAATCCAATAATGCATTGGCTATTTTATATTTCGATCCAATAATGCATTGTTCAACATATTCCATAAGGTATAACATGCCCCTCAGTTGAACAAGCAACTGACCTCAGTTGATATAATAATAAACATGGATGGCCAGTCACATGTTTCATCATTGAATAAAGAAAGTAGGCATGTGCCATGTAAAAATACATGCATGGAAATGTTCATGGAGCTGTTACATTAATGTGTTTGTGTATGATATGCAGAAATTAAGTGGTCATAATGAGGTGTTAGTTGTGTTTTATGTATCCATTGACATTCTTCAATAGAGTGATTTTTGTACTTAACCAAATATCGATGATATTGAGTACCTGTGCGTGTAGTAGTGACATCATGATCAATGATTTTCTCAGGAACTAAGATTTCAGATTGTTCTTCAATCAAAGGAGGGTCATCAAGAAGTGGAGCAAGTGGTAAAGTTCCTTTAAAGGGTTTAAGTAAACTAATCTGAAAAGAATTATGTATAGTCCAATGGGATGGAATATCTAATCGAAATGAATTATCATTAATTTTTTCTATAATGCGAAACGGTCCATAATAGCGTGGTGCAAGTTTAATTTTAGGATGCTGCAAAATATTTTTGAGACGTCTTTTAATTATTCGCAACCATACAAAATCATTTTTCCTTGAATTCTTTGGCTAATCGTTTAGTATTGATAATACGTGTATATCGCTCTTGACTTTTCCTAATGTGCTCGTGAACATCATGAAGTATAGAAACGTGGTCTTGAGCAATAGAATCAACCATCGGAATGTCGGTTTGGGTGAGGGACATGGGAGTGGGAAGCTTTTTACCAAAAACTATTTCAAAAGGTGCACGACCAGTAGTGGTGTGTGAAGTGTTATTGTAAGCAAATTGAAGCAATGACAACTTTTCATCCCAGTTATTAGGATTATCTAATGAATAACAACGCAATAAATCAAGAATAGTACTATTTGTAGCCTCACTCTGTCCATTACTTTCATGATGAAATGCAGAGCTAAAATCTATTTTAGAACCAAAATGTTGAAATAAGGCAACCCAAAAATGATTACAAAACCTAACATCACGATCAGATAACATTACTTTAGGAAACCCATGATGTGGAAAAATGCATTTAATGAATAATTTTGCAGTTTGAGGTGCAGTCAAAGTTTTTCTACATGGAATGAAATATGCATATTTACTAAACCTATCAACTATTGTCCAAATCATATCATTATGTGATGAAGTGATAGGAAGACCTGTGATAAAATCCATAGAGATTTGTTCCCATGGTTCATTTGGAATAGGAAGTGACATTAATAATCCAAATGGTTTACCATGATGACGTTTGACACGCTGACATACAATGTATTGAGAAACATAATGTGCAATGTCTTTTTCCATGTGTGGCCAAAAGAAGAAATCTTTGCAAGCAGAAATGGTGCTTTGTATGCCTCTATGACCCATGTAAGAGGGTTCATGCCTTTCTTTAATGACAAAATCTTTAAAAGCTTGGGTTATGCACAATTGATGTTGAAAATAGAGAAAACCATTATGAAATGTATAATGTTCATCAGATAAAGATGCAGCATTGTTGAAGTCATGCCATGCACGTGAAATATATAAATCAGATGCATAAGTGGAAACCATGTCTTGAAAAGAATGAATTTGAATGGCAGAAATATTATTCAAAACAACAGAATGCAAAGGAAAACGGCTAAGAGCATCCGCTACAACATTAGCTTTACCAGGCTGATATTATATCATGGGTTGGAAATTTTGAATGAATGATGCCCATTTAAGATGCCTATCAGAGATTAAGGGCTGATTTAATAAATGCTTAATAGCATGTTGATCGGTTTTGATTAATACTTCAGAGCCCATAAGATAGTGTTTCCAAATTCGCAAAGCATGCACAACTGCTAACAATTCTTTATCATACGTACTATAATTATGCTCTGAGGGTTTAATCTTTCTACTCTCAAATGCAATGGGATGGTCATTTTGCATCAGAACATCACCTATTCCTGAACCACTAGCATCAGTAACAACATGAAAGGGTTGTGAAAAATCAGGTAATTGTAAAACAGGTGCATGTGAAAGTGCATGTTTAAGCTTGTCAAAGGACTGTTGTTGGGTAAATCCCCATGCAAATTTTATTTTCTTTTTCAACAACAAGGTAAGAGGCAATGCTAAATAAGAAAAATTTCGAACAAACTTCCTATAAAAACTAGCCAACCCAAGAAAAGAACGAACATCATTGACTGATTGTGGTGTAGGCCATTCTATGATAACTCTAATCTTTTTCGGATCCACATGCACACCTTCACTTGAAATAATATGTCCTAAATATTCTAGCTTATGCTGAAAGAAATAACTCTTTTCAGGATTAGCATAAAGTGTGTTCTCTCGTAACAAATGAAAAACTGTTTCAAGATGCTTTTCATGTTCACTATCATTCTTACTGTAAATAAGTATGTCATCAAAGAATACAAGAACAAAAGCTTGGTAATCAAGAAAAATATTGTTCATCATTCGCGCAAATGTAGCAGGGGCATTAGTAAGTCCAAAGGGCATTACCATAAATTCATAATGGCCATTTTGAGTTCTAAATGTAGTCTTAAAAATATCATTTTGTGTCATACGAATCTGATGGTAACCCGATTTAAGATCAATTTTACTAAAGACACGAGCTCCTCGTAACTTATCTAAGAGATCATCTATTCGAGGAATAGGGTATCTATTCTTGATCATGATCTTGTTAAGGGCTCTATAATCAATGCACATTCGATAAGTTTTATTCTTCTTCTCTACTAAGAGAATTGGTGCTCCAAATGGGGAAGAACTAGGCCTTATAAGTTCTTTTTGTAGTAGGTCTTTTACTTGATTTTCTATTTCCTTTTGATGTAGTGGGCCATGTCTATAAGGTGCTTTATGAGGAGGAGAACTACCAGGGACTAAGTCTATGCTATGGTCAAAGGATCCTCGAGATGGTGGTAGTTCAGAGGGATATTCAGACATAAAACAATCCTTATAAGTACTCATGAAAGGTTTATATGCATCTGGAAGTGTATGAGTATAATCATTGATGACATTGACAAAAACAATGCATGAGTTGAATCCTTTCCTAAATGCACGTTTTACTTGAGTGTGACTAATCAATGGAAATGGCTGGAAATCATGCCGTGCAGACAAAGTAATGATTTGACCTTTGAAAACAAACTTAAAGGTATGAGTATGGTAGTCAATACGTGGGTTATAATGGTGACGAAAAGGCATACCTAGTATAACATCATAAGATTGCAAAGGTGCAATTAAAAATGTTCGTGAATCAACATAAGGGCCTATGCTAATCGTAACATCTTGCACTTCTCGTGTTACATTATAATGACTACCTTGAAATGCAGCTTTTACTTTATACAAAGAAGGAAACCTTTGTAATTTAAGTTCTTGTACTAATAAATGTGAAATGAAGTCATGTGAACTACCATCGTCATGTAGAATTTTAACTAGTTTGTTATTTATTGTACCCTGCATGCAAAGAAGAGAGTGTAGAGAGATATCGTTACCCAAGGTACTTAAATCCTTCTCCAGTGATTCCTCTGTCCAAACAGGAGGAATTTCTTCATTACAGACCTCCATGTTATGCAATCGAGCTGTAGCCTGTTTCATATGAAGAGGTTGCAATCTGCACCTTATTTTTGTATGTCCAGGTTTACCACAATTCCAGCAAGTGATTCGTGGTCGCTTTTGTTGGGCATTCACTGCTGAAGTTTGAAGGGTAGGTGGTTTGGTTGGTTGGAGAGATGAAGCAACGGGTGGAGTTGAGTAATTGGATTGCAGAGGACGAGAAAAACTAGGGTAAGATGGGGCATTAAAATTACGCTTCATAGGAAATGAAGGTTTAACAGGAAATGGTCGTGGACGTGGTTGTTGTAGACGGAGTGACTTGGTTATGGACTGGAATTCTTTTTCTGCATCATAAGCAAAAGATATAGCCTCGTTGAGGGTTGTAGGTCGTAGGGTGTGAAGCTTAGCTTGGATTCCCACCTCCAAACCATCTTCGTATTTCTGCTGCAAGATATCTTCTGATACATCTTCAAGCATTCGTACAAGTAGTAAATTTTGCCAGAACCGCTCTGTGTAGGTAGTAACCGTATCACCCTCCTTCCATGTAAGGGTCGTCCATGCTCGTCGAACATGCAAATGGTATTGAGGAGGAAGAAATGAATCCTTCACGTTTTCTTGAAAAGCCTTCCAAGTTGTTGGACGCTCCGTACTGTGCCGCAGGACATTCCACCAGAGTTGTGCTTTACCTACTAAATAGTTAGTGGCAAATTTAACTTTTTCACTTTCAGCATACATTTCATCAGTATAAAAATCATCAAACTGCGACAACCAAGAAAGTACTAAAGGCCCATCCTTTCGGCCATCAAATCGTAGAAACTGGTAGTTTCTATTACCAATCTTTGAATGAGTAACATCAGATTGGGCAGACACAATAGCTTTTACTACTCTCGTAAGGTTGTCTTCCTCAGCTTGCATCTTTTGGAGGATTTCATCACGTTGTCGGATCTCGTTCTGAGCTCCTTGAAGCTCATGCCACAAGAGCTCTAGTTGTTGTTCAAGTGTTGCCACAGGTAGAGGTGAATTACTGTAATCCTCCATGGTGCTCTTGGACCCTTGCTCTCAACCTTGGTGTATTGAACCTTCTTGTTTGCAACCTTGGTGTCTCGATCCCGTGTTCTCAACCTTGCTTGGTATCTTGAACACTCAATCAAGTGCCACCCAAGGATTTTGAAGGAATTCACACTTCCAAGCTAGCTCATTGGAAAGTTCGTTCCGAGAGCTTTCCAACGGTATATTACACGTCTCAATCCGACCTACGGATTGAGAGATACACTTGATTCTTTCTTGGGTCCAATCTTGAAATCGACGCGCGCGCCTTCCACAAGTAATAAAGAGAGAGAACTTGAGTACAACTCCAAGAGATGGTGGAGTGGTCAAAGTACTTCCCTTGAAAGTAGGAGGTTGTGGGTTCAAATCCTCCTACCTTAGGGACTCTAAACCTCTCTATTACCACTCAAAAATTAAAATTGCCTCGCGCGTAGCCAACGCTCGCCAAGGGAGCCTTGGGTGCCAATGTTGCCAATGTATTGCCTAAGTTATTGCCTAAGTTCTTTGCTTTGGAATAAACGTAGGTGAAAACGTAGGTTCTGGTTCTAGAACAGGAACCGAAACCGAAACCGAAACCGAAGACGAAACAGAAACCGAAGACGAAGACGGAGACGGAGACGGAGATGGAGATGGAGTAAGCCGAAGGAGTAAACGTAGGTGAAAACGTAGGTTCTGGTTCTGGAACAGGAACAGGAACAGAAACAGACACCAAAACCGAAGACGAAACAGAAACAGAAACAGAAACAGAAACCGAAGACGAAGAAGAAGACGAAGACGGAGACGGAGATGGAGATGGAGATGGAATCGGAATTCAGAATCGCGAACAGAGAACAGAACCCTCTGTATTGACGCGTGCAGAGCTCTGATACCACTGTTGTCAGGATCTTGTTCACGCGCATACAGAGAGTACAGAACCCTCTGTATTGACGCGTGAAGAGCTCTGATACCAGTGTTGTCAGGATCTTGTTCACGCGCATACAGAGAGTACGGACGTAGAAAAACACACAGAAATTAGAGGCAACAAGAGACGAGACCGAACGCAAGATTGGGTGCAATCTCCCCCCATGCACTCTGTTTCGACAGTCCACAAAGTGCATGTATTTATAGGACTTTTGATTACGTCGAAAATAGTGGTTACAAGAGGGCAGCTTTGAAAAGCAGGCGTGAAACTAAAAGTTGATAACTTTTACAGAAAGCCATTGCTTTCAATAACAGAAACTACGGTCTACAATGACCCTTATTCTAACCAATACTTTTCTAACAATAGAACCTTCTACGCAGGTTTATTTACAAGCTAAATAATAATTATTCGGATTATTGATGTCCGCCCTTTCACGCCTTGCACGCTCCTCACGAACCTTTAGCTGCTATAACAGAAACATCAAAAACATATTAATACATTAATAATATAACACTTTAACAATACATTGTTCAATAATATACAACAGGGTAGTTGGTACCATCCAACTTATCCTCAACAACCAACGTACGAAATACATCACTGCTTTCAGCCATGGCCGGTGACTAAAATACCTTGATGCAAAAAATTGATTGTATCTCTAAAAGTTGAACAGAACTGCCCATATGAATTCTACTAGACCTGTAGTAGACTTCGAGACACTTATACTGGCAAATAGAAACTGGTATATACCTTTGGCATAAAAAGACGAAATAGCCTGCACAAGCACTGTGATAGTGCGTTCGGAGGCCGAAACGAGCTAAGATCACGATTTCGGCACGACACAGCAAAGCTGTTTTGATCTTGAAAACATGCTAAGTATGCTCACCAAAATTCATGTGATTCTGAGACTGCAACCAGAGGAGTGTCGACCGCACCCTAGATGAAGTGATGACCTGCTCTGATACCAATTGTTGGAGTTAGACATCTGCGGAAGCACGTGAAAAACACAAGGAAGAAGAAGAAGCTTGGAGCACAGCACACAATACTGAATATATTACTAGAGAATGTACAAAGATAAGTAGCCCATTAGGGCAATAGGCGTATATACAAGCCGAGGGAAAAAAAACCTCCTAAATAGGGAAAAAAAACCTCCTAAATAGGGAAAAAAGTGCCCTGGCGGTCCTAGTGTGTTCACACACATCACTACCTAAATATATCAACATCAACTCCTTATCATCCTAAAGCTAATGGTGAAGCTAAGAGTACTAACAAGATCCTATGTATAGTAGTCATAAAACTAGAGAACAACAAGTGCTCTGATTGGGACAAACAATTACATCATGCAGTTTGGGCCTACTGAGTTGCTTTAAAAACAGTGCTAGGAACGACACCATTCAACCTAGTGTATGGACATAATGCAATATTGCCTCTAGAATACATACAATGCATTGAGAAACATGATGTGTAATATCTTTTTCCATGTGGGGCCAAAAGAAGAAATCTTTGGAAGCAAAAATGGTGCCATGTATGCCTCTATGACCCATGTAAGATGGTTCATGCATTTCTTTGATGAAAAAATCTTTAAAAGCTTGGGTTATGCATAATCTATGTTGAAAATAACGTAAACCATTATCAAATATATAATGTTCATTAGATAAAGATGCACCATTGTTGAATTCATGCCATGCACATGAGAAATACAAATGAGATGCATAAGTGGAAAATCATTTCTTGAAAAGAATGAACTCGGATGGCAGAAATATTATGCAAAACAATAGAATGTGAAGGAAAATGGCTAAGAGCATCCGCTACGGCATTTGTTTTACCTGCTTGATATTGGATCAGAAATTAAGGGGTGATTTAATAAATGCTTAATAGCATGTTGATTGGTTTTGATTAACACCTCAGATCCCATAAGATAGTGTTTCCAAATTTGCAAAGCATGCACAACCGCTAACAATTCTTTATCATATATACTATAATTCTTTTCTGAAGGCTTAAGCTTCCTACTCTCAAATGCAATGGGGTGATCATTTTGCATTGAAACAACACCTATTCCTAAACCACTAGCATCAGTAACGGCATGAAACGGTTGTGAAAAATCAAGTAAGTGTAAAACAGGTGCATGTGAAAGTGCATGCTTGAGTTTTTCAAAGGATTGTTATTGGGTAACTCCCCATGCAAATTTTATTTTCTTTTTCAATAATAAGGTAAGAGGCAGTGCTAATAAGAAAAATTTCGAACAAACTTCCTATAGAAACTAGCCAACCCAAGAAAAGAATGAACATTATTGACTGAATGTGGTGTAGGCCATTCTACTATCACTTTAATCTTTTTTGGATCCACATGCACGCCTTCACTTGAAATAATATGTCCTAGATATTCTAGCTTACATTGAAAGAAGTAAATCTTTTCAAGGTTAACATAAAGTGTGTTCTCTTGTAGCAAATGGAAAGCTGTTTTAAGATGCTTCTCATGCTCACTATCATTCTTACTGTAAACAAGTATATCCTTGAAGAATAAAATAACAAAATCTTGTTAATCAAGAAAAATGTTGTTCATCATTCATGCAAATGTAGCAGGGGCATTAATAAGTCCAAAGGGCATTACCATAAATTCATAATGGCCGGTTTGAGTTCTAAATGTAGTTTTAAAGATATCGCTTTGCATCATACGTATCTGATGGTAACCCAATTTAAGATCAATTTTAGTAAGATATGAGCTCCTTGTAACTTATCTAAGAGATCATCTATTCGCGGAATAGGGTATCTATTCTTTATTGTGATCTTGTGAAGGGCTCTATAATCAATGCACATTTGATAAGTTTTATTCTTCTTCTCTACTAAGAGAACTGGTCCTCCAAATGGGGAAGAACTAGGCCTTATAAGTCCTTTGTGGAGTAAGTCTTTCACTTGGTTTTCTATTTCCTTTTGATGTAGTGGGCCATGCCTATAAGGTGTTTTATGAGGAGGAGAACTACCAGGAATTAAATCTATGCTATGGTCAAAGGATCCTCACGATGGTGGTAGTTCAGAGGGATAGTCAGACATAAAACAATCCTTATAAGTAGTCATGAAAGGTTTATGTGCATCGAGAAGTGTATGAGTATAATCATTTATGAAATGGACAAAAACAATGCATGAATTTGAATCCTTTACTAAATGCACGTTTTACTTGAGTATGACTAATCAATGGAAATGGCTGGAAATCATGCCGTGCAGAAAAAGTAATGATTTGACCTTTAAATTCAAAGTTAAAGATATGTGTATGGTAGTCAATGCATGGGTTATAATTATGATGAAATGGCATAGCGAGTATAACATCATAAGATTGCAAAGGTGCAATTAAAAATGTTCGTGCATCTACATATGGGCCTATGATAATCGTAACATCTTGCACTTCTCGTGTTACATTATAACAACTATCTTGAAATGCAGCTTTCACTTTATACAAAGAAGGAAATGTTTTTAATTTAAGTTCTTGTAGAAATAAATGTGAAATGATTTAATGTGAACTACCATCGTCATGTAAAATATTAACCAATTGGTTATTGATAGTACCCTGCATGAAAAGTAAAGAATGAATTGAGATATCATTACCCAAGGTACTTAAGTCCTTCTCCAATGCTTCCTCTATCTAAACAGGAGGAATTTCTTCATTATGGACCTCCATGTTATGCAATTGACTTGTAGCTTGTTTCATGTGAAGAGTTTGCAATCGGCACTTTGTTTTTGTATGTCCAGGTTTACCACAATTCTAGTGGGTGATACATGGTCACTTTCGTTGGGCACCCACCACTGAAATTTGGAGGGTAGGTGGTTTGGTAGGTTGGAGAGATGAAGCAACACGTGCAGTTGAGTAATTGGATTGTGGAGGATGAGGAAAACTAGAGTAAGATGGGGCATTAAAATTACGCTTCATAGGAAACATGGGTTTAACAAAAAGTGGTCACCACTCTGTGTAGGTAGTGATTGTGTCACCCTCCTTCCATGTAAAGGTTGTCCATGCATGTCGAACATGTAAATGATATTGAGGAGGAAGAAAAGAATCCTTCACTTTATCTTGGAAAGCCTTCCATGTTGTTGGACAATCTGTACTGTGATGCTAGACATTCCACTAGATCTTAGCTTTTCCTAGTAAATAGTTAGTGGCAAATTTGACTTTTTCACGTTCGGCCTATGTTTGATCAGTATAAAAATTGTCAAACTATGCTAACCATGAAAGAACTAAAGAGCCATCCTTACGGCCATCAAATCGTAGAAGCTGGTAATTTTTAACACCAATCTTAGAATGTGTGCCATACGATTGGGCAGAGACAATAGCTTTTACCACCCTTGTAAGGTTATCTTCATCAGATTGCATCTTCTGAAGTACTTTCTCACGTTGTCGGATCTCATCCTGAGCACCTCAAAGTTTGTGCTGCAAGAGCTCGAGCTATTGCTCAAGTGTTACCTCGGGTAGAGGTGGCTCACCGAAATCCTCCATAGTGTTCATAGGGTCCATGAGTATGTAGAGAACAAAACCCTCTTGCTAGATATGTAAAAACAATTTTTGAGATTGCTTGAATTAAAATGTAAAAGGAAGAGTTGTTCTTGGAAATTGAAAAAGTAAGAAAGAGATGCAAGTTGTGTTAAATATAAGAAAATAGAATTGGAGTGACAACAGAAAGAGATAGTGTAGTGGTAAAGCACTTCCCTTGTGAGAGTGAGGTTGTGGGTTCAAATCCTGCCACCTTGGTGAATATAAAACTCCTTAGTGCCACTCATAAATTAAAATTGGTTCACACATAGCCAACGGCTACCAACAGTCGCCAAG
This sequence comes from Ceratopteris richardii, assembly GCA_020310875.1. Classification (NCBI taxonomy): domain Eukaryota; kingdom Viridiplantae; phylum Streptophyta; class Polypodiopsida; order Polypodiales; family Pteridaceae; genus Ceratopteris; species Ceratopteris richardii. The sequence goes on along the minus strand of CM035442.1, from coordinate 36,261,597 downwards.
GGATCCTTGGGTGCCAAAGATGCCAAAGTAATGCCTTAGTCATGCCTTAAGTTATGCCTAAGTTCTATGCCTTAGTTGATGCCTTGGAGTAAACTGAAGGAATAAATGTAGGTTCTAGTTTTGGAATTGAAATAGAAACCGGAATTGGAATCGGAATCTAAATCAAAATCAGAAATCGGAATCAGAATCAAAACTAGAAATGGAAACACAAACAGAAATTGGAATGGGTATCAGATTGGATCACGAACAAAGAACAACAAAACATAGATCAATCTCCAAAATGAACAAAAACAAACCCCTCCATAGTGACGTGCGCAGGGCTCTGATACCATTGTTATCAGGATCTTATCTCACACACACACACACACACAAAGGTTATGAATGTTGAAAACACATAGAAAAATAGACATGCAAGGAGACAAGACTGAACATAGTATTGGGTGCAATCTCCCCCCATGCACTCTCTTTTGACAATCCACATAGTGCATGTATTTATAGGAAATTTTTATTATGTCAAAATAGTGGTTACATGAAAGAGGCTTCAAAAAACATATGTGAAAGTAAAAGTTGGTAAAATTTTGTAGAAAGCCTTTGCTTCTAATATAAAAAATTGTGGTCTAGAAAGAACCTTATTCTAACCACTACTTTACTAACTGTTTCTAAAAATAGAACCCTCTATGCGAGTTTATTTACAAAATATATAAATTATAAATCGGATTATTGATGTCCACCCTTTCACACCTTTCACACCCTCATGAATTTTGAGCTGCTAATATCAAAAACACCAAAACACATTAATGCATTAATAAATTAACACTCCAAGAATTCCTTGTTCAAAACATTCCATAATTCATAATAGAATGAGGTTGAACTATGCAAGAAGCAATCTTTCAATCGTGTCTATATGTTGACATACAAGGTAAAAAACTTACTTGCCTTAGGCAAACTATGATCTTAATTAACAATGATTGATTAGTTCCTTTATAAGATTTTTTTAATGTTGATGAGTCCCATATGCAAGAACAAATCATACTAGGTCAAGCCTCTAGTTGAATAGACATCCTCCAACTATGAATTACTCTTTAGGATGATAGTTTGTTCAAAGAGAACATGTGCATGGAAGATATCATTTTCTAATCACTCTTGCTTTGCACAAATAATGGAATATCTAATTGCATCTCATGATTCTAATTCTTTTGTAAAGTCAATGAACACATTGTATGAGGGGAATCCCATAAACAATGAAAGTGAGGGCCAATCTCAAGATCATAGAGAGGTGAGGATAACAGAAGAAGCAAAGCAAGTAATACACATCCTTGAGAAACTAATCCTAACCCCTAAACATCCACAGATGTTGACTCGAAAACTTACCACAAAAACTCCCACATATGTTCAAACACATAAGATTGTCCAACCAAGTAATAAACATCCCTGTGAATCTAACCTTATCCCCTAAAAGTAATGCTTTCATCTCTAAAATCCAGTAACACTATAACATGTGGCACACCTTATTCAGATAAGGTGATGGAACATACCTTAGCATTTCCTCTATCTCCTTGTGATATTTTGAGGTTGATTAGACCCGCTTTTACAAAAGAAATTTATAAATTTACATATAGAAATATTAGAATATGTAATAAAAAATATAAAACATCATATTGTACGTTGTCATTTCTCATGTGTCTTACCATCTTACCTGAAAAAGGTGAAGGTGGTATGTTAAATAAAAATCATTTTTTGGAGGACAATAGGAAATGTAGAAACACACTCATAAATCAAATTAGTTCTTTTCTGGAGAACAATAGGAAATGTAGAATAGACTCACATATGAAGTTCACTAAAAAAAAGAAAGCGACACCTATGCTTATAGTAGAAGGATCATATCATGATATAGCTTGCACATGAGGCCTCAATCATCATACTTCAGGGAAAATTCCCCCTTTTTAGGTGACCCCAAAACTCTGCAGCCATCATACTTCAGGGAAAATTCCCCCTTTTTAAGTGACCCCAAAACTCTGAGGTCATCGGACTGGTGCTAACCAGCACTAGTCCATTCGGGTCACTCGAAATGGGGTGAAGGATTTTTTTATGAGATCCTTTTTTCTTATATTTTTACAAATGCACTTTTGTGGTTTGTTTTTTTCTTGATTTTTTATGAAAACAATCCAAGTATTCAACATAGATATGACATTTCTGAAGCTTAATTCAATGGCTTAAATTTTTATGTGTTCTTGAGTTTGATGATTTGAAGTATATTTCCGACCACTCAAAATTTGAATACAAGAACTCTATGTGCCTTAATCCCATGACCCAAAGTTGTTGGCCACCTGAAAACTGGTCACCAAACCTCCATGTGCACTTAAATTGGATGATCTAAAGTCCATTTCTCGGATGACCCAAAATCCGATCACTAGACTCATGTGCACCTAAGTTTGGTGACCCAAAATCCATCTCTGACCACTTGAAATCCAGCCACCAAACATCCATGTGCTCTAAGTACACTTTTTGGAGGACCCAAAAAGTGATCTCCGGCCACCCAAAGATATGTCCATGTGCTACCCTATGAGTCATGTGGAGCATTTTTGTGTTCCTTTCAATGTGATTCTATCACACATTATTTTATGCATAGGCTGTGAACAATGTTTTTCTTGTTCGATGACAATGAAAGCTTGGGAGTCAGGAGGTTTGGGGTTCTTGCACATTTGCATTTGAAGTCAAAGAGAAATGTTTGGGCTTAGCTACTATCACAAACTTTTCAGGACAAAGATAAGTAATCAAAGTTAGTAGGAATGTTATTGCCACTGCTTTGAGTTTTCCCAATTCTAGATGTTAGTACCTCCATTACAAACCTCAAGGCTACTACTTTCAAGAACTTTAAGGAGATGCAACGTGAGGATATAGAATTGTTCATCAAATTATTTCATGCTCACTTTAGCATGAATGAGGCAAATCGCTACACCATGCTAGCTAAGAGCATTTCCAATGTTTTTATACATGCCTCTGAGAACCATGTAGATTACATAGATATGCACCAAGTGGTGTTTGACTAGCTTGTCAAAGGACAAAGTTCATTTCAAACACATAAGTTCTTTGGTAGAGGATTCATGTTGATCAAAATCATTTACCAATGACTCAAGAGCAAAGGTGATGTCCTGCCTACCACAACCAGAGATGTCCTCTTGTGTTGTATTGATCACACATCAATATTCAACACAAAGGCCCTTACACTTATGAGAAGAAGGAAGAGAAGTAGTAGCAAGGAAGTGATCCTAGAGACTTTTGAACTCTTGTAGTGCATAATTCATGTGAATAGAAGCAAAAATCCTCTAAAGAATAGTCTGTTCAATTGACTCCTTGTGATATTTTGAGGTTGATTAGACCCGCTTTTACAAAAGAAATTGGTAAATTTACATATACAAATATTACAATATGTAATAAAAAATATAAAACATCATATTGGACTTTGTCATTATGTTGTTTTACCATCTTATCTGAAAAAGGTGAAGGTGGAGCATCTTAAATGACAATCCTTTTTTGGAGGACAATAGGAAATGTAGAAACACGCTCATAAATCAAATTAATTCTTTTCTTGAGAACAATAGGAAATGTAGAAGAGACTCGCATATGAAGTTCAATGAGAAAAAGAAAGGGACACCTTCGCTTATAGTACAAGGATCATATAAATTATAGGAACTCTCATAAAGCTAAAACATCACTTGGTAGGGAGACTTGAACCCTACCCAATTCTCTAAAAAAATCGGTTGCATCACACCTCCTGGACTCTCTCTCTCTCTCCTTACCTCCCTTACTATAGTTTTTTTTGTTCTTTTCAATGTGATATAGTCTCTCTCTCTCTCTCACGGCTCGCACATGAGACCGTAGTCACCATACTTCGGGGAAAATTCTTGTTTTTTGGGTGACCTCAAAAATCTGAGGCCACTGAACTGGTGCTAATCAACACACATCCGTTCGGGTCACTCAAAATGGGGTGAAGAGTCCCAAGCCGCTTGATTGGGTGGTTGGGCCTTTTGCCTCTTGAGGCGGGGGCGAGGGTTCAACCCCCACCGACAACATGTAAGGGACATGTTATCATGAAAAACCTTGTATCTTGTGGCTGATGGGCCACCGTTTGTCCTACTTCGCGGTAGTTGTGACCGCAGTCTAACCTAGCTATGTAAACCCCTGTTCTTGTGGGATAAAAGGGGTCCCATGGGTACTATGCCTTTCCTTGTATAGTTGCAATTTCAAAGTTAAAGCCTGGAGGAGTAGGCCTCGGCTGAACCTCCATTTAAAAAGAAAATGGGGTGAAGTAATTTTTTATTAATATTTATGACAACGGTTAAAGATGAGCGTTTTTTTTAACAGTTTTAAGAACACATTTTTCGTGGCTTATTTTTTTTTTGTTTTTTGTGCAAACAATCCAATACGACATTTTTGAAACCTAAATTCGATGATTTAAAATTTTATGTGTGATTAAGTTTGATGATTTGAAGTATATTTTCGACCATTCAAAATTTTAATACAAAAATTCTATGTGCTTTAAATCTCAAGACACAAAGTTCGTCGTTCACCACCTCAAAGCCGGTCACCAGACTCATGTGCATCTAAATCTAAATCTAGTGACCTGAAATCCAACCACCAAACATCCATCTCCTCCAAATACACTTTTTTGATGACCCAAAAAATAATCTCCGGCCACCCGAAAATATGTGCATATGCTACCCTATGAGTCCCCTTCCGTATTTTTGTGTTCCTTTCAATGTGATTCTATCACACATTATTTTATGCATAGGCTGCGGAAAATGTATTTTTCTGTTCGACGACGATGAAATCGGGACGTTTGGGGTTCTTACTCATCTGCAGCTTTCAGCATGTCGGATGTGACGCTGCAAAGACTCACCTGCGATTTTGTTTCCTCCTGTGCGGCTGGGAATAGGAGGGCAGACCTCATGAAACTTAAGCCTTCGCATACCGAAACAGACAGTTTGATGTGCTTTCATCTCGACTTATGAGGAGGTCTCATCACAGAAGATTCAGAGACTTTCATGTCTTTTTTCTGCTCATTGTGCCGTCGGTCCTTCTACTTTTCCTGCTCTGGCTTCTCTTTGCCGGGGTTTTCTATCCCCCTACGCCCCGTCCATACAACCTGTACGAGCTCCCCTGGCTACGCTTAGCAGACAAAAACAATGGAACCTTCGCAAGTCTCTGCAGGAACCATACTGCTTCGTCTTATTTCCTGGTCGCCCTCCTCTTCAACAGAGTTTACGGCAGAGATGGTTTCGGGATCGGTCCGTATGAGTGCACGCAGTGGATCGAATATATGCTTTTTGCTGGAGTCGAGCATATCTACTGGTACGACTGTGCACACAGTAATGCAGAAACCCAAGAAGCTTATCTCAGTCCCTATCTTCATGCCGGAGTCCTTACCTACCTAAGATTCCATGTTCTCATTCCCCATTCCCTAACGGAAGGCTTCCATTTCGAGCAGGATAACTCCTACCGCCATTTCCTTTCTCATTTTTCCGGAGAAGCAAGATGGGTAGTGCAAGTTGATGTGGATGAATACCCTTTTTCTCCGTCCGATCGCAGCAGTTGTTTCCTTAGCTCATTAATTTCAGATTACGAGATGAATTCTCCTAATGTCACGCAAATTCTTATGCAGTGTATGATCTTTGCGGGCAATCCCGGGGGAGACATTCAAAATGGATGGTTGATTGAAAAGTATCAGAGGAGGAAGTATGAGACCGAAGGAGTAGCCAAAGGACATCAGAGCAGACAGAAGCCCATCTATCGTGCAGACCTTTGCAAAGGCATTCTCAAACATGATCCTCATGGAGTGTGGATGAAGGAAGGCATAACTGTAGTAGCAAATGAGGATCGCATACGCTTGAACCATTACTGGGGTGCAAGAGAAACCGGTTTCAGGAAGGATACCATTGAGTCTACTGCAATGCTGGTTTCAGATGTTAGCATCCAGCGCATAGCTTCCAAGATAAAGAAAGCCACAGGGTTGGTTTCGAGGAAAAGTGATGCTATTGGTGCCTTCTTACGGTGGATAGCCCAGGGTTGAATGTGTAGGCTACTGCAAATCGTCAAGGAGAACCTTAGGCCAAAGAGGGAACAGAAGTGATCAAGGCCATCTGGTAATCTTAAGAGTATGGAAACCACTCATCAGACATGTATTAGAGGGATTGCATATACATCCATATGTTATGATTTAAATGTTGTATTTATATGTACATTGCTGATCTGGTTCGCAGCAGTTGTACTTGATGTGGATAGCCAACAGCTGTAATAACAAACATGTGGGTAGAGAAGGGGTAAAGTTGGCTGCCATTCAAATTACTGTAAATCGTGAAGAAGGGATCTAAAACCAAACCAAAGCAGAGATTGTGCATGTGCTTATCTTGTTTGCAACACTCACTTCTTATTCATCCATGTGATTGGTATGATTTGTTTGTAAGTTCAGATAAATCTGAACTTAAATGAAGGTATATGTACTTGCATACATAATGCACACAATAAACACACATGCCCTTGAGTGAACATGAATGCATACATGCACATGTGCTGTTTATGCTTATAGATATGCTTGTATGCATGGCGTAACAACCTAGTATGCGTTTGCACTTGTGTTGGGAGTTCTCATAGCAAGTGTTGCATTGGATCTTCTGTAAAACGAATTCAGGAAAGCAACTAGTGGTGCGATAGAGGAGATTGAGAAATATCACTGATCTCACGCACTTATTAATTATTGTAGTGTTTTGATATTACTTAACCAAATGTGATCGTACATAATTTTTAGTGATTATTTTCTTGCTTATATCGGTAGGATTGATGAGTCTAGTGGAAGAAAGGTTACTTTCATTTGAATGTTTATCTTGAATTTAATATTGTTTCCATGTACTTCTCATGATCCATGATCCTTTGACTAGAAAAGTAGTTACTCATTGATAGATGCCTAATTGTTTCTTTGTGGCATCGATTGCTAAGATGTCATTATCTTATGTTTTAATAAAGGATGAAAAATCAATGCCCTTCTAAGTTATTCAATTATGTTTAAGAATTATGGAGAGTTTGAAGATTTGTGTATACATTTTATTAGAACTTCATTTTCATTCAAGGGATCGATTGAATTACTTGTTGCGCAAGTAATATTGTCTTTATAGGATTCAATCCTTTATCACACTAACTAATATATATTTTATTTGAAAATTTAAGTAGAAGGATAGTTATAACTTCAAATTTACTTCACTTTAGGCATCAAACTGGGGAGGTAAGACTATTTTTGTAGTGTGACAACCGAGGCTTATCTTACCTCCACTAGAGAATCTTGGGGAGGTTTCTCTACGATAAGTTCTTTTGTTTTTTAAATGTTTCTTTAATAATAGAATTGATGCTAACCATTTTTTTGAACTATGTGTAGGTCTTGGATCTCGTATGATGTGTCTTTGCTTCTTGCCATAGGACCACTCTACCTTTTCTCCATTGGACCACTCTACCACTTCTCTCATCTCCTGCTCATGCTTCACTCCTTACAATTGTTGTTGTTGAATTCTAATTTTCTCATTATTGTATCAAATTCTTTATATTGCTTTTTTTTTGGTCTAGCTACCTCCCTCTTTTCAATAAAAGCTACCTAGCTTCTCTTATTTGTTTGTCATGCTCCACTATCTACTATCACTTTGCACTTCCCATTAATATTAAAGGAGGAAATACAATAGATTAGTGAGAAAGGAGGCTTGTCAATCTTTTGTTCTCTTCATGAGGGATCCATTTGCTTTTGAGCTTCTTGTCTACAAAAACAAAGATTTTTCTATGTTTGAAGAGGGGTTTAGACACGTGGTTTTTTATTCTTCTACCTAGGTAATGTGTAACCTAATAGGTTGTAGAAGAGTGCATATGAGTGACAGAAAGAGGAAGGATCAGTCTAAATTCATAATCAACAAACCCTCATTTGAACTTAGGCTATGGAAGATCCTAAGTCAGATATGTGTGTGAAAGATCATGTACTTACAAAAATAGCAAAGAATGCTAACAAGTTTGCTGCCAGAAATCCTCAAACCCATATGAACATACCTTCTCGAACACCTCATCCAAATATGCATAAAGCATACATGTACTGATTCTCTTGTACCTATGTCGAATAGGACTCCTCCTGATATAGATGCCACTGCCTCCATAAACTCCAAGTAGTACCTGTGTGCATAAAGAGAATATGTACCTGAATTCTTAACATAAGATGTAAATCTTATGTTAACCACCATCCAATGTCTTTGAAATAACCCGAAATCTTCATGTAGAAGACAATCTATACATCATGTGAATAGCTGATCCACACAACCAAGCTGCTGATGGGTAAGTCCTCTCCATAAGCAAGAGTGTGAGGACACTCTTCTCCTCCAAGAAGAACTCCATAGCTACTCCTCAACATGCTCCAAGATAGCACCATGGCTGCCCCATGTGCTTAGAGCACCACCTCTATTGCGGTACCAAACCTGGTGTTGAACTAGGTGTAGGATGCTAGATAATGAGACAAGCATGTTCTTATATAGTGTTAGAGGTTTATCCAAAAGCATGCTCTAAAAGCATTCACATAAATCTCCATCACTATGAAAAAGCTACGATCACTTAATCGGTACCGGAAAATATCTTCGTTAAAAACAAAATCTTCTATGAAGCTCTGTCCATGCTTTTTATAATCGTTAAAAAACTCTCTTCGCTGCTTATGAGTCCATCGGGATTCGAACCCACGTGGGTGCTTTGGGAGGCGCTTGCCTTAACATAGTCGCCCTCTTCTTTTGCTTGAAGAGAGAATATAAAAGCTGCAATCTATGCTTTGCAATTCTGGACACTTTGGACTATTTGATCATTGTTTCCAACAGACATTTCATTGTACTTTCAAATTAATTCAAGCTAGTTTGGAAGAGTAGATCTCAATGATTGCACTTCCTTAAAAAAATCTAAGGGCAGGGAGAGGAGGGCGAAAATGAATTTTGTACTTCATGGTCAGAGGTGATGGTGTCGGTGTTAGCCACTTATTGAACATGCATCATATGGGATGATAATGATGCCACTATCCATACGAGTGCAAATTAGATTCATTCATAGGTGTATTAATAAACTTCTAGTGATCATTTATAGTGTAAAAGTTGTAGGACCAATCTCTATATTGATGTAAAAGGGGCTTTTCTTTTTAGTTTGGAGTGAAAAAATAAAACCATGTTCTTGACTTTGAAAATAGGATGCTTTTGAATTTTGGTCGTTTTTTTTTTTTTTAATGACTAGCTTGCATTGTTCGAAGTAGTAGAAAGCTTTCTTATCTGTGTGCTTCTAAATCTTGCAAGGTACTCATATCTTCCATATATTCCTTAGGCAATTAACGATCACTATGCTTCTAAATCTTGCAAGCTACTCGTACAATCTTCCATATATTCCTTAGGCAATTAGCGATCACTACTATTTTGAGACTTGGAACGGTTAATTCCAATGGAAATATAGATTCTAAACCAAGTGCTAATTTAAAAGATATATAATTTGCTGATTCCAATAGAAATATAGATTTTAAACCAAGTGCCAATTTAAAAGGTGTGAAGTACACAACTACTTTGTACGTGGTGCGGGTTTATCAATATATTTTGATTGACAAAAAGCTATTCCCCCCATCAAATTGCATAAACTCAAAGCCCAAATAATGATGCAAATGCCCCAAATCTGACATCTCAAAAACTGGCATGCAAATCAGCCTCAAATTGAGGAGTATGCTTTGCATAGGACGAGTGAACAGCATGCCATCAATATATACAACAATGATCAGAAGTAGATCATATCCACCCTTAACATATAAGGTGCTCTCAATTGGATTGTTCTCAAAACCATGTTTTAGCAAGTAGGCATGTATCTTTTCATACCAAACACACTATGCTTGCTTCAAACCATATAATGTCTATTTTCAACTTGAACATTTTGTTTTCATGCCCTTTTTGTACAAAACCATGGGGCCAAAATACATACACTTGTTTACAAGGAACGCTTGCACATTCCTTGCAAGAGAGAGAGAGAGAGAGAGAGAGAGAGAGAGAGAGAGAGAGAGAGAGAGAGAGAGAGAGAGAGAGAGAGAGAGAGAGAGAGAGAGAGAGAGAGAGAGAGAGAGAGAGAGAGAGAGAGAGAGAGAGAGAGAGAGAGAGAGAGAGAGCATCGTCGCCATAGCTACAGCCTACGATCAAGAACTAGAAGTTACAACACGTATTCCGATGACATCAAGAAAACTACTTTAGCTAACAAATCAAGAAAATAAGAAAACGTCACTAGCCATGTTTGACGATGCAAATGAAGAGGAGTTTCATTATCTCAAAAGCCATATTTATACAAGAAAGTGGCCTTAAAGGCTCTTCACACTCAATCTTCTCCCAACCCTCTAAATGAACCTTAGTATAATCAATTACATAAATGAAGATGTGCCCTTGACACTGGCACGCACGGTGGACTTGAACTACCACTATCCCTTGATAAGTGATACCCCCCTCAATAAGATGAAAATTACATGGAAACCATTTATAGGCTGAGAACCTTTATACAACATGTCATACAACCACTCACCAAGACCAAATACATCAAGTCAGCCCTCACATCAAGGCCAACACATATCCAAACAAAGTCTAAAAATAAGAATCCAACTCATAGATAATCTCCATGTACATCTTCATAATGCTAAAGTGATAGCACCGTTCTTGGAATATAATAGTCCAACTCCATGTACATAACCAATGTAGTAGCAACTTATTAATCCAAATATATATGTGCTCACATAATTATGCACTACCCTTATGAACAATACTTGCAAACCAAAGTGCATGGTTAGACCATGGTATGGAGTGCAAGTAAAGTTCATAACATATCCAAAACCAAGAGCAATGTAAGAGGCAAAGTGAAGTGCCTGGAACTTAATCCAAGGTTCACGAGTACCACTCACATAACCCTTGATCTTGCCCTCCTATATGCATACATGAAGTGCAAGGGTGGACCAATTACATCATATCATCAATCAATTTTTATACAACATAAGGTGCAAAGGATTACAAATAAGGATGAAGGTCCTCAATGCCTTCAAGCTTCTTCATTTGTTGTGGTTTCCTTTCAATGCTCTACGTTGATCTAATGCCATCATGAAACAAACTCAATCTAGTGTACCAAGGTGTCATAAACGTTTGGCAAGCTACGCATATGTCACAAAAGCAATAGTCAAAATATAGTTCATAGTAATGAAATGACTACAACAATTTGTGTAAGGATACGGTTATAGCAAGGCATATTTACCAAATCACAAATTGGTAAAGCAAGACATATGAGCGAAACAGCATGCCATGACATCTGTCAAAACGTGCACATAAATCCACATACAAAATTATAAAGCATAGCAAACAATTTTCTTTTCTAAATAGAGCTCACTGTGTATTGTATCTTTAATCGGCCACAACATTGACAAAATGGACTTCAAACTGACAACTAGCTCAACATCATAGTGTAGTAATACGATTTTAGTTCTCTTCTCCCTGCTACAGCAGATCAACATGCAGACACCGTCGCCATAACCATGCATAACCATAACAAAGTAATTTTTTGCATAAGCAAAAAAATGCAATATAACAATGTGCACAACAGAAGATCAATCACCACATTGATTCTTTCATCCAGGATGCCTGCGGGGCACCTCTGTTCTTCACATTGGAATTTGGCAGCCAGAGGCTCTCTATCTGGTGCCTCCCCGCTAGAGATGAGCGATAGCAACTGAAGATGGAGAAGAAACAGATGATGGCAACATAATTCGCGATGTTGTAGGAGGAAAAGAGGTGCACCATTGCCTATTGAGGCACGTGCATAAGAGTGATTGACTCGAGCATTGCTTGATTGGTCCGAAAGAGGCATGGAGACATCGACACATTCGCAACCTTTGACCTTCAATCACGTAAGCAGAAAGCATATCAGGCCGGCATAAGTCATCATCACACTTAAGAGTCACCAAGAGATCATCTCCGTCATTGTAGGAGAGCAAGATGCACAGTATGGACTTCTTTCTCCAATCCGAGGGCCGATCACGACATGGTTGCCAGTGTTTACAAGGAACACTTGCACATTCCCTACAACAGAGGGGAGAGAGAGAGAGAGAGAGAGAGAGAGAGAGAGAGAGAGAGAGAGAGAGAGAGAGAGAGAGAGAGAGAGAGAGAGAGAGAGAGAGAGAGAGAGAGAGAGAGAGAGAGAGAGAGAGAGAGAGAGAGAGAGAGAGAGAGAGAGAGAGAGAGAGAGAGAGAGAGAGAGAGAGAGAGAGAGAGAGAGAGAGAGAGAGAGCTTCGTCTCCATAGCTACAGCCTACGATCAAGAACAAGAAGTTACATCACGTATTCCGATGACATCAAGAAAACTACTTTAACTAACAAATCAAGAAAATAATAAAACGTCACTAGCCACGTTTGGCGACACAAATAAAGAGGAGTTTCATTATCTCAAAAGCCATATTATACAAGAAAGTGGCCTTAAAGGCTCTTCACACTCAACCTTCTCCCAACCCTCCAAATGAACCTTAGTATAATCAATTACATAAATGATGATGTGCCCTTGACACACTTCATGTAAGTTTCCCTTCAAAAATACAATTTGATGTCCAATTGATGTACATTCCAACCATGATGAGTTGCAAGTGAAAAATGCTACAAATTGTGGTCATTGGGCATGTAGGAGCAAAGGTCTCATCAAAATCAATGCCTCTCTTGAGCATAACCTTTGGCAACAAGCCTAGCCTTATACGTGTCCATTGTTCCATCAGGCTTACATTTTAGCTTGTATACCCATATTTAATGACAATGGCCTTTTTTCCTGGAGATAAATCACATAAAGAACAAGCATCATTCTTCATAATAGCATCATATTCTAATTGCATAGCAGCCATCCAAATTTTTGGATTTTGTGCTTCATCAAAGAATACAAGCTCATTTTCATCACAAAGACTAGAGACAACCATTGCATACCAATCTGATGCAAAGAAAGCACTATGAGATCCTCAACAAGTACGATATAACAAAGGTGCATCTAGTTTGCTATCTTGTAAAGTGTGCACTAGCCATTTAATCATAGTCATAGCCTTTCTATGTCAATCCTCTCATCAAGAAGTGCACCATGTAAATCTACATAAAAAATGGGATGATTTGCATAATCATTTAGAACATGTGAAGCCCATAAAATTTCCTCATTTGGACCAACACTTGACTGTCCACTTGTAAAAGAGGCAACAAAGTGTCATACACATCCTTCAAGCTAACTGATGTCTCGTCAATACATGAAAGTAATAGCAGAATTGCATCTTTCACAAAAACAATATCATGGCTAACTGGAATGTGTTTAATTAGTGGATGATACAAATGAGAGCCTTTGATTTTAGAACTATATCTAACAAAAATACATTTCATTGCTTTATGCCAAATGACCAAATACATGCAAATACTTATTTAGTACATATGTTGCATACATAACAACCTCAAGCCAGAAGCTATGTGATAAAACTTGACTTTTGACTATACACCTTGCCATTTCCATGAGAGATTTATTCTTTCTTTCAAAAACTCCATTTTTTTGAGGTGTATATGACACTATACACTGATGTTTTATCCTATGCTCAACTAAAAATGAGTTAAAATCAAAAGACATGTATTCTTCCCCTTGATCACAACAGAGGGTGCCCAATTTACATGCTCATAGATTTTTAGCCATAACTAGGAACTTTTTAAAGCAAATAAACACTTTGCACTTTGCTTTAAATAGATACACCCATGCATGCTTGAAGAATTCATTAATAATCACTAATGAGTTCTATAAATCCTTCAAGTTGGTGGTTGCCACCCCTCTTCGTTTGGTTTGGCAAGAGGCACTCAAGTTTGGCGCGCTTCCTTCTTGTCTCAACAATGGCATTATCAAGTTAGTACACAAAAAAGGGGAAAAGAACAGAATAGAGAACTGGCGTCCCATTACAATGCTCCAAACAGGATACAAGATCATCGCCAAAGTCATTGCCAACAGAATCTCTTGCCACTTGAGAGCGTGGTTAAGCGAGGACCAAAAAGGTTTCATCAAAGGCAGGTCAATTTTGGAAACCATTATAGATATCTGGGAAGGTCTTGAATTTGCAAATGAGTCTAAACAAGAAGTTGTTTTCCTCAAGATCGACTTTGATAAAGCCTACGACAGGCTAGAATGGGACTATATTCTACAGTCGCTACAAGATCTTGGATGTAGTCAGAAATTCACCAAGATGATCGCGACCCTTCTCGGAAACGCATCGACCCAAATTAACATTAATGGAAATCTTTCAAAGGTGATCAAACTTAGAAGATCTATCAGACAAGGGTGCCCATTGGCTCCCCTTCTCTTTGCCATTGCCACAGAAGGGCTTAGCAGGCTGGTGGAGCATCAGGTGGAAGCGGGTAACATTAAAGGCCTTCGTTTGCCGCATGACCACAGTCAGATCACCATGAGACTTTTTGCCGACGATATGAAAGCTTTTGTGCACAATGATAGTACCAGCCTTGAGACGTTCTGGAAGTGTCTTGCTACTTTTTGTGAAGCCTCTGGATCCATAATCAACCACTCTAAGACCGCCTTTAGAGCTATTGGTGGGCCACAGCCCGACCTTCTCATTGATCATGGCTGTCAAATCATTCCGCAGGGCCAAATTTTTTGGCTTCTTGGGATTCCCTTGGGGTTTGGCGTATCTATGGAACAGCGGTGGAACTGGGTGCTTGCCAAACTCGAAAACAAGCTTAACTATTGGAGAGGTATGCAAATCAATCTTGCTGGTCGTGCTATGGTTATCAACAGGTTCCTCTTATCATCTACCATTTATTTCCTTTCTTGTTGGAGACCGAAAGAGCATGATCTGTTCAAACTGGATAGTATTTGTAGAAACTTCCTTTGGACGGGCGACCACAATAGGAGGGGGGTGCCTAAAATCAAATGGTCCATCTGCACCAGCCATAGAGATAGTGGGGGACTTGGTATCTTGGACATTGGTTGCATGGCTAACAAACTGTCGGCCAAATGGATGATTAAGGCTTGGTGCAACGGGGAGGCCTCGTGGGCCAAGCTGATCTTCAGAAACAAAAATGAGTTGGCACTCATGGGCTTCCCAAATTGGAAGAATCTTGACATCTTGACCTTGTTGTTTTCCCCGATCCTCGTCTTCCCGAAAGGCTCTAATCTGGTGTGCTCCCTTTGGAAGAGTTGGAATAAAGTCAAAAGCTTCACAAGAATAAGTGAAGACTGGAAGTGGGCTGCCGGTATCAGACAAAACGACTCTATCTGGTTTCCGATCCATGGCATCCGGAGTGTGGAATCTTGGAACATTCAAAATGCCAAGAAGCTATGGAACAAAGGCTTCAAAAAATGGAAACATCTCTGGAAACAAGACACCAACCGCTGGATCAACTTTGAGGATATTGATCCTAGCATCAACATTTCGCATGAAGAATGGAACACGTTGCAAAGCAGATGTCTCGCCTGGGACCGACACAAAGTTCGCCTTCTCATGGGACACGACATGTCGAGCTCGCTTGGTCTCAAATGGCACAATGGGAATAGCCTATCAAAAGTCCCGAACATCAAAGAAACGATCGACTATCAGGCTAACCTCAACAAAAAGTGGTGTCTGTCATGGACGCGGCTTCGGTGGGACATGAAGTTCATGGCTATCTGGCACCCCCTCATAGAAATCAAAAAGTCTGTCCTCTTATGGCAAATCCTTCATCATGGAATCTGGACCAACCTTAAGGCTAGCAAAATTTGTGGGATCCCTCCCTGGTGCAAACGCTGCCACCGGTCTATCGAAGATATTTCACACATCTTCTTTACCTGCCCCAACTCCAACAGACTCTGGCAGGTGGTTGGAAAGAGAATTAGACTTCAAAAACGTCTCAATTGGCAGCAAGCCCTGCTGGGAGAAGCGATCGGCTGCTCCGCGCCTCTCTGGAACGCCATCAGAGGGGAGGTCCTATGGAAAATCTGGCGGGAAAGATGTGCTTTCAACTTCGGTGACTCCCCCAAGGAGTGGTCAATTGAGAAATCGCTGTTCCTCCTTGGTAAAAGGATTGTCAACTGTAAAAAATCCCCCCCCTTTAGGCATCATCAAGTACTCCTTTTGATCGATAACAAGCTTAAACCCAAGTGGGCCCCACATGAGGGTGACGAGAGGGTAATTAACCTTCTTTGTAATTTCATCTAAGCTCTGTAAAAGCTTCCCCTGCTTTGTGGGATTTGGGGGGTCCCGTGGGCACTAGTCCCCTTCTCTTGTACTTTTCTTTATTTAATTCAAGTCCGGGAGAGTAGGCTATTGCCGAACTTCCTTTATATTAAAAAAAAAGAATTCATTAATAAAATTCACAAAGTATAAGTAGTTCCCAAATGAAGGTGTTTGCATAGGACCACATGGATCATTATGACAAGCTGCAATTTTATGAGCAGCTCAAACTGAACCATCTTTTGGGAAGGAGGAACATTGCATTTTGCCCAAAGTACAACCTTCATAGACATGTTTACAAGGTGCCTCAAGTTTGGCCAGATAGGATACCACTTCATATTTCTACAATTGAAGAAAAATAGCAAAATCCAGATGATGAAAGCATGGATGCCAAAGCTTTGCATCTGAGATAGCCTGAGTGTTACACATGTGTTCCTCGAGTAGCTTTGATGTGAACCTTTTCCCTATACATGGGCACTTTTTACTCTAGTGCTGACTATAGGTTTTTTCCCCATGTTACCACATACATGATTCACTTATATGTGGTGGTACTTTGTACTTAGGGATATTATTCAGCTCTTACTTCAGTTCAATTCATCATCAATAGAGAGAGCTATTCCAGCCATCTGTCTTCACCATGTGTCTTGCTGCGTTTATGCTCCTTGTGTGTGCTTCTCGTGTGTCTCTCACACTTCTACACACACCCAACAATGATATCAGAGTAGGTTCAGCTCCTTCTCAAGTTTTGGTTTTTTGCATCACAGAATCCGCACACTTTTAACAGTGCAAATCAACTTCGGAGCATAGAACATTGAATTTCAACAGTAAAGAAACATTTCCACCAAGTGTCTTGGGGTTTTTACCCCCATTTAAAAGCCATTCGTGTAGTCAGAATCACCATCAGAGTGATGGTTTGTGAGTTGAAATTTCAGCATTCATTTTAGCTTTCGTTGAAGTAAAGATTTTGTCACATTCTTGTTCTTTAGTGAAATGGCGGGCAGCAATGACTTGTTTGGCATGCTTCAAGCTCAAGATAAGCTTGATGGGACCAACTATTTGAGGTAGTCTTACATGATGAAGCATGTTCTTGTTGCTAAACAACTTTGGAGCATAGTGGCAAATGTAGATCAAAGACCTGCAAGTTCTTCTACTTCATAGTCTATTGTCACAGATGGAGGTTCTTCTTCAAGTATGGTGGTTTCTCCTTCTTCACCTACACATGAGAAACTTAGATGGGATGGAAAAAATGCTCAAGCTTATGCATTGATTGCGCTTTCTGTGAAGTGTCATATAGTTCCACACATTCGGTCATGTTCTACATCGAGACAGGCATGGGATACTCTTACTTCTTTGTATGCCATGCGTAATGAAGCACATGTTGCATACTTGAGGAAGTAACTTGAGGATGTATGTATGGCTGAAAATGAGTCAGTGGATGTGTATGTGACATGTATCAAGGACTTGAAAGAGAAATTGGAAAACATAGATGAGGTTATTCTAGATGCATCACTTATTTCTACATTGTTGAAAGGATTATTGGAATCTTTTCAAAGATTTGCAACTACACTCCGTTTGGTTGCAAAAGGAAAACCTAATGTGTATGCATTTGATGAGGTTGTGTCTCTTCTTTTGCAAGAAGAGCAATCTAGAGTGAATAGGAGTGGTTTGATTGAGGGAACGTAAGCACTTGCTATCACACAAAAGGGGAAAAGCAAGTATGGTTCAACTTTGGGTTCATCAAAACCAAAGCCTCAATCTTCCTCTTCCATTCATTCCTCTAATGATGGTGATTTGCAAAAGAAGAAGAGATGCAAATATTCCTGAAAGGCTGGTCATACTATTGATGAGTGTAGAAAGCATGCTTAATGCAATGAAAAGAAGAAGGAATCTGACATGTCTATTGCTGAAAATTCAGCAAATGCAAGGAATGATGAAGCTAACATGGCTCAAGATTTTTGGGCATGTGTTTTTACATGTCATTATGATGCATCTTTGCATTCTAAATGTATGGTTGTGAGTGAGGCTGGTTTGGATTAGTTCTTTGATAGTGGTGCTTCAAAGCACATAAACATCATCCAAAAGATTTTTTGCATCTTTGAAAGATGCATGTCCCTCTAGCATAATGGTGAGTACCAACGTGAGGAGGTCTACCTCATAATTGTCAATCCGAGGAGACATGAGGACTAGTATGAAGACTATGAGCAAGTGATGGCACAAGTGTGTGAGTGAGAAGCACACATACATGCACACACATACACACACACGCGCACACAAGGCAAGAACAAGGAGAGGAACAATGGAGTTCTTTGCATTAGTCAAAAAGTCTCTTACATAAGCTCAATTCACAAACAATCTAACCCCAAAAATGAGCTCTCTAGCTCTTTTTATAGTTTTTTGACTAGCTTTGGCCTTCGCCAGACCTAGTGTTCGGCCTAGTTGAAAATTAGGTTCTAGGGCCTATTTGAGGGCTCAAATGGAGTCTAAAAATTATGAAAATTGGTATGTAGCTACTTCTAATACTCCTCAAGCTCGAGGACTCCCTCGGCTCGAACAAAATGGAGTCTATTCTACCAAAAACGGAATTTACAATGTGTGTAGTGATGAAAATCACTTGTGTTGGAAATGGTTTATGAAAAAAATGATTGGGCCTTGTTGTCATATTATGCATGACTGTTCCTTTGTGCCTGTATGCTCTGCTTATGACTTGTATGCCAACACTCCCCCCTTCCTAGCGTCGGTCGCCCCTGATAGACCTCTGTTCTATAGGATGATCAATATAGTATTGGATGACGTTGGTGGCTAGTTCGTGTTCTCCTATCCGTAATCCTCTTGCTAGGTCAGCTTCCAATGCATCCCAATTTATTGCACCTGGAATGGTTGTGGTGTGGTGTAGTACTCGGAGTACATGGCTTGTTCACAAGCAAAGAGATGGAGCAGGTGTGTTGGCTTAGGTGCAAACACTTCTGAGTGGTACTCCCAAAATCCTGATCGGAACATGTCTTCAAATGTTTGTTTATAGCATGCAAGAAGATACTTAATTCATGCATGCCAAGCATAAGCTACCCGAATGCTGGGGGTGGTGCTCATGTCATACATCAAATCATAATTTTCATTAGTAAACCCCGGTAGCCGTACCTGTGGTGCTGTTGCATTTCTAAAGGTTTTGAGTACTACCTGCATCATATCCAAAATCTTAAGCATCA
The DNA here is from genome assembly GCA_020310875.1 of Ceratopteris richardii. Lineage (NCBI taxonomy): Eukaryota > Viridiplantae > Streptophyta > Polypodiopsida > Polypodiales > Pteridaceae > Ceratopteris > Ceratopteris richardii. The sequence continues at coordinate 36,242,115 of CM035442.1, read as the reverse complement.
TTTGGGCTGCCACGTCTGACATGGGCTTCAGTTGAGTCGAATTGTGGCCATCATGTATGCTATCGATGGTGGTCCCTGCGGTGGTGCTATGTATGGATAATTGAGCCACTCCTTACATTGAGCATTATTCTGTACCTTTATGTTGAATGCTTTCCATGATCGAAATCGTGGAATAGGGCCATATCATGGATTGTAAAGTAGATGTAAGGACGCATTGTTCCAGGTGCGCAACATTTCAGGATATGTTTCAAGAAGTTTCTGCCGCCATGTCGGTTGACGGATTTTGCCTTTTTACACCTCTGGAGGAAGGTCTTCGGGTTGAAATTGGGTTGCGAAGGAAGGTATCTTTCCTCTGACTCTTTGTATTTCTGCGTTATAATCTGCCAAAATGATATAGTAAGGCCTGTATTGGAGTTTTGATGAGAGGATAAGGCATCTAGATGACAGGTTCTTGAAGTAATTGGATTGTAACACAGTTTCTTGTATGACTCTCATGGCCTGATTTTGCACTACTGTTCGCTCTTCATGTGAACTCCCCATTTCCTCCACTTGTCGTAGCCATGGGGGTCGTGGTGCTTCGAACATATCCTGACCTTCTTTCGTTTGTTGTCCTCCTGGGAAGGGTTGTGGGTCATATTCTTCTTCAAACGTTTGTTCCACAGGAATTTGTTCTATTTCTTCGTCGGTGGGAGCCTTTGGTGGGGAAGGTGGTCTTTCATATTGTAGTAGGCGTGCTTGCAATTCTCTGACCTGTTTCTGGAGATCTTTTAGGGCCTCTGAGTCGATGAGAAGTGAAGCCGCAGAGGAGGTGGTTTGAGGGGCAGTCGTTGTGTCTTTTTGTTGTTTCTGCTTCAGTTGACCCAGTTCCTCTGATAACTGGTAATGTGCTTCAAGCAGCATAGCATAATCTTCAAAAAGGATTATCTTTATGTTTTCTGGGGTCACTGCTTGAAATTTTGAGGGATTGATTGTTGCTCCGGGTGTGCTTTCCATGGTCGCCTCTAAATTTTCTTGATTCTGTAGTTGCAGGCGTCGATTTTCTTCATGAGCAGCTGCAAGGTGTCGCTTGAGTAGGGCCATGTTTCGCTGAAGTTTTGAGTTGCGTTCCAACTGTATTTGTCGATGGCCTTCCACCACTTGTATTGCTTCCTGGTCTGTAATCTGTAACTGTACTTCCAATATGCTATGAGCCTCTTGTAAAGTTTGGAATTGTGTCTGGAGGCGTGCATTCTCCTCTTCTAGTGCAATAAGGCAATGTTGTAGCACCTCCAAGTGCTCTTGCAGTCGTACGTTATGTTGCTGGAGCTGATTGTACTCTGTCCTTAACTGTGATATACATGTGAGCATGGTGTCCAATGCATTGTCTATGGATGATGGTGTGGTTTGTACAATAGAAGATGCAAGGGGAGGGGATTGGGGAATCGGAAGAGTGAATGATGTGTCTATTGGAGATGTGTGTGGGTGAAATTGGTGGAGGGGGAATGGGAGAAGGTGAAAGTGTGGGGGGAGGGGGAGGTGCTGTGGGTGGCGACATGTCCATACTTTCAGGAGTGGATGCAAGTGGCTTGATACATTCTACAAAAGTAGTCATGGGCGGGTTGAAGGAATGGTGGTATGGGAGGTGGAAAATGAGAACTTGGAGGCGGAAAAGCCATAAAAGGGGATGTGGTGGCTGGGAATCCGAAGAAAATGGATCTAGAGTCAGGATGGCCTATGGCTGAGGGCATGGGGGATGGTTGTCCTAGGGCAGGCTCTATGAAGGAATCAGTTATGAAGGTGGTGGTACTATATAGGGGGTTTTCAAAGGGGGAGAACAAAGTAGAACTAGAGGTTGGACTACGGAAGATGAAGGCTTTCTCTGTGGGTTGGGTGGTCGAGGTTACATTTACAGCTTCCGTTCGAGGAGGTGATGGGGGAGGGGTCGGTGGTAGTGGTTCGGTTGAATCATCCTAGGTGATGGGGATCTCTTGGCCAGTGGTTCCTGTTGTTTGGGAGGTTGTCTCAATGGGTTCGGATGTAATAATAGGTCCTTCCCCTGTAGTAATGGGAATTTGGATGTTTTTACCCGATCGTGGTCGTGTCTGGAATCTTCGTGGATCATATTGAACCAGAGGCCTCTTAATCGCTGTTTGAACTGGTTCTACTACCCCATATGTTTCCGCCATCAATAAGAGACCTTCACTATATTCTGAGTCGACTCCGGCTTCTTCCAATAGCTGAGCCATGAGCACCCGACTGCTCTATTCGGTGAGCAACTGTTGCGACTGCACTCGTTCCATTATTTGATATAGCCTCCGGAGTTCTGCTGTATAAGCTGGGCTTCAGTTGTTTCTTCTTCATTTGCTTCTTCTTCTTCTAGGTGTCCTGGTTGTTGACCCTGCTGATCGTCATCCCAATGTACATGGCGGCCTTCTGTGGATTTCCTCCGTCTTTGGGAAGAGGTGCCCTATTCTTCTGTGTCCCAGAAGAATTCGACATCGGAGAGTTAGGTATTCTACAAGAATGATTCGAAGTCGAAGGTGCTCATCCCTTCAACGTCTCTAGTCATGGCAAATTCAAATTCAGATGGGACAGGAGGAGCCGAAGGGGCAGTTTGTGATGTACCTTCAGATCCAAACCTAGGTATTCTAATGGTAAAGGGAGGTACAGTGGCCTCCCCTCGTGGTGAGACTTTCGGAGTAGTCAAAACTTCACGTGTTTGGACACAAGGAATCGAGCCCCTCATGCGCTTGGATTGATGTGTGGCAGTTTTGAGTCTCTTAAACATTTGTAGTTGTGCCCAAGTTAAAGCACGTTCAATGGGTACATCATATGCTAAACAATTATAGATAATGCATGTGATTGCACAACAACCATTCACCACTAGTTTTCTAGATGAACTTCTATTTGCTTCATACAATTGCTCCACAATCCATACAGGAAGCTTAATCGGTAACGCACCTATCTCCGCCAAGTAAAGAGCGAACCATATTCTTTTGTGAGGTTGTGTGAATCAATCTTGACCAGGAAAAGCAAAATGTTGGATGCACATACGGAGAGGGATAGACACGTTTGGTGTGAGTGCTGCCATAACTTTTAGCTTCAGTAGTTTCCGGTCCTTCATGTTAGTGGGAATGAGAGCATCCTTCTAAGAAGATACATGTGTGCCATGCATATTCAAAGCAGAGCTCACCAATTCCAATGTAAGTTTGAACCTCTTCAACTCGTTGTTGCCCAGCAAAGAAGGAAGAATGAACATTCCCAGTTTGTCCTTTTCTGCATTAGCCTGTAATGTTGAGACCAGATAGTAGCATTAGAGGAGATCTGGTTTGGGTAAGGGTGCCTGGAAGTACTCGGCTAGCCTTGCACGTTGCCATATGGTCTGAAGATCTTCTGTGTTCTGGAGATTCTCAAACTCCTTGGAGAAGAATTGGAATCAAACCCATGATCTGTCATACTCGCACTTGGATTCCCATATATACTTAGCCTCCCCTAATGGACCTAGCATGCCATTGAACCAATGAGAATTGGCATGGACTCTCTCTGTGATCCCTGTGGGAGGATCCGGTATAGGTATTTGCTGGAGGTGTTGAAGCTCTACAGGTCGTTCAGTTGGTGGCACATCAATAGGTAAACTGTCCACATCAATCCCTGCAGTACTTACTTCTGCCTGTGAGCTTGAGCCTGCTGTTTCTGCCATGAGACTACGTGTAGCTGGTGATGCTTATCTGCTAGTAGAAGAGAGGCACATTAGCATTGCATAGGAAACAGGATGTTATGGTGTTCCATCCACAATACTAACATGACATTCCAAGTGGTTAATGGTTAGTGGGTGGGATGTTTGTGATGTGTGTGAATGTTGGTTAGTAGGTTAGTGTTCATCCTAGATGCATACTTTTGGGTGTGCAATGTACTCAGAATGCTCCTACATCAGAGTGGATGGATTTACAAGAGTGGGTCAGGGGGTTTGATACGAGGTTTAAGTTTCCAAGTTTTGATTGTGGAATCACAGCTTTTACTGGTGATAACATGTAAAGGTTTGTGGACTGGATTGTGTTGGACTTGGGACCTTTTGGGTACCCATTTCCTGACATTCCTATGTGTGACCGAGGATGTAATGGTGTGGAGTGTAGGTGTTTGCCCTGTGATTTGTGCCAAGGGTGCTTATGGGTGTTGATTCAATCTTGTGAATGGAGGTGCAACTATTTGAGCTCGTAAGCAGGTCTTGGGCACCCATATCCATCTATCATTTGGAATAGCCTTCATTGACCGCTTTGGGACCCAAATAGAAATGGTTTGTCTAGATGGATGCCTAGGATACTCCTGCATTGTAATCCTCGACACTGTAGCTCATTTGGTGCATCTTTGGGGTCCAGTCTCCAAAGCTGAGGGTTGTTCACTCTTGCGTACCCAGATTCGCTTCATGCCATGAGGTACTCTAGATTGTACAGGTTGGTGCTCATGCCTCTTGATCATTGGCCTCCCCTGTGTCATGTGTTGCCCGGCTTGCTTTCCTCGAATCCTCTTTGGAAAAGAAGGGAACTCCTCATCAACTTCTGCACGTTCGTCAAGAGTGACAATCTTCTGCACCATAGAACTTTGGACAAGAATAGCATCATTATCTTCATGTGGGTTCCTGGAGGGGCCAAGATTTGGTGCCTCTTCTAGTGGCCTAAGTGCTTGATTTTCTAATTCCATTGTGATGCGGTTTTGGCCTACCCAAGCCAAAAGAAGTCCACTTCTTAGGTTGAGGTTGACTGCATGATCATAGATCCAGTCTTGGCCCAAGACAAGAGGTTCGGTAAGATCCTCATCTTCACATACTAGCACTTTGACTACCATTAGAACCTCTTGAATGTAGAGGGGAAGCTCCACCTCTCCCATGCAAGGGGTTTCCACACCTCCTAATCCTATGAGATATGCCTCTATAGAATTCATTTTCAATTTCAATTCTTGGCAATAAGAAAGTCGAACTGCACAAGTGGCTGCTCCTGAGTCAATTAAAGCACGCACAGTCCGTGCACTCTCTCCTTGTCCTACTTTTAGGGTCACAAAAGGTCACCGATCGACTATCCTATGGGCATGTTCACCTGAAGCCTCACACATGGCCATGTGATAACCTAGAGATTCTTGAGTGTTAGGCATGGGCTGATCTCTACCATGTCTTCTCAATTTCATTCGTCGGATGCGTTCTAAAGCTTCTGCCTGTGCTTCTTCCCTAATTCGCTTTTCCTCTTCCTTACGTTTCTTTGCAGTATTGAGTCGATTTAACATCTCCTCCGTGAGGGGCTCTTGATATAACTTGACTCTGCATCCACTTATGTAACTTGGTAAAATATCAACTTCAAGAGTGGCTAGTTGAGATGCTCCACTTGTGGAGATCCTATTGATAATCATTGGTCCATAGCCTCTCTTCTCTAACTTTCGTGCGTGTTGCTTCAAGGTGTAGACTAGGACTAGATCTCCCGCTTTCAAGCCCTTATCCTTCACATGTGCATCAAAATATGCTTTTTGTCTCTTCTTGGCTGCATAAATTCCTGCTGCAGCCCTCAATCGTGTTTCACCTAATCGTTCAAGATCGAAGATTCTAGAGGAGAGCTCATGGCCTCTCCAGTCATGCTCTTGTGCTACTTTCAATGTAGGTATCAAAAAGTCCAATGGTAGCACTGCATTTTGGCCGAACACCATCTGAAAGGGTGTGGCTTGGAGTACCGTTTTATAGGCAACTCTGTATGCCCAAACACCATGGTGTAGCTGTTTGTCCCAATCAGAGCATTTATTATTAACCAATTTTGTCAATACATTGCATAGAATCTTATTTGTGCTCTCAGCCTGTCCATTAGCTTGTGGATGATAGGGGGGCAGACTTCTTATGTATCACCAAGAATTCTTGGAGAAGGTTTTCTATGACTTCATTCAAGCAGTGTGTGCCTCTATCACTCACTAACTCTATTGGCAATCCATATCTAGTGAATACATTCTCAAATAAGAACTTTGCTATCGTTTGAGCATCGTTCTTTGTTGTGGCTTTTACTTCTACCCACTTGGTTAGATAGTCTGTGGCCACAATGATGTATTCAGCATGTGAAACCTTGGCTGGGGGATTAATAGGACCAACAAAGTCTATTCCCCACTTAGAGAATGCACATCCACCCATCATAGGTTTCAATGGCATCTCATCTTTTCGCATAGGATACTAGGTTCGCTGGCAAACATCACACCTCTTCACATAGGTATGTACATCCATGTGAGTGTGGGCCACCAGAGACCTGCAAAAAGTACTGCCTTGATCACTCTATCTGTTCCAAAGTGTCCTCCTGCCACACCTTGGTGAGCAGTTTCCAAGATTTTCAGATATTCGCTCTCGTGGACACATAATCGAAGATACCCATCCTTTCCTCGTCTGTATAGATTTTCTCCAATGAGAGTATAGTCTAATGCTTCTTGTTCTAAGCTTCTTTGTCTAGCTAATGTCATATCTTGGGGAAAGGTTCTCGTCCTCAAAAAGGCTACTAATGGTTCACTCCAGTCTGGTACTAAAGACATCCGATAAAGAGTGGCATGTTCCATTGGTGGTTTAGTACGACAGATTGGGCATTCCTTGCACATCCTATGGACATCTGCTTCCATCATTGGCCAGTGCACTCCGAGTCTCTTCAATGTCTGTAAAGTTCTTTGCTTTGGGTAGTGCTGCTCTAATGCACCTACATGTGCTAACTGCAACCATTTCGCGTACTCATCCTCTTCCACGCAATATCCCTTGATCGGTATGTTTGTACATGCTTCTTGCCATGATATGGTACTTCTGGGCTTTTAATATCTCCTTCTCTCAGGTGTTTGCTACTAGATGGTTAGGCCCATATGTCAATATTGGCACTAAGGACTTGGCCCACTGTGGTACAACTTCCAGATTAAACAGGTAAGCATCAGGAAGGTCATTTGATACTCCTTGTGGGGCCTCTCCGGATGTGAGCCTTGAGAGATGATCTGCTCTCAAGTGAGTCTTTCCTTTCCTCACCACTACCTCAAAGTCATATTCCATTAGTAAGAGGAACCATCTTACTAATCTGCCTGTATTGCATGGCCTGTTTACCAAGTATAGTAGAGCTTGATGATCAGTAAAAAATTTAAACTTATTTGCAAGCAAATAGTGTCTAAACTTTTTAACCGCATAGACCATGCCTAATCCTTCTCTCTTAGTAGTGGTATAATTCCATTCAGCTGCATTTAGTTGTCTACTAGCATAGGCAATTGGAAGATCCATATTACCTTCACCTGTAGGTTGTGCAAGCACACACCCAATAGCATAATTGGATGCATCCACATGGACATGGAATGGCTTGTTCCAATCCGGTGTAGTCAAGATTGGTGCTGAACACAATCGCCGCTTAAGCTCATTGAAGGATTTCTCGCACTCATTAGTCCACTCAAAATTGGTCAAGAGTCCGTACAGAGGCTTTGTAATGATGGCATACATGTGAATGAAACATCGGTAATAACCACAATGCCCCATGAAATCTTGCATTTCCTTGACATTCTTAGGCCTAGGTAGTTCTGCAATAGCCCTCACCTTCTCTTCGTCAGTGGATATGCCATCCTTTGACACTATGTGTCCTAGAATCTTGCCTTGCCTGACCATGAAAACACACTTTTCTGGGTTCAGATAGACTTGATATTCTCTACATTTTTCAAAGATTTGCGTGAGTTCAGATATATGTTTTTGTCTAATGTTGGAATGGGCACAGAGATCATCAACATAGACTTCCAAATTCTTTCTCATGAACTCTTTAAACACATGGCACATCAATCTCTGGAAGGTTGCAGATGTTAAAAGTCAAGCTTCAAGCTACAAATTCGTGGGGAATCTTTTATAGACATGTGGAGAAATCAAAGGAAGCCAAAAGCCACGAGATTCCATCAAGAAAAGTCACTCAACCACTCCCCAATTCATCTCAACTAAATCCTCCAAGTTAGGAGGCTGATTTGGGAAGGTAGTTCCTAGATTTTAGGGGCACACTTCTCACTATAAAAGGAGCATGTATCCCGACTTCTTTTGGCCCATCTTCTTGGAGTTTTAGCTCATGTAAAGTGAGCACTAAGTGCTGGAGTTGTGATAAGCAAGCCCCTTGCTTAAGCTAGCCCCTTGCTTGCTTGTTTGTTTTCTTTTAGTAGGCATATCTATGTGTGTGCGCAGGTAGTGTTGCAACTCTCTACCCCTGAGTTGTTAGCATTGGTTCTCCCTCATATTGTATCCATTTGATGTACTTCTTGTCTCATTGGATAGCTATTAGAGTCTATTTTATGCTCACAAAGTCTCTGGATCATTCTCTGAGTAATCTGGGAGCAACATTCATTTTAGTGAAGTTGTGTGATTGATATCTCTCTTGGTGTGTAGGCTTTGTTGGAAATATTTTGCTCTCTGTTGTAAGGGCTGGTTCTCCTTCTCTATGTATCCATTTGCTATGATTTTGGTGTAATTGGGTAGCTATTAGAGTCCTCTAAAGTTGAACCAAGTTTGAGATTCATTCTCTGTATAATCTCTGAGAAAAGCTTGCTGGAGTGAAGTGAGGTATCTGCTTGACTGGCAGTTGTGAGCATTCAACTAGCTCATGTTGTAGACATTGTTTCTCCTTGTGTAAGCATCCATTTGAGGTGAAATTTATTTTGTTGGAAAGCTCTTGGTGTCTACTACAGGTCTACAAAAGCTCACTGGAGTTCTCTACATAAGCTCTGAGTAAGAGCATTTTTGGTGTGCAGAGGTCAAAGAAGGGTACCTGTGGAGGTCATTCACGCTTCGTCGTTGCTTAGGGGTTGAGATACTTCCCCCATTAGTGGTATCAGAGCATTTGGGCATCTTGCAGGTATCACATACAAGCAAGAAGACCTCTTGGAGTAGGTGGTTGAAGATTTGCATCAACAAAAGCTTCTTGGAGGTAGCTCACATCAAGGGGGAGCTATTCTACTCAAATTTGCAAGAGCACAAGGTGTCCATCTAAGGAAAGCTTTGGATTGAGGTAACCTCAGAGCCTCATTTTCATCTTACACACATTGGCCAAGGGCTAGGTCAAGTATCAAAGACTAGATATGGGAGACTTCAACACTCAAATTGAAAAGCTAGACAAAGGTAACTATCAACCATGGAGATTTAGGGTCTCCAACTATCTTATGGGCAAGGGCCTTTGGGGGTTGATTAGTGGAAGTGAACCAAGACCTAGGTTGGATGAGAATCCAACCAATGACCAGAGAAGGGCCTTTAGGGAATGGAATGAAAGAGACAAGAGGGTTATCTTTATTCTTTCCCAACACATTAGCAATAGCATGATCGGCCATATCCAAGACTTGGATTCAAGCATGAAGGTATGAGAGACACTTGAAAGGCTTTATTCAACAAGCACCAAAGCAAGGAAGATCCAACTCAAGAATGAGCTCAACAACCTTAGGAAGAGCTCAGGGAGTAGCATAAATGACTACATACTTAAGGTCAAGGAGTTATCAGATGCATTGGGATCCATTGGAAGCCACGTAGACGATGACGATCTTGTGGCTTATACTATCAATGGTTTGAGAGATGATGAGAAGTGGAAACCCTTTACCACTTCAGTTTATGTAAGGGATAATCTTCCCGATTTTGAGCAATTGGTTGCTCTCATGGTCACCGAAGAAATGAACATAGGTGGAAGTTCAACTAAAAGCAAGGATGCACAAGTTTTCTATGCAGGTAATCAAAGGGGCAAAGGAAGACGAGGACAAGGAAGGGGCAAAGGAAGGTTTGGAGGAAGGCAAGGCCACTCAAGCAATCAAGGACATGACTGTTGGAACTGAAGGACTCACTAGGCAAGGAAGCTTAAGAAGGGAGTCAGAGAGAAGAGAAGGCACAAGCAGACAAGGGAGTCAACGACGATCTGGCAAGTAGGCCAATAATTTTCTTCATGAAGAAGCAAGTACGAGCATTCACGCAGATCTAGCACTAAGGCAACCTTTAATTTTTCAAAACCCTTACACCAATTAAAAGTGATTCTCATCACTAACAACCCCTGTAAATACCATGTTCACCTTTTTGTGGCTCCATTTTGTGCAAGCCGAGGAGTCCTCGAGCTTGAGGAGCCTTAGAAGTAGTTGCTTACCCGTATTTTTTAGATCTCATTTGAGCCCTCAAATAAGCCCTGGAACCTAATTTTTAACTAGGCCGGACACTAGGTCTAGACAAGGCCAAAGCTAGTCAAAAACTATAAAAGGAGCTAGAGAGCTCATTTTTGGGGTTAGATTGTAATTGAATTGAACTTGTAAGAGCTTTTTGAAAGTAATCTAAGAACTCCATTGCTTCTCACTCTTTGTCTTGCCGTGTGTGTGCGTGTGTGTGTATGTGTGTGCATGTTTGTGTGCTTCTCACTCACGCATTTGTGCCTCCACTTGCTCGAGGTCTTCATACCATCCTCACGTCTTCCCGGATTGACATTAAAGGAGGTGCTACTCATCACTGAGCTACACCAAAAATTTTGGCGCCGTTGTCGGGGATCGAGCTTTGAGGACGAGCGTGTGATGGTAAGACGTAGAGTTGACGCATTGGAGTTGTAGGTATTTTCTTCACTTTCATCTATTTTCTTGTTTTTTCTTCACCATCTTCATCACCATCATCATCATCATCATCTCCCACCTCCATCTCCATCATCGCGAAAATTTTCAGTTTTGATCATATCACCATCTCCACCTCATTTCCTTCATTCTACTTGTGAGAGAGAGCGAGAGAGCGATATTGCTTGCACTGTTTTTGCATGTTTCTTGAGCATTTTGCAGGCTCTTGCTGAATCATCATCCCCAGCACGTTGTGCAGGTACGGAATACTCAGAAACTATCTTGCAGTCGCCAGCCTCTGTCGATCGCGATCGACAGAAAATTCGATCATTTGGTAAAACAAAGTTCACCACAAGCACAATCATGATGAGCACATTCTAAATCACTAAAAACAGTTGGAAAATTCCGTGTTTCTCTGTCAATCGCGACCGACACCATCGATCGCGATTGACAGCCACGACCGACAGACCCTGTCAATCGCGACCGATAGACCTATCGATCGCGACCGACAGAACTCACGACCGACTGACTGCCACGTAGGACCCTGTCAATCACGACCGACAGACCCTGTCAGTCGCGATTGACAGACCTTGTCAATCGCGATTGACAGACCCTGTCAATCGCGATTGACAGACCCTGTCAATCGCGATTGACACCGTCGATCGCGACCGACAGAATTTCCACGATTGATTGACTTTTACGCGTAGCCACGTGTCCATCACGACGGACACATCCCCGATTGACTGAAATCATGGCGAAAAACCCGGAAAAAGTGTCGATCGCGATTGACACCATCAATCGCGATTGACAGAACTCACGACCGACTCTGTCGATCGCGATTGACACTGTCAATCGCGACTGACGTGTCGATCGCGACCGACAGGCCCCGACGGACACCTCTGTCAATCGCGATTGACAGACCTGTCGATCACGATTGACAGGCTTTTCGGCCAAAAAATTAGGGTTTTTTATTCTAAGCTTTGGGGATAGTTTTTGGGCATATTGGTCTAGCAATTAGTGAGTTGTGAGGTCCCTACACATGTGCTTTTGAGAAAAATCCTGTGATCTGTTAGCCTGTTTGAACCCTGTTTTAGCACCAGAACCCTGAACTGACATAACTCTCTCATACGAAATCCGTTTGCTGTGATTCTTGTTTTGTTGGAAAGCTCGTGGGGAGCACAGGGGGAACAAAATTTAGGGATCTCTAGAATTGTTTTCCAAAAAATCACAGTGCAAATTGGTCTTGAGCTAACTTTGGAACTCTTATAGATCTATTGAGAGCATCGAAGGGCATTCTAAGCAAGAGTAAGTGCAAGCTTGGGAACACGCTTCCTGGGCACTCAAGGGCAACCAAGAAGGAAACAAAAGGTTGGAAATTCTCAACTCCCTTTGTCAATTCCTAGCTTAGGCTAAGAACGACTAGTGATAGGAGTAAGCCAGGGCGGCGATAGGCATCTATCAAGTTGAAGACTACCTAAATACTCAAAGTTCAAGATAACTACATAATCTTTGTACGATTGAGAATCCTAAAGGAAAAGAATTTAACGTGGAACGATCAACTCAAACTACGAAAAATACTCAAGTATTCCTGACGACGCAATATCAGACAAGATCATAAACATGATAACACACTAAAAACGAATCAAGTGACTGATACCAATTGATCGGCAACGAGGTTGTACTCTGGGCAAAAATCGGGCTACTTAACTAGGCATATGAACCTTAGATCAGGACGGCATCTAGTAAGGGATAGACAAAGCCTTAGGTCTTCAGAAGCTAGCGTCAATCATACTGCGAGGTCTTGGGCCCAGCAGTTGAGTCACCACTCGCATTACCCTAGCTCTGATACCAGTGAATCAGAGATGTCTCAAGGCATGGACAGACCTACGGGAAGTTCAGGAGTGCCATACTTGCACAGAGTAGAAGGCCCTTACAAAACACAGTTGGAATACCTTAGGACCAACCGATTAGGTGCTAGCATCTATGAGGACGGTCTAGGAAGATCCGTGGTCCAGATTAAAAATCCTGACCAGTCCATTGGACTAGAGCACCCAGCTGTCAAGTTTGAAAACGGAGCATACTTGGACAAAGAAGGAACCATATACGTAGTCACCAGTCACCCAGATAGGACAGATGAATGCGGGAATGTGATCCCTGAGACGGACATAGATGACCTAGAACAAGGAAACATGGGTGTAGAGCCCAGGACCTCTCGAGGGAAATCTGTTCTTACGAGAATTCTCACACCAGAGTGGATTCCACAAGACAATAAGAGTATAGATCTGCTGCTAAACCGAGAAACCGATGAAGCCTTTTGGAGGTATAAATCAGACAAGCCAATTGATATAGGGACAATCATGATCTATGAGTTTAAAGATCCAGATAGCCCAGGTAGAGTGACCTACTTAGATCGTTCTTCGGAAAGGATCTTTGTGGTTACAGAAAATGATAGGCACGCTTACACTTGGAAGGGTGAATTTATTTTCCCCCAACCAAGATCGAATATTTCCTATGGTCACCCTAGTGCTGGAACATCCCAAGCTCATGGAGCCCAAAGAGACAGACATAGAGATAGACCTGAGGTAAGCTTTGCCAACTCAGGGGGCAGAGAAAGAATGAGGACGGAAACAAATAGAGTAGAGCCTGAGGTACTTAGAGCCCCAGGACATCGAAGAAATGCCGATGAGTTCCCTCTACCATGACCTAGAGAGCACACAAGGACTTTGAGACCAACCCAGCTAGTTAAGTCCATGAAGAACTACTTCGATGGCACGGGAGATCCATACGATCATGTGGCTGAGTTTAGGCAAGTCTTGAGAGCTGAACAAGTGGAGGATTTATTCACGCAGTATAATGCCTTTGGTCTAACCCTTAGGAACACAGCCCTTACGTGGTTTCAACCATTGAATGAGAGACAGTTCAGGAGCATAGACCAACTCCTAGAGGCTTTCATTATTGAATTCTCTAAGAGTGGCATAAGGCATAATACCTCCTCATTGATTCACAGCTTCAAGCAAACCCCTCAAGAGACCGTGAGACTTGCAGGAAGAAGATTCAGGCAATACTTAGAGAGATGCCCTACCCTTGAGTTACCCACGCCAGCTAAGCAAGTGGCTTTATTCCTGGATGGATTGCTAAGTACCAAATTGAGATCCTATGTGTACTTGAAGGACCCTAGGACCATAGAAGAGTGTGTACGCATGTGCATTGACATCGAGGATAACCTAGGGGAGGAGTTAGAGCTTTCCAAGATATACAAAGATTCAGATAGTGCCTCTAACATCTCTTCCATGCAATCCACATCAATTGAGGAACTTGCAGAGAAAGTAGCTCAGAAATTAGGTGTCACTAGCAAACAGATCCTAAGGTTTGCCCCGGTGAAAAGATGCTATACTTGTGGGGGTGACCATATGGCAAATGTATGTCCCATTATGGCTCAACCCCAAGTAAATCCTAGTAGCCAGTACTGCACCATAGAACGGAGGTACACCAATCACACCGCGCAAGATTGCCCATACAACAAGCAGGCGGCTAGGCAACCCTACCCTCAGCCATACCCTCAGCAGGGAAGATACCAGAACCCGTACCCTCCACAGCCATATGGCAGGCCACAACAACCTTATCAGCAACCATACCAAAACCAACAAAGGCCTCAGCCTGTGTTAGCACAACAACCCCCTGCCCCAGCTAATGTGATCCCAGTAAAATATGCAGCAGCAAAAGAAAACCTGAATAGAGCTATAGTCCTTGTAACACCACTACTTTCTGAAAGTGACCCGAGTGACCATAGCTTTGATTCTACACATGTTGATAGTCCCCAGGCTTACTACATGCTGTCTCCAGAACATGGTGAGTCCTATTACAGTGAAGAGCCAAATGAACCTAGTTGGGAACCAGAGTACACAAATGTAATGTATACAAACCCTAACTCAAGACCCCAACCTAGGCAAGTAAGACCTCCATTCCCTAGAGGACCATGCTACAGATGTCAGGGAGATCATCTCATTCGTCATTGTCCCTTGCCTCCACCTACACAACCCCAGTCGGTGACGATCCAGAGCTATTGCCAGGAGTGTGGAAAGGAGCATCTCTTACGAGACTGCCCTAAGAATCCTAATAATATGCCAAAAATCACTCCTATTAGACTCCACAGGGAGTGTGACTTCCACTGCACTAGTACAAGTAATCACTAGAGCTCAAGTTATTGTGTTAGTAGTAGACTCCACAGGGAGTGTGACTTCCACTGCACTAGTACAAGTAATCACTAGAGCTCAAGCATTGCAACAGAACCAAAGCGTAGGCCAGGAAAAGAGCCCAGATGTTAGTGAAACGGAGAGCATGACAAAGAAGAGAACTAGAGCTTGGAGAGATAGTCGTGAAAGAATGAAAAGACAATGGGCAAAAAAGATGAGTGAACTTGAGGAAAGCCTCAGAGAAACAAAGGCCAGGATAACTGAACTCACATCTCAAACTCACTCTCACTCTACCCCACCACTACCATTCCCGTCTCCATCCGACCCGTCACCTTCCAACCCACCTCACACAATTCCACCACCCCCTAGAGTAGGATCAGTCCTAGCAGATCCCACTCCCGAGGACCTAAACATGATGCTTAAAGCATATCAGGCCAGAATCCAAGAAGGGCCAAACGTAACTGATCATGAAAAGTGTTACCCTAGAGCAGAACTAGAGTTAGAACGAACCAAAATTTGTGCTAAGATGGTGGAATTGGCTCAAACCATGTTTGAAGCCAGTCGCCTATTTAACATCTCTAGTTCGGCGAAGACACAGTTGCACTTTGATGGACTGTTAGAAAGAATAGAGAAGCTGATTGCACAATCAGAAAAGGAACCCGCCTCTCAACAGAAGGACAGGGCAAGTGAAAGAGTAAGCATTCCTGCCCAGGAAGCCTATGTGCCTGAAGCCTATGTGCCTAACTCTACGGAGCCAGACACATCATCTTCTATGAATCGATTCACACCAGAATTCCTACGAGAGATTCAAGAAGACAAATGGGCTAAAGAAAGTGAAGTCCCTCCCCCCATTGAACTTGTGGATGACGCACATGACCAATTCCCACAAGACATCCCATCCATTTATGAGGAGCAGGAGAGCACCCACTCTCAGGAAAGACTAGACTTTGAGTCTAATTCTTTGCAAGAATTACCCCACTTCACAGGCCCATGGGAAGCTAAGTCTACTTGTATGAGAGCACCCACGGTCATGGTACGAAATGAGGACTCAGTCTTACCTAGGAACACAGAGGTAGTGAAAAACACTAAAGTGCAATGCAATCTCAAGTTAGAAGAGCTACTCAAGGTTAGACCTGAATTATGGAAACATGTCGCCAAACAAGTACCAGCGATAGTGAAACCTCATTCCCAGGTAGGATCACATAGGACAGTGCCAGAGATACCCTTGGATAAGATAGGAGATATGTGTGAAGGTGAAGAAGGGAACACCTATCTTCCCATCACCTACCAAGAGTACACCACCAAGGCAATTTTGGACTCAGGCGCAGGAGTTGCAATTGCTACCACTTCCCTATGGAAGCGTTGGGGCAAGCCAGCACTCAGGCCCACGAGGATGAAATTGCAGATGGTCGATGGTCACATAGAGCGACCCTTAGGGCTGTTAGAAGGAATAACTCTCACCACATGTGGTGTCGAGTTCGAGCATACATTTGCTATATGTGACTTCAGCAAAAATCATGCCTATGAGATGATCTTGGGAAGACCCTTTATGCAACAGTTGCAAGTGGTACAGGACTGGGGAACCAACTCCTTGTACCTACAACACTTAGGTGTTACGACCAAAGTGAATCTCAAAGATTACTCTCATAGAGATGTCCCTCCCATCCAATGGAATCCCATCCATAGAGCCAAAGATGATACAGAATCGGTGCATTCCATAGGGTCAGGATCCTCATGGATGCATGAAGACACCCACTTATGGATGTGCAAAGTAGCAATAGAAGAAGAGAAGAGAGAAAAAGCCCGAGAGGTAGGTGCAAAAGAAACACATAGATCAATTCAAGACCCAGCCTATGCGCCTGTAGTTTTTCCTGACGAAGAATTTGAACCCCACGGCTGGGCAGAAATCCTAGCAACAATGGATGTAGCCATCAATGAAGAACAATGGACACCTCACTGTGATGAAGATGGCTATGACATTTCAGTCTTCTCCATAGAGCCAATTATGGGAGAGGCAGTTCTAGAAGAATGCGAACCTAGCCCTGATGCATTTGAAGATGCGAGCGATTCCGATCTAGAGTCAATCATTATGGATCCACCTTTTGCATCAGATGAAGAATACCTCTATGAAGTAGAATTTCAACCCCAAAGACACGGAGAGCTTACAAGTGATGTAAGACTAGCCACACATGTGACCCCGAAGGAAGAAGGAAAGAAAAGAAAGAAGAGAGAAGTCACACCAGAAGAGGAAGAATCTTTGTTTGAGATCCCAGAAAATTTTAAGAAGTATGAGATAGATGACAGGAGAGTCATGATCAAAATGCCTAAGCGAGAGGCGCAATCAGGGGAGGCCTATGATAACAAAGAAACCACCAAGAAAATAGTGGTAGCCCTAGAAGAAGGAGAGGAGAGATGCGCGTACATAGGCCATGACCTAACAGAGGAAGAAGAGCATGCATTAATAGCCTTGCTAAGAGAATACAGAGATGTATTCGCATGGAGTTACAAGGATTTGAAGGGTGTTGACCCGCACATATGCTCACACACCATCCCCATGACTTCAGATGCCAAACCCTCTAAGCAAAAGCCTTATACATATAACGATAATTACGCTGCTAAGATCAAGGAGGAGATAGATAGACTGGTTGAAGCTGGATTCATCTACGAAATTGAGCACACTGAGTGGGTATCCCCCATCGTAGTGGTGCCCAAGAAGAATGGCAAGCTGCGTGTATGCATTAACTTGAAGAAGGTCAATGCAGCCACAATTCGAGATAACTATCCGCTTCCCATCACAGAACATCTCTTAGAAAGAGTAGCAGGCAAGGAAGTGTACAGCTTCCTCGATGGATTTTCGGGCTACAATCAAGTAGCCATAGCTCCAGAAGATCAGCATAAGACAGCTTTTGCCACAGAGTGGGGTATATTTGCCTTTCGTGTAATGCCATTTGGGCTTACCAATGCACCAGCTACCTTCCAGAGACTAATGTGCCATGTATTTAAGGAGTTCCTGAGGAAGAACTTAGAAGTCTATGTTGATGATCTTTGTGCTCATTCCAACATTAGACAAACCCATATTCCTAAACTCAGACAAATCTTTGACAAATGTAGAGAATATCAAGTCTGCCTAAACCCAGAAAAATGTGTTTTCATGGTCAGGCAAGGCAAGATTCTAGGGCACATAGTGTCAAAGAATGGCATATCTACTGACGAAGAGAAAGTGAGAGCCATAGCAGAGCTACCTAGGCCAAGGAATTTCAAGGAAGTACAAGCTTTCATGGGACATTGTGGTTACTACCGCTGGTTCATTCACATGTATACTGTCATTGCAAAGCCCATGTACGGACTTCTGACAAACTTTGAGTGGACTGAGGAATGTGAGAATTCCTTCAATGAGCTTAAACGGCGATTATGTTCAGGACCAATCTTAACCACACCGGATCGGAATAAGCCTTTCCATGTTCATGTGGATGCATCCAATTATGCTATTGGGTGTGTACTCGCGCAACCTACTGGTGAAGGTAATATGGATCTTCCAATTGCCTATGCTAGTAGATAATTGAATGCAGCTGAACGAAATTATACCACTACTGAGAGAGAAGGCTTAGGCATGATATATGCAGTTAAAAAGTTTAGACACTATTTGCTTGCAAATAAGTTTAAATTTTTTACTGATCATTAGGCATTGCTATACCTCGTAAACAAGCCATGCAATATAGGAAGATTAGTAAGATGGTTTCTCTTGCTAATGGAATATGATTTTGAGGTTGTGGTAAGGAAAGGGAAGACTCATTTGAGGGCAGATCACCTTTCTAGGCTCACATCGGGAGAAGCCCCACAAGGAGTATCAGATGATCTTCCTGATGCTTACTTGTTTAATTTGGAAGTAATACCTCAGTGGGCTAAGCCATTAGTGCCAGTATTGACATACGGACCTAACCATCCAGTAATAAACACACAGGATAGAGAGGTAGTAAAAGCCCAAAAGTATCACATCATGGCAGGAAGTATGTACAAGCACACAGATCAAGGAATCTTGGCTTGTTGTGTGGAAGAGGATGAGTACGCTAAGTGGTTGCAATTAGCACATGTAGGTGCATTAGAGCAACACTACTCAAAACAACGAACCCTACAGACACTAAGGAGACTCGGAGTGCATTGGCCAACTATGGAAGCTGATGTCCAAAAGTTGTGCAAGGAATGCCCAATCTGTCGCACTAAACCACCTGTGGAACATGCCACTCTTTATCAAGTGTCCATAGTGCCAGATTGGAGTGAACCACTAGTATCCTTCCTGAGGACGAAAACATTCCCTCTAGACATGACTCTGGTTAGGAAAAGAAGTCTAGAACAAGAAGCCCAGGATTACTCACTCATTGGTGATAATCTATACAAGCGTGGTAAAGATGGTTACCTGAGACTATGTGTCCATGAAAGTGAATATCTCAAGATCTTGGAAATTGCTCACCAAGGTGTAGTAGGAGGACACTTTGGACCAGATCGGGTGATCAAGGCAATACTATTTGCGGGTTTCTGGTGGCCGACCCTTCACATGGATGCACATACCTATGTGAAACGGTGTGATGTTTGCCAGAGAACTCAGTATCTTATACGTAAAGATGAGATGCCACTGAAACCTATGATGGGTGGACGTGCATTCTCTAAGTGGGGAATAGACTTCGTAGGTCCTATTAATCCCCCAGCTAAGGGTTCCCATGCGGAATATATCATTGTTGCCACAGACTATCTAACAAAGTGGGTAGAGGTAAAAGCCACAACGAAGAACGATGCTCAAACAACTGCTAAATTCTTGTTTGAGAATGTATTCACAAGATACGGGCTACCTATAGAGTTAGTAAGTGATAGAGGCACTCACTTCTTGAATGAAGTAATTGAAAATCTGCTCCAAGAATTCTTGGTAGTTCATAAGAAGTCTGCCCCCTACCACCCACAAGCTAATGGGCAAGCCGAAAGCACAAACAAGATTCTATGCAATGTGTTGACCAAGCTCGTGAATAATAAACGCTCTGATTGGGACAAACAGCTACACCATGCTGTTTGGGCATACCGAGTCGCCTACAAAACGGTACTCCAAGCCACCCCCTTTCAGATGGTATTTGGTCAAAATGCAGTGCTACCATTGGACTTCTTGATACCTACATTGAAGGTAGGACAAGAGCACGAATGGACGGGTCATGAACTCTCCTCTAGACTTTTTGACCTTGAACGATTAGGAGAAACAAGACTAAGGGCAGCTGCAGGGATATATGCAGCTAAGAAATGACAGAAGGCATATTTTGATGCCCACGTTAAGGATAAAGGTTTGAAGGCAGGCGACCTAGTACTAGTATACACTTTGAAACAACATGCGAGAAAATTAGAGAAGCGTGGCTATGGACCTATGATCATAAATAGGATCTCCACAAGTGGAGCAGTGCAACTATTCACATTGGAAGGTGACGTTCTCCCAAGCTATATAAGCGGATGCAGAGTCAAGTTATATCAGGAACCTCTCACAGAGGAAATGCTAAGTCGACTCAATATCGCCAAGAAACGCAAGGAAGAAGAAAAGCGGATTCGAGAAGAAGCTCAAGCAGAAGCTTTAGAACGCATCAGAAGGATGAAGTTGCGAAGACAAGGTAGAGATCAGCCTAGAACAAATGACTATGCAGATCAAGGATATCATATGGCAATGTGTGAAGTCGCAGGAACAAGTTCCCATAGAATAATTGATCGACGACCTTTTGTGACCATAGAGGTAGGACAAGGAACTAGTGCACAGTCCGTGCGAGCATTGATTGACTCAGGTGCAGCCACTAGTGCGGTGAGACTCTCTTACTGTCAAGAATTGAAATTAAAGGTCAATCCTATAGAAGCTTATCTCATAGGATTAGGAGGTGTGGAAACCCCTTGCATGGGCGAGGTGGAGCTTCCCCTCTACATTCAGGACATGTTAATGACAGTTAAGGTACTAGTGTGCCAAGACGAAGACCTCACGGAGCCTCTTGTCTTGGGTCAGGACTGGATCTATGATCATGCAGTCAACCTAAACCTAAGAAGTGGACTTCTTCAGGTATGGGTCAATCATAGTCGAATTATAGTAGAGTTAGATAATGGAGCACTCAAGGCACTAGGGAAGGCACACACTCCTGGTCCTTCCAGGAGTACACATGAAGATGACCATGCTGTTCTTGTCCAAAACTATGTGTTGTAGAGGAATGATGTTCGCAAAAAAGGAGTCAGGGATGCAACCAAACTCCCTTCTTTTCCAAAGGCCAGAGGGAGGCAGCAACCAAAGGTGGATCAAAGGCAGAAGAAGCAGAGTACTACCTATGTCGGAGATCAAAAGTACCTGCACAGCAAAATGTCTCAGCTAGTGAAACAAGTGTGGGTGCGGAAAGGCGAACACCCGGTTGCACTCAAGCCAACCACACGGGCAAAGCCTCTTATTAGTAACCAACAACACGACACCAATAAGAAGTCTTTCAGAAGTTCTTCTGCTAACGTGAAGTCTATTTGGGTGCCCAAGAGGTCGATGAAGTCTAGCCCACAATCAAGATAAATTTGGGTGCCTAAGGCTTGTTTGCGGGCTCAAATAGCTACACCAAGACCACACCCTATACAGCATGATCCATTCACTCGCACAGCCGGCATCCACTCGTTTTCAACACTCAGGAACACACCAAGGCCATGAGCACGAACAGAATCACTTGTAAATGGGTCCCTAAAAGGCCTCATTTTCAAGCCGACACACCTATAAAGCTCTCGAGAGTCTCTACGAAACCAAGAGCAAAACCCATCCACTGCATTTGGCAGCCTAAGACTTGTAACAAACCCCCGGACCCCATTTGTAAATCCATGACAACCTACTAACCACATCACTATCACACTACATCATTCCACTTAGCTCTTAGGTCTACCGAACTCCTAACCACACACACACTCGCACCGAGCACTTACTAACCCATTAATCTCTCTCGACCCTCATGTTAATGTTGTAATGGGAACAACAACGGTTCTCTCTTGTCCTGTACAATGTTAACACATGTTTCTATATTCTTACAGAGACAGGAAGCAAGAAGTAACATGGAAGATACGGTAGGAACTAGCTCCCAGGCAGGCACCAGCCCCCAAGTTGTGGACATTGAAAGCCTTCCGGTTGAGGAGGAATTAAAGGAACGACCAGCGGCATTGAGGGCATTACATGCCATACCGGTTCAGAACCCTCCACAGGGGCACACAATGCCAGTCAGCAAAAACTCTCATTGGTTCAGTGATGTGGCAGGACCCCTAGGTGAAGGCACTTATATGTGGGAGGCAGAGATAGAATTCAATGGGCGCTGGGGCAGGTATCACTTTTTTACCAGGGAATTTGAAAGATTGCAAAATAATGAAGGATTGAAACCCATATGGAAGAAGGCAGGACTCTACGAGTATTTCAAATTCCAATTGCCAAAGCCAGATTTTCTAAGGTGCTCGTATCTGATTAGCACCCTTACTCCGAGCAAAGACAAAAAGGGATACAGCTCCTTTGTCCTCCCGTCTCTCACAAGGGGCAATGAGCTCAAGCGCTTCAGATTAACTATCAACTTGGTAAGGGAAGCTTTGGACATGAAAGGTATGCACATTCCTACGGAGAAAGAGACCATGGTTCCAGACAATATGAAGAACATAAATTTGACGAAATTAAAGGACATGGTCGCGATGACACCTACGATCGCCATTCATTTACGCATGGTCATGCAACATTTCGCATTCCCCGCGTAGGAAAGGTTCACAATGCCTCCCAAAAAGATCTGGTTTAGCCTCTACTTAGCAGATGCCTTTGATTTGACAATCAATATGCCCCACTGGATTATCGACCAAATCCATTTGGCTCATCAAAGGTGGTATAAGAAACAAAAATATGTACTGTATGGATGCTGTGCGCTTACCAGAATTGTGTATAGATGTCTCGCATATGATGTACCGGTGCAAAGGGCTCTCATTTGGACTAGAGCACAGGAGTTTCAATGCAGACTGTCAGCCGCAGGGCCTCCCTCAAAGAAGATGAGAGGCGCCATCCAGATACCTTGTGCACAAGCCCGCGGTGCAACCCTAACACCTGAAACAACTCCAAGGCTTCCCAGATGAGTGCAACCATTTACTATCAGGTTACCCAGGCACAACACAGATGGACCTAACCTTGTGTTTCCACCAGTACCTACTGATCTGGAATTTCCTCACGGATTCACTTTGGAAGATCTAACGGATGAAGAAGTTGCCAGAATCATTGAAGCTGTTAATGCGGAAGTCGAAGCAGAGTAGGGTAGTGGACAACAAACGGCTACAGAACAACCCCAGCCAAGACAACCAGAAGTGGTGGAAGTGGAGGATGAAGAAGAAGAAGAACAAGAGGATGAACAGGAAGGATTTTCTGATGAGGAGGCGCATGACTATGAGCAAGAAGTTATACAGGAGCTAGAGGGTGCCCCAGCATATACAAAGGAGTTGAAAAAGCTCTACGATACCATCAACAGGGTCCAACAGCAACATAAGTTATCCCTTGCAGCAGGAAAGGCTATCATGCACCAAATCCTTGAGGAGGAAGGAGTCGACGAACAATATCGTGCCACACTGGATATGATCTTTGATGCTTTAGGAGTACTTGAGACAGTGCATACTGCCCTGGCACAATCACGCAGAACGGAAAGAAGATACGGAAGACGTCCCCCACGAGTAGGGAAGCAGATGAATGTCTTAGTATCCGAAACACAAGGGACAGCCACGACCACGGGCACAACACACACTGTGCACGATACTGAAGAGACCCATGTGTCCAGTGCACCCCCATCACCCCCCTTGCCACCCCCGCCTCCCACTCCACCACATTCACCTCCCATTACCAATGTAACAACCACCATCACCGCCTCCGAGTCCACTGCCATGACTGAAGCACAAACCGCCAATCAACCCACACACCCTCTCAACACCTCCCTTGTATACACCTCCACTAACACTGTAATCCTAACGGAAGCTACTAACATCCCCATTCCCCCACTCACACTTTCGGGCAGTTCATATTCACAACTGCACACACCACTGTACACATTCACCACAATCACTGCACCCACAATTCCACTATTCACAATCACTCCCACTACTGCGTCCACCGTGGATTTTATGGACATATCACCCTCCACCGCACCTCTCCCTCCCCCCATACAGCCACAATCTCCCATTCCCCCACCACCCACTTCACCATTTTCCAGCACCGCATTCACACTTCCCTTCCCCTTTCCCTTTCCTTCTGCATTTAACACCCTTCCTGCATCCACCCCCATTAATAATGTATTTAATAACATGTATCAGTGCATGTCTCAGTTACAACAACACTATCAGCACCTCGATGCTCAGCATACAAGTTTGTTCAGGAGTCATGAAGCATTACAAGGAAGATTCATTGACTTAGAGAAAGAGAAGAAACAATTACAACAGCAGTTTAGTGCATTGCAAGAACAACATGAGCAATTAGTGGCAAATCCACCGCAGCCAGATGCAGAAGAAAGACAACAAATGGATGATCTGCTACACTCCCAAATCACAGAGAACCTCAAGCTCCGCCGCAACATGGCTCTATTACGGAAGCATATGTCTGCAGCCCTGGAAGAAAATAGACGGCTTCAGACACAAAACGAAGAGAACTTGGAAGTAGCCATGGAAGGTTCCCCACAAGAAATTGACCCGGAGAAGTTTAAGGCCATTCCCTCGGACAATATGCAAATCATATTGGAAACCCATGCTGATCTCCTCGAAGCCCATGCAGCCTTAGAAAAGGAAAGAGACGAACTACTAAGGCAATTGGCAGCTCAACCAGAACCACCCAAAGAAGTCCCAACCACAGCTGACACAACTGACAAAGTTGCAGCGCTCAAAGCACAACTCGAAGAATTACAAAAGAAAGTGCTTGAGTATGAACGCCAACCCTCCCCCTTGGTAGAACCAGAACCTGAAGACCTAGTACCAATCGAAGTAGAGGAAACTTTTGAGGACCCGTACGTTCCGATGCCAGCACCTAGAGGCAAGCAGACAGCAGAGGGCATGGACACCATTGAGATAGAGGCCCCTGAATGGATGCAGAGATTAGAGAAAGTGGCCACAACCCATGATGACAGGGTAGCGGTTCAAATAGCATCCATGTCACGATTGGAAGAGGTAATCATAAAATCCGAGTACTTTAAAAACCTCTCACATCACAGGTGGATTGGCACCTCCGACGACTTGTATGTTCCTTTTTGTGTCTTAATGGTGGATTATAATGCTAAAATCAAGCACCACACCTCACGGGAACCAACTTCTGCCACACAGTTTGCACCAGACGACATCCCAGAAAGTGCCAAGCAGGGAAATATTCGCCAACCGACTTGGAGAATTCGGCTGCTTGAAACCTACCCGGAAATGAATCGCACATGGAATAACATGCCCCTGTATATCAAGTACAATCCCTGCTACTGTCCTGTTTTCCGAAGAAGGTCGTGGTCGGAATACACAAAGATGGTGCTGACAACCAAAGGATGTGAGAAATGGCTCAACTATGTCTACTTAGCACCACCTAAAGGTCAACCTACCGTAGGGTATATGATATCGACAATTCGACATTGGGGTGTCAGGTTCAAAAACGTGCCAGATGTCATGACACAGATGTGCCTTAAAATTTTTGAACTCATGATAGTCACCTTCCGGACCTTCAAGAATGTTAAGGAACCTCACCTCTCTGCGCTCGGATTCAATGAAGGCAATCAGGATCTTGTTTATGACATGAGCACAACGCCCTCTATTAATGTTGTTTATGCATGGCATGCCCGCATCAAATACCTACCGGCCTGCTTCAAACAGACATTTGAAGAGATGTTTGTCATAGGGTTCTGGGAATATCACTCAGAGATCTTCATTCCCAGGCCCTCACATTTATTACAATTGTTTGCAGTAGAACAAGCTCTCCATTCAGAAAAGTTACGAATGCCACATCCAGAGGTTCCCGGGCCAGTAGATTGGGATGCTTTACTCACAGACTTGGCAAAGGGGTTGCGGATTGCAGAACATCACTTAGCACAAGATGTCGTTGAGTACTACATCCAAAAACCCACACAACACGGGTCTGTCAGGGACGACAGACGCAAGAGAGGGGGGGTGTTGGAACTGAAGGACTCACTAGGCAAGGAAGCTTAAGAAGGGAGTCAGAGAGAAGAGAAGGCACAAGCAGACAAGGGAGTCAACGATGATCTGGCAAGTAGGCCAATAATTTTCTTCATGAAGAAGCAAGTACGAGCATTCACGCAGATCTAGCACTAAGGCAACCTTTAATTTTTCAAAACCCTTACACCAATTAAAAGTGATTCTCATCACTAACAACCCCTGTAAATACCATGTTCACCTTTTTGTGGCTCCATTTTGTGCAAGCCGAGGAGTCCTCGAGCTTGAGGAGCCTTAGAAGTAGTTGCTTACCAATTTTCGTATTTTTTAGATCTCATTTGAGCCCTCAAATAAGCCCTGGAACCTAATTTTTAACTAGGCCGGACACTAGGTCTGGACAGGGCCAAAGCTAGTAAAAAACTATAAAAGGAGCTAGAGAGCTCATTTTTGGGCTTAGATTGTAATTGAATTGAACTTGTAAGAGCTTTTTGAAAGTAATCTAAGAACTCCATTGCTTCTCACTCTTTGTCTTGCCGTGTGTGCTCGTGTGTGTGTATGTGTGTGCATGTTTGTGTGCTTCTCACTCACGCATTTGTGCCTCCACTTGCTCGAGGTCTTCATACCATCCTCACGTCTTCCCGGATTGACATTAAAGGAGGTGCTACTCATCACTGAGCTACAATGACCAAGGAACCTCATCACAAAGAGGGAGAGGAAGAACAAGAGGAAGAGGAGGACGACATCAACAAAACAGGAATCAAGATGGTGAAGGATGTTACATATGTGGCAAGTTTGGCCACTATGCTAGAGATTGCTACCAAGGAGGAAACCAAAGAAGCTATAATCAATGTTCTTCATACAAAGGCCAAGGTAATTATGCTTCTACAAGTTCAGAAAATGACAATCTCTTGATGATGCACATGAATGGGAATTCAAGCAAAGTAGATAACACTTGGTATATTGATAGTGGATGTAGCAACCATATGAGTTGCAATGCTTCTTGGTTTACTAATCTACATGTTCCCAAAGGTAAAGGACATGTAGAAACAGGTGATGATACAGCCCATGAGATCTCCCATGTTGGAGATGTAGCTTTGGATGACAAGGAGGACGGAAGATGTCTCAAGAATGTCTTGCATGTACCTACTATCACAAAGAACTTGGTGTCCGTTGGGCAAATGGTTGAAAGAGGCTATCAAGTAAGGTTCAAAAAAGGTGGATGCTTTGTGGAGAACCCTAAGCAAGGTTACAAGGTCATAGCAAGAGGAAAGAAGCAAGGGAGACTCTTCACTTTGGAGGTAAATTCTCATTCCACTCAACATGTCTACTTCACATATGGAAACAAGAGGATTTCGGAGTTGGACTTGTGGCACAAGAGGATAGGTCATATCAACATACAAAGAATGAAGGAAATGCAATTCAAGAGGCTGGTTGAAGGTCTTCCCAACTTCCAAGGACAAGGTATGAAGCATTTATGTGAATCTTGTCAACTAGGGAAGCAAGCAAGACTTCCATTCAAGAAGAGTGGCTACATAAGCCAACATCCATTGGAGTTGATACATACAGATGTGTGGGGGCCAACCAAAGAGCAATCCATTGGAGGTAACAAGTACTTTGTTACTTTTATAGATGATTGCACCAGGATGGTTTGGGTTTATTTCATCAAAAACAAATCAGATGTGTTTACATGTTTCAAAGCATTCAAGGCAATGGTAGAGAAGGAAACAGGTACATATATCAAGAAGCTAAGGTCCGATGGAGGGGGAGAATATTTCTCAAATGAGTTTTCTGATTTTTTAATGGATCAAGGCATCAAGAGGCAAGTAACATGCAGGTACACACCCCAACAAAATGGAGTAGCAGAGAGAAAGAATAGATACATTGCCGAGATCGCTAGAGCAATGCTTAATGAGATGAATGTACCTAACATGTTTTGGAGTGATGCAGCAGATACCGCCGTGTATCTTATGAATAGGGCTCCTACCTCAGGGATCCATGGCTTGACACCATATCAAGCTTATTATGGTAAGAAACCTGATCTTTCCCGCTTGAAGATATTTGGATGTACTTGTTATGTACATGTGCCAAGTGAATTGAGGCACAAGCTACAACCAAAGGCAGAAAAGTGTGTGTTTGTAGGATATTCAAATGATCATAAAGGTTACAGGTGCTTCAACCCAAACACAAAGGACTTGAGGATATCAAGGGATGTAGCATTTGATGAGCTACTCCCTTGGTATAAGAAGTATGATTGTATGCAGGACTATGAAGAAGAAAAGCATGGACATGATGAAGAACAAATCGACCTAGAGCTAAGCGGCCCAAGCTGTTCCATCAATGAAGATAGTTCAAGCATGAACTCACCATGGAGGGGGAGATCTTCATCAAGCTATGAAGCACAATCAATCAACAAAGGCAAATCAACATTGGTGGAGTTGGATGAAGAAGGTAATGAAGTTGAAGATGATGAAGGACACATGATGGAGAAAGAAGCCATGTCAAAGAAAGAGATCAAGTTCCCAAGGCAAAGGAGGTTTATTCCTCCAAAAGGTGAAGAAAGGAAGTCTTCTAGAGTTAAGTATCCAACTCAAAGGTTTACTTATGATTCATACATGGCAACTCATTATGCATATATGAACAAAGTAGTAGAAGATCATGAGCCCGATTGCTATGAAGATGCAAGCAGGTACACCGAATGGAAAGAGGCAATGCAAGAAGAGATCGACGCACTTGAGGAGAATCAAACATGGACTCTAGTGCCCAAGAAGGATAACATGAAGGTAATAGGTAATAAGCGGGTGTATAAAGTAAAGAGGAATTCAGATGGATCTATTTCTAGGTTCAAAGCAAGATTGGTGGCCAAGGGTTTTGCACAAACCTATGGAGTGGACTTTGAAGAGACATTCAGCCCCGTGGCAAAGATGAGCACCATTAGGATACTCATTGCAATGGCTACTAGCAAAGGATGGAAGCTTTTCCAATTGGATATCAAGAATGCCTTTCTCAATGGAGACTTGGAAGAAGAGGTATACATGGAGCAACCACTAGGTTTTGTTCATAAAGAGTTTCCACATCATGTTTGTAGGTTGAAGAAGGCACTTTATGGCCTAAAGCAAGCTCCAAGGGCTTGGAACCAAAGATTGGTGGGCTATTTGATCAAATGTGGTTATAATCAATGCAAGGCGGATCCATCTCTCTTCATCAAACAAAGAGGAGAACTTGTAGTCTACATGTGCGTGTATGTAGATGATCTTATCATTACAGGTAATGATACAAAGGGCATTGAGGAGATCAAGGCAAAGCTTGGAAAGGAGTTTAGGATCTCTGATCTTGGAGATCTTAGGTATTTTCTTGGCATTGAAGTTGTATACAAAGAAGAAGGTATTATGCTCATACAAAGGAAGTATATTCTAGACCTACTTGAGAGGTTTGGGATGTTACATTGCAAGCCTATTTCAAATCCCATGGAAGTTAATGTAAAGCTAAGCTCCATTGATGGAGAGCCATTAGAGGATGTAACCTTGTATCGATCTATTGTAGGATCTTTCAATTATGCCACAATAACTAGGCCCGACATAGCATATGGAGTTGGAGTGTTATCACAATTTATGCATAGTCCAAGGACTACACACTTGCAAGCTGCAAGAAGAATGTTACGATATCTCAAGGCCACTATAAATGAAGGATTATTCTATTCATTTGATGATGATATGCAGGTCAAAGCTTATTCTGATGCCGATTGGGCCGGTTCGAAGGAGGATAGAAGAAGTACAAGTGGTTACCTAGTCATGCTAGGTAGCAAGATCATCTCATGGATTTCAAAGAAGCAACCCACGGTGGCATTATCTTCCACCGAGGCTGAGTATAGAGCTTTGGCTCAAGTCACATGTGAGCTAATGTGGATTAAGAAGTTATTTATGGAGCTTAATTTGCAGGTTGACACATATCCAATTTTTTGTGACAATATGAGTCGCATTCATCTAGCATCGAATCCTGTCTATCATGCTAGAACCAAGCATATTGAAGTGCACTATCACTTCATAAGGGAAAAGTTGATATCCAAGGAAGTTTCAGTACATCATATTGGTACCAAAGACCAAGTTGCCGACATGTTTACAAAGGCTTTGGATGGAATGAAGATTTCAAAATTCAAGCAAAGCATCAACATGAAGGAGCTTGGATGAGGATGAAGAATTGAAGCTTGAGGGGGAGTGTTAAAAGTCAAGCTTCAAGCTAAAAATTCATGGGGAATCTTTTATGGACATGTGGAGAAATCAAAGGAAGCCAAAAGCCACGAGATTCCATCAAGAAAAGTCACTCAACCACTCCCCAATTCATCTCAACTAAATCCTCCAAGTTAGGAGGCTGATTTGGGAAGGTAGTTCCTAGATTTAGGGGCACACTTCTCACTATAAAAGGAGCATGTATCCCGACTTCTTTTGGCCCATCTTCTTGGAGTTTTAGCTCATATAAAGTGAGCACTAAGTGCTGGAGTTGTGATAAGCAAGCCTCTTGCTTGCTTGTTTGTTTTCTTTTAGTAGGCATATCTATGTGTGTGCGCAGGTAGTGTTTCAACTCTCTACCCCTGAGTTGTTAGCATTGGTTCTCCCTCATATTGTATCCATTTGATGTAATTCTTGTCTCATTGGATAGCTATTAGAGTCTATTTTATGCTCACAAAGTCTCTAGATCATTCTCTGAGTAATCTGGGAGCAACATTCATTTTAGTGAAGTTGTGTGATTGATATCTCTCTTGGTGTGTAGGCTTTGTTGGAAATATTTTCCTCTCTGTTGTAAGGGCTGGTTCTCCTTCTCTATGTATCCATTTGCTATGATTTTGGTGTCATTGGGTAGCTATTAAATCCCTCTAAAGTTGACCTAAGTTTGAGATTCATTCTCTGTATAATCTCTGAGAAAAGCTTGCTGGAGTGAAGTGAGGTATCTGCTTGGCTGGCAGTTGTGAGCATTCAACTAGCTCATGTTGTAGACATTGTTTCTCCTTGTGTAAGCATCCATTTGAGGTGAAATTTATTTTGTTGGAAAGCTCTTGGTGTCTACTACAGGTCTACAAAAGCTCACTGGAGTTCTCTGCATAAGCTCTGAGTAAGAGCATTTTTGGTGTGCAGAGGTCAAAGAAGGGTACCTGTGGAGGTCATTCACGCTTCGTCGTTGCTTAGGGGTTGAGATACTTCCCCCATCAGCAGAGGCATTGGTAAGCCCAAATGGCATTACCCTAAAAGCAAATATACCCCACTCTGTGGCAAAAGCCATTTTATGCTGATCTTCCGGTGCAATGGCTACTTGATTATAACCAGAGAACCCATCCAAAGAGCTGTATACTTCCTTTTCTGCTACCCTTTCTGATAGATGCTCAGTGATAGGAAGCGGATAACTATCTCTGATAGTGGCTGTGTTAACCTTCTTCAAGTTAATGCATACACACGATTTTTCATTCTTTTTGGGCACCACTACAATGGGGGATACCCATTTAATGTGCTCAATTTCATAGATAAACCCAGCTTCAACCAAGCGATCTATCTCTTCTTTGATCTTGGCCGCATAGTTGTCATTGTATGTGTATCGATTTTGTTTAGAGGGTCTGGCCTCTGAGGTCATGGGGATCGTGTGTGAGCATATGTCAGGGTCTACACCTTTCAGGTCCTTGTAACTCCATGCAAACACATCCTTATATTCTCGTAGTAAGATTATCAGCTCCTACTCCTCATCTTCACTTAAGTCGTGTCCTATGTATGTGCATCGCTCCTCTCCTTCTTCTATGGCTACCACTATTTTCTTGGTGGTTTCTTTGTTATCATAGGCCTCTCCTGCTTGTGCATCGTGTTTTGTCATTCTTATCATGACTTTCCTATCTTCTATTTCATACTTCTTAAAGTTTTTTGGGACCTCAAACAAGGATTCTTCTTCTTCTGGTGTGGCTTCTTTCTTCTTCCTTTTCTTTCCTTCACTCTTGGTGGTCACTTGTGCCGGGTTAATCTCACATCATTAGTGAGCTCTTCATGTCTCTGAGGGTAAACTTCTACCTCATAGAAGTATTCTTCATCTGATGAAAATGGTGGATCCATGATGATTGACTCTAAATCAGAGTCACTTGCATATTCAAATGCATCAGTGCTAGGTTCACATTCTTCCAGAACCGAGTCTCCCATGATTGGCTCTATGCAGAAGACTGAAATGTCGTAGCCATCCTCATCGCAGTGGGGTGTCCATTGCTCTTCATTGATGGATACATCCATTGTTGCTAAAATTTCTGCCCAGCCGTGAGGTTCAAATTCTTCGTCAGGAAAAACTACAGGTGCATAGGCTAGGTCTTGAATTGATCTATGGGTTTCCTTCGCACCTATCTCTTTGGCTTTTTCTCTCTTCTCTTCTTCTATTGCTACTTTACACATCCACAGGTGAGTGTCTTCATGCATCCATGAGGATCCTGATCCTATGGAATGCACAGACTTAGTATCATCTTTAGCTCTATGGACGGGATTCCATTGAATAGGGGGCACATCACTATGAGAGAAATCTTTGAGATTCACTTTGGTAGTGACACCCAAGTGTTGCAAATACAAAGAATTGGTCCCCCAATCTTGTACTATTTGAAATTGCCGCAAGAAGGGTCTTCCCATAATCATCTCGTAGGCTTGATTCTTGCTAAAGTCACATATAGCAAAAGTATGTTCGAACTCTACACCACAAGTGGTGTGAGTTATTACTTCTAGTAGTCCTAAGGGTCTCTCAATGTGACCATCAGCCATTTGTAACTTCATTCTCATGGGCCTGAGTGTTGGCTTGCCCCATCGCTTCCATAGGGAAGTGGTAGCAATTGCAACTCTTGTACCTGAGTCCAAAATTGTCGCATAGCGTGCTGTCGTGTGGCCTCCCTCTGATAACCTCCATTTTGACTTCTTCTGTCAATACTCAGGCACACGGAGATCGAGATACTCAAAACCGCCTAGCCGAGTGGTGTTTTTAATAAAATACTCTCTCTCTCTCTTACATACCCAAAAAGGGGTCATAGTCAAAGCTCCTCATATGAGTGCCACTTGGCACTCATATGAGTATCATACTCTATATGAAATAAAGGAGGGTCACACCTCTACTTCCTATTCATATGATACTCCATGTGACATTTCCTTCCCCTTAATTCCATTTTTGTCCTGAAAAATGGTATTGGAAGGTCTGATTGAGAGAGAGAAATATTAGAACCACCACTCCCACTATATCCCCATGTATAGAAATACATGGTCCTGTCTCCGTGTTGTTTCCCCTTATCCTTCCCCTTAAGAAGACTCTTGGGAAGGTAATCTAAAATTGGGAAATCGTCTCTGAAGGGTGCTAACCCGCTCCCATGTGGCACTATCTTTTGAACTATCTTTCCACTTTACTTGGCACTCTTTATACAAGTGACTTCTCGTCCGTTTCTCTCGAGTGCGTAGTATGCTCTCCGGCTCATGTGGAATAGATTGAACAGAAATAGGCTCTACTACCTCACTATCTGGAATGAGGTTGTCAAATTCACCCAGCCTTTTCGTAAGCGGGCTGACATGAAAAACTGGATGGATTTGACTATTCTTTGGAAGTTGGAGTTGGTAAGCCATCTTTCCTATTCTCTTAAGTATTTGGAAAGGTCCACAATACCTAGGAGATAGTTTTGGACAAGGTCCCGTCTTCATGGTTTCAGACCTAGATGGAACTCTAAGATAGACCTGGTCTCCTACCTCAAAGTTAATATCTCCCCTTTTAGGGTCAGCATAGGCTCTAGCTCTATCCGGAGCTCTCCTAATGCTGTCCTTAGCAAGCCTAAGCATATCATTCATCTCTTCCAAGAAGTCCTTTGCAGCCGTCTCATCTCAATATCTCTAGGGACACACACCTTTCCTTTATATAACAGATATCCATCATGGACACTGTAATTCTTCCACTTGAATCCTTCTTGAGTACCCGTCAATACTCCATCCTCACTGGAAACCCGTACATCACGATCCCCATTCTCTATGGCTTCCCAAATCTCGGATATGCAGGATCAAGCCTACATTTCCCTCTAAAGGACTCAAGTAGCTCACTAGTGATCTGAGTAAAACTCAGTCCATTAAGCATAGGCATGCAGCTAAGTGAATCAGCCACTACATTAAACTTTCCCTTCCTATACCTAAGCTCATAATCAAACTCCTAAAGGGTCTCTGCCCATCGGGCCTTATGACCTTTAAGGTCTGTTTGATTAGAGAGCCACTTAATGCTCTCTTGATCAAACACTATCGTGACTTTGGCACCATATAAATAATGACGCCACTTCTTCAAAGCATGGACTATTGCATACAACTCCTTCTCATAGACGGAGTAATTCTTCTGAGCTGGTTCTAGTTTCTTGCTCTCAAAAGCTACTGGTTGACCATCTTGTATTAAAACCGCTCCTATGGCAAAGTCACTCGCGTCAATCTCAACCAAAAATGGTTTGTTGGGATCTGCTATATGTAAAAGTGGAGCTGTAGCAATTGCTACTTCCAACTTCTCCATACTTTGCTTCTGTTCGTCTCCCCAATGAAAGGCTTTCCCTTTCCCTTTAAGTTGTTTTGTCATCAGTACATCAATCTTGGCATAATTCTTAATGAATCTTCGATAGAAACCTGATAAACCTAGGAAGATTTGCAGCTCTTCCAGGTTCCTTGGATATGGCCATTCCATAATAGCCCTTACTTTTTCAGGATCCATCTAGATTCCATCTTGGGAGACTATATGCCCAAGGTATCTAACCTCTGTCTTGAAAAATTCACACTTTGATTCCTTAGCAAAGAGTGAATTTTCCCTTAGCACTTGAAATACTTTCCTCAAGTGTTCCAAGTGCTCCTCTTTTGATGCACTATAGATCAGAATGTCATCCAAAAATTCTACTACAAAATGTCCTAGATAAGGCCATAAAACACTATTCATGAGCTTCATGAAAGTGGCAGGAGCATTGGTGAGACCAAAAGGCATCACCAAAAACTCATAGTGCCCATATCTAGTTCTAAATGCAGTCTTAGGGACATCCTCAACCCTAATTCTGATCTGATGATATCCTGATCTAAGATCAAGCTTGGTAAAAAACCTATCTTGATGTAACTGATCAAATAGGTCTTCCAATCTAGGCATTGGAAACCTATTTTTGATAGTTACCTTATTAAGTGCTCTATAGTCTATACATAATCTCATAGAGCCATCTTTCTTTTTAACTAGGAGCATTGGCGATGCCCATGGTGAGTTACTAGGTTTGATGAAACCTTTATCTAAATAATCCTGCAATTGCTTCTCAACCTCCTCATGCTGAGAAACACTAAGCCTATAAGGTGGTCTGCAAATAGGGTTAGTGTTAGTAACAATCTCTATGGCATGGTCAATGTCCCCTCTCTCAGGTGGTAGCCCTCTAGGTAAGTCAGTGGGAAAAACATCTCTATACTCAAACATAAGATCTTTAAAACTTTTAACCACACACTCTTGCAAAAAAGAATAGTAGAAAGTCCTGTTCATATTTATAGTGCTAGCATGAAAATATACATCAGATGAGCTGTCTGTACAATGCTTCATATCATGACTATACAATAAAAACATGTCATGTACATGCTGAGAATAACAGAGACTATACAACTCTAGTGATGAAATGAGAGGTGCACTAGGTACATCTCTCTCTCCCTGAAATACAAACGTTACTTCCATGCTTTTCAAATTTGAGTGTGTTGTTTTGATAGCTTCATTTAAGTGTATCTCCCAACCCCCATAGCCACTCCCTTCCTAAAACTAGATCTGTCCTCTCCATGTTCATAATTTGGAAGTCCATATAATCTGTATAGTCCTGCATCTTGACTTCCAAATTGGATACCATAGTATCCCATATTCTTTTATCTTGCCCTTGCATCATAGATACAATGTATTTATGTGCACTAGACTGCTGGGGAATCTTTAATTTCTTGACCAAAGCATAGTTTATAAAATTATGAGTGGCAGAGTCATCTATCATGACCTGCACCCTGGTCCCGTATACACTACCATGCAGTTTAACTAGGTCATGTGATCCAAACTGCGGTGACCATAATGACTGGGTCAAACAACAGGTGTGCTCTATATCCTTGTGCATCATCTCCACTCCCTTGCAGCTAGAGCTGCCATGAATAGGAAGGGTCTGCACTAGGTGGACCGCCTTTTTGCCCTTTTTAGGGGCCGTACTAGACTCTGGTCCCTTCTTCTTTTCTTCCCCCTTCTTGAGTGGACAGTTCCACTGTGAATGGCTAGGAGATAGACACCTAAAACACAGGTTCTCCCTTTTGGCCTTCTCAAACTGATCTGTGGATAACCTAGGCCCTTGTGATCTTTGTTTTTTAATAAAAACTTTGTTTTTCCCAAAAGGCAACTTCTTTTTAAATTTAGTCATGATAAGAGGCTTGAGGGGCTGATCCGTCTCCATAGGAGTATACTAAGGACGGTTATGGTCCTCATATATCTGTGCATACTTGATCGCCTCCTCAAACATCTTAGACGCATTCCTTCTGACTTCCCTCTTTATGGCTTTGTCTAAGCCCCTA
Source organism: Ceratopteris richardii (assembly GCA_020310875.1). Classification (NCBI taxonomy): domain Eukaryota; kingdom Viridiplantae; phylum Streptophyta; class Polypodiopsida; order Polypodiales; family Pteridaceae; genus Ceratopteris; species Ceratopteris richardii. The sequence goes on along the minus strand of CM035442.1, from coordinate 36,205,634 downwards.
ACAAACCCTCTAGTATGAGAGAGTGAACTTGTGGATGACACACACAATCAATTCCCACAAGACATTCCTTCCCTTTATGGAGAGCAGGAGAGTGCCCAATCTCAAGAGAGATTAGGCTTCGAGTCCAATTTCTTACAGGAACTACCCCATTTCACAGGTACATGGGAAGCTAAGTCTACTTGTATGAGAGCACCCACGGTCATGATACGAAATGAAGACTCAACCATACCTAGGAATACGGAGGTAGTGAAGAATACTAAAGTGCAGTGCAATCTCACTTTAGAAGAGCTACTCAAGGTTAAGCCTAAATTGTGGAAACATGTAGCCAAATAAGTGCCACACGTAGCAAAACCTCGTTTCCAGGTAGGGTCTCATGAGACAGTGCCGGAAATACCTTTGAACAAGATAGGACATGAGCGAAGGAGAAGAAGGAAACACCTATCTCCCTATCACTCATCAGGGTTACACAACCAAGGCTATTTTTGTCACATGGAGTATCATATGAATAGGAAGTAGAGGTGTGAGCCTCCTCTATTTCATATAGAGTATGATACTCATATGAGTGCTAAGTGGCACTCATATGAGGAGCTTTGACTATGACCCCTTTTTGGGTATGTAGGAAAGAGAGATTATTTTATTAAAAACACCACGCGGCTGGGCGGTTCTGAGTATCTCGATCTCCGTGCGCGTGAGTATTGACAGAAGAAGTCAAAATGGAGGTTATCATAGGGAGGCCACACGACAGCATGCTACGCGACAACTGGTATTAAAGCAAGTGAGCACGTGCATCAAGGCATCAACAGCCCATGCGATGGAGTAGTTAACCCACAACCGCGCGCACAAGGAAGCCAAAGGCTACAGCCCACGCGAGTTACTCTCCCTCCTTCCTCCCTCTTAGGTGAATGCTTTACAAAGAAAGGGTCCTATATATACTCATTTTAGGTTCCACTCTCTGTATATATGGGATAAAAGGCTTCACCATCGACAGTTCGAGTTCCTTTCATGTTTTCGAATTGAGTAGGGAGGTAACATTTCAAAATTTTTTGAAATTTTGGAGTGGAAAAGTGATGTTATGAGCCAAGTTTTTGGGAAAAATTATGATGCACCTATGTATTATGGGTTGTGGAGATGGGATATGGGCTTTGGGTTGGTTCAAAATAGCTTGAGTCCCTCAGTTTTGAGCCTCTAAAAGTCATCCATTCATGAAGATAAGTTTTCCACTTCCTACTTGTGATATACTCGGATTCTCCGCACCATAACTTCCTCATACGATATCAGATTTCAAAAATCTTGGTCACCTTTTGAAGCTACACTCCTACGCTTTGCTTAGAAACCATCCTTGTTGGATTTGGATGAGATTTGCTCCACCAAAATCTCTCTGCAGTGCTTCAGCAAGAACTAGGTGACCACTCCCGGGCCTAGTTTTTCGTCATCCGGACTCCAAATCCACTTTTTCCACTTGGGATAGTCTCAAATTCTTGAAGTGCAGGTGTTGGGCTATAATTTTTGGACTGGTGAGGATTGTCGAATATCTGAAGTTGCTCGATTTTACTTAGTTTGCCCGGTCAGGGCTATTCCCACGTGTTTTTGGTGTTGTTTTGGATGGTTTTTGGTGTTTAGAAACCTCCCCGGACCAACCGGACATTTTCAATTTTCATTTGGGCCTGGCGAGAATTCAAAATCAGCCGCTTGAAGCTTCAAGGACCATTTGGATTACGCTTCTTCAACTCAATTTTGTAACATGGAAGTGCTCTTGTGATATATTTCTCTTCTTCTTGCATATTTGAGCTTTACTTCCATTCATTTTGATTCACTCTAGTTAGCAAACAGGGGAAGGGTAGTAAAACATGGAAACTAAAGGCAAACAAGTAGTTGAAGCCACTTCTCCATCTAAAGAGCAACTAGAGGATCCTGATTCTAGAATGGAAGAAGTAGAATTAGGGCAAGAAATAGAAGAGAACTTAGAAGAGAAAGAGCCTTCACAAGAAGAATATACTTATGAAGAACTCATAGATGAATTTGTCACTCGTGAGCAATTCATAGACTTCAAAGAGAAAACCCTTAAATTAGAGAAAGATCTTGGTAGCATCACATCTCTTATAGAGCAGCTTAAGTCTCAAATGATCTCACTTGAGACTAGTGTCACATCTTTCATAGCTAGGAAGGAAAGAGAGACTCCTCCTATTCCTTTGGAGCTCACTAGGAAAGATACTTCTCTTCCTAGTAAACATAAAGGAGAGAGCTCTAGGGAAGCTCCCCTCCTGAAAGACTTGAAGCCACCTACCTTTACGGGGGATGACCGAGACAGGAACAAGGATGCAATCTACACTTTTTTACAAAAGTGGCATGATTTGCATCAATTGAAGGGCACCCCACCTGAGTACCGTGTGCAAGAGGCGAGTCTCTCCCTCGGCCCACGTGCTTATAAGTGGTGGATGAGTCTTAAGGAGGCGAACTCTATCCCTATTGACTGGACTCAATTTGAGACTCTTTTTCTAAAAGAGTTTCTTCCTGAGAATGAGGAGGAGAGGAATTGGGAGGAGTGGGATCGGATTACACAGAGAGGTAGGCCTCTTTCGGTCTACCTATCCCACTATAGAGAGATCATTCTGAAACTTAAGGGCTTAGATGATTTTCAGCTAGCCCATTTCTCTTCCTAAATCTCTTGCAAGAATTCTGGTGAGTATCGATTCATAGAAGAAGAGGTTTCTGGTTTAGTGGAGTTAGGCACATAAGCTTCCTTGGGAGGAATGCTTATTCTATCACTTGTCCTCTCCTTAGCCTGGGAGTTGGCTCCTTTTCCAGACTTTGCAATTATTGTCTCCAATCTGTCTAATAGACCATCAAAATGCAATGGTGTTCTAGTGGAGCTAGAGCAATTGAAAAGGTGACTGGCCTCAAACATGGCTTGAGCCAATTCCACCATCTTGGCACACAACTTAGTTCATTTAAGCTCTATGTCAGCTATAGGGTAACATCTTTCATGATCCGTTACATTTGGTCCTTCCTGGATCCTAGCCTGATATGCTCTAAGCATCATATCTATGTCCTCGGGAGTGGGATCTGCTAAGACTGATCCTACTCGGGGTGGTGGGTGGGTTACGTGTGGTGGATTAGAAGGTTGACGAATGGAAGGTGATGGGGATGGTAGTGGGGGTGGTGTGAGAGTGCGTTTGAGATGTGATTTCTATGATTTTGGCTTTGGTCTCTCGCAAAATTTCCTCAAGTTTGCTCATCTTCTTTGCCCATTGCCTTTTCATACGTTCACGACTATCTCTCCAAGCTCTTGTTCTCTTCTTATTCTGGCTCTCAGTCTCGCTAACCTCCGCATTCTTTCCCTGGCCTAAGTCTTGGTTTTGCTTAAGTGCCTGGGCTCTCGTGATGACTTGCAGTGGGGTTGTGGAAGTCACACTTCCCGTGGAGTCTACTACTAGGCCAATCACGTTGATAGGGGCAATTTTTGGCATATTGTTGGGGTTCTTAGGACACTCTCGTAGCAAGTGCTCCTTCCCATAATCTGGACAAAAGCCTTGAATTATCACAGATTGGGTTTGTGTGGGTGCAGGTAGAGGGCAATCATGAATGAGGTGATCTCCTTGACATCGAAAGCATGGCCCTCTAGGAAATGGAGGTCTTATTTGTCTAGGTTGAGGTCTAGAGCTGGGGTTTGCATACATGACATTTGCATAGTCTGGCTCCCAACTAGATTCACTGGGTTCTTCATAATAGTATGACTCATTGTGCTCGCGTGATTTCTTCATAATAGTATGACTCATTGTGCTCGCGTGATTGCATGTAGTAAGCCTGTGGGCTATCAATATGTGTAGAGTCAAAACTATGATCACTTGGGTCACTTTCTGATAGCAAATGGTGTTACTGGGACTATGGCTCTGTTCAGATTTCTTCGGCAGATGCATATTTCACTGGAATGACATTGGTAGGAGCAGGGGGTTGCTACGTTAGGACTGGTTGCGGTCTTTGTTGCCCTTGATAGGGTGGTTGATAGGGTTGCTAGGGTCTACCATACTGTTGTTGTGGGTACTGATTCTGGTATTTTCCTTGCTGTGGATAAGTCTGAGGATAATTTTGCCTAATAGCTTGTTTGTTATATGGGCAGTCTTACGCAGTGTGGTTGGTGTATCGCCTTTCTATGGTGCAGTATTGGCTGTTAGGGTTCACTTGGGGTTGGGCCATGATAGGGCACCCATTATCCATATGGTCTCCTCCACAGGTATAGCATCATTTCCTTGGGGCAAATCTAGGAATCTGCTTGCTAGAGACACCTAATTTTTGAGCTACCTTTTTTGCTAGATCCTCAATTGATGTGGATTGTGAGGAAATGAGGCTACTAGAACTATCTAAATCTTTATAGATCTTTAGGAGCTCTAATTCCTCCCCTAGATTATCCTCAATGTCTATGCACATGCGTACACACTCTTCTATGGATCTAGGGTCCTTTAAATACACATATGATCTCAATTTGGTGCTTAACAATCCGTCTAGAAATAAGGCCACTTGTTTGGCCATAGTGGGTAACTCTGGAGCAGGGCATCTCTCTAGGTATTGCCTAAACCTTCTTCCTGCAAGCCTCACTGTCTCTTGAGGTGTTTGCTTGAAGCTGTATATCAAGGAAGATGTGTTATGCCTAATGCCACTTTTGGAAAACTCTGTGATGAATGTTTCAAGAAGTTGGTCTATACTTCTGTACTGATCTTGGTGAAGTGGTTGAAACCAAGTCAATGCAGTATTCTTGAGAGTTAGGCCAAAAGCATTGTATTGAGTGAACAAGTCTTCAACTTGTTCAGCTCTCAACACTTGCCTAAACTTCGCTACATGGTCATACGGGTCTCTTGTGCCATCGAAGCAATTCTTCATGGACTTAACCAACTGTGTAGGTCTTAAGGTTCTAGCGTGTTTCCTAGGCCTTGGCAGATGGAATTCATCTGTATTTCTTGGATTCCCTTGGATCCCTATGTCTCTCCTTGTCCATCCTATCCATCTCTATCCTCGTTCTCTCTCTTCCAAGTGGATTAGAAAAGCTCACCTCGGGTCTATCTCTATTCCTCTCTCTTTGTGTTCCATGAGCCTAAGATGTTCCAGCTCCTTGGTGGCCATAAGACATAGTGGATCGAGGTTGGGGAAAAACAAATTCACCCTTCCAAGTGTATGCGTGTCTTCCATGCTCTGAGACCACAAAGATCCTCTCTGAAGCATCATCTAAATAGGTCATTTTGTGTGGGCTATCAGGATCTTTGAATTCATAGATGGTGAGGGCTCCCACTTCATTAGGCTTCTCAGGCTTATACCTCCAAAAAGCCTCATCCGTCTCTCGATTCACAAGCAAATCTTGAGGGATTATTCTCGTCTCTGGCGTGATTATTCTCGTCAGAACCGACTTGCCTTGAGGGATTTTTGGCTCCTTTCCTAAGTTCCCTTGCTCTATGTCTCCTATTTCGACCTCTCAGATTATGTTACCAAATTCATTTGTTCTTTCTGGTTGGCTTGTGACCACATACATTGTTCCTTCTTTATCAATGTAGGAACCATTTTCGAACTTGACTACAAGGTGTTCTAGCCCAATGGGCTGATCCGGATTTTTAATTAGGACAACAGATCTTCTCAGGCCATCCTCATAGATGCGTGCACCTAAGCGGTTGGTCCTGATGTATTCCAATTGAGTTTTGTAGGGACCCTCAGGTCTTTCTAGGTATGCCACTCCTGAGCTACCTACAGGTCTCTCCATGCTGTAAGACATCTTCGAGTCACTAGTTTCTGAGTCTAGAGCGTAGGGGTAATCGCTCAATTGCTGGGCCCAAGATCTGGCTATATGGTTAACACTAGCCTCAGATGATCTAATACTCTGACAGTCTCTCCCTAAGTGTCTTCCTGATCTAAGGTTCATATGCACTTCCAATTAACCCAATGATCCTTGTACAACCACATTGCTGATTCTTTGATACCAATCACTTGTTCCTTTTGAGTTCCTTTGTATGTGTTTTCTTGTTTTTAATTGAGTGTCGTCAGGAGCACTTAAGTGTGTTGCACTTGATGTTCTTCGTCCACTTAGTTTAAGTTCTTTTCCTTTAAGTTGTCCCTTGACTGCAATTTAGCCTATTCTTGGACTTGAGAAATTAAGGCTCTTCAAACTTGAGTATTCCTATCATATCCCTAGTCAATTTGGACAACTACTTGCACTTAGCCTATGCTAAGAATGGACTGAGGGGGTTAAGAGATGTTCCAACCTCAAGTCGCTCCTCCTTGCTATGCTTGTCTGCCCAGGAAACGTGTTCCCAAGCCTTCACACAATGGCACTTGCTTTGCTTTCTCCAAAAGCTCTCGATGATCCTGTAAAAATCCCAAGTTTAGCTCCACTTTTACCTTCAATTGACAGAGAATTTAGTTCAGACACTTTTAATGACCCTTTTTCCCCCTTCTCTATTGCCAAAAAATTTCCTCTAGTGCTCCCTTGGTGTACCTACCCCATAGAGGGTCAACTTCAAAATACCCTATCTAAAAATCAAGCCCTAGAGCTTTTTCATGAGCCCTAGAGCTCAGAAAATGGATTTCATATGAAAAAGTTATGACAGTTCAAGGTTTAGGGGGTTAAACAAACAATCACGACCTTTCAGGAGTTTAGTGCATTTTTCTAAGGCCTTTGCAATGGCATAGGTGATTGAATATGCAAATATGCCCAATTTGTAGCCCAAATTTTCAAAAAGTTACCCCTCTATTTTTTTGCCGAAAATGTCTGTCTATCACGATAGACGATGTCTGTTGCGATAGACACTAGCTGTCGCGTGGGGCTGTCTGTCGCGATAGATGGGTGTCTGTCGCGATAGACGCTGTCTGTCAGCTGTCATGGTTTTGGTCTGTCGCGATAGACGATGTATGTCGCGATAGACTGAGTCTGTTGTTTGTCGTGGTTTTGGTCTATCGCGATAGACGGTATCTATCGTGGGCTCCTTTCTATCGCGATAGATGGGTGTCTTTCATCTATCATGGGCTCCTATCTGTCGTGATAGACAGGTGTCTATCGCGATAGACGATGTCTGTCATCTGTCGTGGTTTTGGTTTGTCGCGATAGACGGTATCTATGGTGGGCTCCTGTCTATCACGATAGACGGGTGTCTGTCGCGATAGACGGGTGTCTGCCATCTATCGTGGGCCTGTCTGTCGCGATAGATGGTGTCTATCGTGATAGATGGTGTCTGTCGTGGGGTGCTGTCTGTCGGGTTAGACGGTGTCTATCGCGATAGATGTTGTCTATCACGATAGACTGTGTCTGTCAAGATAGACTGAAAAAATGAAAATTTTTTAGAATCTTTTAGTGATTTGGAGTGCTCTCATGGTGTAGGTTATCATGCCAAACATGCATTCAAAACATATTAATTTTTTTTGTCTGTCGCGATAGACAGAGGTCGTCGTCCCAGGACCTGTGCAGAGTTTTGTCGTACCTACGCAAGCTGCTGGAGATGGTGGTACAGCTAGATCCTGCAGCAAAAGCTCAAAAAACACACAAAAATTGATAGCATGCAAGCTCTCTCTCGCTCTCTCTCACAAGTGAAATGAGGGAAATGAGGTGGGGAGTGGAATATGACCAAAAACGGAAATTTTTGTGAAGATGGAGATGGAGGTGGGAGATGGTGAGGAAGATGATGGTGATGCAAAAAGAAGCAAAAATGAAGAAAAATAAGGAAAAGGAAAGATATTACCTATGACTCCAATGTCTCAACTCTACATCTTACCATCACACGCTCGTCCTCGAAGCTCTCTCCCCGGCAACGGAGCCAAATTTGGTGTCACTCTAGCACAATGGTGAGTACCAATGTGAGGAGGTCTACCTCATAATTGTCAATCCGAGGAGACGTGAGGACTAGTATGAAGACTATGAGCAAGTGATGGCACAAGTGTGTGAGTGAGAAGCACACATACATGCACACACATACACACACACGTGCACACAAGGCAAGAACAAGGAGAGGAACAGTGGAGTTCTTTGCACTAGTCAAAAAGTCTCTTACATAAGCTCAATTCACAAACAATCTAACCCCAAAAATGAGCTCTCTAGCTCTTGTTATAGTTTTTTGACTAGCTTTGGCCTTCTCCAGACCTAATGTCCGGCCTAGTTAAAAATTAGGTTCTACAGCCTATTTGAGGGTTCAAACAGAGTCTAAAAATTATGAAAATTGGTATGTAGCTACTTCTAATACTTCTCAAGCTCGAGGACTCCTCGGCTTGAAAAAAATGGAGTCTATTCTACCAAAAATGGAATTTACCATGTGTGTGTAGTGATGAAAATCACTTGTGTTGGAAATGGTTTATGAAAAAAATGATTGGGCCTTATTGCCCTATTATGCATGACTGTTCCTTTGTGCCTGTATGCTCTGCTTATGACCTGTATGCCAACAATGCACCCAAAGGAGGACATGTGGTGTGTGCAAACAATGCCTCTTATCCTATCATTGGAGTAGGAGAAATTGAGCTTACAACTGCAAATGGAGGTTTGATTCTTTTGAAAAATGCATTGTATGTACCCGATATCAAGAAGAACTTAATTTTAGTTTCGTTGATTGCAAAAGCTGGACTTCATGTACACTTTGTTGATGATAAGTGGATGGTTCATTGTTGTTGTAGTATGCCCTTGGGAGCCAAGACCCACACCACCTTGCATGGAAGCAAGAAGGAAGGCCCAAGAAAGACTCTCCTTTCATCCACCCCATCCTCCATCATGTTCAAGCCATTGGCCATCAGCCCGCAGCTATGCCACATGCTTGAAAATATGGAGCAATGGGAGTCAAGGATCCTAGTCACATATGTAAAATACAAGACAATTGCAACACTCTACTTACACACAAAGGAAAATGCTAGCATGCACACACACCTCACTCTCACACTCTCCAAGACTAAATACATATATGCACAAAGCCTTAAGAGAAAGGAGAGTTCTTCCATTGAATGGATTTTACATGAGAGCACGACCAAAAGCTCCCTCATTACAAGAAATGAGCCTCTATATATAGGCTAGGCACATTCTCCCATGTGCTCTTTTTGACTAGTCAAAAAGGAGCACATGCTTTCTAACTAACATATCTTTTGATATCTTGGAAAATATTCCCAAATCTCAAGGAAATGGGAGCGTGGGAATTTCTCAACGTGGGATTTCTACATATGAGCAAAAAGGTGGATTTATTTAAGATGCTTCCACACTATAGCATAAGGAAATATTAAAAAGGGCTTAAGAGAGTGTTCACATGAGCACATCTCCTAAATACAAAAAAGAGGTATTTTTATGAGTACTAAAGGGTGCCATTACATAAGAGAAATTGTGGGCAACCCTTATGACCCAACACTCTCCTCCTCCTAGACTTTGTCGTCCTCGACAAAGCTAAGAAAGGAGAAGCATACATTGTTGAACAGGTCCAAGTTTGAGTCTGCAACTCTTCAATTCTGCAGCTCTTCAAGTCTTCAGGTCTTCCATGTTGAGCGACACAATCCCCTTGGGGGGGCAGTCAGCCCAACCATGTACACAGCAGCCTCTGTTGCCAAATATGAAGCAATCCCTCTGAGCAAGTCTTTAGAGGACCTGAAAACTGCAAGTCCAAAAACTCCATGTGCATACATAACCATTGCAAACAAGACAGAGCAAGAAAGGACACAGCATACACAACACTTAGGATAGCAGTCCTGGCATAAAAAGATGTACCAATCTTCCCACAGAATGGCTGGGAAAGTGGACACAATCCCTAAGATAGGGCAGTAAAACACTGAAGGAGCTCAAGTCAAAAATCTATCAGCACACCCTGAGTAAGAAAGAGATTGAGATTGACAGGGCACCACCAGCTTTGGCATCCATCAAGCTTCCTGATTGGTGAATGTGCACCATCACCAATATGTAGAAAGCACATTTAGTATCTTGTTGTGTAGATAGGACTTGAGACATAGTCCCCCAGAAGAGACAGTTAAAAACAAAGTCACCATCGGATCTGGCTGTCATCCCCGACCAAATGAGCAGACATGATCATAACAGAGTGGAGGACACACTTCTGAGAATCTGGTGCTTCTGAAGCCACCAATAGAGTGATGGGGAGCAACCTGGGCCCAAGCAACCTGGTGAGGAGCAGCCTGCAACATATTGACTAATAAGCACTGAAGCCCAGTAGCCGCCTTCCTCCTGTAAATGATGTGTATCAACCATAAAGAGCACATTACAAATGAGAGCAACTAAGAATCCAAAATAAGGAGCTAGTCCATCAGCATAGTTTCCTTGTACCCCAGCCTGTGCTGGTACCATTTACCAGAGGAGTCGGTTGAGTTACGAGGATTGAGTGCCCAGATCTGCATAGGAGTCTCAGGAAGCCTGGGCAGCAATCGCATTTTGGCAGCTTTCCAACAAAAAGTTAGTGCCAGTCTCAGGACCCAATAGAGCAATTGATTTGTGTGGGGAAGATGCCTCATGATAAGTTATACAGGATCCAAACCCAGCATTAGCTACAGATGTGATTAGAGTATAAGCACAGACAATGTAGGTAGAATTGATCACAACAGTAGGCTGAGATACCCCTCCTTTCATATGCATCCATAACTGATGGCACAAGTACCTTTGCTACATTAATCACTAGCTGCATCATATACAGGAACATAGCTACAAGTGAGTCATGGCCTTTTGTCCATATTCAAGAACAAATTACTTCCTTCATGCTCAGAGGTATTCAAGGAATAGGCTTTATAGTATCCAAGGGATGCAGAAGCACATCAAGTCTGAGTAATCCCGGCATCAGATTTATCTTCAGGCAGCATGTCACTTTGCTTTTAAGAAGACATCGAAGAAGCGCCCCTTAGCTTCTGTGAGTCCAGCACGAAGACCAAAAGATACTAGCAAACTTCGTTTCAGGAGGGTGAAGATCTCTGAAGGCTTGATCAGGAGTTGTAAATGTCTGATGAGCAACATTTGTCACTTCTTCAAAGTGTTCAGATGGACCTGCTTGTGTCATCTAGTAACTGCTAGCTTTGGAGCAGGCAGCCATAGCTTGTTATCATAAAACACTTGAGGGAGCCTGATGTGGTACTCAGCATCTCCCACATTTGGAACTCGACAGCACTGCAACAGGTCCAACATGGCATTCAATGGATTATAAGCAAGCTTTGAATATACCGGACATGGCCCAAGTAGAATCTTTTAGCTTGGTAAGTGTTCCAGGTATTCATCATCTCTGAGTTCCATGTTACTAAAAACTGGTGTGACTGTGAGTGGTCGTAGCATGTGGTCATCTTGATCTTGGGTATCCGTTCATAGCCACACTTTAAGCTTTCACAAGAGCTCGTTTTATTGTCCTGTGACAGTTTTCAAATAGATAACAGCATGGCTACTGCCGAAAAAATTCTCTTAAGCCAGCTTGTAGTCAACAGAGCAGCACTCCGAAGGATGGATGATGATACAGTACTATGAGCAGCATTTTGGATTTCTTCGATCTTCACTTCCATGTGACCCTGAGAGCAGGTGTGTGTGCAGACCCTAATCTGAAGAGCATGAGTTGGTCATGACATTTCCTTTGATGTTGTTGCAACAGCCAAACACACCACAACCTAGAGATGCATTTGCTTCCAAACGAAGTGCACGAGGAAGCTGAACAGGAGCCACAACCCTACTTAGTGATCATCCCCACTCCAGATATATCATTGAACCCTCAGCCTTCATGACAGTAATTTCTCACGGCATGAGCAGGTGGTCAGAGAAGGCCAGAGAAAACATTAGAACCATGGTCATATCAAGCACAAAACTATTTTAGAGTAAGCAAATTACACCAATCATCGAGCACTCAAGGCGAGTTTCTGTAGTAATGTTGCGTTGTAATTGAGACACTGTCAAACAGGTTTGATTTCTTCCTTTTTTAAGTCTCTTTCTTCTGTTGTAGCATATGGCACCAGCCTGAGAAGGACTCTTGTCCCTCTGAGCACATGAGGCAGTTCACCATGGTAATGTCTTTGACAAAGAGAATTTCCTCTGGACAGAGCTGCTGCTTGATTACTTCTGATAGAGCTTCACCGTGGTCCTCAATCTTGCTAGTAGCCAATTATAAAAGCATGTGCTTTCTGCACCGACTAGGTTGTGGCTGAATGAATCGATCAGCCACATGCAATTGGAGATCTCCTCGAGGTCTTTCTGCCCTACTTTTGTGAGTGCTTTGACTTAGACCCTGCAGGCTGAGATGGATAGGGAAGTGGACACAGCCCTGGTAGTTTCCTTCATGTAGATATTTCCTCCAGCCACCCTTTGCAAGAGCAGCACATGCCTCACATATCTTATGGGAACTCTTCTTCCTCCATGCCTTCTCCCTGCTACTAGTATTCGCTGAGTAAGGACGAGCTGAGTCTCTTCCAGTCAATACTTGTGCTCTCTCATTCCAAGGAGATGGCCGATCTACAGCAATTGAGTGATTAAAGTTCTTGTTGATAAGGCCACAGTAGGCTTTCTGAGTCTTTTGAGAATTTCCAGCAAGACCATATATGCATCATCATCCCCTTGAAGTTCTGCCCAAACTGATCATCCCAATTCCCTTGACTGATCCTTACAATAGTCAACTCGAAGCATCTTTTCAAAGAACAAGGTGATGTTGTGAATCATCAAACCACACTGTCCAAATAGTTGATATATGGGCCCATGAATCAGAAAGTGATTTTGACACAGACCCAATCTTCTGTTTCTTTATCCTCAATCCACTCCTTAATGATATTGTCATAGTTACCAGACACCTGAACGTCCTCACAAGAATGCCACAGAATCAGCTTCATATCTTGTGAGTGCCCATGCAATATCGACGTGAGCGCAAAATCATTTCTTGGTTGTAATTACCATATCCATAGAGATTTGTCCGAGCCACACACAACCAATATCATGCCCCAGTTCCAAAATACACTCTTTACTTCATTCTTGTTGTCATCAAGTGAAGCTGCACATTCAAAGATGCGCTCCGATGACTGTTATGCCACCAACGCTTGATGATAGCCCCATGCACTCATTTTCCCCCTTTTTTATTGTTGACTTCTCAACAGTTGCTGCTACCTACATTCCATTTTCTTAGCTTCTTGTAGAATAGCTGTGGCCACGAAGGAGAAAGCAATTGTGGTTGTGAATAGTAGAGGGAGTCATGCAGGGGAGTGTAAAGATCTAGGTCTTTGTACTTGATGCCTATACTACCTCCCCTGTGCCTTATTAGTGTCTTTGTCAAGAGAGGCATGAGTCCAGCTAAGAGATTGGAGGCACGCAGTAACCTGCTGGATAAATCATGCTTTCGGTACCTGGTTGGAAGCAAATTTTATCAGGATCATATGTAGACTTTGAGGCCATCGGCCTCGATCCACCCAACGATTGAGAGGTATAGCCATTCCATTCGAAAATGGTCCACATTTATTCATATGCACAGAGATGCAATTTAACCAGTAAAACAGCCAGCCACTTCATCCCAACATTCTTTGTCAGGCATGGACCCATCTGCCAACTTCTTGCAAGTAGCCGCTGGTGCCTTCGAGCTTGCCATCTTCTTGACATGTTATCATGGAATTATGCTGCACCTGATGAAGTTTGACATACGATCTGTATGGGATGCATACGTAGATATTGGAGATAACTGTAGCAAATCTCTTATCCTGAAGTAGTCAACCTGTTCAAGACCGCCACGGAAATGATAGCACAGCAGATGCAAATCTGGGTATAGTTAACTCCATTCCAAGGGTTGACATAAGACCTTTTATCATTAAAGATTCACTTCAGTATCAGCTTGCTCTGATGAAACTAAGTGTGATTCATTTGTCTCAGATTGTTGAGAGGTCTACATCTCTAAATCAAGATGGAAAACAACTTGGACAATCTCGGTTCTGATGATCAGACATGTTGGGGATAGTATGGAGCTTCGTAGGCTTGCTGGAATCATTCAAGGATAGAATCCGAGGAGTGCCAGGGTATTTTCAGCTTAAGGAACGATTGAGGCAGAGTTGGAGTGGGTAGAAGTGGGTAAGTACTGCTGCTTATGGAAGGGGACAAAGCCCACATATGAAGCAAGCCGGAGGAAGCACGTCGCTTGGATCCATAACTACGATGGTTGCTCCAGCATTGCACGCTCATGCAAATGTACTACTACTGGAATAAGAGGACTCAAATATCGTCTGCATTCTTGATGTATTGTCTTCCTCTGCTTGTCAAGCAAAATCGAAATCCTTCTACTGAACCCTGCCCTGATTCCTGAACAAAGCATCTGTGCTGCCTTCTAATGAATCCTGCAACCTTCGAGGGGGGGAGCATGCATGATTCCACAATAATCATAGAGCACCAGAGCAAGGGATGGAGGATGTATCAGCATTATTTCATTCTCGCAAGTTATGAAACAGGCGAAGCACCCAACTTCAGAGCCACGAAAGGAGATAGAGCGCTCGAATGGAGATCTAAGAGCACTCAGATCTGTATGTTGATATGACCCCCGTGAGCCCAATCAACCTTACAGATCACTGGAGCGAGAATAGGGGGAGCCAACACTCGACCATTGCTACAGGGGAAGCTGAAGAACTCGCATTTTCTTACTTCGAAAGTATACCCAATCCTGAAAGTAGCATCGCCAGAGAGAAGTTGATATGGGGGGGCAAGCTCGTGAAGAGCTCGAGTCACCTGCAAGCAACAGATGGTGTGGGGGAGCTTGGGGCAGCTCAACCCCAAGGGCACCATACCCAACCCGACAGAGATCGTCACTTGGATAGAGTCGATTGTGAGGGAGTCTGCAGCTCGCGAAGGGCACGGAGGAGCCAAAGGGGGAGCATGACACTCGACCCCAACCGGGGGAGCTCAAGGTTCAACCTCACGCAATAGAGGAAGACAGAGGGAAGCTCAGAATGAGCTCCATAGCCTCCATCCCCCGTGCAGAGCACTCGCAGGCACTCCCCCGTGAAAATTAAATTAGAGAGAGAATGAAAGAGGGGGGAAGATAGTTCCCTCACCCATCATACAAAACCTTACAAATTTGTGCGATACTTTGTCAGGTCACCTGTCCCTCTAAAAGAGGACGAGAGGGCCAGAAACAAAGAGGAATGCCTCCAGGCCCCCCCCTCCCCCTCAATTTTTTGACTTGAGAAAAACGGGAGTATTCAAAGTTCTATGCAACTTCGTATGGAGCAAGAGGAATCATGGGGATTTCAAGCTTACACTTATCACAATTTTTTTTCTTTTTGTGGTTTTCTTTGAGGATGAAGAGAGAGAGGGGAGCAAAGAGGGTACTACCCATCCCTCTTTCCAAGGCAGTCACTAAAAGAGAGGTGACAGAGATAGAAAGTGATGCCTAAATGTGTGTGGGGGAAAGTGGGTATGTGTGAGAGAATGAGAGAGAAGGAAGCTAAGGGAATGTTCTTGTGCATCAAACAAAATGAACTAAAAACTACCTTACAAAAACAAGAAAATGGGGAGCTAATGGCCCAATGGAAGGGTGAAAGTGCCATGCCAACACACATATCCTAAGTGAATATGCAGAAAAATTGCAAATCAATATCTTACCACATGCTCTTGAGCACTCCAAGTGATGAAAGCCGTTTTCCCCGGCAACGGCGCCAAATTTGTTGTTGTAGTATGCCCTTGGGAGCCAAGACCCACACCACCTTGCATGGAAGCAAGAAGGAAGGCCCAAGAAAGACTCTCCTTTCATCCACCCCATCCTCCATCATGTTCAAGCCATTGGCCATCAGCCCGCAGCTATGCCACATGCTTGAAAATATGGAGCAATGGGAGTCAAGGATCCTAGTCACATATGTAAAGTACAAGACAATTGCAACACTCTACTTACACACAAAGGAAAATGCTAGCATGCACACACACCTCACTCTCACACTCTCCAAGACTAAATACATATATGCACAAAGCCTTAAGAGAAAGGAGAGTTCTTCCATTGAATGGATTTTACATGAGAGCACGACCAAAAGCTCCCTCATTACAAGAAATGAGCCTCTATATATAGGCTAGGCACATTCTCCCATGTGCTCTTTTTGACTAGTCAAAAAGGAGCACATGCTTTCTAACTAACATATCTTTTGATATCTTGGAAAATATTCCCAAATCTCAAGGAAATGGGAGCGTGGGAATTTCTCAACGTGGGATTTCTACATATGAGCAAAAAGGTGGATTTATTTAAGATGCTTCCACACTATAGCATAAGGAAATATTAAAAAGGGCTTAAGAGAGTGTTCACATGAGCACATCTCCTAAATACAAAAAAGAGGTATTTTTATGAGTACTAAAGGGTGCCATTACATAAGAGAAATTGTGGGCAACCCTTATGACCCAACATTCATGATTTCAGCAATGGTAAAATCATTGTGATCTCCGGTACATTATGTAATGGTTTGTATCGCATGGATACATACAAGAGGGCTACCTCGAATGCCTTGGTTAGTCATACTTCTTCCATGGCTGAAATGGAGCTTTGGCATGCTCATTTTGGTCACTTGAACTTCAATAGTTTGCTTTACTTGCAAAAGAAGGACATGGTTATTTGTTTGCCTACACTTGAGTCCATTGAAAAGCATGCGTGTGAAGGTTGCATTCTTGGAAAAATGCATCGTGCTTCTTTTCCAAAAGATAGTCATACACACACTACAAGAAAATTGCAGCTTGTTCATAGTGATGTATGTCGTTCCGTCAAGTCTACATCTTTTGGGAAGCATGCATATTTTATTACCTTCATTGATGATACTACTCATCATACATGGGTGTATCCGATGAAAGCAAATAATGAGGTATTTTCGTGCTTCAAAGCATTTTTAGCTATGGCTAAAAATTTTTCTTCACAAAAGCTTTTGACTCTGTGCACGGATTGTGGTGGTGAATACATGTCATATGAGTTTAATGCTTTTCTTCATGAAAGAGGTATTTCACATCAATGTACGGTGCCATATACACCTCAACAAAATGGTGTTGCCAAGCATAAAAATAGAACTCTACTTCAAATGGCACGATGTATGGTTACAGGAAAGCACCTTCCTGATAAGTTTTGGATGGAAGTAGTCATGTGTGCAAACTATGTGTTGAATCACTACCCTAGAAAAGCATTGAGAGTCATCACTTCTTATGAGGTTTGGAATGGACATATGCCCATGATTAGTCATATGTGTGCATTTGGTTGTTTGGCATATGCTCTTGTGCCATCACAACAACGTCACAAACTTGCTGGCAAGGCAAAGAAATGTATATTTGATGGTTATAGTGTTGAAACTAAGGGATATCGTTTGTACCATCCATTGAAGAACACACTTATGAGTCGATACGTGGTATTTGCTAAAAATTCAGTCTTCCCTCTACTTGAATGCAAAAAACAGGCAATAGTTAGCTCACAAGATGTGTTTGATACACTCATGCCTTTGTTCCAAAATGGTGCACTTGACTATGGCCATGTAGACAAGCCAACTGAGGCTCAAAGGGTTGAAAAATTCCAGCCAAATAGGGCTGAAAATGCAGAGAATTTCCAGCCAAACATGGCTAAAAATTTTCAACCAAAAATTGTCAAAACTGCTGGAAATTTCTAGCCACATATGGCTGAACATTTGCATCAAAATATGGCTGAAAATGAGCATGAAATTCATCCCATGCATGATGTTGCAAAGTAGAGAGTTGAAGAGTAGAATGTTGCACAATAAAAGGAGCACAAAATGTTGGAGATAGACGTCTGTGGAAGCACGCGAACAACACAAGGAAGGAGAAGAAGCTTGGAGCACAACACACAATACTGAATGTATTACTAGAGAATGTACAAAGATAAGTAGCCCATTAGGGCAATAGGCATATATACAAGCCGGGGGAAAAAAACCTCCTAAAGAGGGAAAAAAGTGCCCCGGTGGTCCCAGAGTGTTCACACACATCACTACCTAAATATATAAGCAAATCCTCCCTGGGAGTGATGCGGTGAACAAGTAGTTGGCAATCAAGTATAAGGAAGTGCCAAGCTATGTGGAAATCACTCCACAAAAGGAAGTAAGCCCAAAGCTTTGCGGAAAGCTTCAAACTTCTCCATAGGCAAAGCCTTCGTGAAAAGGATTGCAATGTTCTCCTGCATGGGCCCATATGCCAAGCTGATCTCCCCAGCAGACAACCTCTCCCTGACATAATGATAATGCACCTCAATGTGCTTAGTGCGAGCATGGAACACATTGAGGTGCATTATCATTATGTCAGGTGTGAAAGTTGCCCTATAATCAGCCTCACAGCTAGAAGTGGCCACAGTAGGTTGCTTCTTGCTCAACCAAGATATACATGAGCTACCAAGCATGAAGCAAAAGCCACTAGTGGACACACGAGTGTCAGCAACCAGCCCAATCAGAGTCAGAAAAAGCATGCAAATCTGGTAGTAGTGATCCCCCCTTGGGATAGAACAACCCAAGTAGCCGAGTACCACTCAAGTAGCGAACGATGCGCTTAACCGCCTGCCAATGCTTGACTCCTAGGCAATGCATAAACTTGCTCATCTGTGAGACAGCAAACTGAATATCTAGCTGAGTAATGCACAAGTAAATCAAGCATCCAATAACTTGTTGATAGAGAACAACATCAAATGCATCTCCACCATCATGAAGACTCAATCGTAAACCTGCCTCCATAGGAGTGTGCCACTCTAGCACAATGGTGAGTACCAATGTGAGGAGGTCCACCTCATAATTGTCAATCCGAGGAGACGTGAGGACTAGTATGAAGACTATGAGCAAGTGACGGCACAAGTGTGTGAGTGAGAAGCACACATACATGCACACACATACACATACACACACACACAAGGCAAGACCAAGGAGAGGAACAATGGAGTTCTTTGCATTATTCAAAAAGTCTCGTACATAAGCTCAATTCACAAACAATCTAACCCCAAAAATGAGCTCTCTAGCTCTTTGTATAGTTTTTTGACTAGCTTTGGCCTTGTCCAGACCTAGTGTCCAGCCTAGTTAAAAGTTAGGTTCTAGAGCCTATTTGAGGGCTAAAACGGAGTCTAAAAATTATGAAAATTGGTATGTAGCTACTTCCAATATTCCTCAAGCTTAAGGACTCCTCGGCTTGAACAAAATGGAGTCTATTCTACCAAAAATGAAATTTACAATGTGTGTGTAGTGATGAAAATCACTTGTGTTGGAAATGGTTTATGAAAAAATGATTGAGCCTTGTTGTCGTATTATGCATGACTGTTGCTTTGTGCTTGTATGCTCTGCTTATGACTTGTATGCCAACAGAGTGGCAATAGGCTTACAATCTTCAAGGCCAAAACGCTGCAAGAATGTGTCAATATATTTTGTTTGACACAAAGCCATTCCACCATCAAGGTGCATAAACTGAATGCCCAAATAGTGATGCAAATGCCCCAAATCAGACATCTCAAATGAGGCATGCAAATCAGCCTTAAAATCAACAATATGCTTCTCAATAGGACCAGTGATCAGCATGTCGTCATCATAGACAACAATGATCAGAAGCACATCATTAGCATACTTAACATATAAGGTGCTTTCAATTGGACTGTTCTCAAAACCATGTGTAATCAGATAGGCATGTGTCTTCTCATACCAAGCATGTGGTGCTTGCTTTAAACCATATAATGCCTTCACATTCCAACCATGATGGGCTGCAAGTGAACACATGCTCCGAATAGTAGTCATACGACATGTAGGTGCAAAGGTCTCATCAAAATCAATGCCTCTTTCCTGTGCATAACCCTTTGCAACAAGCCTAGCCTTATACATGTCAATTGTACCATTAGGTTTACACTTCAGCTTGTATACCCATGCAGTGCGAATGGCCTTCTTGCCAGGAGGCAAGTCACATAAAGACCAAGTACCATTCTTCATTATTACATCATATTCAGATTGCATAGCAGCCATCCAATTTTTTGAATTTTGTGCTTCATCAAATGAAACAGGCTCAGCCTCATCACAGAGACCAGAAGATGCAGCCATAGCATAGCAATCTGATGCAAAAGAGGCACTATGAGAGCCTGATCGAGTACGATATGACAGAGGTGCATCTAATTTGATGTCACGCAAGGTCTGCACCAACCATTTTGGCATAGTTCTTGCTTGCTCAATATCAGCTCTCTCATCAATAAGTGCATCATATAAATATGCATCAGAAATGGAATGATCTGCATCATCACATGAAACCTGCAAAGGCTGAGAAGTTGCCTCATTAGGACCAGCACTAGACTGTCCACTTGTAAAAAGAGGCAACAAAGTATCATACATGTCTTTGGAGCTAACAGATGTCTCCTTAATACATGAAAGCAATGGCTGAATAGCATCCTCCACAAAAACAACATCACGGCTAACCAAAATGTGTTTAATCTATGGATGATACATACGATAGCCTTTACTTTCAGAACTGTACCCAACAAAAATACATTTTACTGCTTTATCATCCAATTTTCTATGATGTTGTTTGGGCACTAATGCATATACCAAACAACCAAAAACATGTAGATGAGCAAGAGATGGCTTGCGACCATGCCAAGCCTCATATGGAGTGATAGACTCCAATGCTTTAGTGGGACACTTGTTCAGTACATATGCTGCACACATGACAACCTCAAGCCAGAAACTATGTGGTAAAGCCTGACTCTTGACCATACACCTTGCCATCTCCATGAGAGACCTATACTTTCATTCAGCAACTCTATTCTGTTGAGGTGTATAGGGCACTATACACTGGTGTTTTATCCCACGTTCAACCAAAAATGCATTAAAATTAGAAGTCATATATTCCCCCCCTCGATCTGAATGGAGGGTGCCCATTTTACATGCTGACAGATTTTCAGCCAAAACCAAAAACCGTTTGAAGCACATGAACACTTTAGACTTTGCCTTCAATGGATATAGCCATGCATGCCTGAAAAGATCATCAATGAAAGTCATGAAGTAAAGATAATTTCCAAAAGAAGGTGTCTGCATAGGCCACAAACATCACTATGTACAAGCTGCAACTTCTGAGTAGCCCGAATTGAACCATCTTTTGGAAATGAGGAACGCTGCATTTTGCCCAAAGTACAGCTTTCACAAACATGTTTTCCAGGTGCCTCAAGTTTGGGCAAAGAGGACACCATTTCAGATTTCTATAGGCGTAGCAAACTAGCAAAGTTCAGATGACCAAAGCATGCATGCCAAAGCTTTGTATCTGACATAGCCTGAGAATCATGTACTGCATATGCCAAATCATTTACAGATCTTTCATAGTATATGAGCTTATACAGCCCACGACATAGAATGCCAGAAGCAATAATCACGTCCCCATTTGAGAGATCATGAACTGTACATCTGTCATCAACAAATTTCACAACCAAGCCAATCTTGGCTAATGCAGAAACTAATAACAGATTTTTCTTGATCCCTGACACAAACAAAGCATCTGACAAAGTGAAAGAACTACCATCAGCAGTATTCAAAATGATCTTACCAACTCCCATAACAGGATAAGAGGAGTTGTTGGCACATGTAACAATATTCCCGATAGGGGCAGGCTCAAGTGAAGAGAAGAAACTGCGCTGCGAGGTAATATGTTTGATTGCCCCATTGTCAAAGTACCAAACATCTGAGTCTACTGCAGACATGCACTGCTCATGAGAAGATGGGTCAAAACTGCAAACAGTAGTAAACGCCCATTCTTCTTCCTGCACAAGATTAGCAGACTCTGTTTTTGGTGTAGAGGCTTCTACAACAACCATTCCAGCCTCTTTCTTCTTTGCCTCTTTAGCAGCCAGTTTTGGACAGTTCTTTATGATATGATCATTCCCTTTACAGTACTTACAAAACAATTTCTGCTTTTCTGATTTCTTCTCATCTTTATCTTTCTTCTTCAAATGTGCAGAATTAGTAGATTTTTGCTTACTAGTTGAAGAGCTTCATTTTCCTTTGCCCTTTTGATTAGCCAGGAAAGCTTGATCTGCAACTCGCATAATGGACCTGTTCTGCCTGTACTGATCTTCCTGCAATGGAACAGAGATTAACTCCTCAAATGATAAGGCATTTGGATTGCCTTTCATCATCAACTGAAGAGTAGAAGCAAAACTCTGATATGAATTAGGAAGACCATTCAGAACGGTCTGCATAAGTGAGCTATCTAGTATAACCTCATCAGTAGAAATCAATTGTTCCTTCAAGTCTTTGATCTTCGTTAGGAAATTGTCCATAGAATCACCTTCATTCATGTGCTCGCTCTCCAACTGTTTTCGGAGGTAAGCAACACGAGCCTCATTCCTAGCTTGGTACAATGTGGTAAGTGTATCCCAAGCATCTTTAGTTGTTCTGCAAGAGCGAATGTGAGGAATAATGGCACGTTTGATAGACAAAGCTATTAATGCATATGCCTGGGCATCTCTACCATCCTAGCGAATCTTCTCTACAGTAGGTGTAGCAGAAACCGTAGCACGAACAAGAATATGCAGAAGATCACCATCTTCGACACCTTCTGCTTCAGCTTCAGTTGCTGCGGTTGTAACAGTTGTAGGTGTGATATGACATTTTTCGACACCCTGCATAATGTTCCACAGTCCTTTTGCAACCAACACATGTTGCATCATATAAGCCCATAACGGGTAGTTGGTACCATCCAACTTATCCTCAACAGCCAACATACCGAATACATCACTGCTTTCACCCATAGCCGGTGACTAAAATACCTTGATGCAGAAAATTGACTGTATCTCAAAAAGTTGAACAAAACTGCCCAGACGAATTTTGCTAGACCTGTAGCAGACTTCGAGATGCTTATACTGGTGAACAGAAACTGGTATATATCTTTGGCACAAAAAGACAAAATACCCTACACAAGCGTTGTGATAGTGCTTTCGGAGGCCAAACGAGCTCAAATTGCGATTTCAGCACCATAAAGCGAAGCCTTTTTGACCTCAGAAACACGTTGAGTATGCTCACCAAAATTCCTACGATTCTGAGACTGCAACAAGAGGAGTGTCAACGGCGCCCTAGATGAAGTGACAACCTGCTCTGATACCAATTGTTGGAGATAGACGTCTGCGGAAGCACGCGAACAACACAAGGAAGGAGAAGAAGCTTGGAGCACAACACACAATACTAAATGTATTACTAGAGAATGTACAAAGATAAGTAGCCCATTAGGGCAATAGGCATATATGCAAGCCGGGGGAAAAAAACCTCCTAAAGAGGGAAAAAAGTGCCCTGGCGGTCCTAGAGTGTTCACACACATCACTACCTAAATATATCAACACAAAAGAGGAGCCCCAAAATTTTCAAAATTATGGGCACAATTTTTCTTCTTCAAATGCTTATGAAAACCTCATAAAGCCTTGTAAATGCACTAGAGGAGTCCTCTAGAAGCACAAATCCCAAGCAGTGTATTATAATCCTTGTAAATAGTTGGACGTTAGGGTTTCCATAATAAAGTGCCGGTCTCTTGTGTGAAGGACCATTTTTAGGGCACATGTATATAAGTCATTGGATGACACTTTGTAAAGACTTTTTGCCATTGTGAGTGAGAGAGCTCTGATTTTCGAATTTTCTTCTTCTTCCTCTTGCATCTCCTTGCTTGTGAGCTTGCATGTGTGTTTGTAGCTTGGAATGAGTGCATGGAAGTGATGTCTACCCAATTCATTTCTTTTTTGAAGTGTGTAATGTGTGTGTGTGTGAGGTGTGAGTAGGTGTGTGGTGAACTAGGTGAATTGCGCAACTTTGTTTTTGCCCATATCTTGAAGTAGTGTTGTATATTATTGAACAATGCATTGTTAAAGTATTATATTCTTAATGTATTAATATGTTTTTGATGTTTTTGATATATAGCAGCTGAAGGTTCGTGAGGAGCGTGCAAGGCGTGAAAGGGCGGATATCAATAATCTGAATAATTATTTATTTAGTTTGTAAATAAATATGCGTAGAAGGTTCTATTGTTAGAAAAGTAATGGTTAGAATAAGGGTCATTGTAGACCGTAGTTTCTGTTATTGAAAGCAATGGCTTTCTGTAAAAGTTATCAACTTTTAGTTTCATGCCTGCTTTTCGAAGCCGCCCTCTTGTAACCACTCTTTTCGACGTAATCAAAAGTCCTATAAATACATGCACTCTGTGGACTGTCGAAACAGAGTGCATGGGGGGAGATTGCACCCAATCTTGCGTTCTGTCTCGTCTACTGTTTTCTCTATTTTCTGTGTGTTTTTCTGCATCTGTAATCTCTATATGCGCGTTAGCAAGATCTTGACAACAGTGGTATCAGAGCTCTGCATGCGTCAATACAGAGGGTTCTGCTCTCTGTTCGCGATTCTGAATTCCGATTCCATCTCCATCTCCGTCTTCGTCTTCGGTTTCAGTTTCAGTTTCGGTTTCTGTTTCTGTTTCAGTTCCGGTTTCGGTTTTGGTTTCTGTTTCAGTTCCAATTCCGGTTTCTGTTTCTGTTTCTGTTCCAGAACCAGAACCTACGTTTACACCTACGTTTGTTTCAGTTCCGGTTTCGGTTTCGGTTTCAGTTCCAGTTCCAGTTTCGGTTTCTGTTTCTGTTTCCGTTTCTGTTCCAAAACCAGAACCTACGTTTACACCTACGTTTACTCCTTCGGCGTCGACTAAGGCGTCGACTAAGGCAAAGAACTTAGGCAATAACTTAGGCAATACATTGGCAACTAAGGCTCCCTTGGCGACCGTTGGCTACGCGCAAGGCAATTTTAATTTTTGAGTGGTAATAGAGAGGTTTAGAGTCCCTAAGGTAGGAGGATTTGAACCCACAACCTCCTACTTTCAAGGGAAGTACTTTGACCACTCCACCATCTCTTGGAGTTGTACTCAAGTCTCTCTCTCTCTCTTACTTGTGGAAGGCGCTCGCGGCGATTTCAAGGATGGACCCAACAAAGAATCAAGTGTAACTTTCAATCCGTAGGTCAGATTGAGGCGTGTAATATACCGTTGGAAAGCTCTCGGAACCAACTTTCCAATGAGCTAGCTTGGAAGTGTGAATTCCTTCAAAATCCTTGGGTGGCACTTGATTGAGTGTTCAAGATACCAAGCAAGGTTGAGAACACGGGATCGAGACACCAAGGTTGCAAACAAGAAGGTTCAATACACCAAGGTTGAGAGCAAGGGTCCAAGAGCACCATGGAGGATTACAGTGATTCACCTCTACCTGCGGCAACACTTGAACAACAACTAGAGCTCTTGCGGCATGAGCTTCAAGGAGCTCAGAACGAGATCCGACAACGTGATGAAATCCTCCAAAAGATGCAAGCTGAGGAAGACAACCTTACGAGAGTAGTAAAAGCTATTGTGTCTTCCCAATCTGATGTTACTCATTCAAAACTTGGTAATAGAAACTACCAGTTTCTATGATTTGATGGCCGAAAGGATGGGCCTTTAGTACTTTCTTGGTTGTCGTAGTTTGATGATTTTTATACCGATGAAATGTATGCTGAAAGTGAAAAAGTTAAATTTGCTACTAACTATCTAGTAGGTAAAGCACAACTCTGGCGGAATGTCTTGCGGCACAGTACGGAGCGTCCAACAACTTGGAAGGCTTTTCAAGAAAACGTGAAGGATTCATTTCTTCCTCCTCAATACCATTTGCATGTTCGACGAGCATGGACGACCCTTACATGGAAGGAGGGTGATACGGTTACTACCTACACAGAGCGGTTCTGGCAAAATTTACTACTTGTACGAATGCTTGAAGATGTACCAGAAGATATCTTGCAGCAGAAATACGAAGATGGTTTGGAGGTGGGAATCCAAGCTAAGCTTCACACCCTACGACCTACAACCCTCAACGAGGCTATATCTTTTGCTTATGATGCAGAAAAGGAATTCCAGTCCATAACCAAGTCACTCTGTCTACAACAACCACGTCCACGATCATTTCCTGTTAAACCTTCATTCCCTATGAAGCGTAATTTTAATGCCCCATCTTACCCTAGTTTTCCTTGTCCTCCACAATCCAATTATTCAACTCCACCCGTTGCTTCATCTCTCCAACCAACCAAACCGCCTACCCTTCAAACTTCAG
Source organism: Ceratopteris richardii (assembly GCA_020310875.1). Classification (NCBI taxonomy): domain Eukaryota; kingdom Viridiplantae; phylum Streptophyta; class Polypodiopsida; order Polypodiales; family Pteridaceae; genus Ceratopteris; species Ceratopteris richardii. The sequence continues at coordinate 36,179,631 of CM035442.1, read as the reverse complement.
CAGTGAATGCCCAAAAGAAGCGACCACGAATCACTTGCTGGAATTGTGGTAAACCTCGACATACAAAAATAAGGTGCAGATTGCAACCTCTTCATATGAAACCGGCTACAGCTCGATTGCATAACATGGAGGTCTATAATGAAGAAATTCCTCCTGTTTGGACAGAGGAATCACGAGAGAAGGATTTAAGTACCTTGGGTAACGATATCTCTCTACATTCTCTTCTTTGCATGCAAGGTACAATAAATAACAAACTAGTTAAAATTCTACATGACGATGGTAGTTCACATGACTTCATTTCACATTTATTAGTACAAGAACTTAAATTACAAACGTTTCCTTCTTTGTATAAAGTGAAAGCTGCATTTCAAGGTAGTCGTTATAATGTAACACGAGAAGTGCAAGATGTTACGATTAGCATAGGCCCTTATGTTGATTCACGAACATTTTTAATTGCACCTTTGCAATCTTATGATGTTATACTAGGTATGCCTTTTCGTCACCATTATAACCCACGTATTGACTATCATACTCATACCTTTAAGTTTGCTTTCAAAGGTCAAATCATTACTTTGTCTGCACGGCATGATTTCCAGCCATTTCCATTGATTAGTCACACTCAAGTAAAACGTGCATTTAGGAAAGGTTTCAACTCATGCATTGTTTTTGTCAATGTCATCAATGATTATACTCATACACTTCCAGATGCATATAAACCTTTTATGAGTACTTATAAGGATTGTTTTATGTTTGAATATCCCTCTGAACTACCACCATCTCGAGGATCCTTTGACCATAGCATAGACTTAGTACCTGGTAGTTCTCCTCCTCATAAAGCACCTTATAGACATGGCCCACTACATCAAAAGGAAATAGAAAATCAAGTAAAAGACCTACTACAAAAAGGACTTATAAGGTCTAGTTCTTCCCCATTTGGAGCACCAGTTCTCTTAGTAGAGAAGAAGAATAAATCATATGTTACGAGAGAACACACTTTATGCTAATCCTGAAAAGAGTTATTTTTTTCAGCATAACATAGAATATTTAGGACATATTATTTCAAGTGAAGGTGTGCATGTGGATCCGAAAAAGATTAGAGTTATCATAGAATGGCCTACACCACAATCAGTCAATGATGTTCGTTCTTTTCTTGGGTTGGCTAGTTTCTATAGGAAGTTTGTTCGAAATTTTTCTTATTTAGCATCACCTCTTACCTTGTTGTTGAAAAAGAAAATAAAATTTGCATGGGGACTTACCCAACAACAGTCCTTTGACAAACTTAAACATGCACTTTCACATGCACTTTCACATGCACCTGTTTTACAATTACCTGATTTTTCACAACCCTTTCATGTTGTTACTGATGCTAGCGGTTCAGGAATAGGTGCTGTTTTAATGCAAAATGACCATCCCATTACATTTGAGAGTAGAAAGCTTAAGCCCTCAGAACAAAATTATAGTACGTATGATAAAGAATTGTTAGCAGTTGTGCATGCTTTGCGAATTCGGAAACACTATCTTATTCTGAAGTATTAATCAAAACCGATCAACAGGCTATTAAGCATTTATTAAGTCAGCCCTTAATCTCTGATAGGCATCTTAAATGGGCATCATTCATTCAAAATTTCCAACCCATGATACAATATCAGCCAGGTAAAGCTAATGTTGTAGTGGATGCTCTTAGCCGTTTTCCTTCAAATTCCGTTGTTTTGAATAATATTTCTGCCATTCAAATTCATTCTTTTCAAGACATGGTTTCCACTTATGCATCTGATTTGTATTTTTCACGTGCATGGCATGACTTCAACAATGCTGCATCTTTATCTGCTTAACATTATACATTTCATAATGGTTTTCTTTATTTTCAACATAGATTGTGCATAACCCAAGCTTTTAAAGATTTTGTCATTAAAGAAATGCATGAACCATCTTACATGGGTCATAGAGGCATACAAAGCACCATTTTTGCTTGCAAAGATTTCTTCTTTTGGCCACACATGGAAAAAGACATTGCACATTATGTTTCTCAATGCATTGTATGTCAGCGTGTCAAACGTCATCATGGTAAACCATTTGGATTATTAATGCCACTTCCTATTCCAAATGAACCATGGGAACAAATCTCTATGGATTTTATCACAGGTCTTCCTATCACTTCATCACATAATGATATGATTTGGACAATAGTTGATAGGTTTAGTAAATATGCATATTTCATTCCATGTAGAAAAACTTTGACTGCACCTCAAGCTGCAAAATTATTCATTAAATGCATTTTTCCACATCATGGATTTCCTAAAGTAATGTTATCTGATCGTGATGTTAGGTTTTGTAATCATTTTTGGGTTGCCTTATTTCAACATTTTGGTTCTAAAATAGATTTTAGCTCTACATTTCATCCTGAAAGTAATGGACAGAGTGAGGCTACAAATAGTACTATTCTTGATTTATTGCATTGTTATTCATTAGATAATCCTAATAACTGGGATGAAAAGTTGCCATTACTTCAATTTGCTTACAATAACACTTCACACATCACTACTAGTCATGCACCTTTTGAAATAGTTTTTGGTAAAAAGCTTCCCACTCCCATATCCCTCACCCAAACCGACATTCCGATGGCTGATTCTATTGCTCAAGATCACGTTTCTATACTTCATGATGTTCACGAGCACATTAGGAAAAGTCAAGAGCGATATACACGTATTATCAATACTAAACGATTAGCCAAAGAATTCAAGGAAAATGATTTTGTATGGTTGGGAATAATTAAAAGACGTCTCAAAAATATTTTGCAGCATCCTAAAATTAAACTTGCACCACGCTATTATGGACCGTTTTGCATTATAGAAAAAATTAATGATAATTCATTTCGATTAGATATTCCATCCCATTGGACCATTCATAATTCTTTTCATATTAGTTTACTTAAACCCTTTAAAGGAACTTTACCACTTGCTCCACTTCTTGATGACCCTCCTTTGATTGAAGAACAATGTGAAATCTTAGTTCCTGAGAAAATCATTGATCATGATGTCACTACTACACACACAGGTACTCAATATCATCGATATTTGGTTAAGTACAAAAATCACTCTATTGAAGAATGTCAATGGATACATAAAACACAATTAACACCTCATTACGACCATTTAATTTCTGCATTCAGTGATGAAACATGTGACTGGCCATCCATGTTTATTGTTTTATCACCTGAGGTCAGTTGCTTGTTCAACTGAGGGGCATGTTATACCTTATGGAATATGTTGAACAATGCATTGTTGGATTGTAACATGCAATATGTTAGCCAATGCATTGTTGGATTGAAATATGGAATAGCCAATGCATTGTTGGATTGTAACATGGAATATGTTAGCCAATGCATTGTTGGATTGTAACAGTAACATGGAATATGTTGAACAATGTATTGTAATTGTTAGAGTGTTAAATTATTTTATCAATTGAGGTCAGTTGCTTGTCAACTGAGAGGCATGTTGTATATTATTGAACAATGCATTGTTAAAGTATTATATTCTTAATGTATTAATATGTTTTTGATGTTTTTGATATATAGCAGCTGAAGGTTCGTGAGGAGCATGCAAGGCGTGAAAGGGCGGACATCAATAATTTGAATAATTATTATTTAGTTTGTAAATAAATCTGCGTAGAAGGTTCTATTGTTAGAAAAGTAATGGTTAGAATAAGGGTCGTTGTAGACCGTAGTTTCTGTTATTGAAAGCAATGGCTTTCTGTAAAAGTTATCAACTTTTAGTTTCATGCCTGCTTTTCGAAGCCGCCCTCTTGTAACCACTCTTTTCGACGTAATCAAAAGTCCTATAAATACATGCACTCTGTGGACTGTCGAAACAGAGTGCATGGGGGGAGATTGCACCCAATCTTGCGTTCTGTCTCGTCTCCTGTTTTCTCTATTTTCTGTGTGTTTTTCTGCGTCTGTAATCTCTGTATGCGCGTTAGCAAGATCTTGACAACAAGTAGATTTGTGAGAATTGGACGAGGGTATGCCATTCAATGTGCGGCTCATTGAGAGCTTCGAAAAGAACCCACTAGTGACCATATTCCAAGTTCGGAGCTAAGAGAAAAGTCCATTTTTGTGCTTACTGCTGTTTCATGTATCGTGACACCATTTCCACCTCTGAGAGTGATGAATGTGTGTGATAATACTCATTTTCATTCCATAATAGCTATCTCACTTCATTGACCATTGTGCAAGTGCATGTCTTCATACACTCGGTTAGGTTCAAGATACTTCTAGGATTGATAATTCAAATGTGTGATCCCCACTATATGCACTTGGTGATAGAGGAATAGTCTCTTTCATCACAAGTCCCTAAGTTCGTGCTTAGGTACACACATTTTTTGGCACCATCGCCGGGGAAGTAGGAGTCCAACCGAGGTACTCGCATGATGGTAAGAGCTCTTAGGAGAAGATACGAGTTGTGAAGATGTGAATACTCTGCTTTGGTAAGTCAAATCTTTTTGCACTTATTACTTCGCACTTGGAAAGTGTGTGTAGTAAGTTAGTAGACTTAGGAAAGTGAGTGAGTAGGAGTAGAGAGTAGGATGGAGAGAGGAGGAATAGAGTAGGTAGGTAGATTTCCCAAAATCACAAAAAATTTCTTTTATTTCTATACCATTCAGCCTTTGGTGAGCCTAGGGTATAAAAGCCAAAAAGTTCATTTGCAAAAATCACTTGTCTATGCAAGTATCGTGGAGAGCTGATAACCAGTATTGTGGTCAAGAGATTGCATGCAATTACCGCCTTAGAGAGAAGCTAAGCAAGGAGAGAATCAAGAAAGAGCATCAGTGAGGTGAGACTACCTAAGATCTACTGTGGAAATCAAATTAAAATCTCTGAAAACATAACTGCAGGTGCGATCGGTATCGCGGGGTGAATATTTGGGATAGAGTGAGAATTTGCATTGTACAGGCACATAAGGGAAAAGAGGAGTGCACAAGGATCACATAGGCATAAAAAGTTTCAAAAAATTCTTTCATTTGATTGAGTTAAGCTCGAGTATCGCAATCAGTTGAGTTTAAGTATCGCGATACTTGAATTCCTGTGTATCGTGATACCTAGCCGGTATCGTGTATCGCTGATACCTTTTACTCCCCGTGAATTGTGATACCTTGGTATCATGTATCGTCGCATTTAGTATCATGATACTTAAGTATCGTGTATCACGACACTCCATGTATCGTGTATTGCCGATCACTGAGTATCATGTATCACGAGATTTTGAGTATCGTGTATCGCGCTTGTCATGTATCGCGATACTAAGGTATCGTGTATTGTGACATATCGTATATCGTGTATCATGGTTGTTGAGGTATCGCGTATCGTGACTATCTACGTATCACGATACATAAGTATCGTGTATCGTATATCCCAAGTATCATGTATCACATATCGTGAATTCCCCATGTATCATGTATCGTGGTAGCTGAAGTATCGTGTATCGTATGTCCTTCAGGTATCATGTATCGTCCAAAGAGTGTGTTGTGATCGACAGATATCGTGTATCGTCAGAAGCTAAGTATCGTGTATCGTGGACATTCTAGGGAAGGATAACCTAAAATTGGGCTAAGCCAACTTTTAGAATAAACACAAGCCTGAGAGACCTACAAAATTTACTGAGGTATTCAGTGGATGAACCTCCACTCAGGATGTGTGATAGGAAGCCAACATAGTGTCATATCTTCAGCCGAAAGTGTAAACTTACCTAGTTCCAATTCCCAGTATTCTGACAGCTCTAGTGAATCAGACAAAGAAGCTAGGATGGCTTCGAAAGACATGCATAGTTCAGTGCCTTTGACATGATTTATGTATGTCATTGAAGGAGAATATAGAACCTCTCTAGAGTATGCAAACACCAAACAACATGACCTACTGTTGAAGCTCAAAGTCAAGGACAAAGCAGGGAAGCACATCAAAAGGTGGACACACAAGGAAAGGGAGCAAGTAGGGAGCTCCAAGAAGTGTATGTCAAATTTTCAGAAGAATCCCCTACAAAAATAGTGATTTTCATCACTAAAAACCATTGTAAATACCATTATCTATTTTTAGTAACTCCATTTTGTTCAAGCCGAGGAGTCCTCGAGCTTGAGGAGTATTAGAAGTACCATCGTACCAATTTTCATAATTTTTAGACTTCGTTTGAACCCTCAAATAAGCCCTGGAACCTAATTTTTAACTAGGCCGGACACTAGGTCTGGACAGGGCCAAAACTAGTCAAAAAACTATAAAAAGAGCTAGAGAGCTCATTTTTGGGGGGAGCTTGTTAGAGAATAGAACTTTTGTAAGAGAACTCTTTTGCAATCTAAGCTTTCCATTGTTCCTCTCTTTGATCTTACTTTGTGCACGTGTGTGTGTATGTGTGTGCATGTTTGTGTGCTTTCACTCACGCACTTGTGCCTTCACTTGCTCGTGGTCTTCATACCGGTCCTCACGTCTCCGCGGATTGACAAGTAAAGGAGGTGGTGCTTACGCTTGAGCTACACCAAATTTTGGCGCCGTTGCCGGGGAGAGTGCTTCGAGGACGAGCGTTGTGATGGTAAGATCGTAGATTTGCGACGTTGGAAGGTAAAAAAACTGTCATTTCAGTTCATTTTCTGTTTTTTCCTCTTCATCTTCATCATCATCATCATCTCCACCTTCTTCCATCTTCTTCTTCATAGAAATTTCTTGTTTTTTAGTGCATTTTCACCATTTTCATACCATTTTTCATGCATTATTGTGTGGGAAGGAGTTAGGAGGTGCAAGGGAGAGCAAGCGCTGTGTTTTTTTCATGATTTTCTGCTCATACGGAGCTCGCCATAGCCGGCGCTCAGAAATTTGAATTTCCCGCCAAAAAACGCGATTCTGTGATGAAAATCGCGATTCTATGAAAATTCAAAATTTTTTGAAAAATCACGATTTTCAGTTTTCCCGCCTAAAAGTTGGTTGAAAAGAATCGCGATTCTGTGTTTTTTCTCAAGAAAATACGATTCTCTGCTCAAAATCGCGATTCTCAAAAAAACACGATTCTCTGCTCAAAATCGCGATTCTCACCAATCACGATTTTCAGCAAAAACACGATTTTGTGAAAAATACGACTCTCTGCTCAAAATCGTGATTCTCACAAATCACGATTTTCAGCGAAAAAATACGATTTTGTGGAAAACACGATTCCCTACTCAAAAAATCACGATTCTCAAAACATCACGATTTTCAGTAAAAAACACGATTTTGTGAAAAAAGGCGATTTTGTGTAAACACGATTTTTTGCTCAAAATCGCGATTTTCTAAAAACACGATTTTGTGATCAACATCGCGATTTTCAGAAACACGATTTTGTGATCAACATCGCGATTTTCAGAAACACGATTTTGTGATCAACATCGCGATTTTCATGTCAAAAAACACGATTTTCAGAAACACGATTTTGTGATCAACATCGCGATTTTCAGAAACACGATTTTGTGATCAACATCGCGATTTTCAAAAACACGATTTTGTGCTCAACATCGCGATTTTCAGAAACACGATTTTGTGATCAACATCGCGATTTTCAAAAACACGATTTTGTGATCAACATCACGATTTTCAAATCACGATTTTCTGCTCAAAATCGCGATTTTCAAAAACACGATTTTGTGATCAACATTGCGATTTTCAAATCACGATTTTCTGCTCAAAATCGCGATTTTCAAAAACACGATTTTGTGCTCAACATCGCGATTTTTTTTTTTACTTCACAGCATCGCGATATTCAGAAAGTTCACAAAATCGCGATTTTCTCCAAAGGTCCTGTTTGCCTGTTTTGACCCCCAGGAGCCTGATTTGACATAACTTTCTCATCCAAAGTCCATTTTTTGAGCTCTATAGCTTGTTGGAAAGCTCGTTTCAAATCCTACACGATCTCAACTGTTTTTTTCAAGAATAATGCGTTGATTTTGAGATAGGATAATTTGAAGTTGACCCTCAGGTGGGACTAGGGAACCAAGGGGGGCTCTAAAGAATTTTGAACCATACCAAAGGGAAAATTTGGACTCTTGACTAAAGCTTATGAACTTGAGATCTGGTAGACACTTAGGCAAGGATAGACAAAGCATTAGATCTTCTGAGGCTAGTGTCAACCATACATCCAAGTCTTGGGCACAACAACTAAGTGGTCATCTTTTACTAAGATCAGACACAAGTGATTCAGAAATGTCTTTTAGTATGGGAAAACCTGCAGGTGGCTCAGGGACTGCCCATCTACAAACACCGGAAGGTCCCTATAAGACACAGTTGGAATATATTCGGACCAACCAATTAGGTGCTCGCATCTATGAGAATGGTCTGAGGCGATCAGTGGTCCAACTCAAAAATCCAGATCAATCCTTTGGACTTGAACACCCGGTGGTCAAGTTCGAAGAGGGTTCATACATTGATAAGGAAGGAACCATGTATGTGGTCACCAACCTACCAGATAGGACTGATGAGTTTGGAAATGTCATTCCTGAGAATGAAATAGGAGACCTAGAACAAGGAAACGTAGGACAAGGACCCCAGGCTCCTAGAGGTAAGTCAGTTTTGACCCGAGTGATCACTCCGGACTGGATCCCTCAAGACAACAAAAGCATAGAACTATTTTTGAATAGAGAAACAGAGGAAGCCTTTTGGAGGTTCAAGCCAGATCAACCTAGCCAATTGGGCATAGTTATCATCTATGAATTCAAAGATCCTGAGATACCAGGCAAAGTTGTCTACCTGGATAACACATCAGAGAAAATTTTCTTGGTAACAGAACATGATAGACATGCATATACTTGGAAGAATGAAATGATTTTCCCCCCACCAAGATCCAATGTTTCCCATGGCCTCCAAGGGGTAGGATCATCCCAGGCTCATGAAGCCCAGAGAGAAAGAACTAGAGAGAGACCTGAGGTAAGTTTTGCACACACCGTGGGCAGGAATAGGTCAGGATTTGAAAATGAAAGACCTGAAAGAGAGAGACATCAAGCACATAGGCAACAAAGAGATGAACAGGATTTTCCATTGCCTAGACTCCGAGAGTACCCAAGAACCCTTAGACCCATTCAAGTGATCAAGGCAATGAAGAACTATTTCGATGGGACAGGGGATCCTTATGATCATGTGGCCGAGTACAAACAAGTGCTGAGAGCCGAACAAATTGAGGACTGGTTCACCCAGTACGAAGCATTTGGTTTGACCCTTAAGGGCACTGCTTTAGCTTGGTTTCAACCATTGAGTAGAAGCAGCTATCACGATATAGGTCAACTGCTAGACGAATTCATTGTAGAATTTTCCAAGAGTGGTATCAGGCATAACACATCATCCTTGATCCACAGCTTCAAGCAGACTCCCCAAGAAACAGTGCGACTAGCAGGTAGAAGATTCAGACAGTATCTAGAAAGATGCCCTGCTCTAGAGTTACCCACTCCGGCCAAACAAGTGGCTTTGTTCTTAGATGGCTTACTGAGCACCAAGTTAAGATCATATGTGTACTTGAAAGATCCTAGATCCATAGAAGAGTGCGTGCGGACATGCATTGACATAGAAGATAACCTGGGTGAGGAATTAGGATTATCCAAACTCTATAAGGATTCAGATAGTTCTACTAGTCATGCTTCAAAAATCTCCACGGAAATAGAAGAGATAGCTGAGCAAGTTGCCAAGAAGCTGGGAGTCCAAAATAAACAAACACAGAGAGTCACTCCTGTGAATCGGTGTTATACTTGTGGGGGCGACCACATGGCTAATGTATGCCCAATGCAAAACCAAAACATTAGAGAAAGGAATGCTCCATATTGCACTATTGAGAGAAAATACACAAACCACACGGCTCAAGATTGTCCCTACAATAGGCAGGCTGTTAGACAGAATTATCAGCACCCTTACCCACAAAGTAGGTATCAGAACCAATACCAACAGCCATATTATAGACCACAACAGCAATATCAGGTACCATACAGGCCACAACCTGTCTTGGGAAACCAACCACCAGCTCCAGCCAACGTGATTCCAGTCAAATATGCGGTGGGAGAGGAAAATCCAAATAGAGCTTTGGTGCCCCTAACCCCATGGATACCAGATAATGATTCTCATGCTCATAGTTCAGACTACTCCCATGAAGGTAGTCCACATGCGTATTACACAGAGTCACCTGAACATAGTGAGATTCACTCGTATCAATATGAGGCACCACCTATGGAGCAAAATTGGGAGCCAGAATACTCCAATGTCATGTACACAACTCCTAACCCTAGGCCCCAGTTGAGACAAATGAGACCACAAGCCCCTAGGGGATCTTGTTTCAGATGTCATGGTGACCATTACATTCGTGACTGTCCCCACCCACCATCTCCGAGTCAAGGACAGGCTATCACAATACAGGCTTTTTGTCCTGATTGTGGCAAAGACCATCTCCCCAGAGATTGTCCAAGAAACCCCTCCAGTGCACCCAAGATTACACCCATTAATGTGGTAGGCTTAGTGGCAGATCCAAGTTCAAGTAGTAACAATGTGGCTCCTATACAAGCGGTCACTAGAGCACAAGCCTTACAGCAGGATAAACCAACAGAACAATCAGAGTCGAGTGAATCAGGAGAGCCTAGTAAGAGGAAAACAAGAACATGGAAGGATACCAGAGAGAAGACCAATCGCAAGTGGAATAAAAAGTTATCGGAACTAGAAGAAAGTTTAAAAGAAGCGAAAACAAAAATAGAAGACATTGCATCTCAAAGCCCCTCGCATGCCGAAACTCCATCCACTCCGCCTCATCCCACCCCACCACCCATTGTAAATAGACCGCAACCAGGGTCTGTTCTTGCAGATCCAACCCCAGAAGGCTTGGACATGATGTTCAAGGCCTACCAGGCTCGACTTCAAGAAGGGCCTACAACGGCAAACCTAGACAAGAGTTACCCTAGAGCAGATTTAGAGATTGAACGGATGAAAATGTGCATGAAAATGGTAGAACAAGCTCAAGCCATACTTGAGACTAGTCAAAAGTTCAATCAGACAAACTCTATCAAATCAGATTTGCATTTCCAGGGCTTACTAGAAAGATTAGAGCAATTGGTAAACAAACCACAAGTTTCTTTACCTCCACAGGCTCAACCAATTATTGAGAGAAGAAGCTCACCACCAAGGGGAGCTTATGTTCCTAATTCAACAGATGCTGGAATACCTCCTTCAATTCAATAGTACTCTCAAGAGTTCTTGCGGGAAATACAGGAAGATAAATGGGCCAAGGAGAAGGGTAATTCCCCTCCTATTCCTGAGATTGATGATCTTCATGATCAATTTCCCCAAGACATTCCATCTATTTACGGAGATGAAGCAGAACAACAAGAAGACGAAAGGTTAGATTTTGAATCTAATACCTTAGAAGAACTGCCTCAATTTCCAGGCCCATGGGAATCTGAATCTCTCCAGATTAGAGCTCCTACAATACTAGTAAGAAATGAAGACTCAGTGGTTCCAAGGAACACGGATGTCGTGAAGAACACTAAGGTTCAGTGTCATCTCACTGTAGAAGAGCTGCTCAAAGCAAAACCTGAGCTTTGGAATCATGTGAAGGATCAGGTTCCAGAACTTGATTCCAACATGCCAAAAGCAGGCTCCAAGCAAAGGGTACCAGAGATACCTCTAGACAAAATAGGGGACATGTGTGAGGGTGAAGAAGGTAATACTTATCTTCCAATCACTTACCAAGGTTACACAACCAAAGCAATCATAGATTCAGGTGCTGGTGTTGCTATTGCAACCACCTCCTTGTGGAAGCAATGGGGCAAGCCCACATTAAGACCAACTCGAATGAAGCTTCAAATGGCTGATGGTCATTTTGAAAGACCTCTAGGATTGCTAGAAGGGATCACTCTAACCACTTGTGGTGTAGAGTTTGAGCACACATTTGCTATATGTGACTTTGAGAAAAATAATGTCTATGAGATGATCCTAGGAAGACCCTTCCTACGACAATTGCAAATAGTACAGGATTGGGGAACTAACTCCTTGTACTTACAGCACTTAGGGGTCACCACCAAGGTCAATTTGAAGGATTACACCTTCAGAGATGTACCACCCCTACAGTGGAATTCTATCCACAAAGCGAAAGAAGATTCCATCTCTGTGCATTCTGAAAGTTCACCTGATCCATCATGGCTGCATGAAGATACTCATTTGTGGATGTGCAAGGTCGCAAAGGAAGAGGAAAAACATTTAAAGGCAAGAGAAGAAGGAACTTCGTTAGGAGATAGACCAGTTAGAGACCCAGCCTACACACCGATGATCTTTCCAGATGAGGAGTTTGAGCCTCATGGCTGGCCAGAAATCTTAGCCACCATGGACATTGCTGTCAATGAGGAACAGTGGACACCTCATTGTGATGAGGAGGGTTATGATATCTCAGTGTTCATGTGTCAACCCTTGCTAGAAGAATGTGACCCTAGTGATGTCATAGAAGAAGAAGAGAATGACGATGATCTGGAGTCTATTGTGATGGATAGTTGCTTTAACTCAGAGCAGCACTATATAGAAGATATAGGAGTGTTCACCCAGAAAGAAGAAGAACCTCTCACAAGTATTAAAACGGTAAACTCAAAGGCTGGAAGCGAAAGTAGTCAAAAGAAAAAGAAAAGAAAAGCAGTGAAACAAGAAGAGGAGGAATCATTGTTTGAAGTACCAGAAAACTTCAAGAAATATGAAGTTGACGACCGCAAAATTTTGGTACGAATGCCTAAGAGAGAGGCCATCATAGGAGAATCATATGATAATAAAGAAAAGACCAAGAAGATTGTAGTGACCATTGAAGAGAACGAAGAGAGATGCACATATACAGGAGATGACCTAAGTGCAAGAGAAGAAATGGAGCTTGTAGCTCTATTAAGGGAATATAGGGATGTGTTTGCGTGGCACTATAGAGACTTGAAAGGGGTAGATCCAAGAATTTGCTCTCATACTATCCCCATGACTGCTGATGCCAAGCCCACCAAACAAAAGCCCTACACATATAATGATACCTATGCAGCCAAAATAAAAGAAGAAATTGATAGGTTGATTGAAGTTGGATTCATCTATGAGATTGAGCATACTGAATGGGTGTCCCCCATTGTTGTAGTGCCCAAGAAGAACGGAAAGTTGCGAGTGTGCATTAACCTGAAAAAAGTTAATGCCGCTACAATCAGAGATAGCTATCCGCTTCCAATCACCGAACATTTATTGGAGCGTGTTGCAGGCAAGGAAGTTTATAGCTTTCTTGATGGATTTTCAGGTTACAACCAAGTAGCCATTGCCCCAGAAGATCAACACAAGACGGCTTTTGCCACCGAATGGGGAATCTTTGCATTTCGTGTGATGCCATTTGGGCTCACCAATGCACCTGCAACATTCCAAAGGCTCATGTGTCATGTCTTCAAAGAGTTCTTACGAAAGAGCTTAGAAGTGTATGTGGATGATTTATGTGCTCATTCCCAAGAAAGAAGATTTCACATCCCTGAGCTCAGACAGATCTTCAACAAGTGTAGAGAATATCGAGTGTGTCTGAACCCAGAAAAGTGTGTGTTCATGGTGCGTCAAGGTAAAATCCTCGGTCATATTGTTTCTAAGAATGGAATCTCAACGGATGAAGATAAGGTACGAGCCATAGCGGAGCTGCCAAGGCCAAGGAATGTTAAAGAGGTACAAGCCTTTATGGGCCATTGTGGATATTACCGTAGGTTTATCCACATGTACGCGATCATAGCTAGACCCCTTTATGCCTTGTTGTCTAATTTTGAGTGGAACGACGAATGCGAGAATTCTTTCAATGAAGTGAAGAAACGTTTGTGCACAGCACCAATATTGACCACTCCTGATTGGAATAAGCCATTCCATGTCCATGTGGATGCATCCAATCATGCCATAGGATGTGTGCTAGCACAACCCACAGGTGAAGGGAATTTAGATTTGCCCATAGCATATGCTAGTAGACAACTAAACCCAGCCGAAAGAAATTATACCACAACCGAGCGAGAAGGGTTAGGCATGGTTTATGCTGTCAAGAAGTTTAGACACTATTTATTGGCCAACAAGTTGAAGTTTTTCACTGATCATCAAGCTTTGTTATATTTGGTCAATAAACCTTGCAATACTGGACGCTTAGTAAGATGGTTCCTCTTACTAATGGAGTATGACTTTGAAGTTGTTGTCAGGAAAGGTAGAACCCACCTTCGGGCAGATCACCTTTCTCGCATTACTTTAGGAGAGTCACCACAAGGAGTGTCTGATGAACTACCTGATGCTTATCTGTTCAATTTGGAAGTTGTTCCTAAATGGGCAAATAAGTTGGTACCAGTCCTAACCTTCGGCCCTGCAAATAAGAATGTGAAAACATCACAAGAAGAAATTGTAAAATCACAAAAATATCACATATTGGCAGGAAGCATGTACAAACAAGATACTGAGGGTGTATTAGCTTGTTGTGTCGACAATGATGAACATAGTAGTTGGTTGCAGCAAGCTCATGAGGGATTGCTAGGAAATCACTATTCTAAACAACGAACATTGCAGAATTTGAAACGTTTAGGAGTGTATTGGCCTAGCATGGACAAAGAAATACATGAGTGGATCAAGAATTGTCCAATGTGCAGAGAGAGACCACCAGTGGAGCATGCGACCCTTTATCAAGTATCATTAATTCCAGATTGGAGTGCTCCATTGGTAGAGTTTATAAGATCGGGAAGATTACCCAAAGAGGCCAGTCTAGCAAGAAGACGAAATATGGAGCAAGAGGCTCAAGGCTATGCCTTAGTAGGAGAGAACCTATACCGAAGAGGTAAAGATGGTTACTTAAGACTGTGCGTTCATGAATCAGACTATTTAAGGGTCTTAGAGACTGCACACAGTGGTGTTGCAGGTGGTCATTTTGGTCCTGACCGAGTGATCAAGACCATTCTCTTCTCAGGACTTTGGTGGCCCACTCTTCATATAGATGCACATACCTATGTGAAGAAATGTGACACATGCCAACGTGCACAATATCCAGTTAGAAAAGACGAGATGCCTTTGAGGCCAATGATGGGAGGGCGTGCATTTTCCAAGTGGGGCATAGACTTCATAGGTCCTATTAATCCCCCTGCTAGAAACTCCCATGCAGAGTATATTATTGTAGCCACAGACTACCTTACCAAGTGGGTAGAAGTGAAAGCCACAACCAACAATGATGCTCAGACGACGGCTAAGTTCTTATTCGAGAATGTGTTCACGAGATATGGACTACCAATAGAGTTGGTGAGCGATAGAGGCACACACTTCTTGAATGAAGTCATTGAAAATCTTCTCCAAGAATTCTTGGTGATACATAAGAAATCCGCCCCCTATCATCCACAAGCCAACGGACAAGCCGAGAGTACCAATAAGATCCTCTGTAACGTATTGACAAAACTGGTAAATAATAAACGCTCTGATTGGGACAAACAACTTCATCATGCTGTTTGGGCTTATCGAGTTGCCTACAAAACGGTACTCAATGCCACCCCATTTCAGATGGTCTTTGGACAGAATGCGGTGCTACCACTGGATTTCTTAATCCCTGCTTTAAAAGTAGCACAAGAGCATGAGTGGAATGGACATGAATTGTCATCTAGGATCTTTGATCTAGAACGCTTAGGTGAGACAAGGCTACGAGCGGCTGCAGGCATCTACGCTGCAAAGAAAAGGCAAAAGGCCTACTTCGATGCACACATCAAGGATAAGGGATTGAAAGAGGGAGATCTAGTGTTGGTATACACACTAAAACAACATGCCCGTAAGTTGGAAAAAAGAGGATACGGACCCATGATCATTAATAGAATTTCCACTAGTGGTGCAGTTCAGTTGGCCACTCTAGAAGGAGATATCTTGCCAAACTATATTAGTGGCTGTAGAGTCAAGCTATATCAAGAACCTCTTACTGAGGATATGCTAATGAGACTCAACACTGCTAAGAAGCGAAAAGATGAAGAGTTAAGAGTGCGAGAAGAAGCACAGGTAGAGGCCAGAGAGCGTATTAGGCGAAATAAGTTAAGGCGATTAGGCCTAGATGTCAACTCAAAAGCCCCAAAATATCACATGGATATGTGTCAAAAGTCAGGCATAGCAACTTCTCAGGTCATTGACCGAAGACCCTTTGTGACCATAGAGATAGGACAAGGGAAGGGTGCAAGGACGGTGAAAGCATTGATTGACTCAGGTGCAGCAAGTAGTGCAGTTAGACTTTCCTACTGCCAAGACTTGCAGTTGAACATCAATCCCATAGAAGCTTATCTCATAGGATTGGGAGGTGTGGAAACCCCTTGTTTGGGCGAGGTGGAACTTCCCATCTACCTTCAAGATGTTCCAATGAGAGTCAAAGCGCTAGTATGTCAAGATGAGAACCTTACAGAACCACTTGTCTTGGGTCAAGATTGGATCTATGACCATGCAGTTAACTTAAACCTAAGAAGTCAAATTCTTCAAGTTTGGGTACATGAACAATGCATTACAATAGAATTAGAGAACTGCATGCTCCTAAATCATGGCACCACACACTCTCTTAGTTCTTCCAAGACTAATCATATGAAAGAAGATGTTGTATGTGTCAAAAGCTCTATGATGCAGAAGGAGTCAATCATGGAAGACCAGGTTCGAAGGCGTGTGGATCTTTCTTCTTCTCCAAAGAATCAAGTAACCACAGTTGTGAGTCCACCACACAAGCAAACACAACCGTTCACGACAACTGCTACAACAATTAGAAAGACACCATTCGATAAAAAAGCAGTTCAGAGCATGAAGCAGATATGGGTACGCAAAGGAGAGCAACCACCAACCTTGCCCCCACAAATTCCATCCAGGCAAGCCAACCAAGTCAGAAGACGAAGAAAGCAGCTCGGACAAGCTCAATCACAAGGTATCCAACAAGTTTGGGTGCCTAAGAAGTTAGCTGCAGCTCAACAAGGGCAATTGCAAATGTGGGTACCTAAGAAGCTCTTACATCCACAACAACCTATGTTCTCCCACATGCGAAAGGTCTCAACCAAGAAGCCAAAAAGAGAAGAGGGTAAGAACCACGTACAGAGACCGAAAGAAGATCAAATCAGCTCTTCAAGAATCGTAGGAAGACGTGCAAAAAGGATATGTGTTTGGAAGCCAAAAGTACAAGCAGCCTCCATCGAACCAAAGCGCCAACCACACTGGATACAACAGTTCAGAACGCATCCGAAGAGGAAGGCGCCTGAAGTGATCTCTACAGTGCCCAATACTGTTCTAAAATGGACTCCAATAAGGAGGATTACATCAGTTCGAGATTCAATGGATACCTCCACCAAGGTCGGCATCAACCTCCGCAAATAACATCGAAAGCCTCGAACGAGCAACAACCATGTGCTCCTTGCACAACCCTGTCTTTTGCACCATTCAGGTCATGCATTTCCAAAGTATGCATTAATATAGGGCCACATTACACGGCCGTGCATAGACACACTTGAGAATCACATGCACAAGAGCACAGTGACATATGTCAAACATTTCTATTGATACTAACTTTTGTGTTCTTGTTTTGTGACATCCTTTTCTTAAAAAAAAAAAAAAAAAAAAAAAAAAAGAGGGGAGAAAGGAAAGTGGGCGAGAGCTTGTTCCCAGGTTTGGCTTATGAAACATGAATGAGTCATGCTTAGTTGAAGGTGGAACTGTTGATTACTAGGCATTTATCAATTTGGACTGAAGTGTGTCTCGGCCAGCAGTGAGATTATTGCTGCCTTATCTGGTAGATGACAAGCATTTGGCATGAACATGGCATCTACAACTATGATTCTCTCTTACCATGGTAGGAATGAAGAGCTTGAAGGTCCGCAACTTGAGGGATGCTTAACTACTTTATGTACCAGAGCATCCAAGGAGATATCTGCAAAAGGTAGTTCTGGAGGAGAAGACTCCTGCATATGGTGAGCTAAAGAGAATATGTGAAACTCAGCTTGGTGTAGTTACCCGATGTTGCTTGCCAAGGAATATAAAGCAATTCAATTCTCAGTATTTCCTGAACCAGTATGGAACAGTAGCACTGGTGAATGGTCTATGTCAATCAGCATGGTAATCTCTTAGAAACCGGCACGTGTCCAATATTCCTCTGAGTGTCAATATAGGGAAGTGAACGTGCATGAGCCCAAGCTCAGAAATGCACATTGTTAGTGACAAATGTTGCTTTGAAAAGAGAAGAGGGGATCCACCACCCAAAAGATCTCATCCGTGGACAATCAACATGGACATTCATCAACAAGGTTCCATCCCAAAGGCCGAGTGTACAACACGAAGAGACAAACATCCATCAACCTTCGCCATGGTAAGTATCTTTACTCTGGAAACACCATAACCATGATAGTTTAGGAAACCTCTTCGTCGGCATACCCTTGAGCACTTAGCTCAAGACCCGCAATTTTTGCACCATACTTCTTCCAATGCATTTTCCAAGTAAGCATGCGTAGGGCTACATTACAAGGCCGTGCACAAGGCACATACTTTTTTCAACCCAGGCACGAACACACTTACCCATCATTCATTATGGGTTATGAGTAGTTGGCATGACTGCTCTCAACATCATCTTTGGAAGAGCTAGCGGACGTCTTGGGAACAACATCCATATCTTGGAAGCAAATTGAAGCCAGTAGTTGCTCCAAATCACTCTTGAACCTCTTTTGAGCAACTTGCAGTTTTGAAAGCTCACAACGACACATTCTTGCTGGAATCCAAGGAACCAGCTCATACAACGGATGGACACCACCTCTCAAAGCACTACATAGAACAGCCCTTCCAACAAGGGTCTGTCAGGGACGACAGACTCGAGAGGGGGGGGAGTGTTGAAGCTCAAAGTCAAGGACAAAGCAGGGAAGCACATCAAAAGGTGGACACACAAGGAAAGGGAGCAAGTAGGGAGCTCCAAGAAGTGTATGTCAAATTTTCAGAAGAATCCCCTACAAAAATAGTGATTTTCATCACTAAAAACCATTGTAAATACCATTATCTATTTTTAGTAACTCCATTTTGTTCAAGCCGAGGAGTCCTCGAGCTTGAGGAGTATTAGAAGTACCATCGTACCAATTTTCATAATTTTTAGACTTCGTTTGAACCCTCAAATAAGCCCTGGAACCTAATTTTTAACTAGGCCGGACACTAGGTCTGGACAGGGCCAAAACTAGTCAAAAAACTATAAAAAGAGCTAGAGAGCTCATTTTTGGGGGGAGCTTGTTAGAGAATAGAACTTTTGTAAGAGAACTCTTTTGCAATCTAAGCTTTCCATTGTTCCTCTCTTTGATCTTACTTTGTGCGCGTGTGTGTGTATGTGTGTGCATGTTTGTGTGCTTTCACTCACGCACTTGTGCCTTCACTTGCTCGTGGTCTTCATACCGGTCCTCACGTCTCCGCGGATTGACAAGTAAAGGAGGTGGTGCTTACGCTTGAGCTACACCTACCAATTTATATATGGACTAAATAGAATCGTAGCACAAATGAAGAAAGCAAATGAATCTGAGATAGTTCCTCGGCCTGCAGTGAAATATGAAGGAGGGTTTTATATGGATAAAAGAGGAATAATTTACGCAGTGACCATATGTCCGGAAACTATAAGTGAACAGCATGGAAGTAGGAATGTGGAACACACTAATGGGGAAAGGACTGAATGTAGAGTGTCTACACCTAGAGGCAAGTCCAAAGTAACCAGATATCGGAGAGGTGATAAAATTCCTCAGGACGACACGTTGACTGATGTGTATATGGTAGCTTGGATGGAGAAATTACTAAAAGCACCTTCATCTTTGGGGGGTGGGAAAGTAGTAACCCGATCACCATTTATGAGGTACAAGATCCGGAGGATCTCTTCAGAATCACTTATTTTGACACAAATATGAGGAATTACTGGGCCATCTCAGATCTGGAAAGGTCCCAATTAAGATATCAAGGCATTCCAGTGTTTCCTCCTAGAGAATCAGGAACTACTTCCCAGAATCCTCAAGGAACGTACCAAATTTATGCTCATTAGAACTCCGGGCAGGACAAACAACAAAGTATTCCTGCAAGAACCAATGTTCAGTTTCCCAGACCAGGAACAAACCCTAATTATCAATCCCCAACCAATGGAGAACCTAGAAATAGAAATCGTATGCTTGAGAGATCACTATTAGGTAGGGGAGTTGGAGTTCAAGTAAGACATCCACTTGTTCCGGTTATGCCCAGACCAAAAATAGGAAGAAGATTACGACCAGTTCAAGTGGCCAAGTGTATGAGAAGCCACTATGATGGGTCCAATGAACCTTATACTCACATAGCTGAATTCAAGCGAGTGATTCGTGTTGAACAAGTGGTAGATTTTATGATTCAATATGAGTCATTTGGGTTGACCCTTATGGATACCGCTTTGGCCTAGTCCCAACCACTTGAACCCAATCGTTTCCTAAAAATTGGAACAAGTATTTCAAGAAATGATTGAAGAATTCACTAAGATGGGCATTAAGAATAACTCTTCATCATTGATCCATAGTTTCAAACAGTCCCCTACAGAGTCAGTATGATTGGCGGCTCAGAGATTTAAGCAATATGTGGATAGGTGCCCCACGGAAGAGAGGCCCACCCAACAGAATATGATTTCATTATTCTTAGAAGGACTAGTCAATGGATCCCTGAGAGCACTAGTCTACATAAAGAGACTCCAAACATTAAATGAATGCTTGAAGGAATGCATAGATTTGGAAGATAACTTATCTGAAGACTTGAACATTCCCCAAATTAAGAGTAAGAGTGAAGATAGTTCCAGCAACATCACTAGTACAAGTAGTAACGTAGAAGAAATTGCTGAATTAGTGGCCAAAAAGTTAGGAGTGCAAGGAAAAAAGAACTACCCCAACCCCCATTACGAATGTCGATGCTAAGGATATGTGTACATTGTGGAGGGGATGATCCCTCTCATGTGTGCAATAGGGGAATTGTTCCATCAAACCCCTACAGTACTACAGTATTGAACATAAATATACCAATTACAACGCTGATAACTGTCCTTACAATAGATAGCCTAGACCAGTCCAACCATCATAATTCAGGCCATATGGATATCCAACTAGAGACTCAGGTAGGGAGTTTCTCACGTACCCACAGTACCAGAATCCACCTCCAAATCAACGCCCTTAGGAATACTCTAGATACAACCCACCGCAGCCGGTTTCGGGACAACAACCACCGCATCTTAAAAATGTAGTTCCAGTGAAATTTTCCCAAGCCGAAGAAAACACAAAGTGAGCCATAGTACCAACTACTCCTTTGATTGGCACGGATAGCCATAATCAATCCTATGACCAACACTAGGGAGATTACTATACATATGAAACTGACTCAATGAATTACTGTTGGCAGTACTCAGAGGCATAGAAGACGCGGAAGCATGTAAAGACAGAGCAGGGAGTCAATCGAATCAATTTTTCAAAGATTTATGTTTTATAAATACTTTTCAAAACCTCCAATAGTGATTTTCATCACTTTTGTAATATATGTAACATAGGAAAACCCTTTTTGTAATTTATAGCTCCATTTTGTGCAATCCGAGTCCTCGAGCTTGAGGAGCTTAGGTAGAATAAGCGTACCAATTTTGGTTATTTTTTAGACACCGTTTAGCCTTTCAAATAGCATCTAGGACCTATTTTTTAACTATGCCGGTCACTAGATGTGAAACCGGTCAAAACTAGTCTAGAATCTATAAAAAGAGCTAGAGAGATCATTTTTGGGGTTAGCTAGTGTAGACTTGTATGAGCTAGAGTGAGCTTGAGCTTGTAAGAGTGTTCTTGAGCAATAGAGCTGATTTCTCACCTTCCATTGTGTCTTGCTTGTCTCTTCGTTGTGTGTGTGTGTGTATGTGTGTGTGCATCTTTATGCTTCCCACCTTCACTCTCACTTCATCTCACATTCACGATCTTCATATCACTCCTATCTCTTCCGCGGATTGACATTAAGGAGGTGGAGCTTCTTAACGTGGTTCTTATCATTGTGCTAGAGCAACACCAAATTTGGCACCGTTGCCGGGGATCGAGTCTAGGACGAATGTGTGATGGTAAGAGTATAGCAAGAAGTGGCGTTGGAAGGTAAGAATTTTAGTTATTGTTGTTGTTTTACTTAGTTTTTAGTGTTTTTCACATCCCCCACACTCCATCTTCATCATCGCATCATCATCTTCCACTCCAAAAAAATCAAAAAATTCACTATATCCACCCATTCTCCTCATTTCCCCTCATTTGTGCATGCGAGAGAGAGAGAGAGAGCTTTTGTACTTGCATGTGCTATTGTGTTTTTGAGTTTTCTTGCAGGTACAGTGCTCCAGTGCATCACGAAGGCTGCAAAAAGGTAAAATTTCACTTTCTGTCAGAGATCTGCCGTAGGTGTCAGACCATCGCGATGGTCTGCCAACTTCGGAATTTTTGGTAAGCGAGTTCACCACGAGATAGGCGACACAATCACATACACAAATCCACACTTGCATTTGCAAAATTTGCATTTTGGTGGACCATCGCGAGTGGCTCAGACCATCGCGATTGGCTCAGACCATCGCGATTGGCTCAGACCATCGCGATTGGCTCAGACCATCGCGATTGTGTCACGCCATCGCGATTGGCTCACGCCATCGTGACGGCTCGGTCGGACCATCGTGACGGCTCACTTGAGCCATCACGATGGTTCACGTGGAACACCGCGACGATCCCATTGACCCCACGCCATCGCGAATGGCTCAGGCCATCGCGCCGATGCTACCACGTGGCAAGCTATACCATCGCGATTGTTCGTTAGTCATGCCATCGCGACGACCCAAAATCAGACCATCGCGATTGGCTCATGCCATCGTGCCCGTGACCATCACGACGGTTCACTCGGACCATCACGACGGTTCACGTTGACCGTTGATTGATGCCATCGCGATTGTTCGCAGATCAGACCATCGCGATCATCCATTTTCGTACCATCACGATCCTTCACTTCAGAACATCGCGACAGTTTGCTCCTTCGGACCATCGCGGTTGTGCCACGCCATCGTGACGGTTCACCTAGACCATCGCGATGGTCCCAGACCATCGCGATTATCTCAGACCATCGTGATTGCTCACCCCAAATGCAATTTTTAGGGTTTTATTTTTTGATCAATTTTGGGGCTATTTTTGAAAATTTTTGGGTGATTAGACTCATAGGAGACCCCTTAGCTCACATTTGGAGAAAAACCTGTTGGTCAATTTTTACCCTCGAGAGCCTGAACGGTCATATCTTTTTCATCCGAAGTCCGTTTTTTGAGCTTTATAGTTGGCATAGTTGGGACTAGAAAGCCAGGGGGCATTGAAATTTTGGGCAAAGGGAAAGGACCTTTAAGGGTGTATATACTCAAGTGCTTGATCATCCATTTGTGAAATTGGTCTAAAATTGGATTTTTACAGGTCTAGCAAGGGCAATCAAGGGCAACCAAAGCAAGGCAAAGAAGAACGTAGGGCTTGGGAAGCGCGGCTTCTTGGGCATCAAAGCAACAAGAAAAACTGACTCGAGGTTGGAAGATTAATCAACCCCCTCAGTCAATTACTAGCTTAGGCTAAACATTAGCATTGTGGATTAACGACGATAGGAATGCCTCAAGTTCAAGATATTTAACATTTCTAAGTCCAAGACCAAAGTAAACGTGTGTGATACAAAAACCTAAAGGGAAAGAACTTAAGTCTGACGAAACAAGAACTCAAAAGTACCACGGAAAGTCGATCCCTGATGCATATAGTTAAGACAAAACAAGAACTTAAGGGCATTTAAAAAGAACCAAGCAAATCAAGAACAAAGAATCATTGACGATCTGAGCATGTACTGAGTGTGCGAGGAAGTAAATTAATGAACCTAAGATCGGGCAAACACATAGGTAAGTCAGACCGACGAAGCCTTAGATCATCAGAAGCAAGTGTAGGAACTACAGCACGATCATGGGCTCAACAATTGAACACTAGTTATCCCTACGAGAGCTCAGATACGAGTGAATCGGAAATGGCTTTCAGCACGGAAAGACCAGAAGGAGGGTCAAATGTAGCATACTTGGAAAAGCCCGAAGGACCCTATACAACTCAATTAGAATTTCTTCGAACCAACCGCTTAGGTGCTCGCTGAAAGAACTTGGAGAAGCTTGTCGAAGGTAGAAAAGTGCGTTTCGAAGCGATGAAGTTTGGTCAAGCCAACCGGCACAAGACCAGCCCTTGAGCTTTTGGAGACTCAAATAGACCTTATAGGCATGCTATAAGTGCAAAGAAACACACTATGTACCTTTCCAATGAGTCCTCTTGCACTCAATTTGGAGCTCTGAGGAGAGAGCAGCAGCCTCTGCAAGATTACTGTTGGCGAAGAAGATGATGCAGAAATTGAAGGAGCAAGACAATGATGGTCACAAGTGTATGTATATTGCTTCCATGTAATGTACAAGTGATTTCAACTCCTTATATAGCCTCTAGGAGTGTTCCACGACTTTTACAACTTGAATTTGAATTCAAATGAAGGTGGGAATGGTTGTTGGAGGGAATCAATTCACTTCCCTACAATCTAGGAAAAGTGAAGGTCTTGATTGATCTACTTTTAGGTGATTGATTGCTTGATTGAATGCAACTTCAACCACCAAAATTTCGTGGGATTTTGGCCCTATATTTGTACTTTTACATGTGTACAACTCAAGGCTTTTACAACGGTAAATGAGCCATCAAAATATTCTCAAAAAATATAATAAATGAGCATATGAAAAAGAACTCTCCAACGGATATTCTTTCGATGCGATAGCCTTTGATGTAGATCAAATCCACCTCAAGCATAGTGTAAGCTTGATGTTCCAACAACTCCCCCTCAAGCTAAAGTATGCTTGAGTCTTCATTCTCTGATAGGTTGAATACCTGCCATAGCTTTGAATCTACAAAGCTTTATTCCATCAAGTGCCTTTGTCATCATATCTGCTACTTGCTTTTCAATCGGAACAAAAGAAATGTCAATCTCCTTTGCCATGAGCTTCTCCCTGATGAAGTGATAATGGACTTCTATATGCTTGGTTCTCGCATGAAAAATAGGATTTGCCGCTAGATGCATGGAACTTACATTATCTCCAAATATGTGAGGTTTGGAACTCACAAGTCCCAAATCTGTATACAATGCTTTTAACCATATTGCCTCTTGAGTTGCTATGGTCAAGCCTCTATACTCTGCTTCAGTTGAGGATAAAGCAACTGTTGGTTGCTTCTTGGAACTCCATGACACTAGCTTCGAACCTGCAAATGCTAAGTAACCAGATGTACTTTTTCTATCATCCTTAGCTCCTGCCCAATCTGCATCTGAGTAGATTTTGATATCCAAATCGGAAGAGTAAGGATAGAATATACCTTCGTTGATTGTACCTTTGAGATACTTAAGTACTCTCTTAGCCGCATCCATGTGTGGTCTTCTCGGTGAGTGCATGAACTGACTAAGCACTCCCACACTATATGAGATGTCTGCCCTTGTGTGAGTAGCATATATCAAGCTACCTACCAAGCTTTGATACTCTTTTATGTCTTCAATTTTCTCACCTTCATAAACACTAAGTTTATGATTCATCTCCAAAGGTGTACCTGCAGGTTTAGTGTTCTCCATTTTGAACTTGAGAAGAAGATCCTGAATGTATCTTCTTTGATTCAAATACATTCCTTCATCTGTGTATATCACCTGCATACCTAGGAAATATGTGAGCTCACCTAGGTCACTGATTTTGAACTCCTCTTGCATGTGTCTCTTGATCCTTTGAATGCCATTTAGATCATCACCTGTCACAATAATATCATCTACATATACACATAGATAGATAACCTCATTGTGATCCCTTTTGATGAATAGAGAAGGATCGGAGCTGCTAGCTTTGAACCCTTGGTCTTGAAGATATGTAACCAACCTGTAATTCCAAGCTCTTGGAGCTTGTTTCAATCCATACAATGCTTTCTTAAGTCTGCAAACATAAGATGGATGATTAGGGTTTTCAAAACCTGGTGGTTGTGACATGTATACCTCTTCACTTATCCAACCATTTAAGAATGCATTTTTCACATCAAGTTGGAGGAGTCTCCAATTCCTTGCAGCAGCTACACTTATCAATGTCCTGATTGTTAGTATATGATCAATGTCTACCCCTCATGATTGTATGCACATTTTGTAAGGCCCCCTTTATGAGGAGAAGCCAAGCATGCATTACCCAATTGATGGGAATCCCAACTTGAATCTTGGATGAAGGTCATATTGGACCATGTAAGATATTATAAGGAAAGGGAGTTATCAGGGTCCCCAATTGTGGGGTCCGGGGCAGCGGTGAGCAGCCCCGGCTGGGGGGTCCAAGGGGGCCAGCGGGCCCCCTTGCTGGGGGGTCCCAGGGGGCCAGCGGGCCCCCTGGTGGGGGTCCGGGGGCAGCGCCCCCGGCGCGACGGTAAAGGGAATATTCCATGGAATATTCCCTGTCGGAGTCAGAAATCATTTATATTTGTTAGGTCGGTTCAACCAGTCTAAGCCGTGTATGGCAATTACGTGGGCGGTGGCCGCCCATGCTCTACCGCCCATGTATAGCCGTCCATGGCAGGCCACCCATGATCCTATATATACATGACTTCTGCACTACCTAAGACATCGAGTCGAGCCAGCATACCTCTACCTTGTATCTCCCTATCTAGAGTTGTCTAGATCACCATTTAAGCTCTACCTTGAGAGCGCACGGGTGGACAACGCCATCATCTTTGTACTTGCTGCTAGTAGAAAATTGTTGAGATTCTCCTATATTTGTTATCTTCTCTGTCATTGCTCCTGTGTTATATTGCGTAACTATTGTCTTACATGGTATCAGAGCTGTAAGGTTCGAATAGCTTGAGAAGTATCATTATTTTAGCCTACTAGCAGACTAGAATATCAGTAGATTATTCGAGTGATTACATGATGGCTTCATCATCGAACAGTAGTCTTGGTGCTTCAGCTAATGTTAATGCTGCACCTATTCGAATTCGTCCACCTGCATTCACTGAAGGGAAGCTGGATGGAACCAACTATACACTCTGGAAGTTCAAAATTTCTGCAATTTTGGACTCCTATGAATTACTTGACACTGTCATGGGACCGATGGGATTGGATCCAGAGCCTATACCAGTTGAAGATCCAGCAAATTCAAGATTGATGATTCAGCCAGATCCAGATCTTCTACGAGCTTGGAAGAGGCGGAATGCTGATGCATTATGTGCGATTGTCACTAGTGTAAGTGATTCTGTGCTTACTTTAGTTCAACATACTACTAAAGCACATGAGGCTTGGGGCATATTGGCTCGACAATATGAGACCAAGAACCACACTAGGATACAGAATTTAGAAAATCAGTTGGCAAATGAAAAACATTCTGATTCTGAAAAGGCTGAAGATTTTATCAAACGGATAAAGCATCTTCAAGATCAATTGGCTGCAGTTGGTGTTGTTATAACACCAGAAGAGCTGGCTCGAAGATCTGTACGTGTTCTTCCAGCAAAGTATGATGGATTAGTAACAGCCCTTAACACTCAGGTAAGGCCAACTCCTCTTACATTTGAAGAGTTTTGTGCCATGCTTTTAGAAGAAGAGATGCGGCTGAAGAATCGGCAAAGTACAACTGATGCTGCATTCTCAGCAAATGCAAAAGGTAAAGGCTCTTCAGAGGGATCAAAGAAGAAGCCAAAGAAGAAAAAGTTCACAGGAAGTTGCTTCTATTGTGAAAAGAAAGGCCATGCCATCAAGGATTGCAGAAAGAAGCAAGCTGATGAACGGAATGGGACTGTAAAATCATCATGGAAGAACAAAGAGTCTGCAAACAACACAGAGCTGGAACTTTGGGTAGCTATTGAAGAGGTATGTTCATCTGCTCAAGCTCGTGTTGATGAGCCATGGATTTTAGATAGTGGAGCTTCTCGCCATATGACTAGTAAAAAGGATTGGTATAGTTCCCTAGTGCCTCTGCGGGAATACATCAATGTAGTGGTGGGAAATGACTCCAAGTGTCCAGCTGAAGGAACTGGAACCATCTCTTTTATCACTTCTCCAGGTGTTGAGAAAAAGTTATCCGATGTTCTCTATGTACCTACACTCAAAAGAAATTTGTTGTCAGTTTCTGCAATAACAGATCGTGGACTCGAAGTTCACTTCAATAAGAGTGGTGCGGAAATCATGGATTCATCAGGTAATGTTGTAGGTAAAGGCATACGACGGGATAACTTGTATGAGTTAAGTGCTTTAACTGCTACAGAAGATAAAGATGTAAGCAGGTTATGGCACCGACGATTTGGGCATCTCGGATTTGCAGTTTTGAAGGAGATGCAACGAACAGGGATGGTTGCTCATATGCCTGCATTTTCAGAGTTGCAGGAACCTTGTGAAGCTTGTATGATGGGCAAGCAACAACGAAAGGCATTTCCAAGAGAGACCAGCAATCGATCTCAAGCTCCTCTAGAGTTGGTACATGCTGATCTCTGCGGTAAAATGTCTACACCTGCTTTAGGAGGATCTTTCTACTTCTTGCTGTTAGTCGACGATTATAGTAGAAAGATGTGGGTTTATTTCATTCGAGAGAAGGCTGATGCTTTTGAAAAATTTAAAACGTGGCATAAGTATGTAGAAAATGAATCAGGAAGGAAATTGAAGAAATTTAGAACAGATAGAGGAGGTGAATTCTTGTCAACAGAATTCAACAATTACTGTAAGGAGCATGGTGTGAAAAGGCAACTTACCACAGCTCATACACCCCAACAAAATGGCGTTGTTGAGCGCAGGAACAGGACAGTAGTTGAAATGGCTCGTTGTATGTTGAAGGCTCAAGACATGCCTGATTCATTCTGGGCAGAAGCAGTCAATACAGCAGTCTACATCCTCAATCGAAGCTACACAAAAGCACTGAAGGGGATGACTCCTCAAGAAGCATATTCTGGTAAAAAGCCTTCAGTTTTGCATTTCAGAATTTTTGGTTGTTTCTGTTATGCACATATTCCTGATTCAACAAGATCAAAGTTGGATTCAAAAAGCAAAAAGTGTGTCTTCCTAGGATATAGTGAAGAGTCTAAAGCATACAGGTTATGGGATCCTGAGGCAAGGAAGATTTTTGTCAGCGGAGATGTGGTGTTTGATGAACGACCACACTTAGTAGAAGATAAAGGTAAATCTACTATCTCATCAAGCGGAGAAATATCTCACCTTGTGCCTATCAAAAGACAGGTTAAAGTTGAGGAGGAGGAAACATCTGATGGAGAAATTTCCTCAATAAAAAGCCAACCAGTTGTAGCTGCACAGCGTAAGCCACTACCGAAGTGGGCACAACAGCTCTTTGATGATCTTAATCAACATGTAGATGTACCAGAATCATCATCGGATGGATTACGAAGATCAAAGAGAATAGAGGAGCAAAGAAGAGCCTCAGAACACATTGTTAACATGGCTCTAATGGCAGATATCATGGGTTCGATAAAGGAACCTACCACCATTGAAGAAGCCATTGATGATCCAGATTGGAGAGCGGCAATGCAGTCTGAGTATGATAGTATACTCAAAAATGATACATGGGATCTAGTCGACTTGCCGCCAAAGAAGAAGGTAATAGGTACTAAATGGATTTGGAAAGCTAAGTATAAAGCTGATGGAACATTAGAAAAGTATAAGGCACGATTAGTTGCAGGGGTTTTTCACAGATTGAAGGATTTGATGTTCAAGAAACTTTTGCACCAACAGCACGCATGACAACTATTCGGACGGTACTTGCAGTAGCTGCACAAAAGTCTTGGCCTATTTTCCAGATGGATGTCAAATCTGCATTTTTGAATGGTCACCTCAAGGAGGAGGTATATGTATCTCAACCACCAGGTTTTGAGGTGCCCAATTCAGAAAATAAAGTTTGTAGGTTGAAGAAAGCTTTGTATGGACTTAAGCAAGCTCCACGGGCTTGGTACCAACGAATAGATCATTTTTTCAAAAATATGGGTTTTGAAAGAAGTACTTCTGATGCTAACTTGTATGTAACGAAAAGGGATAGCAAGCTAGTTGTTGTCATTGTATATGTAGATGATTTGATCATTACAGGAGATCATCAGGAACTCATCAATCAAACTCGGATCAGCTTGGGAACTGAGTTTGAAATGACAGACTTAGGTCTACTCCATTTTTGTCTGGGAATTGAAGTATGGCAAAGGAAGGATGGCATTTTCATCTCACAACAAAAATATTCCAAAGAAATTCTCAAGGCATTTGGAATGATGGATTGCAAACCAACTAGCACACCTATGGAGGTAAATCATAAGCTATCTATGGATGATAACATGCCTGATGTAGATGCTAAGAAGTATAGGAAGCTCGTTGGAAGTCTTATTTTTCTGTGCAACACTAGACCAGACATTTGCTATGCTGTTGGAGTGTTAAGCAGGTTTTCCAACAAACCTAAGGAGAGTCACTGGAATGCTGGAATGCGAATTCTAAGGTACATTGCAGGAACCTTGGATTTTGGTATTTTGTATACCACAGGTGATACACTCCAAGGATATTGTGATTCAGATTGGGCTGGAGATTGTGATTCTAGAAAATCAGTTTCTGGATATTGTTTCTCACTTGGTTCAGGAATATTTTCTTGGGTAAGTAGGAAGCAACCAACTCTCGCACTCTCCTCCACTGAAGCAGAGTACAAAGCAGCTTGTTTTGCTTCTTGTGAGGCAGTCTGGTTAAGGAGAATTCTTGCAGATCTTGGCTTTCCATCAAATATGCCAACTATACTCAAGTGTGATAATCAAAGTTGTATGGCTATTGCAAAGAACCCAGTATTTCATGCTCGCACCAAGCACATAGAAGTACAATACCATTACATTCGTGAGCTAATTGAAGATGAAATTGTGGAGCTAGAATATTGCCCAACAGAGGCAAATTGTGCTGACATATTCACTAAAGCACTTGGAAGAGAGCAGCTCAACAAGCATCTTCAACAGATGGGCATAGGACCGAGACCTACTTGATTTATCATCGGTAAACATTGAGGGGGGGTGTTAGTATATGATCAATGTCTACCCCTCATGATTGTATGCACATTTTGTAAGGCCCCCTTTATGAGGAGAAGCCAAGCATGCATTACCCAATTGATGGGAATCCCAACTTGAATCTTGGATGAAGGTCATATTGGACCATGTAAGATATTATAAGGAAAGGGAGTTATCAGGGTCCCCAATTGTGGGGTCCGGGGCAGCGGTGAGCAGCCCCGGCTGGGGGGTCGAAGGGGGCCAGCGGGCCCCCTGGCTGGGGGGTCCCAAGGGGCCAGCGGGCCCCCTGGTGGGGGTCCGGGGGCAGCGCCCCCGGCGCGACGGTAAAGGGAATATTCCATGGAATATTCCCTGTCGGAGTCAGAAATCATTTATATTTGTTAGGTCGGTTCAACCAGTCTAAGCCGTGTATGGCAATTACGCGGGCGGTGGCCACCCACGCTCTACCGCCCATGTATAGCCGTCCATGGCAGGCCACCCATGATCCTATATATACATGACTTCTGCACTACCTAAGACATCGAGTCGAGCCAGCATACCTCTACCTTGTATCTCCCTATCTAGAGTTGTCTAGATCACCATTTAAGCTCTACCTTGAGAGCGCACGGGTGGACAACGCCATCATCTTTGTACTTGCTGCTAGTAGAAAATTGTTGAGATTCTCCTATATTTGTTATCTTCTCTGTCATTGCTCCTGTGTTATATTGCGTAACTATTGTCTTACACTGATTGTAGTCATCTTTGCAACTGGTGAGAATGTTTCCTCATAGTCTATACCATGAGTTTGTGAGCATCCTTTGGCAACTAATCTTGCCTTGTACCTGCAAACTGATCCATCTGAATTTCTTTTAACTTTGTATACCCATCGGCAACCAATTACCTTTTGATTCGGTGACATTGGAACCAAATCCCAAGTGTCCATTTCCTTCAATGCATCTATCTCTTCGTTCATGGCCTTTTCCCAATTAGGGTTTCCCTTTGCCTCTTCATAGGTTGAGGGTTCCTCTGAAATAGAGTCTTTTGCCAAGTAGATTGAATGCTTTGTAACAAATGTGGAATCATATCCATACCTTTCTGGTTGTTTCTTCTCTCTTGCTGATCTTCTAGGTGCTTGTTTGGAGCATTCTCCAACCTCTTGCATCTTTGCTTTGCCTCTTGACTTCCATAGCTTGTAATCCCTTTCTCTTTCATCTTGGTCATCGTCTGTATCACTTCTTGGATCCTGGACCTGTGTATCATGCTTCCTTCCTAATTGATGAGAATCAGAATCAAGATCATATGGTAGTGTTACCTTTTGTTTGTCTTCATCATACCAAGACCTGTGTTCTTCAAACACAACATCTCTACTTGTAGTGAATTGCTTGGTTGAAGGATTGAAGAACCTTTAACCCATCTGAGTTGAATCATATCCAATAAACACTGCCTTTGTTGCCCTTTCATCTAGCTTACCTCTTATTTGTGATGGTACATGAACATAAGCTAAACAACCAAAAACCTTGCAATGTCCAAGACTAGGTTTTCTTCCATGCCATGCTTCATAAGGAGTCATACCTTGAAGTGATTTGGATGGTAGTCGATTGACAAGGTACACTGCAGTTGAAATAGCTTCTGCCCATAGATAATGTGGCAACTTCTTCTCTTCAAGCATTGTTCGGGCTGATCCAACCAATGTCTTGTTTCTCCTCTCTGCAATTCCATTTAGTTGAGGAGAGTACCTGGTAGTCACTTCCCTTTTGATACCTTTATCCTGCAAGAACTCATCAAAATCTTTGGAGAAGTATTCTCCCCCTCCATCAGATCTGAGCTTCTTTAGTGATCTACCTGTATGATTCTCCACATGCGCAAGATACTTCTTGAAGCAATCAAATACTTCATTCTTACTCTTGATAAAGTATAGAACAGTCCATCTACTATGGTCGTCAATAAATGAGACATAATACCTTGATCCTGCCAATGAAGGTTCTTGACTTGGTCCCCATACATCTGTATGTACTAAGTCCAATAAATTGTTGTGGATGTAGCCTTTGTGGTTGAATGGTTGTCTTTGTGCCTTCCCAATCTGACATGCATCACACCTGTTGATCATGTGTTGCTTTGATATGTTCGGCAGTCCTAGAACACTTTGATCCCTGCATATATCCTTCAAGGTTCTTTCATTCACATGAGCAAGTCTCTTATGCCACACTTCAAGCTCACTTAGGGTTTGAGACCCAAAGTTGAATAGAGCTATGTTCCTGGTATCTCCTACTTCAAAAGTAAAGAGCCTACCATGCTTCTCACCTCGGGCTATCTTCTTGAAGCCTTGACATGGATCTTCCACAAAAGCTCCATGTTGGGTGAACCTAACTTGCAAGCCTTTTTCAACTATTTGGCCTACACTTATTAGGTTTTTAGTGATAGTGGGTACATAGAGAACCTTACTCAGAATGTTTGTCCTGCCATTGGAAGCTTTGACATTACCAATCTTCTCCACATTGTGCTTCGTGTCATGCCCTGTTTGCACTTCATGTCTATGCTTTGGACTTTCCAAGTCAGATAGAAGAGCAATGTTGCCTGCAACATGATTCGAGCATCCTGAATCTATGTAGAACAAATGATCATCTTCTTTACCTTCTTTATGGCTTAGGTTCATAAGAAGTAATGAGTCTTCATGTGGTTGATCTTCTGAATAATTGTTGTAGTCCCTTCTATTATAGCTTCTATTGTTGTTGTTGAAGTTGTGTCCACCTCTGCCTCTATTGCCGCCATATCCACCTCTTCCACTTCCTTTCTGGGTCTTCCCATTGAACCAACAGTTCTGAGTGGTGTGGTTGGTCTTATCGCATATGGCACAAGGTTGAACATTCTGACCTTTGGCTTTGTCTTGCTTTGGTCCTTTCTTCTTCCCTTTCCACTTGCTCTTGCTTGCGAAGTTGGCTTGGGAAGTCTCTTCTTCGTCTTCTTCCTTCTTCTTGCCTTTCTGCTTCTTATCCTTCTTATCTGCATATAGAGCACTCGTTGAATTACCATGATAAGACTTACCTTCCTTTATGCTATTGTTGGCTTCTTGATTGAAGAGTTGTCCAAGAAAAATGTTGAAGTCTGGAGTTTGCACATCCATGATGAGATCATAGGCCGTCGTGAAGGATTGCCATTGCTTATCACTTCGAATGCCGTTGAGAATTTGCCTCATGATGACCTCTTCTTCAATCAGCTCTCCAATGGATGCTAACTGATCCGCAACCTCTTTGACCTTGGTAACAAACTCTGTGATGGTTTGTTTAGGTGTCTTCTTCATTTGGTTGAACTCGTTCCAAAGATGATTCTTTCTTGCTTTGGTACTAGCAGAAAAGAAAGTCTCCAGGGCATCCCAAGTCTCTTGAGATGTCTTGCATCCTCTAATATGTGGTAATAGAAAGTCAGAGATAGAGTTTAGTATGTACGACCTTGCTTGAGCATCCCTTGCGCACCAAAGTGTGAGCTTATCTGTCTCCTCTTGTGTAGGTCCTCCTTTGGATCTTGGAATAGGCATAGCTTCATCACCTGCTACAATTCCATAAAGATTTCTACCTTGCAAGTAGGCCTCCATTCTGATTTGCCAAGCCGCGTAGTTGTGTCGATCAAGCTTCTCGATCATTGAGGGAAAGCCGTCACCCATCTTGAACTAGCTCTGATACCACTGAAAGAACTTGGAGAAGCTTGTCGAAGGTAGAAAAGTGCGTTTCGAAGCGATGAAGTTTGGTCAAGCCAACCGGCACAAGACCAGCCCTTGAGCTTTTGGAGACTCAAATAGACCTTATAGGCATGCTATAAGTGCAAAGAAACACACTATGTACCTTTCCAATGAGTCCTCTTGCACTCAATTTGGAGCTCTGAGGAGAGAGCAGCAGCCTCTGCAAGATTACTGTTGGCGAAGAAGATGATGCAGAAATTGAAGGAGCAAGACAATGATGGTCACAAGTGTATGGTGATCAAGAACACTAAAGTACAATGTAATCTCACCCTAGAAGAAGTGTTGAAGATTAAACTGGAATTGTGGAAACATGTAGCAAATCAATTCCCTGAGCTTGCTACTACTCCCTCACAGATAGGAACACAAAAGAAGGTACCAGAGATACCAGTAGAAAAGATCGGAGATGTAAGTGAAGGAGAGGAAGGTAACACTTATCTTCCAATAACCCATTAGGGCTACACCACGAAAGCCATCTTAGATTCAGGAGCCGGAGTAGCCATTGCTACCACCGCTTTATGGAAACGTTGGGGTAAGCCAGCATTGAGACCTACCAGGATGAAGCTACCAATGGCTGACGGACATATAGAAAAACCATTAGGCTTACTAGAAGGCATATCTCTCACCACTTGTGGTGTGGAGTTTGAGCATACTTTTGCCATTTGTGATTTTAGTAAAAATCATGCTTACGAGATGATATTAGGACGACCATTCATGCGTCAGTTGCAAATTGTACAAGATTGGGGAACTAATTCTTTGTACTTGCAACATTAAGGAGTGACTACTAAAGTCAATCTTAAAGACTATTCACATCGAGACGTACCCCCAATACAATGGAACACCATCCATAAGACGCAAGAAGAGACGGAATCGGTACACTCATTGGAATCAGACCCCTCATGGTTACACGAGGACACTCATCTATGGATGTGTAAGGTAGCAAAACAAGAGGAAGAACGATTAGAAGTCAGAACCTTAGGTGCAGAACAACATCCACGAACTCTTCAAGACCCAGCTTATGCACCTGTAGTATTTCCAGATGAGGAGTTTGAACCCCATGGTTGGGCTGAAATCCTAGCAACCATGGATGTAGCCATTGATGAAGAACAATGGACATCCCACTGTGACCAGGATGGCTAGGACATTTCAGTCTTCACGATCGAGCCAATCATGTGTGATTCAGTTATAGAAGAATGTGACCCTAACACTGATGCATTTGAGGATGCAAGCGATTTCGATCTAGAGTCAATTATTATGGATCCGCCTTTTGCATCAGAGGAAGAATACTTCTACGAAATAGAGACTTACCCTCAGAGTCACGAAGAGATTATGGATGATGTGAGGTTAGCCACTCAAGTGACCACTAAGAGTGAAGGTAAGAAAAGAAAGAAGAAAGAAACCATGTCAGAAGAAGAAGAATCTTTGTTTGAGGTTCCCGAGAACTTCAAGAAGTATGAAATAGAAGATAGACGAATCATGGTACGAATGCCTAACAGAAAAGCGGATGTCGGAGAAGTATATGATAATCAAGAGAAAACCAAGAAAATCATAGTAGCCATAGAAGGAGAAGAAGAAAAATGTACATACATCGGGGATGATTTGACGAATGAAGAAGAAGAAGAGTTAGTTGCCCTATTGCGCGAATATAGAGATGTGTTCGCTTCGAGTTACAAAGATTTGAAAGGAGTAGACCTAGATATATGTTCCCATAGAACCCCCATGACTCCAGATGCAAAACCCACGAAACAGAAACCATACACGTACAATGATAACTACGCTCCGAAGATTAAAGAGGAGATAGACCGATTGATAGAAGCAGGATTCATTTACGAAATTGAGCATACCGAATGGGTATCCCCCATTGTGGTTGTGCCCAAGAAGAATGGAAAATTGTGTGTGTGTATTAACCTTAAAAAAGTTAATGCCGCCACGATTAGAGATAGTTATCCTCTTCCTATCACAGAACATTTATTGGAAAGAGTTGTGGGCAAGGAAGTTTACAGCTTTCTTGATGGATTCTCAGGCTATAATCAAGTAGCCATTGCTCCAGAAGATCAACACAAGACGACTTTTGCCACAGAATGGGGCATATTTGCATTTCGTGTGATGCCTTTTGGCTTAACAAATGCACCCGCCACTTTCCAGTGACTCGTGTCATGTTTTTAAGGAATTCTTATGCAAGAATTTGGAAGTTTATGTTGATGACCTATGTGCTCATTCGAATATCAGGCAAACACATATCCCAAAATTAAGACAAGTATTTGACAAATGTCGAGAATATCAGGTTTGTTTGAACCCAAAAAAATATGTTTTCATGATCAAACAAGGCAAAATTCTAGGACACATTGTGTCAAAGAATGGAATTTCAACAAATGAAGAAAAAGTGAAAGTAATTGCAGAACTACCTAAACCAAATAATGTAAAAGAAGTACAGGCATTTATGGGTCATTTGCTTATTACAGACGATTCATACACATGTATGCAATCATAGCCAAGCCTATGTACTCTCTTTTGACTAAGTTTGAATGGACAGATGAATGTGAGAATTCATTCAATGAACTTAAACAACGTTTGTGCTCAGCACCTATATTGACAACTCCGGATTGGAGTAAGCCATTCCATGTACATATGGATGCATCCAATTATGCCATAGGATGTGTGTTAGCACAACCCACGAATGAAGGTAATATAGATCTCCCCATAGCGTATGCGAGCAGACAGTTTAACGCAGCAGAAAGAAGTCACACCACTACGGAACAAGAAGGATTAGGAATGATTTACGTAGTAAAGAAATTCAGGCGTTATTTATTGGCAAACAAGTTCAAGTTCTTTACAGATCATCAAGCATTACTGTATTTAGTCAATAAACCATGTAATACAGGACGATTGATACGTTGGTTTCTATTACTCATGGAGTATGATTTTGAAGTAGTAGTGAGAAAAGGAAAGACACATCTCAGAGTTGACCACCTTTCAAGACTAACCTCAGGAGAAGCTCCTCAAGGAATAGCAGATGAATTACCCGATGCATACTTGTTTAACCTTGAGATAGCACCAGAATGGGCTAAGCCAATAGTCCCTATTCTCACGTATGGACCCAAGAATCCTAGGATAAGGATCAAGGAAGGAGAGATTACCAAGTCTCAGAGATATCAAATCATAGCAAGAAGTATATATAAACATAAACAGGATAATCAAAAGATTCTTGCTTGTTGTGTAGATGAATCAGAACATGCGAATTGGTTGCAATTAGCACACGTAGGTGCATTAAAGAAACATCATTCAAAACATCGTACTTTGCAGACTCTGCATAGACTAGGAGTATATTGGCCTTCGATGGAAGCAGATGTCTACAAGTTGTGTAAAGAATGCCCTGTCTGTTGTGAAAGACCTGTAGAACATGCTACATTATATCACTCTCACACCAGGCTGGAGTGAACCTTTAGTGACATACTTGAGGACGAACACATTCCCTCAAGGAATGACTTTAGCACGACAATGCAGTCTAGAGTAGGAAGCTCAAGACTATTCACTTATTGGCGATAACCTACACAAACGAGGACGAGATGGATATTTAAGACAATGTGTTCATGAAAGCGATTATTTGAGCGTGTTAGAGACTGCACACCAAGGTGTTGCAGGAGGTCATTTTGGACCCGATAGGATAATCAAAGCCATCCTCTTTGCAAGATTATGGTGGCCCACTCTTCACATGGATGCACATACCTATGTAAAGAGATGTGATGTGTGCGAAAGAACTCAATTTCCTACTCGCAGAGATGAAATGCCATTGAAACCCATGATGGGAGGACATGCATTTTCTAAGTGGGGTATATACTTTGTAGGACCCATTAACCCCCCTGCAAAAGGTACACATGCTGAATACATTATTGTTGCGACATATTATCTTACCAAATGGGTAGAAGCAAAAGCCACAAAAAAGAATGATGCACACACGACTGCAAAATTCTTATTTGAAAATGTCTTTACAAGATATGGATTGCCTATAGAGTTAGTGAGCGATCGAGGAACTCACTTTCTAAACCAAGTCATTGAATATTTGTTACAGGATTTTATGGTGATTCACAAGAAATCCGCACCATATCATCCTCAGGCCAATGGTCAGGCTGAAAGCACTAACAAGATCCTTTGTAATGTACTGACGAAACTCATGAACAACAAATGTTCAGATTGGGACAAACAGTTACACCACGCTGTTTGGGCATATCGAGTGGCCTACAAGACCGTACTCAATGCAACTCCCTTTCAGATGGTTTTTGGTCAGAATGCTGTGCTTCCTTTGGAATTCTTGATACCGACCCTTAAGGTTGCACAAGAACATCAATGGACCGGCCATGAATTATCAGTAAGAATAATGGACTTGGAATGATTAGGAGAAACCAGGCTGAGAGCAGCAGTAGGAATATACGCAGCAAAGAAGCGACAGAAAGCCTATTTTGATGTGCATGTGAAAGATAAAGGCTTAAAAGAAGGAGATTTAGTCCTAGTATACACGCTGAAGCAACACGCACGGAAATTAGAAAAGCGAGGTTATGGACCTATGATCATTAATAGACTCTCGACAAGTGGAGCAGTACAATTGTCCACCTTAGAAGGAGACATAATGCCTAATTACATTAGTGGTTGTAGAGTCAAGTTATATCAGGAACCTCTTACTGAGGATATGCTTAGATGACTCACGTTGGCAAAGAAGCGTAAGGAGGAAGAAAATAGAATACGAGCTGAAGCGCAGGCAGAAGCTATAGAACGCATTAAGCGCATTCAAGGACTAGGGAGAGAACATTATAACCATCTGGAAACAACACCCAGATACCCCATGGCCATGTGTCAAGTAAAGTCAAGTGCTCATCCAAGCATAGTGGACAGGAGACCATTCATTATAGTCAGGCTAGAGCACGACAACCCTTGCCAAGAGCTCAGGGCTTTAATTGATTCATGTGCTGTGACTAGTGCAATTAGATGGTCCCACTATAAGGAATCAGGAATAGAAATGCGGCCAATTGAGGCATACCTCATAGGGCTAGGAGGCATGGAAACCCCTTGCATGGGTGACGTGGATCTTCCTATCCTCATAGACGAAGTGACCTTGATAGTGAAGCTACTAGTGTGCCATGATGATGACCTGATAGAACCCCTAATCCTTGGCCAAGATTGGCTATACGATCACTCAGTGGACCTAAATCTTAGACAAGGCTCCTTGCAGATTGGAACCTTAGATCAGAAGCGAGTGATACCACTTGACTTCCCTAACGACATTCTGACTGAGGTTTATAACCCTAGACCATATGAACAACATGCGAAGGAAGACCGGAAGATCTTTGGTCAGATAAGTCACGTTACATCTACACCAACCCACGCGGGCTTGGTGATGGACAATTGTCAATCAGAAGGACGTCAGGAGATTTTCCCTTGGGCTTCCTGCAAACTAGAACCCACCCAACTGCTTGGTCAAATGGACACAATCAGTGGTCAGGTGGGTTACATCAGCGAACAAATAGGGACAATTGCAGGTCAGGTGGACTTCATCAGCAGCCACATGGGCAAAATACCCTACAATGTCCATCCTTCCACACTTACTGCGGACTGGCCTAGATCTGTGGTACAGAATGCCTCACTTCCTAATGGGTAGGTTTCGCAAGTGTTGGAACTCCCTTCTTTTCCAAAGCAGAGTGTCCATCCGACTTCTCAACCTCAACCACAAAGGAGTCAACCACGACGAAGGAACCCAGACTGATGATAATATCAGACGACACAAGGAGGACAGATGTATCAGCATCACAAAGCAAGAGGCACGAGACAAATATGGGTGCCAAAAGGACAGAAACCATCGACAGTTTGCAGCAATGCAGACAAGGATAAGATGAAGTTTCGGGGGAATCAGATGCAATATCCAACATCTCCTTGACCTTCTTCGACCTCGACAAAGATTCAACAAATTTGGATTGCCAAAAAGTACCTTACGAATCGACCCACAACCACGCAGATTTGGGTACCCAAGCAGTGTATTATAGCTCAACCCTCAAGCCATGTAATATATAACCCTCAGAAATCTCTTCACCCTTTAATCCCACCACATCCGATACCATCTTTTGTCCCTCAGAAGAAACATATCACCCATTCACAAACTCTTAGGAAGTGGATACCGAAACATATCCAGAAGTCTTCTCCTAACCCATTGTCTAACATAACTCCCACCCTGACTAATCTACAACCTTGTAATAACTCATTCATGACTCAACCTTGTACAAATCCACACACTATAACCCAACATCACTTGTAATGACACCTCATCAAGAAATGTATGCATCATCTGAAGCATGTAGATGTCTAGAGACCTGCATTAGTTTGCAAGAAATCATTCCATAAACCACATCACAACACTTGGCTACACGGTTTACACATCGGTTATGGAAAGGGATTGCGGTCTCACTTTAATGGGATCATAATTAATTTCCATACTAATGTCTTAATCTTATGTAGCAGATCTTCTACGCACTCGCATCATACATCATGCAGGCAGAAGGACCATCTGAAGCTGGCGTCAGTGTACCCATGGCCAATATTGGTGAACTACTAGCTGAGCCCCATCCTACGGCTCAACCACCAGAATTTCAAGGCTTTCCAGGACCTATGCCAATTGACGATCCTCCCAGGGGTTATACTGAGAAGATTCATCGCAACTCTCATTGGTTTCAAGGTTTAGCAGGCCCATTGGCAGATGCAGATTTCATCTTTGAGGCCAATTTGGTGTTTGATCACCGTACTTGGGCCAAGTACCAATTTTTCTCAAGAGAATTCAAAGGACTACAGAACACAAAAGACTTAATGCATGTTTGGGCAAGAGCAGGCTTTACAGAATATTTCAGTGATCCTTTGCCTAAACCCGACTTCTACAGATGCTATTACTTAATCACCACTTTGATAGCTTCAGAGAACAAGCATCTACCAGTAACATTCATTTTGCCGTCATTAGTAAATGATCCGCCATATAAGAGGTTTTACCTTTCTAAAGATCTGATTCGCGCTGCAATTAAGACCCATGGTACACACACTCCAACAGAACGAGAAAGGCTGGTTCCACAGCCAATGAAACGTGGAGATGTTACTAAGTGGGAAGATATTTCAGCAATCACACCTAAGCTCTCTAAACCGTTGAGGATATGCATGCAACATTTCGCTTTCCCCGCTCAGGATAGATTCACCATGCCCCACAAGCGTATCTGGTTTGGTTTATATTTAGCATGTATTGGACCACAAACAGTTGATCTAGCAAGCTGGATCATTGATCAGCTATACTTAGCACAACATAGATGGGAAAGAAAGAAGGTAATCAATGGATGTTGCGCTCTTACAAGGATTGTATATATGTGTTTGGCATACGACTTGCCGATCAAGCATGCAATGACAAGCGAGGAGCTGAAAGCATTCAAAGGGACAACAAAGAAAGCTAGGAAGGCTATCAAAGGTCGAGCAAGAAAGCGCATGAGAGGTACTATCCCATGCCTCCAGGTCCCCGAATCACCGTCACCGTAGCCCTCTCCAGAACAGTCTCCTACAGAAGCCCCTGTACAACCTATTCGCATACGATTATCACGACCAGAAGGCACTTCTAGTGTGATTACTTCACAACCAACATCAGTTCAGGAATCGACCACCACTACAACAGAAGTTCCCACCACTATTGGTGCGGAAGCTTTTTCTTTTCCAATACCTAACTTGGAAACAGAACCCATAGATACAACATTTGATTTCAAAATGCAGGATGCTTTCTCCAATGAATTTCAATTTTCAGAAGGACAGATATTTTCTCAAGAATATGAACGGCCAAGCTACCCGACCATGCCCCGAGACCAACCACAAGGACAAGTAGTATCTAGTTCTGAGGACGAAAGAACAAAAATCGATGAAGATGATGGCGATGACGAA
This sequence comes from Ceratopteris richardii, assembly GCA_020310875.1. Lineage (NCBI taxonomy): Eukaryota > Viridiplantae > Streptophyta > Polypodiopsida > Polypodiales > Pteridaceae > Ceratopteris > Ceratopteris richardii. The sequence goes on along the minus strand of CM035442.1, from coordinate 36,136,910 downwards.
GCCAGCCAGGGCACTCATGAATCCCAAGAACATGTGTAGACAGATGAACAAGGACAACACACCGACACCTAGGGTGATACCAGTACACATGAAGATGAAACCTTTGAAGCACCAGCTTATATGCTAGCCATCAAAAAGTTGTATCGCACCATGGAGAAAGTTTGGGCGCGTAAGAAGTTGACTGAGGAAGAGAGTCAAGCACTTATAGAACAGGAACTTGTCTCAGGCTGTTTCGAAGAGGTATACATCAAAGGTTTCAGGGAACTTGTCAAATCAGTGGGATCCACCAAAGCCTTAAGATATTTGCAGAGGAAACCGTTACCGCAGTATGACCCTCACAGAGTTCGCTTACTAACCAAACCTAGTCAATACATTCGTGTACCCACAGGTGCACAATCTTCAGAACAGGCTAGGGAAGCACGTCTGATCCCTGAAGGCTCATTGGAAGAAGACACCATTATCATCGACTCCCCATCCCACACTACTACTGTACATACCACTGTAACCGAAGTACCCGCCACCCCAATTGCTCCTCTTTCACCTCCCGTATCTCCAATCTCCCTTGTACATCCGATCTCTCCCAGACCATCCACATCTTTGGATAGCGCTGTGGCAGAAGCCTTCCTTACTTCCATTCATCCGACAATTCCCACACCCACCCAACCTAGTTTTCCTCCTCGAACGTCCACCTTTCTCTCCAGTCCAATTTTCCCCCCATCCTTCCCGTCCTTCCCCACACCTCCAAGACCCATTTTCCCATTCCCACCTCCATTAACCTTCTCCCCAGTCTCTCCCCCTCGACCCCCCATCATTCCTCTTTCCCCTTTCCACCAACGAGTACACGAGCACCCCTCTGTAAATTACTCCTCAACCTTTGTAAACCTTGTATTTACACCCACATGCACCCACTCTCACGCCATTGTTCATGGTCACCGCACTTGATACCACATCCAATGACATGGATATATCACCACCCACCACACCACCACTCACTTCATTCATGGCACAACCATATTTAGGCACTTCACTAATTTCCACAATAACCACGGCATCCACTTTCCCACCCCCATTCCCCATTCCCCTTGCATCTACACCTATTGCGTCTTCACTTAGCACACCATTAATATTATCACCCACCATAGACACAGCATTTCGACAGATGTTCACGTGTATGACTCAAGTAAGAGATGAGGTCACATCTCTCGGAACTAATTATCAGCAGCTGCAGAAGACAACGAATGATTTACAGTCGTAGCTCAATTCACTGACCATCGAGAATGCCTCACTAAACACCAGATACCAAGAGCTACGAGAGGCATATCACAAACTTGAACTAGAAAGTGAAGAAAAGACGAAAGAAGTTGTCACGGATATCGATAACTTGTTAAGGGCACAAACTATTCGCAATGCAATGTTCACTAGGAACATGGGCTTACTCAGACGACACTTGGCAGCAGCGAAAGAAGAGAACCAGTGCTTACAAGAACAGAACAGAGAAAATTTAGAAGCTGCTCTAGATCAGCCAGACCAACCATTGAGCCCTAGTCGCTTTAAGGTCGTGCCCTTAGAATCTATGAAAATGTTGCTAGATGATCATGTCAGATTGTTAGATGAGTATGACAACATGAACGAGGAGTTTCAGAAGCTCCAAGATGAACACAAGATATTACAGTTAAGAGCACCAATGCCACAAGGACTACCAGCCCCTGCGGACCCATCTCGTGACATCCTAGAGGAACTCAACGCATTACGGGCCCAGGTATCAATGCTCCAATCACAAATGCTATATATGAAGCACCCCCCAGGCCAGACTCCCCACCGGAACTACCAGCAGAGGAAGAAACAGTCACTATTCCGGTGGAGGAAACTTTTGAAGAAGCGTATGAGCCCCAACCCATCCCAGGCGGACGAGTCACGGCTGAAGGCCAAACGACTTTCGAACTTCCAACTCCCGCATGGATGAAGACGATAGAAGAACTTGGAACAACCCACTCAACAAGGGTAGCGGCGCAGCTACACGCCATGGCAATGATTGAAGAACGCATTTTACAGTCCCCATACTTTGCTCATTTGGCCCCTCGCAGATACATATCAGGGCATGAGCTCAGTATAAACCTTATTTTATGTTAATGGCGGAATATCAGTTGGCCATAGAGAAAGAAACAGGCAAGAAACCCTCTCACGCTACTCAGTTTGAGCGTGACGATTTGCCACTAGATGCGCAGCAAGGAGAGATCTATCAACCAGATTGGCGCAAGGATCTCTTACAGAATTATCTAGAGATGATGAGTACATGGGCCAAGGCACCACTACACTTAAAATACAACCCATGTTGGGGACCAGTGCCACATCGCCGCTCCTGGAAGGCATTTGCGATTAAAGTAAAGAATAACAAGCAATGCCAGGACTGGTTGAATTACCCATACTTCACCCCACCCACCGGACCACCTACAGTCGGATACATGATGGCAACGATTCATCTATGGCTCCCTCGCTTGAAACATATGGACGATATAGCAGTGCACATGACTGTCAAGATATTTGACATGATGCAGATGGTTTTTAAAGTCTTCAGACGCGTCAAGGCACCACATGTAAACACCCCGGGCTTCGAGCATGGTAACCTAGATCTTGCATATGATATGAGTACAACGCCATCGCTCCGGGTGTGTTATGCCTGGCATTGCAGAATCAAATACCTATCAGCGTGCTACAAGCAAACCTTCGAAGAAATGTTCACAACCGGCTTTTGGGAATACCATTCGAAAGTGTTCATCAGCAGGCCTACGCATTTACTTCAATTATTTGCCTGTGAACAGATGGTATATTCCACGCATTATCGACTCCCGCCATCAGATGAACCGCAACCCATTGATTGGGAGAAACTCGAGGCAGATCTGGCCCGAGGAATTCGCATATCAGAACACACCCTTGCTCAGGAACTACTCCAGAATTACATCCAACAGACCTCACAACAAGGTTCTATCGCGGACGACAGAAGCGAGAGGGAGGGGGGTGTTGGTAGTAGTCAGAGGCATAGAAGATGCGGAAGCATATAAAGACAAATTAGGGAGTCAGTCCAATCAATTTTTCAAAGATTTATGTTTTATAAATACTTTTCAGAACCTCCAACAGTGATTTTCATCACTTTCGTAATACATGTAACATAGAAAAACCCTTTTTGTAATTTATAGCTCCATTTTGTGCAAGCTGAGGAGTCCTTGAGCTTGAGGAGCTTAGGTAGAATAAGCGTACCAATTTTGGTTATTTTTAGACACCGTTTACCCTTTCAAATAGCATCTAGCACCTATTTTTTAACTATGCCGGTCACTAGATGTGAAACTGGTCAAAACTAGTCTAGAATCTATAAAAAGAGCTAGAGAGCTCATTTTTGGGGTTAGCTAGTGTAGACTTGTATGAGCTAGAGTGACCTTCAGCTTGTAAGAGTGTTCTTGAGCAATAGAGCTGATTTCTCACCTTCCATTGTGTCTTGCTTGTCTTATCGTTGTGTGTGTATATGTGTGTGCACATCTTTATGCTTCCCACCTTCACTCTCACTTCATCTCACATTCACGATCTTCATATCACTCCTATCTCTTCCGCGGATTGACATTAAGGAGGTGAAGCTTCTTAACGTGGTTCTTACCATTGTGCTAGAGCAACAATTACGAGCAGCCCAACGAGCAATACCCATATGGGCAAGATGTCTATGATCAATCATATGGATATGGAGTTGAATATGCTGTTCTAATGTACACAAATCCAAGAGCCCAAGCACCTTCTAGACCTCTAATTAGGCCCTCCATCCCTCGAGGACCATGGGACTGATGTGGAGGAGGTCATTTCATAAGGGAATGCACCTTGCCCTATCAACCACCACATAAGGTTTGGCAATGATATTGTAGTGATTGTGGAAAAGAACATTTTTTAAGGGATTGTCTGAAAAACCCTAACAAGACGAGCCACACCACCCAAGTAAACATGGTAGAAGTAGTAGAGCCCTTTGGAAGTGACAAAGAGTATACGGTACCAGTGAAGGCGATTACAAGAGCAAGAGCTAAAGAAGGAGCAGAAGAGTTAGAATCAACTAGACACGAAACCAACAAGCTAGAAACTCCAGGACCTCAAGTAGTGCGAGACTCAAAAGAACCTGAAGAAATTTCAAAGGTAAAACAAACTCAGAAATGGAAAGCTCGACGGGAGAAGGTAAGAATCAAGCGGACTCAATAGAAGGAGGAAGAAAAGAGCAAACAGGAGTCAACTGTAGCCCCCACACCTAGAAAGGATTTTAGTACCGTGGACAAAGAGCAATGTAAACAACAAGCAGGGTCAGTGCTAGCTGATCCCATGCCCGAAGATCTGGCCATGTGGATAAATGCATATCAATCTAGGATCAAGGCAAGACCAAGTGTGGAACAACACTAAGTGAGTTACCCAAGAGGGGATTTAGAAAGAGAAAGGCTAGAAATCTGCAAAAAATTGATTGAATCAGCTCAAAATACCCTGGAGAAACCTATCCAAGACCTTCTAGAAACAAGGATACCTGATCAAGAATTTCAAGAAGGATTAGGAGCTCATGACCCTCCAGAAGGCAGTTGGATTGTAGAGAAAGATGAAAGCACAAGAAAGAAGTTCGATGATTCTGGAAGTAGAAGCTAATTGGCTCGATGATTTATGGGCTAAAGTCTAAGAAGAGAGATGGAGAAAAATGGAGGAGGTTAATCCGCCTTTCGAAGAGTTGGATGCAGATGAGAACCTAGGGAGGATGAATCATGAAATGAATGGTGAGAAGGGTTTGAAGGAAGTGGAAAGCATAAACACACTACCGAACTACATGGGGGAATATGAGAGGAATTCTTAACTTTATCACGCCCGAACAGTAAGAACAAAAGGGAAAGGACTTTCGAGCAATACACCAGCCATAGTACAGAAGTTAAAGGACACTAAAGTGCAATGTTCGATAACCCTGGAAGAATTACTAAAAATCAAACTACAAGTATGGACCAGATTAGCTAAGCAACTCATGCAAAGAGAAGTAAAAGCAGTCAAGAAGGAGTTCAATGAAGATACGCATACAATTCAAATCCCTGTAGATAAAGTGGGAGACTTCAGTGAAGGTGATGAAGGTAACACATATCCACCCATCACTTTCCGAGGTTACACCATAAAGGCAATCCTAGACATGGGAGATGGAGGAGGAATAACTACAAAAGAAATATGGGAGAAGTGGGGAAAACCAGCGTTATGACCCACAAGAATGAAATTACAATTAGCTGATGGTCACATCAGAAAACCCCTGGGATTGCTATAGATTGTAGTACTTACAACATCTGGAGTAGATTTTGAGCACACATTAGCTATTTGTCGATTTGAGAGAGCTAGCAATTACGAAATTATCTTGGGAAGACTATTTATGAGACAATTAAGGGTAGTGCAAGACTAGGGTAGAGATGTTGTATATTTGCAACATAGCGGCACAACTACAAGAATAAACCTCCATACATACGCTTATCGAGATGTCTCGCCTCTACAATGGAACTCTATACATAAAGAAGAGGATGGCCTATCAATCCATAGTGCGAGATCTGAAGACCAATCCTAGATGCATGAAGACACCCAACTATGGATGTGTAAGGCAGCTAAGAGGGAAGAAGAAAGAAGACTAACATGGCAAAGAAGTGATGGAATCTCTAGGCGAGTAGAGGATCCAACATATATGCCACAAGTGTTCCCAGATGAAGAGTTCGAACCCCACAGGTGGATGGAGATATTGGCTACATTAGATGTGTGTGTCAATGAGGAAGTTTTGACCCTAAACGAGTGCATAGATAAGGAAGGGTACGTGTAAGTCTATACATGGTTGTGCTACAAGAGACAGAGGAAGGAGAATGGATAGAGAAGGAGTGGATAGAGGATTATGAAAGCATAGAAATGGAACCTAAGACTCAAGAAGAAGGACTTTAGTTAGAGGAAGAGCATAAAGAAACAATTGTCGGAAACAAGTCTTCCCAAGAACAAAAAGAAAGTCAACAAAATAGTCATGTAGAAGGGACCAGTGGAGAAGAGAATATACCACAATAGTAGTTTGAGGTCCCCAAACATTTTAAAAGGTATGAAGTGGAGGAAAGGAAAATTGCCATCCAAATGACAAACACAAGAAGGAGTAGCATATGATAATAAAGAAGAGACTAAAAAAGTTACGGTGACCATAGAAGGAGAAGAGGAAAGATGTACCTACATAGGGAAAGATGTGTCAAAAAGCAAAGAACGAGATCTTATAGAGTTGATTCAAAACTATAGGGATGTATTTTCTTGGACATACAAGGATTTAAAAGGAGTGGATCCCTCTATTTGTGCCCATCGTATTCCCATGACTCCTGATGCTAAACCATCCAAACAATGACTATACACATACAATGATGTGTACTGAGCCAAAATTAAGGAAGAAATAGACAAATTATTGGCAGTAGGATTCATTTATGAAATCGAACACACTAAATGGGTATCACCCTTGGTATTAGTGCCAAAGAAAAATGGAAAACTTAGGGTGTGCATCAACCTTAAGAAAGTTACTGCAGCCACCATTCGAGATAGTTACCCTTTACCCATTACAGATCACCTCTTGGAGAGGGTGGCAGGCAAGGAAGTTTATAGCTTCCTTGATGGATTCTCTGGCTAGGACCAAGTTGTAATTGCCCCAAAGGATCAGCACAAAACTAGATTTGCCACAGAATGGGGAGTATATGCGTTTAGGGTTATGCCGTTTGGACTAACCAATATGCCAGCTACATTCCAGAGATTAATGTGTCATGTATTTAAAAAATTTCTCAGGAAGAGCATGGAAGTGTACGTGGATGATTTGTGCACATATTCCGAATAACGAGCGGATCACATACCCGAGTTGAGGAGGATTTTTGAGAAGTGTAGACAATACAGAGTCTGTTTAAATCCCGACAAATGCATCTGTTGGCAGTAGTCAGAGGCATAGAAGACGCGGAAGCATGTAAAGACAGAGCAGGGAGTCATTCGAATCAATTTTTCAAAGATTTATGTTTTATGAATACTTTTCAAAACCTCCAACAATGATTTTCATCACTTTTGTTATATATGTAACATAGAAAAACCCTTTTTGTAATTTATAGCTCCATTTTGTGCAAGCCGAGGAGTCCTCGAGCTTGAGGAGCTTAGGTAGAATAAGCGTACCAATTTTGGTTATTTTTAGACACTGTTTGACCTTTCAAATAGCATCTAGGACCTATTTTTTAACTATGCCGGTCACTAGATGTGAAACGGGTCAAAACTAGTCTAGAATCTATAAAAAGAGCTAGAGAGCTCATTTTTGAGGTTAGCTAGTGTAGACTTGTATGAGCTAGAGTGAACTTGAGCTTGTAAGAGTGTTCTTGAGTAATACAGTTGATTTCTCACCTTCCATTGTGTCTTGCTTGTCTCTTCGTAGTGTGTGTATGTGTGTGTGCATCTCTATGCTTCTCACCATCACTCTCACTTCATCTCACATTCACGATCTTCATATCACTCCTATCTCTTCCGCGGATTGACATTAAGGAGGTGGAGCTTCTTAACGTGGTTCTCACCATTGTGCTAGAGCAACAACATCTTCATGGTAAGACAAGGAAAAATCTTAGGACATATAGTATCTAAGAATGGAATATCCACAAATGAAGACAAGATCAAAGTCATGCTAGAATTACCCCGATCGAAAACTGCGAAAGAAGTACAAGCATTTATGGGACACTATGGATACTATCATAGATTTATCCACATGTATGCCATAATTGCCCAACCTCTATATGGCTTACTAACCCAGTTCAATTGGGCTGAAGATTGTGAGAAAGCATTCAATGAGCTGAAAAGTAGACTGAGTTCATCACCTATTTTGAAAGTACCAAATTGGAAGAAACCATTTCATATCCATGTGGATGCTTCTAAATTCTCCATAGGATGCATCTTAGCATAGCCGACAAACAAAGGAAAACTTGATCACCCTATAGCCTACGCTAGCAGGCAGCTCAACCAAGCCAAACACAATTACACTACCACTGAACAAGAAGGATTAGGAATGGTATATGCAGTAAAGAAATTTTGGCATTACTTATTAGTGAACAAATTCAAATTCTTTATTGATCATCAAGAGAGCAAACTTGAGGAAAGCTTGAGAGAAACAAAAGCCAAAATAATTGAACTCACATCTCAACCTCACTCTCACACTACTCCACCATCACCATTCCCATCTCCATCCAATCCACCACTTTCCAACTCACCTCACACAATCCCACCACCCCCTAGAGTAGGCAGATCCCACGCCCGAGGACATAGACATGATGCTTAAAGCATATCAAGCTAGAATACAAGAAGGGCCAAATGTAATGGATCATGAAAAGTGTTACCCTAGAGTGGAGCTAGAGCTCGAGTGAACTAAAATTTGTGCTAAGATGGTGGAATTGGCTCAAACCATGTTTGAAGCCAGTCACCTCTTTAACTTATTTAGTTCAGCTAAGACACAATTGCACTTCAATGGACTGCTAAAAAGATTGGAGAGGCTAATTGCAAAATTTGAAAAGGATCCTGCCTCCCAAGGTAAGGACAAGGCAAGTGAAAGAATAAGCCTTCCTACCTAGGGAGCTTATGTGCCTAAATCCACAGAACCAGATGCATCTTCTTCTATGAATCGATACTCACCAGAATTCCTGCGAGAGATTCAAGAAGAGAAATGGGCTAAAGAGAGTGAAGTTCCTCCTCCCATTGAACTTGTGGATGATGCACATGATCAATTCCCACAAGACATTCCTTCCATTTATGAAGAGCCAGAGAGTGCCCAATCTCATGAGAGATTAGACTTCGAGTCTAATTCCTTGCAGGAACTATCCCATTTCACAGGCCCATGGGAAGCCAAGTCTACTTGTATGAGAGCACCCACGGTCATGGTAAGAAACGAAGACTCAGTCATACCTAGGAACACAGAGGTCGTAAAGAACACTAAAGTGCACTGCAATCTCACTTTACAAGAACTACTCAAAGTTAGGCCGGAGCTATGGAAACATGTAGCCAACCAAGTGCTAGAAGTAGCAAAACCCCGTTCCTAGGTAGGATCTCGTAGAACAGTGCCAAAAATACCCTTGGACAAGATAGGAGACATGAGTGAAGGAGAAGAAGGAAACACTTATCTTCTAATTACCCATCAAGGTTACACCACCAAGGCAATTTTGGACTCAGGCAAAGGAGTAGCAATTGCTACCACTTCCCTATGGAAGCGTTGGGGGCAAACCAGCACTCAGGCCAACAAGAATGAAATTGGAGGTGGCCGATAGTCACATAGAAAGACCCTTAGGACTGCTAGAAGGAATAACTCTCACTACATGCGGTGTTGAGTTTGAGCATACTTTTGCCATATGTAATTTTAGCAAGAATCAGGCCTATGAGATGATTTTGGGAAGACCATTTATCTGTTCATCAAATACAACCCATGTTACGCCCTAGTACTTAGAAGATGCACGTGGCTAGAATTTGCCATCATTGTTACAAATGTCAAAGGCTGCGAGAAATGGCTCAACTATGTGTACCTAGCACAGCCACGGGGACCGGCCACAATAGCATATATGATATCCACCATCCGCCACTGGGGTGTTAGACTATGAAACATACCTGATGTTATGGCACAGATGTGTATGAAGATATTTGAACTGATGTTGGTCACTTTTCGAACTTTCAAGAACATTCAAGATCCCCATTTCTCGGTAGTCGGTTTCAATGTAGGCAATCTAGATTTAGTGTACGACATGAGTACACCCCCTTCCATTAACGTGATCTATGCATGGCACTCAAGGATCAAGTACCTCCCAACATGTTACAAACAGACCTTTGAGGAGATGTTCATTACAGGGTTCGGGGAGTACCATTCCAAAATATTTGTTCACGTACCCTCACATCTCCTCCAACTTTACGCTGTGGAGAGGACTTTACATTCCGATCAGTTGCGCCTACCACATCCGGACGTTCTAGGTTCAATGGATTGGGACGCACTACTTACCGATCTTGCAAAAGGCTTAAGGATTGCAGAAGACCACCTCACCTCTGATGTCATCGAGTTATATATCAACAAACATCCTCGACAAGGGTCTGTCAAGGACGACAGACGCGAGAGAGGGGGGAGTGTTGGAAGTCAAGGGCTAACTCGTGAAGGAAGCACGCACCAAGGTGAAGAGATAGGAAGCACAAGTTGACAAAGGAGCCAACGAAGAAAGGACTAATGGAAATGTATGCCAAAATTTGCAAGAAAAAACCTTTAAAATAGTGATTTTTCATCACTAACACTTATTGTAAATACCATTTCCTACCTTTATAGCTACATTTTGTGCAAGCCAAGGAGTCCTTGAGCTTGAGGAGCATTATAAGTACCTACCTATCAATTTTCATATTTTTTAGACTCCATTTGAGCCCTCAAATAGGCCCTAGAACCTAATTTTTAACGAGGCCGGACACTAGGTTTGAACAGGACCAAAGCTAGTCAAAAACTATAAAAAGAGCTAGAGAGCTCATTTTTGGGGTTAGCTTGTTAGTGATTTGAGCTTGTATATGTGACTTTTTGAGTAATCTAAAGAACTCCATTGATTCCCTCCTTGTTCTTGCCTTGTGTGCGCATGTGTGTATGTGTATGCATGTCTGTGTGCTTCTCACTCACACACTTGGGCCATCACTTGCTTGAGGTCATCATACCATCCTCATGTCTTCCCGGATTGACATTAAAGGAGGTGCTACTCATCACTAATCTACACCAACTTTGATCAAACTCTCACGCATGTTCAAATTATCTTGAATATGGCCTTCTTTGAGGCAAAAAATACATTACATTGGTCTCTCATATTGTTGATGTTCGTTTAGAGATTCACCTCTATTCTTGAATTCCAAGTTCCCCTTATTTTTATAAAATCAATTGGGAAAAGTGAATGTTTAGATAGCATAATACATTTGATTAAGAATTTGTAATGTGTCCAAAATTTCGATGTCGAGTACAACTTAATTGCTTAAGAGATTCTATGGGCTCAATTTAAAAATTATTTAGTTGCCACTCTACAAGGTCTAAATACTTGTTTAATAAATTGGATTCCCCTTTGGTCATAGTCTTTTTTTGCAAAAAAAATATTTGATTATAAAGAAGAAGAAATTACAAGAACATTAGGGAGAATTAGAAAGAAGGTTGATAACCTTTTCATCCCCTTTGAAAGGGACCCACTTGTTTTTTGACCTCTTATTTTGTAAGATGAATAACATATGGTGCCCAAAAAAGGAAGAATTCTTACAATTAGGTGTTGACATACCAATCCCAATATGTGATGATTGAGGATGAAACATATTACTTTTTGTTTCTTTGAGATGTATAGTGGTTATGCTAATAAATGTCAGTGATATTTTCCATGATCTTTACTGGATTTATCTATCAAGAATGATGGCGCATTTTCTTTGTTTCCAACTCACTCATTCATGAACATTAGGGTTTTGTCACTCTAGCACAATGGTAACTACCAACGTGAGGAGATACACCTCATAAATGTCAATCCGCAGAGACGTGAGGACTGGTATGAAGACCATGAGCAAGTGATGGCACAAATGCGTGAGTGAAAGCACACAAGCATGCACACACATACACACACACATGCACAAGTCAAGAGCAATCAGTGGAACAATGGAAGGACTTTGATTACAAAAGAAATCTATTACAAAGCTCAAATCTAGAACAAGCTAGGGCTCAAATGGAGTCTAAAAATTATGAAATATTGGTAGGATGATACTTCTAATGCTCATCAAGCTCAAGGACTCCTTGGCTTGAACAAAATGGATTTGCAAAAATGGAAAATGGTATTTACAATGATTTTTAGTGACTAAAATCACTATTTTTATAGGGATTTCTTCTGAAAATTTGACATGTGCTTCTTAGAGCTCCCTACATGCTCCTTATTCTTGTGTGTCTAGTTCCTTGAGGTGCTTTCGTGCTTTGTCCTTGACTTTGAGTGTCAACACTCCCCCCCCCCTAGAGTCTGTCATCCCTGATAGACCCTTGTTGTAGTGGTTGATCCATGTAGTGCTGTGAGAGGTAGTGTCTGTCATGTATCAACAAGAGCAGTCCATCTTCCGAATGTAGCTTGATCAGTTGTCTAGTTCTTTAGTTCCACTACCAGCCTATGCGACTTGGTCCCATTGTATGAACTTCTCCTTAGATTTGAGCGGGATGGTGTATTGGTGTGCTTCAAAGATTGTGAGTTGCTCCAAAGAGGTTGTCAATGTTGATCTTGAGCAGCTGTCGACTCTGAGTTGCGTTATAGGTACTGATGTTGTAACACTGATGTCCTTTGGATCTTTTGAACATCAATTGCAAGTACATGTGATCCATAATGAATGATGGGTAAGTGTGTTAGTGCATGGGTTAAAGAACATATGTGCCTTGTGCACGACCTTGTAATGTGGCCCTATGCATGCATACTTGGGGAATGCATTGGAAGAAGTATGGTGCAAAAGATGGGGGTCTTGAGCGAAGTGCTCAAGGGTATGCCGACAAAGAGGTTTCCTAATCTATCATGGTTATGGTGTTGCCGAGGTAGGGTGTGCTTACCATGGTGAAAGGTCAGTCGATGTTTGTCTCTTCATGTTGTATGCCCATCATTGTGGTTGACCATTGGCTCGTCTTCAATTGTTGATGGATGTCCTTGTTCATGGTTCACTGATGAGATTCTTGGAGTGCATAGTCCTGTTTCTTCTTCTTCTTCTTCTCTCTCTCTCTCTCTCTCTCTCTCTCTCTCTCTCTCTCTCTCTCTCTCTCTCTCTCTCTCTCTCCTTCTTCTTTTTTTTAACAATATCACCAACAAGAAGATTGTGCTTGCTAGCAATAAAATATTTTACATATGTCAAGTGTGTAGCATGCACCTGGGATAACTCAATTGTGTCTATGCACGGCTGTGTAATTTGGCCCTATAATAATGCATATTCTGGAAATGCATGACCTGAATGGTGCAAAAGACAAGCTTATGCCAAAGGCACATGGTTGTTGCACGTTGAGGCTTTCAATGTTTCTTGCAGATGTTGATGTAGCCGCTGTTGGAGGCATCCATTGGATCCTCGAATGACAATTGATCTTTCCTCCTAACAAGGATCCATCTTAGAGCTTTGTGTGGTTGTGTACATGTCACTTTTGACTTCTTCATCTTTGAGTGGTTGCTTAAATTTTGTATCCAACATGATTGGTTCTTTGGTTCTGGGGATGTTGCTGGATCTTTTGGCTTACAAACCCATATCCTTGATGATTGCCTTTTTATTTTTTTCGAAGAGGTGATTTTATCTTCTTTTGGTCTCTGTGCTCGGTTCGTGTTAAAAAACAAAGAAGTAAGGTTGTATATATTTTTGCAAGAAAGGATTTTCTTCAATGGAAGGAAAATACAAAAATGAAAAATGGAAGCATTTACTTCAGCAAGTAGTGGAGATCAAAAGAGAATCAATCAAAAGAGAATTAAATCCAAAAAGCTGAACTAGAAGAGGAGTGGCTACTCAAAGTAGTGGAAGAGTTATGGAGAAGAGCTCTCAAACTCATCATGAGAGTTTTTGGTCACTTGGCTATAAAAGAGGCAAGGGAAGACACTCAAAGATAGAGGAAGAAGGCAGTCCCGCTATAATTGTATAGTTTGAGTGACCAAAGTTTCAATTTCATTGCATTTTTGAGTTGGTACCAGTTTTCATTTGAAGGTTCAGCTGTTGGGAAAAGTCTTGATCCTCAGAAGGTCTTCTACACTTTCCACTACGAATAGGAGAGGAATTCTCCAACAATTGGTATCAGAGCATTGGAGCCTGAAGAGGCAAAGTATTGGAGCTGAATTAAAGTAAAGAAGAAGCTACAAATCAAGGGGGAGCTTTGTGAAGTCAAGAAAGAGCACCACAACATACTTGAGGTAAACTTCAATCTTGGAAGTTTTCAATGGCTGATTTAGGACAACAAGTTGAGAAGTTAGACAAAGACAATTTTTCACTCTTGGAGGTATAGAATGAAAAATTACCTTAAGGGTAAAGGTTTATGGAGTCTAGTTACTGGAGATGATCCACAATCGGTGGATCTTCAAGATCCCAATATTACTCCGACACAAAGGAGACAATTTGTTGATTGGGAAGAGAGGAATCAAAGAGTGATGTTCCTGTTCATATATTTAGGTAGTGATGTGTGTGAACACACTAGGACCGCTGGGGCACTTTTTTCCCTCTTTAGGAGGTTTTTTTCCCCCGGCTTGTATATACGCCTATTGCCCTAATGGGCTACTTATCTTTGTACATTCTCTAGTAATACTATTCAGTATTGTGTGTTTGTGCTCCAAGCTTCTTCTTCTTCCTTGTGCTGTTCGTGTGCTCCTGCCGACGTCTAACTCCAACAGTTGGTATCAAAGCAGGTCGTCGCTTCATCTAGGGCGCCGTCGACACTCCTTCGTTTGCAGTCTCAGAATCGTACGAATTTCGGTGAGCATAATCAGCGTGTTTCCGAGATCAAAACAGCTTCGCTGTGTGGTGCCAAAATCGCGATATGAGCTCGATTCGGCCTCCGAACGCACTATCGCAGTGCTTGTGCAGGCTATTTCATCTTTCTGTGCCAAAGGTATATACTAGTTTCTGTTCGCCAGTTTAAGCGTCTTGAAGTCTGCTACAGGTCTAGCAGAACTCGTCTGGCAGTTCTGTTCAACTTTTTGAGATACAGTCAATTTTCTGCATCAAGGTATTTTAGTCACCGGCCATGGCTGAAAGCAGTGATGTATTCCGTATGTTGGCTGTTGAGGATAAGTTGGATGGTACCAACTACCCATTATGGGCTTATATGATGAGACATGTTTTGGTTGCAAAAGGATTGTGGAACATTGTACAGGGTATTGAAAGACGTCCTGTTACACCTGTAATGATAGGTACTACAAATACAGGTGCTGGAGCTGATGAAGATGGTGTCGAAGATGATATTCCGTAGATTCCTGTTCGTGCTGCTATTTCTGTTGCACCTACTGCAGAGCAAATTTGTTGGGATGGCAGAGATGCCCAGGCACATGCATTGATAGCTTTGTCTGTCAAACGTGCGATTATTCCTCATATTCGCTCTTGTAGAACAACTAGGGATGCTTGGGATACACTTACCACATTGTACCAAGCTAGGAATAAGGCTCGTGTTGCTTACCTCCGAAAACAGTTGGAGAGTGAGCACATGAATGAAGGTGATGCTATGGATAGTTTTCTAACGAAGATCAAAGATTTGAAGGAACAGTTGATTTCTGTTGATGAGGTTATACCAGATAGCTCACTTGTGCAGACCATTCTGAATGGTCTTCCTGATTCATATCAGAGTTTTGCTTCTACTCTTCGGTTGATGATGAAAGGCAATCTGAATGCCTTATCATTTGAGGAGTTAGTTTCTGTTCTGTTGCAGGAAGATCAGTCCAGGCAGAACAGGTCCATTATGCGTGTTGTAGATCAAGCTTTCCTGGCTAGTCAGAAGGGCAAAGGAAAATGGAGCTCTTCTACTAGTAAGCAGAAATCTGCAAATGCTGCACATTCGAAGAACCAGGATAAAGATGAGAAGAAATCAGAAAAGCAGAAATTGTTTTGCAAGTACTGTAAAGGAAATGATCATATCATAAAGAACTATCCAAAACTGGCTGCAAAAGAGGCAAAGAAAAAGGAGGCTGGAATGGTTGTTGCAGAAGCCTCTACACCAAAAACAGAGTCTGTTAATCTTGTGCAGGAAGAAGAATGGGCGTTTACTACTGTTTGTAGTTTTGACCCATCTTCTCATGAGCAGTGCATGTCTGCAGTTGACTCAGATGTTTGGTACTTTGACAGTGGGGCGACCAAACATATTACCTCGCAGCGCAGTTTCTTCTCTTCACTCGAGCCTACCCCTACAGGGAATACTGTCACATGCGCCAACAACTCCTCTTATCCTGTTATGGGAGTTGGTAAGATCATTCTGACTACGCTTGATGGTAGTTCTTTCACCTTGTCAGATGCCTTATTTGTGCCAGGGATCAAGAAGAATCTATTATCAGTTTCTGCATTAGCCAAGATTGGCTTGGTTGTGAAATTCGTTGATGACAGGTGTACAGTTCATGATCTATCAAATGGCGATGTGATTATTGCTTCTGGCATTTTATGTCGTGGGCTGTATAAGCTCATAGACTATGAAAGATCTGTGAATGATTCGGCATGTGCAGTTCATGATTCTCAGGCTACGTCAGATGCAAAGCTTTGGCATGCACGCTTTGGTCATCTAAATTTTTCTAGTTTGCTACGCCTGTAGAAATCTGATATGGTGTCTTCTTTGCCCAAGCTTGAGGCACCTGGAAAACATGTATGTGAAGGTTGTATTTTGGGCAAAATGCAGTGTTCCTCCTTTCCAAAAGATGGTTCAGTTTGGGCTACGCAGAAATTGTAGCTTGTACATAGTGATGTCTATGGTCCTATGCAGACACCCTCTTTTGGGAATTACCTTTACTTCGTGACTTTCATTGATGATTTTTCCAGGCATGCATGGGTATATCCACTCAAAGCAAAGTCCAAAGTGTTCATGTGCTTTAAACAGTTTTTGGTTTTGGCTAAAAATCTGTCAGCATGTAAAATGGGCACCCTCCGTTCTTATCGAGGGGGGGAATATATGTCTTCCGATTTTAATGCATTTCTGGCTGAACGTGGGATAAAACACCAGTGTACAGTGCCGTATACACCTCAACAAAATGGAGTTGTTGAACGAAAGAATAGGTCACTCATGGAGATGGCGAGGTGCATGGTCAAGAGTAAGGCTTTACCACATAGTTTCTGGCTTGAGGCTGTTGATGGAGAGTGTTAATCTCCAAAAGAACAAATTGACCTTGAATTTAGATCACCTCTATATCAAGATCAACTTTAGACTCCACCTAATTTAAAGAATCTTCACCAAATTATCAGGAAATTGATTATTCTGAAAAATTCAGCTTCTTCAGAAAAGTCTGCTGCAGATTAGTCACTCATTGACTAATCAATCCTGTAAAGTTTTTGATAAAACTTTGCACAACACTTCGCCTTAAGGTTGCGCAACTTTGCCAAGTTAAATCTCTCAAAAAGATTAAGTACACACTGAGAAATGTGTGAAACACTTTACCTATGTCTGAAAGTGCTTCTCTGCAATGGCGACTTTGACACCTGCAACTTCTTAGCACTGGTTCTCCCAACTCTGAACCCGTTTGATCAAGATCTTCTAGCCATAGATAGCTTACCTTCCAACTTAGATTTTGAGTCCTCACTTGTGTAAAACTTTACACTGTGGACTGAGCACTGACCATTTCTTTGAAGATGAAATGTGCGCCAGATTTTTCGACTCTCAGAACATCTTCACATATGAATGTTCCTAAACAAAATTCTCACAACCTGATTGAAATTAATCTCTCAAATTCTAGCCATAGATAGATTAGCTATGGACTTAGATACGTGCAAAAGGATTCTTCAAAAGATTAAGCACAGAAGGAGAATGGGAAAGAAGATCGACGCGCAGAATTCTACAACATTTTCTTCTTCATTACTTTTCATACATATGGTTGATGATACATACAATGTTCATCACCTCTTCACCTATTCTTCTCTATCTGATCTATATCACTCTCTCTTACTATGAATACGTATCTGTAGATATATATACGAGTCTAACTCGTCATCTTTTTCAAAATACATTAAACTATTTACAAGAGTAATATACAAAAGAAACATTTCTGATTCTATTTTCTTCCTCTGAAAGTAATCTTCATTCTTCCACATATCTTCTCACTTTGATATTCATATAATCACTATTGATGATTGCTCTGCTCCAACAGCTCCCCCTCAATCTTCAATTGTGATTACCTGCATCTTCTTTATTCCTGCCATATCTTTAAACCTCTGCAACTTAGGTCCATCCAAACTTTTAGTCATCATATCTGCAAGTTGATCCTTTGTAGGGGTGTGTATGACTTCAATTTCCTTCTCAATGACCTTCTCTCTCAGAAAATGATACTGTATTTCAATATGCTTAGTTCTAGCATGAAATACAGGATTAGCTGCCAAGTATAATGAACTCATATTGTCTCCACAAATAATAGGAGTACTCTGAATCACATCAAAAACTTTCAAAAGTGTCTTTAGCCATATTACCTCTTTTGCAGCTTCCACCATACCTTTATATTCTGCCTCTGTGGATGACAAAGCAACTGTATGTTGCTTCTTAGAACACCATGAAATCAATTTGTCTCCTACATAGCACAAGTATCCATGTGTTGATCTTCTATCATCCACATTACCTGCCCAATCTGCATCACTATATATCTTGATTCTTGTATCTGAAGTAAACCCATAGTACAACCCTTCTTTGAGTGTACCCTTGATGTACCTAAGTACTCTTTGTCCTGCAATCCAATGTTCCTTTCTAGGACAATGCATAAATTGTGAAAGCACACCAACTGCATATGACAAGTCAGGCCTTGTCAATGTAGCATAAATCAAGCTACCAACCAAACTTTGATAGAGTTTCATATCTCTGAACTCTTCTCCTCCAAACCTAGACAATTTATGGTTCACTTCCAAAGGTGTAGGTGCAACCCTGCAATCTTCCATTTTAAATTTGGTTAGCAAATTTTTAAGATACCTTTCTTGGGTCACATATACTCCATGTTGAGTATAAGAGATCTCCATTCCCAAGAAGAATGATAGGTTCCCCAAATCACTGATTTTGAACTCTTTCTCCATCTGCTTCTTGATCATTTGTATCCCCTTATCATTTGTTCCTGTAAGTATTATGTCATCAACATAAATACACACATAAATGAATCCATTTTCACTTGCTTTGACTAGCAAGCTACTATCTGCCTTTGATGCTTGAAATCCAAGATCATTCAAGAATTTTACAAGCCTATAATTCCAAGCCCTTGGGGCTTGCTTCAACCCATACAAAGCTCTCTTGAGCTTACATACATAATTTGGACTCACTTGATCTTTGAACCCATCTGGTTGCTCCATGTAGACTTCATCTGAAATATAGCCATTCAAGAAAGCATTTTTTACATCTAATTGAGATAACTTCCAACCTTTGCAAGCAGCAATTGCTATGAGTGTCCTGATGGTTGTCATTTTTGCCACAGGACTATAAGTCTCATCATAGTCCACTCCATATGTCTGTGCATACCCTTTCACAACAAGTCTAGCTTTGTACCTAGACACACTTCCATCTGCAAATCTCTTTGTTTTGTAAACCCACTTACATCCAATAATCTTCTGACTATTAGGTTTAGGAACCAAATCCCATGTTTGATTCTCTATCAATGCATCATACTCCTCTTGCATAGCATCTTCCCAATTCTTCTTCCCTTTGGCTTCTTCATATGTAGAAGGATCTTCATCTGCTTTTACCAAATAAGCATAATCTTTAGTAGTCAAGAATGAAGTGTCATAGCTATACCTTGTAGGTTGCCATTTGTGCCTAGATGATCTCCTCACTTCTGCACTTCTTGAGGTCTCTGGTTCATCACATTCTGGATCAAACCTTGGCCTCTCTTCAACTTCAATCTGCACTTCATTACTCTCACTTTCATCAAGTAATTGAATCTTTGCTTTACCTTTCCTTTGTTCCACTACTTCTTCATCATCTGCATGTACATTATATTTACCTGCATACCAAGTACCTTGCTCATCAAATGTAACATCCTTGGATACAATAAATTGCTTTGTGGATGGACTCCACAACCTGTATCCCATTTGCTTATCATCATAACCAATGAATACATACTTCTCTGCCCTAGGCTCCAACTTATGCCTCAATTGAGATGGCACATATGCATATGCCAAGCATCCAAATATTCTGCAATGATCCAAGGTAGGTTTCTTACCCCACCAAGCTTCATATGGTGTCATACCCTGCAAAGCTTTACAAGGCAATCTATTTACCAAATATGTAGCTGTATTAACAGCCTCAGCCCACAAATAATTTGGGCAATTCTTCTCTTTCATCATTGACCTTGCAAACTCAACAAGAGTCCTATTTCTTCTTTCTGCTACCCCATTTTGTTGAGGAGAATACCTGCAAGTAACTTCTCTCTTTATACCTGCATTCCACAAATAATCATTGAACTCATTTGAAAAATACTCTCCCCCTCCATCTGACCTTAGTCTCTTTAATTTTTGACCTGTAATCCTTTCTGCATATGCATGATAGTGTTTAAATGTATTAAACACTTCTGACTTTTCTTTAACCACATAAATTGTGATCCACCTGGTAGCATCATCAACATATATGACATAATATCTTTAACCATTTATACTAAAGTCCTTTGAAGGACCCCACACATCTGTATGCACCAATTCAAGTCTTTCTGAATACACAAACCCATGCTTGGAATAGGATTGCTTATGAGCCTTACCTAATTGACATGCCTCACATCTGTATGTCATGTGTTGACCTGCAATGTTAGGCATTCCAAGCACTGAATCATTGTTAATCATTTCTTTGATACCTCTTTCATTAAAGTGTCCAAGTCTTTTGTGCCAAAGATCCAATTCTGACACCTTTTGCTCTCCATATGTGAACATAGCATGTCCAACATTTCCTTGTACCTTCAATGTGAAGAGCCTTCCTTCTTTCTTTCCTGCAATAACTTGTTTATACCCTTGACTAGGGTCTTCCACATAAACTCCATCATTGGTAAACCTTACCTCATAACCTTTTTCCACAATTTGACCTACACTGATCAAATTCTTTGGAATTGTGGGAACATAAAGTACCTTACTCAGAAGAGTGCTCCCATCCTTAGCCTTGACTGAACCAATTGACTTTACCTTATGCTTTGTATTATCACCTGTCTGAACTGTATGATTAATTGCATTATGATCTAGGTCAGTCATCAAAGCAATATTTCCACTTAAATGATTACTACATCCTGAATCAATATAGAACACTCTCATATCCTCATGTGAGGTTTCACATGTATTCATAATGAGAGTCGAATCCTCCTTTTGATCTGATGCATAGTTGTAGTAGGTGTTATTATAAGATTGATTTTGGAAGTTTCTTCCACCACCTCTTCCAAAAGAATTCCTACCACCTCTACCTCTGAAATTTCCTCTCTGAAATCTACCACCTCTTGCTCTTTGATTAAAGTTCTGATAATTACCATTGTTTTGATTATTGTGCCAACAATCATGAGATAGATGATTGGTCTTACCACATATCCAACAAGCTCTTGCATTATCTTTGTTGTTTCTGCCTCTTCCTCTACTTCTGCCATTTCCTCTTCCTCTTATGAAATTTGCTTGGTTTGATGTACCTTCTTCTTCACCTGATTGTTGCTTTCCTTTGTTGGCTTTCTTCTTGTCTTTAGAATACATTGCATGACCTGCACTCTTATCAACATCTCCTTTGACATCATTCTCAAAAGTTAGCATATGACCTAACAATTGATTCAAATCAGGAGTAAAGTGATCTAATGAAAGTTCTGTAGATAAAATGAAAGGCTTCCACTTCTCATCTCCTCTTAGCCCTGTAAGTATTTGTCTTACCAATTTGTCTTCTTCAATATCTTCATCAACTGCACCTAAAGAATCTGCAATGTCCTTCATCTTTGTCACATAATCAGAGATTGATTGTGAGGCCTTCTTCTTGAAGGTAGTAAATTCTGCCCATAGTGAAGCCTTCCTTGATTTGGTTGTATTTTGGAAATGCTCTTCCAAAGCATTCCAAATGTCACAAGCACTCTCAAGTCCTCTAATGTGAGGAAGCAAATAGTCATTGACTGCCATGTAGATGATGCTTCTTGCTTGAGCATCCTTCTTCATCCAATTCTTCAAATCTGCAAGCTCCTCCCTGGTTGGAACACTAGGATCTCTGAATTCTGGCTTTCCTTCATCTCCTGTGATGTATCCTATCAGATCTTTGCTCATAAGGTGAGCTTCCATCCTCATAGACCATGCAGGATAGTTCTCTCTATCCAACTTTTCAATTTGGAGACTATCTCCCATCTTTACTTCACCTGTAGCTTCAAATCTTTAACCTTTACAAATAATAAATGTACCTTTACTTCGAATGTTGCTCCTTCTAATCCTTTTGATGCTCTTTGTATGTCTTCCTTCAAACTTTCTTCAACCTTTACCCTTCTGCACCTTCAAAATGTAAAGATTTGTACTTCTGCAATAGTCGGAGTCTTCTTCTTCTCAATTTTGACACAACCTGCTCTGATACCACTGATGGAGAGTGTTAATCTCCAAAAGAACAAATTGACCTTGAATTTAGATCACCTCTATATCAAGATCAACTTTAGACTCCACCTAATTTAAAGAATCTTCACCAAATTATCAGGAAATTGATTATTATGAAAAATTCAGTTTCTTCAGAAAAGTCTGCTGCAGATTAGTCACTCATTGACTAATCAATCCTATAAAGTTTTTGATAAAACTTTGCACAACACTTCGCCTTAAGGTTGCGCAACTTTGCCAAGTTAAATCTCTCAAAAAGATTAAGTACACACTGAGAAATGTGTGAAACATTTTACCTATGTCTGAAAGTGCTTCTCTGCAATGGCGACTTTGACACCTGCAACTTCTTAGCACTGGTTCTCCCAACTCTGAACCCGTTTGATCAAGATCTTCTAGCCATAGATAGCTTACCTTCCAACTTAGATTTTGAGTCCTCACTTGTGTAAAACTTTACACTGTGGACTGAGCACTGACCATTTCTTTGAAGATGAAATGTGCGCCAGATTTTTCGACTCTCAGAACATCTTCACATATGAATGTTCCTAAACAAAATTCTCACAACCTGATTGAAATTAATCTCTCAAATTCTAGCCATAGATAGATTAGCTATGGACTTAGATACGTGCAAAAGGATTCTTCAAAAGATTAAGCACAGAAGGAGAATGGGAAAGAAGATCGACGCGCAGAATTCTACAACATTTTCTTCTTCATTACTTTTCATACATATGGTTGATGATACATACAATGTTCATCACCTCTTCACCTATTCTTCTCTATCTGATCTATATCACTCTCTCTTACTATGAATACGTATCTGTAGATATATATACGAGTCTAACTCGTCATCTTTTTCAAAATACATTAAACTATTTACAAGAGTAATATACAAAAGAAACATTTCTGATTCTATTTTCTTCCTCTGAAAGTAATCTTCATTCTTCCACATATCTTCTCACTTTGATATTCATATAATCACTATTGATGATTGCTCTGCTCCAACAGCTGTCATGTGTGCAGCATATGTACTGAACAGGTGTCCCACTAAAGCGTTGCAGTCTATCACTCCATATGAGGCTTGGCATGACCGCAAGCCATCTGTTGCTCATCTGCATGTTTTTGGTTGTTTGGCATATGCATTAGTGCCTGAACAACATCGCAGAAAATTGGATGATAAGGCAGTAAAATGTATTTTTGTTGGGTACAGTTCTGAAAGTAAAGGCTATCGTCTGTATCATCCACAGACTAAACACATTCTAGTTAGCCGTGATGTTGTCTTTGTGGAAGATGCTATTCAGCCATTGCTTTCATGTACTAAGGAGACATTTGTTAGCTCCAAAGACATGTATGATACGTTGATGCCTCTTTTTACAGGTGGACAGTCTAGTGCTGGTCCTAATGAGGCAACTTCTCAGCCTTTGCAGGTTTCATATGATGATGCAGATCATTCTATTTTTGATGCAGATTTACATGATGCACTTGATGAGAGAGCTGATATTGAGCAGGCAAAAACTATGCCAAAATGGTTGGTGCAGACTTTGCGTGACAGCAAATTAGATGCACCTTTGTCATATCGTACTCGTTCAGGCTCTCATAGTGCCTCCTTTGCATCAGATTGCTATGCAATGGCTGCGTCTAGTCTCTGTGATGAGAATGAGCCTGTTTCTTTTGATGAAGCACAGAATTCAAAAAATTGGATGGCTGCCATGCAATCTGAATATGATGCTATAATGAAGAATGGTACATGGTCTTTATGTGACTTGCCTCCTGGCAAGAAGGCCATTGGCACTAAGTGGGTATACAAGCTGAAGCCTAAACCTGATGGTACAGTTGACAGGTATAAGGCTAGGCTTGTTGCAAAGGGTTATGCGCAGGAAAGAGGCATTGATTTTGATGAGACCTTTGCACCTACATGTCGTATGACTACTGTTCGGAGCATTTGTGCACTTACAGCCCATCATGGTTGGAAACAGCATTTCTGAATGGTGACTTGCATGAAGAAGTGTATGTTTTTCAGCCCCGTGGCTTTGTGCAGAAAGGGCATGAAAACCAGGTGTGGAGGTTAAAGAAGGCCTTATATGGTTTAAAGCAAGCACCACGTGCTTGGTATGAGAAGATACATGCCTATCTGGTTGCACATGGTTTTGTGAACAGTCCAACTGAAAGCACCTTATATGTTAAGCATGCTAATGATGTGCTTCTGATCATTATTGTCTATGTTGATGACATGCTGCTCACTGGTCCTATTGAGAAGCATATTGCTGATTTCAAGGCTGATTTGCATGCCTCATTTGAGATGTCTGATTTGAGGCATTTGCATCACTATTTGGGCATTCAATTTATGCAAGTTGATGGTGGAATGGCTTTATGTCAGACGAAATATATTGACACATTATTGCAGCGTTTTGGCCTTGAAGACTGTAAGCCTATTGCCACTCCTATGGAGACAGGCTTACGATTGAGTCTTCATGATGCTGGAGATGCATTTGATGTTGTTCTCTATCAGCAGGCTGTTGGATGCTTGATTTACTTATGCATTACTCGGCCAGATATTCAGTTTGTTGTCTCACAGATGAGCAGGTTTATGCATTGCCCAGGAGTCACGCATTGGAAGGCGGTTAAGCGCATCTTTCGCTACTTGAGTGGTACTCGGCTACTTGGGTTGTTTTATCCCAAGGGGGCATCACTACCGCCATATTTGCATGCTTTTTCTGAGTCTGATTGGGCTGGTTGCTATGACACTCATGTGTCCACCAGTGGTTTTTGCTTCATGCTTGGTAGCTCATGTATATCTTGGTTGAGCAAGAAGTAGCCTACTATGGCCACTTCCAATTGTGAGGCTGAGTATAGGGCAGCTTTCACAACGACTGTTGAGCGTGTGTAGCTCAGACGCCTTATGGATGATTTGGGTGTTGGCCAGTCTTCTGCCACCACCATCTTCACTGATAGTCAGAGCGCATTGGCAGTTGCGAGGAACCCTGTGTTCCATGCTCGCACTAATCACATTGAGGTGCATTATCACTATGTCAGGGAGAGGTTCTCTGCTGGGGAGATCAGCTTGGCATATGTGCCCACACAGGAAAACATTGCAGACCTTTTCATGAAGGCTCTGCCTAGGGAGAAGTTTGAAGCTTTCCGCAAAGCTTTGGGCTTACTTCCTTTTGTGGAGTGATTTCCACATAGCCTGGCACTTCCTTATACATGAGTGCCAGCTCCTTGTTCACCGTATCACTCCCAGGGGGGATTTGTTGATATATTTAGGTAGTGATGTGTGTGAACACACTAGGACCGCCGGGGCACTTTTTTCCCTCTTTAGGAGGTTTTTTTCCTCGGCTTGTATATACGCCTATTGCCCTAATGGGCTACTTATCTTTGTACATTCTCTAGTAATACTATTCAGTATTGTGTGTTTGTGCTCCAAGCTTCTTCTTCTTCCTTGTGGTGTTCGTGTGCTCCTGCAGACGTCTAACTCCAACAGTTCCTCATCTCACAAGTTATTTCTAACACTATGATTCGTCATGTGCAAAGCTTAGAAACAACCAAGGAAGTTTGGGAAGCATTGGATAAGGTGTATGCTACCTCAACAAGTTCTCGGAGGATGAAACTCAAGAGCGAGCTCAACAACATGAAGAAAAGCTCAAACCAAAGCATTAGTGAGTATACATTGAAGATCAAGGAGCTTCAAGATCAGCTAGCATCAGTTGGATGTAAGATAGAAGAGGAAGACAGCATCCAAATGGCCCTCAATGGATTGAGGAGTGAAGAGAAGTGGAAGGCCATCATCACAAACATTCTTTATAGAGACCCTCTACCAACATTCGACGAGATTATACCAAACCTTGTGGCTGAAGAGGTTTCTCAACAAGGAGAAGGCAACAAAGGTAACGACATCCATAGTCAAATGTTATATGCAGGATGAGGTAGAGGAAGGAACTCAAGAGGAGGCTCGAGAGGAAGAGGAAGAAGCTACAACAACGCAAATTCCAGCCAACACAACTCAAAGGACAACAAGGACAACTCAAATGACAACACACATGGAAGAGGTCGAGGAAGAAATAGAGCAAGAGGTCAAGGTTCATACAATCCTCATAAAGGTATTACATGTTATCATTGTGGTAAACTAGGACATTATGCAAATGATTGTTCATACAATCATTTGCATGGAAGAGGTCGAGGAAGAAATAGAGCAAGAGGTCGAGGTTCATACAATCCTCATAAAGGTATTACATGTTATCATTGTGGTAAACTAGGACATTATGCAAAGGAGCCAAAATAACTATGCGAGTGCATCAAGTGAAGGAGACAAGCAAACCATGCTTGCCATGAAGCATGAGTACAACAACTCGAGAAGTGATGATAAAAAATGGTTCATAGATTCAGGTTGCAGCAACCATATGAAATGCCAAGGAGATTTATTCACAACGCTACAAGCTCCAAGTGGAAAAGGATGTGTGGAGACCGGTGATGAAACTCAACACGCAATTGAGCATGTTGGAGATATCAAGCTTGGAGATAAGAAGGTATTGGTTGATGTTCTTCATGTTCCTACTATTGCAAAGAATTTGATTTCAGTAGGACAAATGGTAGAGAAAGGATATCATGTTATCTTCAATGAAAAAGGTTGCTTTATAAAGAATCCAAAAGAAGGATTCAAGGTCATTGCTCAAGGAAGGAAAGAAGGTACGATGTTCACTTTGGACATTCAACAACCACATGGAAAGGTGATGTATATTCAATTTGGAAACAAGAGGATTGCTGAAATCGATTTGTGGCACAAAAGGTTTGGACATATCAACATTCCCAAGCTCAAGGACATGAGCAACCATGAAGTGATAATAGGTCTTCCAAGATTCAATGATGCTAGACTACATGAGTTTTGTGAAGCATGCCAACTAGGAAAACAAACTTGACAACCATTCAAGAAGAGCAACTATGTGGCAAGGAATGTCCTCGACTTGATACACACTGATGTATGGGGACCATCACAACAACCATCGGTGGTTGGTAATAGATATTTTGTCACTTTTATTGATGACCATTCAAGAAAAGTATGGATGTTTTGCATAAAACAAAAATCAGATGTATTCTCCATATTCAAGAGATTTAAAGCACAGGTAGAAAAGGAAACAGGACGCTACATAAAGGCCTTGAAGTCTGATGCAGGAGGAGAATATTTCTCCAAATAATTTTCAGGTTTTCTTTATGAGAATGGCATCAAGCGACAATTTAGATGTAAGTACACGCCTCAACAAAATGGAATTGTTGAAAGGAAAAATAGACATATCACAGAAGTTGCAAGATGCATGCTCAAGGAGATGAAGGTGCCACTAAACTATTGGGCTAAAGTAGCTAGTACGACTGTTTATTTGATGAACAAGTGCATAATGGCTGGAGTGCATAATCTAACTCCCAAAGAGGTTTATTCCGATAAGAAACCTGACCTTACACATCTCAAATTTTTTGGATGTGTGTGTTATGTTCACATCCCTCAAGACCTAAGGACAAAGATGGAGGCAAAGTCAGAAAAATGTATTTTCATTGGATATTCATCAGAGCAAAAGGGATACAGGTACTACAATCCAGTGACAAAGGAGATATGAGTCTCACAAGATGTGGTATTTGATGAGCTAAGACCATGGTTTGGAGACGAAGGAAAAGAGAAGATTCTTGAAGAAGATTGTGAAGATGATGGAGATGTTGTCCAAGAAGAATTTCAGCAAACAAGCACTCAAATGTCAGGTCCAAAAGCTTCTATATCACATCGAGGAAGCTTAACATGGAAGGGGAGACTAAGGATTCATTCCTCATGACCAACATCAGGCTATGAAAGATTTGAAGTTGAAAGTGCTGCCCAAAATAGTGATTCAAATGCAAGTGAAGAAGAGTATGAAGAGGTGATTACACCAAAGGTAAAGCTGAACCGATTGAAGAAGCAATATTCAAAAGGAAATGAAAGGAGGTCTTCGAGAGCAAGGTATCCAATTCAAAGGCTGAGCTATGATAGTTTTATTGCAAAGCATTTTGCATATATGACACAGGTGGTCAAAGACAAAGAGTTGGATGCATATGAAGACACATGTACACAAAAAGAATGGCAAGAAGCTATGCAAGAAGAGATAAAAGCTCTCAAGGACAATCACACATGGGAGCTAGTTCCAAAGGCTGAAGGTATGAAGATTGTTCCAAATAAATGGGTGTTTAAAATAAAGAGAAATGTTGATGGTTCTCTAGCAAGGCATAAAGCTAGACTAGTAGCAAAAGGATTCAAGCAAACTCGCGGCATCAACTATGAAGAGACTTTTAGCCCAGTTGCAAAGATGGGAACAATTAGAACCTTGATTGTCGTGAGTGCAGCAAGGAGATGGCCATTGTACCAAATTGACATAAAAAATGCTTTCTTCAATGGTGAACTTCAAGAAGAGGTATACATGAGTCAACCGATTGGATCTGAAGATAAAAAGCATCCAGATTTTGTTTGTAGATTGAAGAAAGCTTTGTATGGGATGAAGCAAGCACCACGTGCTTGGAATCAAAGATTGGTCGAGTACCTCACAAGGTGTGGGTATAGTCCAAGTAGTGAAGATCCCTCTCTCTACATGAAGAAAGAAGAAGGCAAGCAGGTAGATATTTGCATATACGTTGATGATCTCATCATAACAGGAAGTAATGTTGCAGGAATACAAGAGATCATTTTGCATATATGACATAGGTGGTCAAAGACAAAGAGTTGGATGCATATGAAGACACATGTACACAGAAAGAATGGCAAGAAGCTATGCAAGAAGAGATAAAAGCTCTCAAGGACAATCACACATGGGAGCTAGTTCCAAAGGCTGAAGGTACGAAGATTGTTCCAAATAAATGGGTGTTTAAAATAAAGAGAAATGTTGATGGTTCTCTAGCAAGGCATAAAGCTAGACTAGTAGCAAAAGGATTCAAGCAAACTCGCGGCATCGACTATGAAGAGACTTTTAGCCCAGTTGCAAAGATGGGAACAATTAGAACCTTGATTGCATTTAGTGCAGCAAGGAGATGGGCATTGTACCAACTTGACATAAAAAATGCTTTCTTCAATGGTGAACTTCAAGAAGAGGTATACATGAGTCAACCGATTGGATCTGAAGATAAAAAGCATCCAGATTTTGTTTGTAGATTGAAGAAAGCTTTGTATGGGATGAAGCAAGCACCACGTGCTTGGAATCAAAGATTGGTCGAGTACCTCACAAGGTGTGGGTATAGTCCAAGTAGTGAAGATCCCTCTCTCTACATGAAGAAAGAAGAAGGCAAGCAGGTAGATATTTGCATATACGTTGATGATCTCATCATAACAGGAAGTAATGTTGCAGGAATACAAGAGATCATTTTGCATATATGACATAGGTGGTCAAAGACAAAGAGTTGGATGCATATGAAGACACATGTACACAGAAAGAATGGCAAGAAGCTATGCAAGAAGAGATAAAAGCTCTCAAGGACAATCACACATGGGAGCTAGTTCCAAAGGCTGAAGGTACGAAGATTGTTCCAAATAAATGGGTGTTTAAAATAAAGAGAAATGTTGATGGTTCTCTAGCAAGGCATAAAGCTAGACTAGTAGCAAAAGGATTCAAGCAAACTCGCGGCATCGACTATGAAGAGACTTTTAGCCCAGTTGCAAAGATGGGAACAATTAGAACCTTGATTGCATTTAGTGCAGCAAGGAGATGGGCATTGTACCAACTTGACATAAAAAATGCTTTCTTCAATGGTGAACTTCAAGAAGAGGTATACATGAGTCAACCGATTGGATATGAAGATAAAAAGCATCCAGATTTTGTTTGTAGATTGAAGAAAGCTTTGTATGGGATGAAGCAAGCACCACGTGCTTGGAATCAAAGAATGGTCGAGTACCTCACAAGGTGTGGGTATAGTCCAAGTAGTGAAGATCCCTCTCTCTACATGAAGAAAGAAGAAGGCAAGCAGGTAGATATTTGCATATACGTTGATGATCTCATCATAACATGAAGTAATGTTGTAGGAATACAAGAGATAAAAAGAAAGCTCAGTAAGGAGTTTAAAATTTTTGATCTTGGTGAGCTGAAATTCTTTTTAGGCATTGAGGTAGTCTATGGGAAAGATGTCATCTACTTGATGCAAAGAAAGTACCTATTGGATGTTCTTTTCAAATTTGGAATGAGTGAATGCAAACCACTCACTCAACCTATGGACACAAATGTGAAGCTATGCTCAAATGATGGAGAGATGTTACATGATGTAGCTACATAGAGGAGTATTATAGGTTCATTGATCTATGCTACGATCATAAGACCAGATTTGTGTTATATCGTTGGAGTTCTTTCTCAATTTATGCAAACTCCAACAAGTGAACATTTAAATTCAGCCAAAGGGGTGTTAAGATATGTGAAGCACACAGTCAATCATGCCTTGTTTTATAGATATGATGAAGAATTGTAGGTGAAGGGCTTCAGTGATGCTAATTGGGCTGGTTTGAAGGAAGACCGAAGATCCACTTCAGGTTATGTGTTCATGATAGGAAGCAAACCTATCACATGGAGCTCGAAGAAGCAACCTATTGTTGCATTATCATCTACAGAAGCTGAATATAGAGGATTAGCCTTTGCAACTTGTGAAGCTATGTGGATTAAGAAGCTCTTGGTTGATCTTCATGTGCAAGCACAGATGGTGACAATGTGTCAAGCATTCACTTGACAAACAATCCAATGTTTCATGCACGAAGTAAGCACATAGAAGTGCATTATCATTATGTTCAAGAAAAAGTTTTGAGTAAGGATGTGGATATATAGTTCATTAGAACTAATGACCAGGTTGCAGACATGTTTACAAAGTCCTTAGATGCTTCTAAGCTAAAGAGGTTGAAGGATGAAGTCAACTTGCAGGATATGGCTGAAGGTGCAAGTTCACATGTGAGCTTGAGGGGGAGTGTTAAAAAATAAAGAAGCAAGGTCATATATATTTTTGCAGAAAAGGATTTTCTTCAATGGAAGGAAAATACAAAAATGAAAAATGGAAGCATTTACTTCAGCAAGTAGTGGAGATCAAAAGAGAATCAATCAAAAAAAAAAAAGCTGAACTAGAAGAGGAGTGGCTACTCAAAGTAGTGGAAGAGTTATGGAGAAGAGCTCTCAAACTAATCATGAGAGTTTTTGGTCACTTGGCTATAAAAGAGGCAAGTGAGGACACTCAAAGATAGAGGAAGAAGGCATGGAGGTCCCCTTTTAGGTAGTTCATTTGGTTTGAATTATTTCATTCTCTTCACTCTCATAGACTATGTCTAGCCGCATACCAATTTTTGGGTAGCCTACTTGTGAGAGTCATGTCTCTCAATGTATGTATCTATTTTTAGAGTTTAAGCATTCATTGGAAATCTTATCTTGAGTACTTCCTCTATTTAACTATTTTATCAAATTCTTTATGCTCTGTGAGTTATTCACTTTTTAGTGAAGTTTAGTTTTTAGCTTAACTGAGCGAACAAGCAGCCTATTTTGAGGCAAAGAGTCTCCAAACCAAAACTACTCAAAATTGAGTGTTTGATAGCTCATTTGAAAGCTATAAGTGTCCAGTTTGAGTGACCAAAGTTTCAAGTTCATTGCGTTTTTCACTTGGTACCAGTTTTCATTTGAATGTTCAGTTATTGGCAAAAGTCTTGATCCTGAGAAGGTCTTCTACACTTTCCGCTGCGAATAGGAGAGGAATTCTCCAACAGTTTGTACCCTGCTTCTTCCTTGGCTTCTTTGTTGAGACCTTTTGCATGGTGGATAGCATAGGCCTTTGTGCATGTAAGAGTGCTTTGGGAACCCACATGTGTAATTGCCCTTGGTGAGCTGCAGCTAATTTTTTTGGTACCCAAATTTGTCGGAGACCTTGTGGTTGAGCTCCTCCTAGTTGCTTGATTCTTCATTTGGTGTGATTGGCCTGCTTGGATGGAAATTGTTGTGGAAAAGCTAGTGGTTGCTCTCCTTTTTGTACCCAGATCTGCTTCCTACCTGGAGCTTCAGGCTTCTTGAATTTCGGCTGTCTATTTGATATAGCAAATGTCTTTTTTGCTTGCCTCGGTGGCCGACTTATGCTTGCATTAGTCTTTGAAAAGGAAGAGATTTCAGATAGCCTTTGAGCTTGTGCTTCCATGATTGAGGCCTTTTTCTTTGTAGGGTTACTGACACACACAATAATTTCTTTGCAAAGACTAGTCTCGGAAGAACAAAGAGCATGTGTGACCTCTGGATTTGTGAGCATGCAATTATCTAATTCTAATGTAATATATTGTTCATGCACCCAAACTTGAAGAAGTTGGATTTTAAGGTTTAAGTGGATTGCATGGTCATAGATCCAATCTTGACACAGTGGTTCTGTAAGGTCTTCATCTTTACACACCAGAATTTTGACTCTCGTTGGAACATCTTGAAGATATATGAGAAGCTCTACCTCACCCAAACAAGGAGTTTCCACACCTCCCAATCCTATGAGATAGGCTTCAATGGAATTGATGTTCAATTGTAGATCTTGGCAGTATGAAAGTCTAACCGCACTAATTGTTGCACCTGAGTCAATTAATGCTCTCACCATCCTTACATTCTTCCCTTGTCCTATTACTATGGTCACAAAGGGACGTCGGTCAATTATTCAAGAAGCAATTGCACTTGATGTTTGACACATGGCCATGTGGTATCTTGGGGCCTCAGGATTGACATCTATGCTTAGGCACCTTAACTTATTTCTCCTAATGCGCTCTCTGGTCTCTGCATGTGCCTCTTCTCTCACCCTTAACTCTTTTTCTTTTCATTTTTTAGCAGTGCTTAGTCTCATTACCATATCCTTTGTAAGAGGTTCTTGATACAATTTGACTCGACTGATATAGTTTGGCAGGATGTCACCTTCTAGTGTGGCCAATTGAATAGCACTGCTAGTAGAAATTCTATTAATGATCATGGGCCCGTGTCCTCTTTTTTCCAATTTATGGGCATGTTGCTTTAGGGTATAAACCAACACTAGGTCTCCCTCTTTCAATCATTTATATTTGATATGTGCATCGAAGTATGCCTTTTGCCTTTTCTTTGCAGCATAAATGTCTGCAACCGCTCATAGCCTTGTCTCACCTAAGCGTTCTAGATCAAAGATCCTAGAGGATAACATGTGTCCATTCCACTCATGCTCTTGTGCTACTTTTAAAGTTGGGATTAGGAAGTCCAAAGGTAGCACAACATTTTATCCGAAGACCATCTGAAATAGGGTGGCATTGAGTACCGTTTTGTAGGCAACTCGATTTTGTAGACATGATGAAGTTGTCTATCCCAATTAGAGCGCTTATTATTTACCAGTTTTGTCAATACATTACATAGAATCTTGTTTGTGCTCTCGGCTTGTCCATTAGCTTGTGGATGATAAGGGGCATAATTCTTATGTATCACCAAGAACTCTTGGAGGAGATTTTCAATGACTTCATTCAAGATGTGTGTACCTTGATCACTCACTAACTCTATTGGTAGTCCATATCAGGTGAGCACATTCTCGAATAAAAACTTAGCCATTGTTTGAGCATCATTCTTTGTAGTGGCTTTTACTTCTACCCACTTTGTAAGGTAGTCTGTGGCTAGACTAGCCTCATTAGTCTTGAGCTTCTTGCTCCATGTTTCGTTTCCTTGCTAGACTAGCCTCATTGGGTAATGTTCCTGATCTCATGAATTCTACCAATGGAGCAATCCAATCTAGAATTAATGATACGTGATAGAGAGTCGCATGCTCCACAAGGGATCTCTTCCGGCACACTAGACAATTCTTGATCCACTCATGAATTTCTTTGTCCATACTAGGCCAATACACTCCTACAAATTTTAGATTTTGCAATGTTCATTGTTTAGAATAGTGATTCCCTAGAAATCCTTCATGGGCTTGTTGCAACCAACTACTATGTTCATCGTCCTCGACACAACAAGCTAGAACACCTTCCGTATCTTTTTTATACATGCTCCCTGCCAATATTTGATAGTTTTGAGATCGTACAATTTCATCCTTGTTTGTCTTCACATTCTTATTTGCAAGGTACCAACTTATTTGCCCATTTAGGAACAACTTCTAGATTGAACAGATAAGCATCGGGTAGTTCATCAGACACTCCCTACAGTGGCTCTCCTGAAGTGATGCAAGAAAGGTGATCCGCTCTTAGGTGGGTCTTACCTTTCCTAACAATCACTTCAAAATCATATTCCATTAG
This sequence comes from Ceratopteris richardii, assembly GCA_020310875.1. Lineage (NCBI taxonomy): Eukaryota > Viridiplantae > Streptophyta > Polypodiopsida > Polypodiales > Pteridaceae > Ceratopteris > Ceratopteris richardii. The sequence continues at coordinate 36,102,415 of CM035442.1, read as the reverse complement.
TAAGAGGAACCATCTTACTAAGCATCCGGTATTGCAAGGTTTATTGACCAAATATAATAAGGCTTGATGATCAGTGAAAAACTTAAACTTGTTGGCCAATAGATAGTTTCTAAACTTCTTCACAACATAGACCATGCCTAAGCCTTCTCTCTCGATTGTTGTATAGTTTCGTTCAACTGCATTCAGTTGTCTACTAGCGTATGCTATAAGAAAATCTAGATTTCCTTCACCTGTGGGTTGTGCTAACACACATCCTATTGCATGATTGGATGCATCTACATGGACATGGAATAGTTTAGTCCAATCAGGAGTGGTCAGTATTGGTGCTATGCACAAACATATTTTTAGCTCATTGAAGGATTTTTCACATTCATCGTTCCACTCAAAATTTGTCAGCAAAGCATAAAGAGGTTTAGCTATGATTGCATACATGTGGATAAACCTACAATAATATCCACAATGACCCATGAAGGCTTGTACCTCTTTAATGTTCCTTGGCCTACGCAGCTCTGCTATGGCTCTTACTTTGTCCTCATCTATTGATATTCCATTCTTAGAAACAATGTGACCTAAAATCTTACCTTGTCATACCATGAACACACACTTTTCTGGGTTTAGACAAACTCGATATTTTCTACACTTGTTGAAGATCTGTCTGAGCTTAGGGATGTGGTATCTTCTTTCTTGGGAATGAGCACATAAATCATCCACATATACTTCTAAGCTCTTTCACCAGAACTCTTTGAAGACATGACACATAAGCCGTTGGAATGTTGCAGGTGCATTGGTGAACCCAAATGGCATCACACAAAATGCAAAGATTCCCCACTCTGTGGAAAAGGCCGTTTTGTGTTGATCTTCTAGAGCAATGGCTACTTGGCTGTAGCCCAAAAATCCATCAAGGAAGCTATACACTTCCTTGCCTATAACACGCTCCAATAAATGTTCAGTGATTGGAAGCGGATAACTATCTCTTATCGTGGTGGCATTAACTTTTTTAAGGTTAATACATACACACAACTTCCCATTCTTCTTGGGCACCACTACAATGGGGGACACCTAGTCAGTATGCTCAATCTCATAGATAAATCCGGCTTCAATCAATCTATCAATTTCTTCTTTTATTTTAGTTGCATAGGTGTCATTATATGTGTAGGGATTTTGTTTGGTGGGCTTGGCATTTGCTATCATGGGGATCATATGAGAACAAAATTTTGGATCTACTCCCTTCAAGTCCCTATAGTGCCATGCAAACACGTCCCTATATTCCCTTAATAAGGCTACCAACTCTGCTTCCTCTTCTTTATTTAGGTCATCTCCTATGTACGTACATCTCTCTTCATTCTCTTCAATGATGGCTATGATTTTTTTGGTCTTTTCTTTGTTATCATATGCTTCTCCTGTGGTGGCCTCCCTCTTAGGCATTCATACCAAAAAATTTTGGTCCTCAACTTCATATTTCTTGAAATTTTCTGGTACTTCAAACAATGATTCCTCCTCTTCTTGTTTCACTACTCGTCTTTTCTTTTTCTTTTAACCACCTTCACTCCCATCCTTTGAATTTACCATTTTGATGCTTGTGAGAGGTTCCCCTTCTTTTTGGGTAAATACTCTTACATCTGTTAGATAGTGTTTTTTCGAGTTAAAGCAACTATCCATCACAATGAACTCTAGATCGTCATCATTCTCTCCTTCTTCTATGAAGCCACTAGGGTCACATTCTTCTAGCAAGGGTTGACACATGAACACTGAAATATCATATCCCTCCTCATCACAATGAGGCGTCCATTGTTCTTCATTAATAATGTTCATGGTAGCTAAGATTTCTGCTCAACCATGAGGCTCAAATTCCTCATCTGGAAAGATCATCGGTGTATAGGTTGGGTTTTTAACTGGTATATTGCCTTGAGAAGTTCCTTCTTCTCTTGCTTTTAGGTGTTTTCCCTCTTCCTTTGTGACCTTGCACATCCACAAATGAGTATCTTCATACATCTAGGATGTGTTAGATGAACTTTTAGAATGCACAGAGATTGAATCTTCTTGCTCCTTGTGGATAGGATTCCACTATAGGGGTGGTACATCTCTAAAGGCGTAATCCTTCAAATTGACCTTCGTTGTGACCCCTAAGTGTTGCAAGTATAAGGATTTGGTTCAACTATTTGCAATTGTCGTAGGAAGGGTCTTCCTAGGATCATTTCATAGGTATTAGTTTTACCAAAGTCACATATAGCAAAGGTGTGTTCAAAATCTACACCACAAGTGGTTCGACTTATCCTTTCTAGCAATCCTAGAGGTCTTTCAACATGGTCGTCAGCCATCTAAAGCTTCATTCTAGTTGGTCTTAATGCATGTTTACCCCATCACTTCCACAAAGAGGTGGTCGCAATATCAACACCAGCACCTAAATCTATGATCAATTTGGTTGTGTAACCTTGGTAGGTGATTGGAAGATAAGTATTACCTTCTTCTCCTTTGCTCATGTCCCCTATTTTGTCTAGAGGTATCTCTAGTACTTTCTGTTTAGAGCCTGCTTTTGAGATCTTGGAGTCAAGTCTAGAACTTGATTTGCCACATGTTTCCATAACTCAGGTTTTACTTTGAGCAGCTCTTCTAAAGTGAGATGACACTGAACCTTAGTGTTCTTCATGACTTCAATGTTTCTTGGAACTAGCGAGTCTTCGTTTCTGATCAATATTGTGGGAGCTCTGACCTGGAGAGATTCAGATTCCCATGGGCTTGTGAACTGTGGCAACTCTTGTAAAGAATTGAATTCAAATTCTAACCTTTCTTCTCTTTGTTGCTCTACTTGATCTCCATAAATAGATGGAATGTGTTGTGGAAATTGATCGTGAAGGTCATCAATCTCAAGAATAGGAGGGGGAACATCCTTCTCCTTAGCCCATTTCTCTTCTTGTATTTCCCACAAGAACTTTTGAGCGTGCTGTTGAATTGAAAGAGGTTCTCCATCATAGGCTATGGAGTCAGGGACATAGACTTTCTTTGGTGATGAGCTTTCTCTTTCAATAGTTGGTTGAGCCTGCGGAGGTAAAGAAACTTGTGGTTTATTTACCAACTGCTCTAATCTATCTAGTAAGCCCTGGAAGTGCAAACCCGATGTAATACCATTTGTATGATTGAACAATTGATTGGCCTCGAACATAGCTTGAGCTAGTTCCACCATTTTTATGCACATTTTTGTTCATTCAATCTCTAAATCTGCTCTAGGGTAGCTCTTGTTTAGGTTTGCAGGTGTTGGCCCTTCTTGAAGTCGAGCCTGGTATGCCTTGAACATCATGTCCAAGTCTTCTGGGGTCACCAAGTCTCACGATACCAAGAGACTTTGCTACATAAGTAGAGAACCATTCTCTATGTGGTGTCACATGGAAAGAAGCAACAAATCTAGTAGCCATGTGTGGAAAGAGAATTAGCCATAAGAGCCTCATTGGCCATAGTATTGTAAAGTGTCAACACATCACCATCATTAGAAATAGCATTAATTCCTTCAATATTCATAGTAAAATAACATTGTGCAGGTAACTGTTTAACATGCCCATCAACATTTTGTCATTTACCTTTAGCATTCTTTAATGCATAACATTATCTCTTCATGTGTCCTTTCTTATGACAATAATGGCATTTGATATCCCTCTTTCTTTATTTCCCTTTACTCTTATTTTGTTCACCATTCTTTTCCTTGTTCTTGCTCTTGCCATGTTGTTGATTCTTTGCTTGTTAAGAATCACCAAAATTATATGCATCTCCACTCTGAGTGCTAACCATAAATTTTCTACAAATCTCATATGTCATCATAGGCCACTTTACCACAAGGTATGCTATTGCTAATAGTTGTGCAAAATGTATCCCATGATGATGGCAAGGTGCATAACTACGATACTGCCTTCATTTCATTATTCATCTCCATTTTCTAAGCATATATATGAGAGAATATAGCATCAAAATCATTTAGATGGGGCAAAACACCATCTATGTCCTTCGTGCAAAGGTCATATAACTTTCTCATCAAGTACACTTTATTTGATGTTGTTTCTTTTTCATATGTATTTTGTAAGTTCTTCCAAAGCTCCTCTGCACTTTCACAATCCAATATTATAAAGTAAAAATTATTTGCTAGGTGCAATTGAATGGTAGACCTATCCATTTCATCCAACTCATCCCAATCATCTTCATCCATGTCAGGAAGCTTCTTTGAGATTCCATTTATTGGCTTCCATTGCCTACTCTGAATCGATGCATCTTTAGTATGATTCTTCCATATAACAAAATTTATGGCATCAGATTTTTAGATCTCAAAACGGTCTATGCCTTGCAAGTTATAGCTCCCCTTGGGAACACTAGCTCTAGGCCCTAATCCATGAGATGTGCCTGAAATCTTTGATCCCATGACGATAGAGAATTGACTAGAATGATAATGGAGTTAAAAGAGTCCAAACACCACTAAGGCTCAAAAAACGATGAAGAAGTATCATATTTTAGGAAAAATTCAATAGAGTCTTCCTAGAAAAATGGATTAGTGAAAAATAATAAACAACGAAAAGGATTATGTGAGAATATATGTGCTCACACCAATAAGTGTATCAAGGAGTAAATCGACCATTGTATAGTTAGGTTGAACCTCAACATCAATTGAACTTTGATGTTCAATAGGAGGATGTTAGGTTCCATAGTTGCATTTTTTAGTAACAATGCAACTTGCTAAGAAATCATGGAAACATAAAAAGAACTCTTTTAGAGAGTTAACTTTTGGTTTAATTCAAGCTAATTGAAGCTTCAAGACGAAACCAAAACAAGTAATCTTTAGGAAATGAGATAAGCTCCTAAAAACATGAATCAAACTATGAACTTTTCATTTAGGAAAACAAAGCTTCAATATATGGATTTCCAATCCATGAACAACTCCTAAGCAACCTATAAATTTCAAAGTTATGTGTTCATAGTAGCATTACTATTGGATCAATCATCAATAGATGCTTGGACTTTAAACATAATTTTGATTGCTGAAAGATGTTTAAAGTACTCTAGTAACATCTAAAGATTGACCAATAATAATAAATATTGTATCAAACTCAAGAACAAGAATCAATATCACATAAATGAAAGTTCAAGTCAAACTTTCATAGTGGAATGGGAAACCATATCCTAAAGGTGATATTTATTCTCTAGTTTGATACTCAAGAAATGAACACAATTGAATTAGTAAAGCTTCTGTTTATTGTTTGAAAGTCTAAGATTTTCTTTCAAATATCCTTTTGACGTTGCAAAAGATTCCAAGATGAGCATTTGTTCAGGTTCTTTGATTCCCTAGTAAGGATCTCTAATCGTTGAAGAATAATTTTCTCCCAAGTAGTGAGAACTCAACATTGATTTTTATTTCACAATAGTATGTGTAATTGTATGTGGGTGTATGATTGAGAATTAAAGTCTATTGTAATTGATTGAGTCAACATAGATTCTTATTTGACAATAGTATGTGTAATTGTATGCGGGTGTATAATTGAGAATTAAAGTCTATTGTAATTGATTGAGTCAACATTGATTCTTATTTCATAATAGTATGTGTGTGTATACAGTATGATTGAAAATTAAAATCTATTGTAAATGCTTGACTCAACATTGATCTTTACTTTACTATAATATGTGTAATTGTATGTGTGTGTGATTGAGAATCAAAATCTATTATGATTTTTGACTCGATATTGATTCTTACTTCACAATAGTATGTGTGTGTATGATTGAGAATTATTAGATAGAAAATGTAAATACATAAATTAATAGATTTAAAAATTTTAAGGGAGATTTAGAGTAGTTTATATATATTTTAAGATACATATTAGTGAAATGTATATCTTTATCTGATATTGATGTATGTTGTCTTTTTGTAGATATAAAGTCCTCATAAAGCAAGCACTATGGGAAAGGGGAAAGAATGTTCATATGTGATTATTCATCAAGAGGGTAAAACAATCTACACAATACAATGCAAATGTTGTGGACATCATTATGTAGGAAATGCAACTCGGATAAAAGAGCATCTTTTTAGTAAAGGTAATAATGTGTTGAGATGCTCTAATCCAGAAAATGATATATGGGTACACTTGGAAAGTTATGCAAATAAATGTAAATCTCAAGGTATCACATCAAAAAGATTCAAAAACATGAGTAGGTCACAACACTTTCAAAGTAGTCCATGTGTAGAGCAAGAACGAATAGATGCATCAATGACAACAGAGGATCCTCATGATATTTCTACTCAAGTATCTCAAACTATTTTTGAGAATAATGAAGATACATCTACTCCATTTTCTCCAATTGCATCAAAAAAGAGTGGATGTGGTGAATGTAGTAAAGACATTGGATTTAATAATTTGTCACCATGCTTTGTATGTACTAGATCACATAATACAATACCTATAGCCTTTGAAAAGCAAGGTTGTCTCGAGCTTCATCTTAAATGGACTCAAGCATTTTTAACATGTGGGATTCCTTTCAATGTTATTCGTAATCCTATTTTCAAAGATGCTTTGATGTCAACTGCACAAAAAGGATTCACCATGCCAGATTACAATAAAATGCGAACAGAGTATGTAGATAAACTGAAAAAAAGTATTGAAGCTATTTTAAAGCAAATAGTGCTTGATTATGTACCCATGTCTAGATGTAGAATAGCATTGGATGGATGGACAAGTTGTCAAAAGAAGCCACTCATTAATGCCATGGTTATATGTCCAAAAAGAAGCATGTTTTTGGAAGTTGTTGATACTTCTCTTAAAGAGAAAAGTTCAGCTTTTCTTGTAAAGATATACGAACATGCTATATTGCGTGTGGGTGGTCCTAAGAATGTGACTGCGATAGTGACTGATAATGCATCTAATTTTTGATGTGCTGGAATTGCAATTCAAAATAAATATGAAGGCATTAATTGGGTTCCATGCACAGTTCATACATCAAATCTATTATTGAAAGACATAGGTAGATTATTTTTCATTAAACACAGTTTATTAGATGCGAATCGTGTGGTCAAATTCATCAGAGAGCATCAATTTTCATATTCGCTCTTTCTTTCAAAATCTCCCAATAAAGCAATTCATATCTTTTGCGCTACATGATTTGCAACTGCCTATATTGTGCTCAATGGATTATTGGAAGTCAATGCAGCCCTTGTAGAAATGATTGCTGATGGAAGATGGGAGGCATGGCTAGAGAAGTATCTTTCTTATCGAGTTGTGGCTTCAAAGTGTATGTCTCTAATACAGTCACAAAATTTTTGGTGTAATCTTGAAAAAATCATCGGTATCACTAAACCTTTTGTGAAACTTTTATGAATTGTTGATACTGATAAGTTTGTGATAGGAAATGTTTATTGGATTATATCAAAAGCTATTCAAAAAGTTAAATATTTTAATCAATTTTCATTACAAGAAAAAACATAGATTATATCATTAGCAGAGAAAAGATGGATGTAAATGCATACTCATTTACATGGAACAACGTCCATTTTGGATCCAACATTTCAACTCAATGGTCAAGCATCAAATAAAGAATTCATGGCAAATTTCAAAACCACATGTCAGTTATTACTTCCAGGTATAGATGGTTGAGATGCATTCCACCAAAGAGTAGCTTATGTAAATCGAGAAGGATGTTTTGGAGATCTATGGCACATTCAAGGGATTCAAACACATCCACCTCCTATATGGTGGAAAGAGTACGGAGGTGGTTGTTGTGAATGTAATTGGAATGCATATGATTTTCTTCATTCAAAACGAAGAAATCCCTTAAGTGTATCACATGCCAATGATTTGGTATATGTGATTTGTAATATGCATTTGTTACATGCTCCAACCAAGATAGCTTCTACAACATCACAACAAACTTTTGGAGAATTTCAAACTCATGAAAGTTTAACAAATGATTCATGGAGTGATCATGATTTAGATGTAGATCACAATGATGGTTCAGACATGGAAGAACTAGATGACATGGCACCTGTCATAGATGATGATATTCAAAATGAAGAAAACGTTGTACTTTGAATACTTTGATTAGATTTAATTGCAAAATTGATGGCTTTATAATATAGTGATGTCTTTGATTACAAAAAAAGTTTGTCTATTTGGTGTTTTGTAGATTGAATAGTTCATCGGTTGTGAACAGATCAAAAGATGATGACGCTTGTGAGAGTCTTCCATATCTGCTCTCATATGCATCCACAAATATTTGTAAAATTTTTACTTGATTTTCTAGAGTGTCAATCCTCTTTTGTTGATCATCAATTGTTCTTTGTAATCCAATAATTGTTAAACCGTCATAGTATAATTCTGCTCCCTGTGATGATAAATCTTGGATAAGATTATGTTCTTCAAGTAGCAAAATATACGGCCGCTTTCGAGGAAGAGGGCCTTCGTTTCCTTGATTAAGAAATTCTGCCCGATTTTGAGGATGACCCAAACCTATACCTACATTCTTTGGGTGATCATCCCAATCTACACATCGATGAAGAGTATCTTGCACAAAAACTCTTTGAATGAAATATAGTGCTATCTGATTATTATTTGGTAATTATCTCTCAATTTGCACGAAGCGTCAAAGTAGGCTTTTTGACTTCTTTCATTAATAATGTTTCTCTTTCTAATCCTTTTGGCTCTATATCTTGACAAGATCATTATTCACATCTAGCATTCTTGCCATGTTTTACTTTCAAATCTGCAAAACAAAAATGCTAATTTTACTGTAGAAGAATTCGCATAACTCAAACGATAGCACTTCATTTAATCCACATACTTCAAATGATACCACTTCATTTAGTCCACATTATTTTATCCATAGAATCCAAAAGATAGCACTTCATTCAAATGAATCCACATCATTAAATCCACATATTACAAATGAATCCACTTCATTTCAGCATATAATTCAAAAGATAGCACTTCATTCAAATGAATCCACATATTACAAATGAATCCCTTCATTTCATCCACATAATTCAAAAAATAGCACTTCATTTAATCCACATTATCCAAATGATACGACCTCATTTAATCCACTTAACTCAAATGATACCACTTCATGTAATACACATAATTCAAATGAATCCACATTATTTAATCCATATTCAAAAAACAGCACTTCATTTATTCCACATTATTCAGATGATACCACCTCATTTAATCCACTTAACTCAAATGATACCACTTCATGTAATCCAAATAATTCAAATGAATCTACAACATTTACTCCACTTAATGCAAACGAATTTATATCATTTGATCCACATAGTTGAATTGAATACAGTTCATTTTCAATATGGTCTTAATCCATCCGTCATGGATATCTTTAAACCATACCGGCTTAGATTTGAGAATACTCTAAGTAGTTCATGTGCATCTACTCTTTTTTATACATCTCTGTCAGAAGCTAGTTCTAAAGCATATTTGAACTTGTAAAGTAACAGATAATATTGTGCCTTCATTCATAGATTCATTCTCTCGTATTTGTATGTCTGCACCATGTAATTGGAATAACTTGGATGCAAATACTTCATTGTTGAATCTTGGGTGGGTTATTTTGACTTTATTGATCATTCCATATTGTCCTTCCCCCACAAGAGCTGCATATTCAAAATGAATCGATGAATATGGGAGCAAACAAAGATTAGTTGATGTTTGATCTCCCATATTCACATGTGTATCTCTTGTATTTGGAACTATCGACGGTCTCTCTCCCCATTCTGTCATGTCCAAACTCACTCCATATCCTCCCTTCATTGTCTGATAATATAAATCCACAAATTTGATTTTGTGAATGAATTCAGGCATTGTGGTGGTATCCAATGCCAATGACTCTGCTACTTCGATGATCTATCCAAAGATACGATTAAGTTCTTTGGACATTTGCTCATCTAGTCCCTATGCCCCACCTGACACACTACCAAATTTATCTTCAATGTTGATATATGTTGTTCTAGATAATTGCTCAATGAAATCTTTGTAATTGGATATGTCCATGGCTAGAGTGATTTGATCTTCTCTCATTCCATACATGTAGGAGCACACAAAATCTTCCAAAATTTTTTGCTTGTTCTAACTTATTTTACCTACCATCTGTGCAAAAATAAAAAGTAGACTATTAGACTATCAAAATTGATATTAGAACTTCAAACACAAAACTAATTCATAAAAACAATAATAAAAAATAAGTCTCATAAATAAAATGATAGATACTCAAATAAATTTTAAATACACATATACATAGATACATCAATAAGTGTATGGATAGATAAATCAATAGTATGTGTAGAATTCAGACAGATGATAGAAATATGGATAGTTAGTTAGATAAGTAGATTTATAATTAAATAGAAAGTGTAGTTATAATCTTGAAGTGAATCTATGTAACTATTAAGAATGTAAGAGTCAAAGAATCAAACATTCATAATAGTTCATATACACTCACTATACTATGTATGAGTCTTGTCACATGATTGTATATAACTATTGTGATAGTAAGAGCTAAAGAATTAGACAATCACAATAGTTTCTATACACCTTGTGACCTACACTAAGTATGCTCATCGGAATCTAAGTGACTATTGTGAGAGTATGAGTCAAAGAATCAAACAATCACAATAGTCCCTATACACTCCCTATACTATTGAGAGAGTAGGAATCGAGGTGGCAATTCAAAAAATCTCAATAGATCTATTTCCAAGTCCTATAATATTGCGAGAGTAAGAATCGATGTAGTGAGTCAGACAATCACAATAGTGATTTATTTTTAAAATTTTTCATCAATGTATACAAGTAAGAAACGCTTTCACGATTCAAACATGTATACAATTGATGATTGAAAAACACAAAACTAATTATATAAATACAAATCAGACATATGTAAGAGACCCATATGCAAATCATACAATGTGCATGATACATTGAACAAAACAATGAAATAAACAATAAATAAATATTAAATCATTACCTCAATGATACGGTGAAGGAAGGTCTCTATGAAAGAAACAGTAGGATTAGAGCTTTATAGAGTAGCAAACAAGCACGTGCACAATGAAATTTTTTATCAAAAGTAAAATTATATATTTTTTTGCTAGGAATCACTTTTCAATCAAAAGCACTTCCGATCAATACATTTTTTATCTAAAGCATTTTCGATCGCAAATGTTTTTTATCAAAAGTATTTCGATCGAAAGGTTAGCCGCCCATTTTTTTCGGTGTTTATTTGGATAACCATGAATAAAACAAACATATTTGGTATTTTTTAATAATTCGATCAAATAAATGCAACTTAGGTTTACACCACCAACCAAGATAATCACTATCCATACTCTATTAATAATTGTTGTAACTACACAATGCAAGTAGCTTATGTATGGTGACTGGAAGGAGAAGGTATATGTGGAGCAATGATCGGGGTTTGAGGGCCCATATTCAAAAGACAAGGTATCTTGATTGAAGAAGGCTATATATGGGTTCAAACATGTTCCTAGAGCATAGTACCAATGATAGATAGAGTTTTTGAAAATCTAAATTTCAAGTGGAATCCTACGGATGTAAATATATGCTTATGGGTCTGAAGACAAGTATGTGATCAACTTACTATAGGTAGATGATTTCTTCATTATAGGCAACTTACATGATGTGATCAAGTGTACTTGGAGTGCCTTAGGTGTTGAGTTTGAAATGATAGAAATGGGTCTCTTGCATTACTATTTGGGGATTGAAATTTGGCAAAGGTCAAGACATATTTTCATTCCCCCACAAAAAGATTCTTGATAAATTTTGAAAGCATTTGGGATGATTGAGTGCAGACCTATAAGTCTACCCATGGAGGTCAATTTTAAATTATTTATGGAACACATTTCACATATTGTTGAGTTGAAGGATTATAGCAAGTTGGTCACCAGCCACAATGTCATAGATGTCTTCATGAAGGGATTCCTAGGAGACTATATCCATCATCATATGGAGCACCTTGGCATCACATCAATGGAGTAATTCACTCAGGAATGAACAGTGAGGGTTGGTGTTATATAGAATCAATGTCATATCTCTTGTGATGATGGATCCAACATCAAAAAGTTTGAGTTGAAATATGGTTATAAGCATGTTTGGGAGGCAACGACTTCTATCATCATGGCATCAAAGGTCTTAGGCATGTCTAGTGGATCAGGGTCTAATTTCAGTGTTCAAAGGAGGAGCTATAGATTGTAGGGAAAAGACAATTTTGAGATCCAAATTTTTGATGGCACAAAATTTGCTCTATGAAGAATCAAATTAAAGATGTGTTGATTCAAAGGAGACAATGGAAGCTAGTAAATGGAATCTCAAAGAAGCCTACTGACATGGATGAAGATGATTGGAGGGTGAGTTGGATGATATGGCCAGGTCTACCATTTGATTGCACGTGGCAGATAATGTTTACTTTACAGTATTGGACTGTGAAAGTGCGGAGGAGCTTTGAAAGAAGTTATGCAATACATATGAAAAAGAAACGATATCAATAAAGTGTATCTAATGAGAAAGTTATATGATCTTCACATGAAGGACACAAATAGTGTTGCTACTCATCTACATGAGTTTGATGCTATATTCTCTCTCAATTACAGGCTCAAAATATGGATATGGATAATGAAATGAAAGCACTCTTGTTGTTATGTACCTTGCCATCATCATGGGATACATTTTGCATAGCTATTAGCAATAGTGCACCTAGTGGTAAACTAGTCTATGATGACATATGTGGAGCACTCTTGAGTGAGGAGATTCATACAAAATCTATGTTTGGCACTCAAAATGGAGATGTGTATAAGGTTCATGATTCTTACCAAGGAAAGAATTAGCAACATGGCAGGAGCAAGGACAAGGAAAATAATGGTGAATGGAATAAGAGTAGAAGTAAATCAAGGAAGAGGTATATCGAATGACATTATTGTTATAAGAAAGGACACATGAAGAAAGGAAAAATTTGATGGGCATGTTAAGCAGTTACCTACACCATCTATTTCAATCGTGAAGATTGAAGAAATCAATGCTATTTTTGATGATGCTGATGTGTTGACACTTGACAATACTATGCCTAATGAGGATCTTATGGCTTATTCTCTTTCGCACACATGGCTGCTAGATTCTGGTGCTTCTTTCCATGTGACACCACATAGAGAATGGTTCTCTACTTATGCAGCAAAGTCTCTTCGTACTATGAGACTTGGTGACTCTTACTAGTCTGATGTTGTCGGGATATGAGGTGTGGTTGTGCAGTTCACTAATGGTTCAAAATTGTCTATGCATAATGTATGCCATGTACCTTACGTATCACATAGTTTGATGTCACATGGTCAACTTGATGACCTTGGTTACAAGGTGTTTTTCTATGCTCCGTCCTCTAACATATGAAAGGGCAATATGGTTATTGCAAAAGGAAGAAAATTTGGCTCACTTTATCCTTATTTTTTATTAGAAAACACTTGTTAACTGTTATTGAATAGTCTATGTCTTGTATTTGGCATGGTTGTTTGGGCCATATATCTCATAGTGGAATGGAAAATCTTTCTCGTTGTGGCTACTTACCTGTGTTACCTTTCTCTGATTTTTCATTTTGTGAGCATTGTCAATATGGAATGCAAACTAAGAATGTGCATAAAACACACATTGATTCTTCAATTATGTTGGAAAACAATGTCACATTAGTCTAAAATCCATTTATGGTAGAAATGCTAATTCTGGTACTTAGTCATTTTTGGCACAAAAATGGGTAAAATTTTTATGGGCCTATCTTATAGAGTTTGAAGAGAGCTTTCTAATGGTATATGACATGTAGTCATCAGAGATCATATTTAGGAGAAAACCCTAACCCTAATTTTCTACTAATTTAGGGTTTTGACCTCATATGATAGCTCTCGGCATGAGGATCATAAAAATGTTGTCAGATCATTCATCAAGTAGTCAGAAGTGTGAAAAAGCTCATCAAGAAGCTATTTTTAAAGTTAGCTAAAAGCAAATTTAAAAATAAAGCAAACTCACTTAAAATAAAGCAAAAGCAATTTGAAAAGTGATATGATTAAAATAAAGCAATTTTTTGTGAGTTTTTTGCATGGAGCTTTAAAACCTATATAAGAGAGTCTTGGGTCACTTTGTTAGACATCACACACCAATTGGCAATGCCAGTTTTTGGTCCCTCATTAGAGGTGGTGCTCTAGCACACATGGGGAAGCCATGGTGCACTCTAGGAGCATGTTGAGGAGAAGCTATGGAGTTCTTCTTGGAGAAGGGTGTGCTCACACTCTTGCTTATGGAGAGGACTTACCCATCAGCAGCTTGGTGGTGTGGATCAGCCATCTACATAACGTTTTTGAAGATTGTCTTCTACATAAATATTTCGGTGTACTTCAAAGACATTGGATGGAGGTTAACATAAGATTTGCACCTTATGTTAAGAATTCAAGTTCATATTCTCTTTATGCATACAAGTAATACTTGGAGTTTATGGAGGCAGTGACATCCATATCAGAAGAAGTCTTATTCAGCATATCTAAAGGAGAATCAGCGCATGCATGCTACATGCATTCGGATGAGGTGTTAGAGAAGGTGTGTTCACATGGTATGAGGATTTCTATCAGCAACATGTTAGCACTCTATGCTAATTTTCTAAGTATGTGATCTTTCACACACTAATCTGCTTTAGGCTCTTCCATAGCCTAAAATGAGATTAGGGTTTGTTGAATATCAGTTTCCAAATTATCTTTCCTCTTTCTGGCACTCATATACAATCTTCTACAACCTATTAGGTCATACATCTCATACATATTCAGATTTCTATTCCTTCATCTGAATATACCAGACTCTAAAGGAAAGAGGTATGAAAAAGGATGAAGACAAGATGACATCATAGATATGAAATTTTGAGACATGAGTTGAGTTTAGTTGAGTACAATCAGAGATGAATCACCTAGTGTTCATAATACACTAAGTTGTGAGTTGTGAGCCACAAGTCCCAGGATGGATTTAGTTTCTGATTTTTTTTAGTGTATTTACATGACACAGCAAAAGTACGTTGAGAAACCTTTCTTAAGGTAAATGCAAATATGTGGATCCTAGTGTATTTTTACAGGTTTGAGAAGACTTATTTCAGGAGATAGAAGATTCAAAATCAAGTCATGCTACATATGTTATCAAGCAGTGATTGCTTGATGTGTACATTATTGGATATCTAGTTTGCATATTTTCTCAGGTATTATGGTTCATATTCAGCAAATTCAGTTTTTTGAAGTTTGAAGAAATGAAGAAGACTTTTGAAGAAAAGGTTTGAAGGTCAATTCGGGAGTACAAGTTTGACAGTTTGCAGATGAATGAAGTTTCTTATCCAGTTCAGTTTGTACCAATATGACATTGTAGGGGGGATTGTTGGAAAGCAATGTCACATCAGTCCAAAATCCATTTATGGCAGAAACCCTAATTTTGGTACTTAGTCATTCTTGGCACAAAAATGGGTAAACTTTTTATGAGCCTATCTTGTAGAGATTGAAGAGAGCTTTTTAATGGTATATGACATGGAGTCATCAGAGATTAGATTCGGGAGAAAACCCTAACTCTAATTTTTTATTGATTTAGGGTTTTGACCTCATATGATAGCTCTCGGCATGAGGATCATAAAAATGTTGTCAGATCATTCATCAAGTAGTCAGAAGTGCGAGAAAGCAGGTAAAGAAGCTATTTTTAAAGTTAGCTAAAAGCAACTTTAAAAATAAACAACTCACTTAAAATAAATCAAAAGCAATTTGAAAAGTGATGTGATTAAAATAAAGCGGTTTTTGTGAGTTTTTCGCATGGCTATTTAAAACCTATATAAGAGAGTCTTGGGCCACTTTGTTAGACATCACACACCAATCGGCAATGCCAATTTTTGGTCCCTCATTAGAGGTGGTGCTCTAGCACACATGGGGCATCCATGGTGCACTCTAGGAGCATGTTGAGGAGCAGCTATGGAGTTCTTCTTGGAGAAGAGTGTGCTCACACTCTTGCTTATGGAGAGGAATTACCCATCAGTAGCTTGGTGGTGTGCATCAGCCATCTACATAATGTATTTGAAGATTGTCTTCTACATGAAGATTTCGGTGTACTTCAAAGACATTGGATGGAGGTTAACATAAGATTTGCATCTTATGTTAAGAATTTAGGTACATATTCTCTTTATGCATACAGGTACTACTTGGAGTTTATGGAGGCAGTGGCATCCATATCACGAGAAGTCCTATTTGGTGCATGCTACATGCATTCGGATGAGGTGTTAGAGAAGGTGTGTTCACATGAGTATGAGGATTTCTGTCAGCAACATGTTAGTATTCTATGCTAATTCTGTAAGTATGTGATCTTTCACACACACATCTGATTTAGGGTCTTCCATAGACTAAAATCAGATTAGGGTTTGTTGAATATCAATTTCCAACTGATCTTTCCTCTTTCTGTCACTCATATACAATCTTCTACAACCTATCAGGTCATACATCTCATACATATTCATATTTCTATTCCTACATCTGAATATTCTTGTAAATTTTGTACATTCACTCGTCCATCTATTTCTGTTCACATATAGTGGTTGAGAGTTTTGCTCCCACATTGTAAATTGACATTTGTATATATGATAGTGTGAGTAAGCAGTGGCTTACATAACACTTTACACATGTTATCTAATCTTTCTCTATCTTTGTCTCATCATTTGTATGATTAAGTGTGGTATGTTATATGCTTTGTCAATATTGGAAGGTTGCTGGATTCTATGTTGTAGATCTTGGACCTATGGAACTATGGACCTGTGGTATTAGTTATGGGCCTACTAAATTTCCAACAAATTATGTTTTTAGATCTCGTTCATAGAGATGTGTGGTCCAATGCCCACAAGTTCATTAGGTGGTTCTCTTTACTTTGTCATTTTCATAGATGATGCTACTAGAAAAGTCTAGGTATATCCTATCAAATCCAAGGATGAGGTATTCCCTACCTTCAAAAAATGGCTTGCTTTAGTTGAGACTGAAGAAGGAAATAATCTCAAAGCTTTACATTCAGATAAGGGGGGTGAATATACCTCACATGAATTCAGGCTTTTCTGTCATTCTATAGGAGTTTGTAGAGATTTTACAACTCCTTATACCCCAGTACAGAATGGTGTAGCTTAAAAGATGAATAGAACTATTCATGATAGAGTAATTTCTATGTTTTTGGGCAGAAGGAGTATTGATGGCAATTCACGTGATTTACCTTTCACCTAGTATTGCCAAAGGTCTCGAAGTGGCACAAGAGTTATGGACATGGAATCCACCATATTATGATCGTCTTTGAGTTTTTGGGTGTGAAGCATATGTTCATATATCCAAGAATCTTAGAAAAAAGTTGGACCATAAGTCAAAGAAAGGCATTCTTTCTTGGATATGGTCGAGAAGGACAATTTGGATATCGCTTATGCTATCCTGAAACAGGGTCAATGATCAGGAGTAGTATGTCATTTTCAATGAGTCTAAGATGCATAAACAACCCATTAAGGAGGTTGAAGTGAGAAGATTGTTGTTTGAGGATACTAGTCCTCCACGTAACATGCATAAAAATGCTACAGATAAGGATGTTAAAGAGAATGTCTGATCAGATCAGTCTGTAAATGTTCCTATTCAAGAACCATTGAGATGCTCTATATGTGTCTCACATCCACCTGATAGATATGTTCCAAGTTTGGATTTTGTTATGCTAATAGATCCTAGTGAGCCTTGTTGCTACAAAGAGGCCATGCAAACAAAGGATCAAGTCGATTGGGAGTGTTCCATGAAGAGTGAGTTGGATTATATTCACAAGAATGATACTTGGGATTTAGTACCTTTGCCATAGGGAAGGAAAGCTTTGCCTTGTAAATCGCTATACAAGGTGAAATTCACATTAGATAGTGCTTCTCCAAAGTATAAAGAACGAATTGTTACAAAGCGTTTTAAGCAATAACATGGTGTTGATTTCGAGGAAATCTTCTCTCCAGTGGTCAAGATGACTACCCTTCGAATGTTGCTTGGATTTGTTGCAATGGAGGACTTAGAGATAGTCCAAATGGATGTGAAAATTGCTTTCTTACATGGAGACCTTACAAATGAGATCTATATGGAACAACGAGGGTTATGTAGTTCCTCACAAAGAAAGTCTAATTTGTAAGCTAACGAAGAGCTTATATGGACCTAAACAGTCCCCTAGACAATGGCACCAAAATTTTGATGTTTTTATGAAGTTTGAAGACTATTCTCGAAGCAATGAGGATCATTGTCTTTGCACAAAGAGATGCTCAAATAGTAGCTTGATATGCTTGATACTTATGTTTATGACATGTTCATTGTTGGGAAGTCCTCTTATGACTTGTCAATTCTCAAAAAGAAGTTGAATCACACATTTGATATGAAGGATTTGGGGATGCAAAACATAATCTTGGCATGCGCATTACTCATGATAGGAGTAAAGGATGCATATTCTTGTCCCAAAGAGAGTATATATCCAAAGTACTTCAGATGTTCAATATGCAGGGTGGAAAGGCATTGAGTACACCTTTATCCACATATATGAAATTAAGCAAGGATGATTGCCCCAAATTAGATGAGGAAAAGAAACTCATTCAAAATTCCTTATCAATGTGCTATTGGTAGCCTCATGTACGCTATGGTAGCTATGAGACTAGAAATTGCATTTGTAGTGGGAGTTGTGGGGACATATATGTCTAATCTTGGAAAGAAGCTTTGGGAAGCAATGAAGATGATTTTGAGATATCTAAGTGGCACTAAGGACAAGTTTCTATGCTTGGGTAGAGGAAAAGCATCCATTGTTGGTTACACATATTCTGATTATGTTGGTTGTGTAGACAATCATAAGTCTATATCAAGGTACATTTCTCATTTGCTGGAGGTGCTATCTCTTGGAGATCTCGTCTTCAAGAATGTACAAATATTTCCACTATAGAAGCAGAGTATGTTTTAGTAAGTGAGGCATGTAAGGAACCATTGTGGCTTTGCCATCTTGCTTGTGATATAGCTCTACCTGAACATGTACCTCATTTGCTCAGTGATAGTCCAAATGCCATTGAATTGGCTAAGAGACTAGTCTATCATGCAAAGATCAAGCACATTGAGGTGTGGTATCACACCATTAGAGACTTCTTAGCCACTGAGAACATTATTCTTGAGAAGCTTCATACTCGAGATAATGTTGCAAATGCTTTGACTAAAGCTCTACCACACGATAGCTTTCGACATTGTTGTCACTTGATCGGGGCTAGATCCATGATCTTACACAATAACTTTTATATTGTGTAACATGCCCATCAGGTGGGAGACATTGTATAATTACACTCAGGTATAATTACACTCAGGTGGGAGACAATAATTTTGTATAATTACACTCAAGTATTCTTTATCATTCTTTATTTTTTTCTCCCATAGACATTGTGGTCATATTGGGCTTTAGTGGGAGATTGTTATTATTAGTGTCCATGTGAAATGCCAAATGTCTGTCAGACACATTTGTATATGTTTTTTAATAAAACATATAATGGTCTGGTCAGCCACAAACTATAAGTTCGGCCCCATTTGTAACACCCAAGAAATCTACGTTAGTTCCCTTTATGTACTGTGTTTTCTATGTATTCTATAGGCTCTATGCAGAGTATTGTGTGTAGCATCTGGATCTAGGTTTTCTATAGCAGGGGTATCATCATGGAGCTCTCAAGAAGCAGAGTCCATTGAGGTGCATCGCTATCAGAATACTTAAATAGATGTCCCACTAAAGCATTGCAATCTATCACTCCATATGAGGCTTTCCATGATTCCCATCCATCTGTTGTTCATCTACGTTCTTTTTGTTGTCTAGAATATACATTAGTTCTTGAATAACAACACAAAAATTTGGATGATGGAGCAATGGAATGTATTTTTCTTATGTAGAGTTCTGAAAGCAAAGACGATTGTCTGTATTATCTATAGATTAAACACATTCTAGTTATTTATGATATTGTTTTTGTGGAAGATGAAATTCAACCCTTACTTTCATGTACCAAGGAGACATCAATTAGATCAAGGGATATGTATCATACTTTACTACCAGGTAGACAATCAAGTACTAGACCTAGTAAGATAATTTGTCACCTATTATGGGTTTCAAATAATGATGTACGTCATTCCATTTTGATGCAGATTTATATGATGAACTTATTTCTGAGAGGGATAAAAAAGGAGGGCCAAAGACTATGCATAAATAGCTAGTGCACACTTTGACGGGTATCAATTTAAATGCACCTTTATCATATCATACTCATTTCAACATCTCACAATGCTTCTTTTGCATCATATTCTTATACAATGGTTGTCTCTATCTCTCCAAGGGACTGCCTTCTTGGGCAGGTGGATACTAACCATTCATGTGTCGGCCATGTAACTGCATGTGCACCAAGTGTCCGAGTTAACTCAAGTGGATGCTTCTAGAAGGCTCTAGATCTCTTTAGGCAAAATACTCTCCCCATGTACCCCATGGGGGTTGAACCCAAGACCTCCTCCTTCAAATCCTTGAGACTTAACCATTAAGCTAAGAGGATCCCTTCCCCATGTACCCCATGGGGGTTGAACCCAAGACCTCCTCCTTCACGTCCTTGAGACCTAACCATTAAGCTAAGTGGATCACTCGTTCACAAGATCACAAGACCTCCAAAAACGGCTTAGGCAGGTCTCCTCGACCCATGTTTGGATTTCAATGGTGCACTTGCGAGGGTCCAGTGGAACGGCAATCGGTATTAATCAACTCTGGTTTGAAAAGCTTGAGAACTCTATTGAAGATGAAAGGCATCTGGATTGTTGTTTCTTTTGGTGCTCCTCTTTGTTTTACTCTGGTTTCTTTGTATGCCCCTAACGTGGAATTAGAGAGACTGAACACTTGGGCCTCCTTGGACTCGCTCCCCCACAACGTGCTTATTTGTGGTGACTTCAACATGGTGGAGGACCCTATGGATAGATGGATGGGCAAGGGCAGGGTCATCGATGGTCGGGAGAAAGAAACATGGAACAAAACCAAACTTCACTTGGATTTGGTCGAACTCAAAGACTCGAATGGCTTTTCTTGGTCAAATCTCCAAGCAAGCGAGGACCTGAGGAAAGCTAGACTAGATAGATGCTACATCTCTCAGAGTTTTACTCATCAGTGGGGCCACCCATCCCTTCCGCAACGCACTGACCTCACCATTTCTGATCACTACCCGATCGTTATCACTTTCCAACCTTTCAACAAGATCCGTAAGGCTCCTTGGTTCCATGCCAATGCGCCCACCTTCTCTCTCCCCTCCGTCCATCAAGAAATTGCTGATGTGTGGAAGGAGGCGTTCGCCTCCGGCTTGCCCCCAGCCAAGTGTTGGAGAAGTGCGGTCGATAAGTCTCGACAGATCATGATTAGATCCAGGAAGATGCTTGAGACTGTGCGGCGGGCTCGTAGGGAAGCTCTTTACCACAGACTCTGGAGGCTCGAGGGGAAGTGAACAAAGGAAAATTTCAAGCCAAGAAAGGTCTTCGAAAAATCAGAGCACTGTTGAGATATGAGGAAGAGATACAAAGGAAAAATTTGCAAATTTTCTTCAAGGAGTGGTGGGCTGGCAAGGCCGACAAACCCACCAAAGAGATGTGCTGTATCCTTAAAAGGAAACATAACAGAGAATTGATCCCCTTACTGCTAGACTTAAATGGCAATGTATGCAATTCGGAAGAAGATAATTTTGGGATCATTGAAGGGCACTTCACGAGACTCCTGGGGACCTCAAACCCCCTCTCCCACCATAGAAGGGACTGTATGGCAGCCATATCTAGGGTTTCCCCCCGCAGGATACCACTCAACCTTCGCTCCCTACTACATGCCCCTATCTCTGAAGCAGAAATCATTGAGGTCATTGATGCCCTCCCTCCTGGTAAAAGCCCGGGACCCGACGGGCTCACTAATGAGTTCTTTAAATCCTTCAAGTTGGTGGTTGCTACCCCTCTTTGTCTGGTTTGGCAAGAGGTGCTCAAGTTTGGCGCACTTCCTTCCTGTCTCAATAATGGTATTATCAAGTTAATACACAAAAAGGGGAAAAGAACAAAATAGAGAACTGGCGTCCTATTACCATGCTCCAAACAGGATACAAGATCATCACCAAAGTCATTGCCAACAGAATCTCTTGCCACTTGAGAGCGTGGCTAAGCGAGGACCAAAAAGGTTTCATCAAAGGCAGGTCAATTTTGGAAACCATTATAGATATTTGGGAAGGTCTTGAATTTGAAAATGAGTCTAAACAAGATGTGGTCTTCCTCAAGATTGACTTTGATAAAGCCTACGACAGGCTAGAATGGGACTATATTTTGCAGTCGCTCCAAGATCTTGGATGTAGTCAGAAATTCACCAAGATGATCGCGACCCTTCTCGGAAACGCATCGACCCAAATTAACATTAACGGCAAACTTTCGAAGGTGATCAAACTTAGAAGATCTATCAGACAAGGTTGCCCATTGGCTCCCCTTCTCTTTTCCATCGCCACGGAGGGGCTTAGCAGGCTTGTGGCGCACCAGGTGGAAGCTGGCAATATCAAAGGCCTCCGCTTGCCTCACGAACAGAGTCAGATCACCATGAGACTTTTTGCCGATGATATGAACGCGTTTGTTCACAATGATAGTACCAGCCTGGAGACGTTCTGGAGGTGTCTTGCTACTTTTTGTGAAGCCTCTGGATCCATAATCAACCACTCTAAGACCGCCTTTAGAGCTATTGTGGGGTCTCAGCCCAGCCTTCTCACTAATCATGGCTGTCAAATCATTCCGCAGGGCCAAATTTTCCGGCTTCTTGGGATCCCCTTGGGGTTTGGCGTCTCTATGGAACAGCGGTGGAACTGGGTGCTAGCCAAACTCCAAAACAAGCTTAACTATTGGAGAGGTATGCAAATCAATCTTGCTGGTCGTGCTATGGTTATCAGCACATTCCTCCTTTCTTCTACCATTTATTTCCTTTCTTGCTGGAGACCGAAAGAGCAAGATCTTTCCAAACTGGATAGTATTTGTAGAAACCTCCTTTGGACAGGCGATCACAATAGAAGGGGGGTGCCTAAAATCAAATGGTCCATCTGCACCAGCCTAAGAGATAGTGGGGGACTTGGTATCCTGGACATTGGGTGCATCGCTAACAAAATGGCAGCCAAATGGATGATTAAGGCTTGGTGCAATGGGGAGGCCTCGTGGGCCAAGCTGATCTTCAGAAACAAGAACGAGTTGGCGCTCTTGGGTTTCCCTAATTGGAAGAATCTCGATATCTTGACCTTGCTGTTTTCCCCAATTCCTGTCTTCCCGAAAGGCTCGAATCTCGTGTGCTCCCTATGGAAGAGTTGGAATAAAAGTCAAAAGCTACACAAGAATTAGTGAAGATTGGAAGTGGGCTGCCGGAATCAGACAAAACGACTCTATCTGGTTTCCGATCCATGGCATCCGGAGTGTGGAATCTTGGAACATTCAAAATGCCAAGAAGTTATGGAACAAAGGCTTCAAAAAATGGAAACATCTCTGGAAACAAGACACCAACTGCTGGATCAACTTCGAGGATATTGACCCTTGCGTCAAAATTTCGTATGAAGAATGGAACACTTTGCAAAGCAGATGTCTCGCCTGGGATCGTCACAAAACTCGCCTTCTCATGGGACACGACACACTGAGCTCGCTTGGTCTCAAATGGTACCATGGGAATGGCCTATCAAAAATCCTGAACATCAAAGAAACGATTGACTATCAGGTTAACGTCAACATGAAGTGGTGCCTGTCATGGACGCGGCTTCGATGGGACATGAAATTCATGGCTATCTGGCACCCCCTCATAGAAATCAAAAAGTCTGTCCTCTTATGGCAAATTCTTCATCACGGAATCTGGACCAACCTTAAGGCTAGCAAACTTTGTGGGATCCCTCCTTGGTGCAAACGCTGCTACCGGTCCATTGAAGATGTTCCACACATCTTCTTTACCTGCCCAAACTCCAATAGACTCTAGCAAACGGTTGGAAAGAAAATTAGACTTCAGAGACATCTCAGTTGGCAGCAAGCCCTGCTGGGAGAAGCGATCGGCTGCTCCGCGACTCTTTGGAATGCCATCAGAGGGGAGGTCCTTTGGAAAATCTGGCGAGAAAGATGTGCTCTCAACTTCGGAGACTCCCCCAAGGAGTGTTCAATCGAGAAATTGTTGTTCCTCCTTGGCAAAAGGATTGTTAACTGTAAGAAATCCCCCCCTTTAGGCACCATCAAGTTCTCCTTTTGATCAATAACAAGCTTAAACCCAAGTGGGCCCCTCATGAGGGTGATGAGAGGGTGATTAACCTTCTTTGTAATGCCATCTAAGCTTTGTAAAAGCTTCCCCTGCTTTGTGGGATTTGGGGGGTCCCGTGGGCACTAGTCCCCTTCTCATGTACGTTTCTCTCTTTATTTAATTTAAGTCTGGGAGAGTAGGCTAAGGCCGAACTTCCTTTATAAAAATTAAAAAAAAAAAAGATCACAAGACCTCCTAGTAAGCCTAAACTCTAGATCTTTGGTCATACACACGGATTACCAAACGGTGTCCGATTTCAGATCCGTCTGAACCGACCGGACCCCTAAATCATAAAATTACTTTATTACATTCTTCCCCCCTTGGAAATTATTTTCGTCGTCGGAAATAGATCTATATAACTATTGTAGGCAATCACCGAGCCTCATGTTCTAAAACTGGAAGAACATGGTCATGTTCTAGAACTAGAAGAACATGTCTCATCTATGTGGTGGCATCCCTGCCCAAATAATTCAAAACATTGTATTGCTTTGCCCTTTGATAAACTGGTCAAAGTACAAAGTAGTGAATGAATAATAAGAGTGGATCTAAAAACATCCCTGGCCAATTCACAGTTTCTCGATGTGCGATCTACGCACAAACATGTGAATTGGATGGATTCAAATTACTAGTCCATTTCTGGGCATGATTGGTGCATGGACTTAGTAACGAAGGTGGGATTCTTATCCCTCGCAAAAATTTGAGAACTCTTGATTCACTTTGAGTTTGGTTTGGAGAACTTGAAGTTTCGTTGTCCCAAACATCTAACTTGGACGTTTTGTTCAATGGTTTACTCTTATCCAACAGGTACTTGATTTCTTCACTCAACTGTGGGAGAAAGTTTACCATTTTGAGTCAACCATTGTCAATCTGATGAGCAATCCCTAACTTCTCTATTCTAGAGTATACTAGACTCTAGGAAATCATTTACGCTATAACTTGAAGCAAATTCAAATGAATAAGTCAATCTTTAACTTTTCATCTTTTGATGTTTGAAATGGTTCTTGTACAGAACATCTATCTAGGATGTTTAATTTAGTTATCTGTTTCTTTCCCACTGACCCTTGACTTTTATGAAAAGAATTTGATGCCATATCTGAGCCAAATCCAAAAGATTCAGAAAGTGGAAAGAAAGAACTAAAACTTTTCTCAACCAATTCAAAATTCGAAGATATGTAAACTTGCTATGAGTCAAAGTCTAGATGACTCAAGACTTTTAACTTCTCAAAGATCTATTTCAACAGGGTATTGAAGCATTTTCTCTATCTTTAAGAGAAATAAGCTAGATTCTCAAAAAGATTGAGAGCAAATCTAAAACATCCTCTAACCACAAGATACTAGAGTGGTAACCAACATTAGTGTGTCGACCCACTGAGGTTCTATTGATGAGCTTTTTACTCAAATAATGCCTCACTTGAGACTAAGCTCATGCCCATATTCAATCTTTATGATTCCTTACTGGGAATGTAATTCTTGTACATTCCTTTGAATCAAATGGATTGAATTTTCCAAGTTACACTAGGAACTTGGTGTTTAACTTAGTCAATCTATCCTTAGTTGAAAGAATCAGTTCAAAGTCAAAGTCTCACTCTTCCAGAAATTTATCAAATATTTTTGACTGACAACACTTAAGCTTGAAGTGTTCTAAGAAGATCTTGGAAGTTACTTACTTCATATCTTCAGTTTCCTTTATCTTGAAGTTATCTTGAAGTATCTAGAGATATTACTTTTATCCTTCTTGAATTAAACTCCTTCTTTGAAGTTTTAATTTCCTTGAGGATCAAACCTAACTTCAAGATCTAAATTAGGACTAAAGGATAATTGTCATCCATGGTCTGATGTCCCATACCATCTTTCCTACATCAATATGAGTATAAAATCTGGTGTCCCATACCACCCTATTTTATATTCACATTAATGTGTGGGTGATACTTATCCTAAATTCTAAATATATCTTGATAGAGTACCTTCTTGCTTCAATTCTTTATGAGAATTTTGAAGTTTCAATCATTATCTTTAACTAGACTTTCTAGGTTTTGATCCCTTCACATGATCGTCATGATCTTGTGCTTTCCTTTGGGAACTTGAAAACCTTTTGATGGAACATCTATCCTTCTTTGCTATGGTTTTCAAATGAAAACCAATTAGAATCCAAGTACTTGAATTTTCACAAATTCAAGTTCAATTGGTTTATCCTTGACCAACTTGTAGTGAAAATAGCTTTTAACTTCTTGTCTTTAGATTCCTTTCTTACTGATGCTTTAGGTATCTACCCCAGAGACTTTTAAATAGGAATATCTCTACTGCTTAAGTCTTAAGCATCTTCTCATGCTCTCTGGATTTGTACCAAAATCCCTTTAAGGATAGGCAAACATTATGTTTTACCTTCCACAGACTTAAGTACCATCTTCACGGTTGCAGACTACATTCTTGGAATTTCTTCACTCTATTCAGACTTGAAACAGCTTTACTCTTTTTACAATTTTCCATTGGATAAATTGAACCTGAGGGAATAATTCCCAAAAGGAATTTTATTGCCAAAACTTGGGAAATCTACAGAGTAGTTCCAATCGCACATTGTTGGACAATCATGGCCAAGCTTGATCAAGTCTGGTTGATGTTGCGACTAGAATAAATACTTAGTCTTTATCTTTAAGATGTCCTAAACTATCATAAGATTATTTGCTTACCCGCAGGATTTTTAGAGGTCTTTTCCTCAATCTTAAGTCCAGGTGAATATTGATGCCTCTCAAATTCCAAAGCTAAGAATCTTTTATATACCTTTAGGTCATATTAATATTTGGACTTAATTACCAATACCGGTGGTTTGGGAATTACTGGGAACTACTTGCTATTAAACGTTTCTTGAAAGATTCTAGTCTCACATCTAGCGAGATTTTTCCTTTCAAGAACTTTTCGATTCTTGCCAAGGAATCAAGTAACACTAATCCAATGATTCATCTTGGAATCTTTTTCTTTACTGGAATGATCTTTTAAAAAGAAATCTTGGCTAAAAGATATTTCTTTTTAACCAATGAAGTAGTTAACTAGACTATTTCATTTTATTGGCTTATCTTTAGGAAATAGCTTAATTCTCAAAGATGAATTTGATGTATCTTTTAGGAAAATATCTTGATTCCATGTATATACCCCTATTGCCCTAATGGGCTACTGATCTTTGTACATTCTCTAGTAATACATTCAATATTGTGTGTTGTGCTCCAAGCTTCTTCTTCTTCCTTGTGTTGTTTGCGTGCTTCCACAGACGTCTAACTCCAACAATTGGTATCACAGCAGGTCACCGCTTCATCTAGGGTGTCGTCGACACTCCTCCGGTTGCAGTCTCAGAATCGCACGAATTTTGGTGAGCATAGTCAGCATGTTTTCAAGATCAAAATGGCTTCGCTTTGTGGTGCCGAAATCGCGATCTGAGCTTGTTTTAGCCTCCGAACGCACTATCGTAGTGCTTGTGCAGGCTATTTTGTCTTTTTGCACCAAAAGTATATACCAGTTTCGGTTCGTCAGTATAAGCGTCTCGAAGACTGCCACAGGTCTAGAAGAATTCGTTTGGGTAGTTCTATTCAACTTTTTGAGATACAATCAATTTTTTGCATCAAGGTATTTTAGTCACCGGCCATGGCTGAAAGCAGTGATGTATTCCGTATGTTGGTTATTGAGGATAAGTTGGATGGTACCAACTACCCGTTATGGGCTTATATGATGTGACATGTATTGGTTGTGAACGGATTGTGGAACATTGTGCAAGGTGTTGAAAAACATCCTATCACACCTGCATCTGTTACAACTACTACGCAAGTAATTCGAGAAATCGTGTTTGCCTGTTAGCCTGTTTTAACCCTGTTTTAGCCCTAGAACCTTGAACTGGCATAACTTTCTCATACAAGATCCGTTTGCTGTAACTTTGGGTTTGTTGGAAAGCTCATGGGGAGTACTACCAAAACTTCCACTGATTACCATAAAATTAATACAGGGATTATTAGATATAGTATTTTGAAGTTGACCATACCCCAGGGGAAGAAAATTGAGGGGTCTTTAGGATTGTTTTCCATAAAGACCAAAGGACAATTTGATCTCTAAATTGCATGAATGAACATGGTCTAGGACGGCCTAGGAAGGCCTAGGAGGACGGCTTGCATCTATGAGGATGGCCTAGGAAGATCTGTGGTCCAGATCAAAAACCCCTTTCAACCCATTGGACTAGAGCATCCAGCAATCAAGTTTGAAAATGGAGCATATCTCGACAAAGAAGGAACCATGTATGTGGTCACCACCTACCCAGATAGGACAGATGAATTTGGTAATGTGATCCCAGAAACGGGCATAGGTGACCTAGAGCAAGGGAACATAGGTGGAGAGCCTAGAACCCCTCGAGGCAAACTAGTCCTCACTAGAATTATCACGCTAGAATGGATTCCCTAGGACAATAAGAGCATAGACCTACTTGTAACTAGGAGACTCACGAAGCCTTTTGGAGGTATAAGCCTGATCAGCCGAATGAGGTAAGAACAATCACGATCTATGCGTTCAAAGATCGTGATAGCCTAGGCAAAGTGACCTACTTAGACAATACTTTCGAGAGAATCTTTGTGGTCTCAGAACATGCTAGGCATGCCTACACTTGGAAGGGTGAATTTATTTTTCCCCAACCAAGATCTAATGTCTTGTATGGTCACCAAGGAGTTGGAACATCCCAAGCTCATGGAGCTCATAGGGACAGAAGTAGAGATAGGCCAGAGGTAAGCTTTGACAACCCCCTGGGAAAAGAAAGGATGAGAACAGAGATGGATAGAGTGGAAACTCAAAGACCTAGGGACCCAAGAAACCAAAGAAATGCGGATGATTTTCCTTTGCCAAGGCCTAGAGAACACACCAGAACCTTGAGGCCAACCTAGTTGGTGAAGTCCATGAAGAATTACTTCGATGGCACTGGAGACCCATACGATCATGTGGCCGAGTTTAGGCAAGTCTTGAAATCTAAACAAGTTGAGGACCTATTCACGCAGTACAATGTCTTTGGTCTAACCCTTAGGAACACAGCCCTTACATGGTTTCAACCACTACATGAGAGACAGTTCAGGAACATAGACCAACTTCTAGAGGCTTTCATTATTGAATTCTCTAAGAGTGGCATACGGCATAATACTTCCTCACTGATTTATAGCTTCAAGCAGACACCTCAAGAGACCGTTAGACTTGCAGGAAGAAGGTCTAGGCAATACTTATAGAGATGCCATGTTCCAGAGTTACCCACACTAGCCAAACAAGTGGCTTTATTTTTAGATGGATTGCTGAGTACCAAATTGAGGTCATATGTGTACCTGAAGGACCCTAGAACCATAGAAGAATGTGTACGTATGTGCATCGACATTGAAGATAACCTAGGGGAGGAATTAGAGCTTTCAAAAATCTACAGAGATTCAGATGGCTCTACTAGCCTCACTTCCACGCAATCCACATCTATTGAGGAACTCGTGGAGAAAGTAGCTCAGAAGTTAGGAGTCTCAAGCAAACAAATACCAAGGTTTGCCCGAGTGAAAAGATGCTACACTTGTGGAGGTAGCCATATGGCAAATGTATGTCCCATTATGGCTCAACCCCAAGTGAATTCTAGTAGTCAGTACTGCACCATAGAACCGAGATACACTAATCACACCGCGCAAGATTGCCCATACAATAAGCAAGCGGTTAGGCAAATCTACTCTCAACCATACCCTCAACAAGGAAGATACGAGAACCAGTACCCACCACAGCAATATGGCAGACCCCAACAACCCTTTCAGCAACCCTACCAAACCCAGCAAAGGCCTCATCCTATGTTAGTTCAGCAACCTCCTACCCCAACCAATGTGATTCCAGTAAAGTATGCAGTTATAGAAGAAAATCTGAATAGAGCCATAGTGCCAGTAACTCCATTACTCTCAGAAAGTGACCCGAGTGATCATAGTTTTGACTTGACCCATATTGAGAGCATAACCAAGAAAAGGACGAGAGCCTGGAAAGATAGCTGAGAAAGGATGAAAAGACAATGGTCTAAGAAGATGAGCAAATTAGAAGAAAGCATAAGAGAAACAAAAGCCAAAATTGTTGAACTAACCTCTCAAACAAACTCTCACATACCACCACCATCTTCATCCCTATCAACACATAATCCACCACCCTCCAACCCACCTCATACCATTCCACCACCCCCTATAGTAGGATCAGTATTAGTTGAACCCACTCTAGAGGACATAGACATGATGCTTAAAGCATATCAAGCCAGAATCCAAGAAGGGTCAAACGTGACAGATCATGACAAATGTTACCCTAGATCTGATTTAGAGGTAGAGAGAACCAAGCTTTATGCTAAAATGGTAGCATTGGCTCAAACCATGTTTGAAGCGAGTCGCCTTTTCAACTACTCTTGCTCAGCTAAGGCACAGTTGCATTTTGATGGACTATTAGAGAAGTTAGAGAGCTAATTGCAAGATCTACCAAGGAAGGAAACCCCCAAGGAAGAGACAAGACAAGTGAAAGGATAAGCATTCCCTCCGAGGAAGCTTATGCACCTAATTCCACTAAACCAGGCACCTCTTCTTCTATGAATAGGTATTCACCAGAGTTCCTGCGAGAGATTCAAGAAGAGAAATGGGCTAAAGAAAGTGAAGTCCCTCTTCCCATTGAACTTGTGGATGACACGCATGATCAATTCCCACAGGACATTCCTTCTATTTATGAAGAGCAGGAGAGTGCCCAATCTCAAGAGAAATTAGACTTTGAGTCTTATTCCTTACAAGAACTACCCCATTTCACAGGCCCATGGGAAACTAAGTCTACTTGTATGAGAGCACCCACGGTCATAATAAGAAACGAAGACTCGGTCATACCTAGGAACACAGAGGTCGTAAAGAATACTAAAGTGCAGTGCAATCTCACCTTAGAAGAGCTACTCAAGGTTAGGCCAGAACTCTGGAAGCATGTAGCCAATCAAGTGCCAGAAGTAGAAAAACCTTGTTCGCAGGTAGGATCTCATAGAACAGTGCCAAAAAATACCCTTGGACAAGATAGGAGACATGAGTGTAGGAGAGGAAGGAAACACCTATCTTCCCATTACCCACCAAGGATACACAACCAAGGCAAATTTTTGTTGGAACAAACCAATCACAAATTGGTGATTACAAAGAGTTTGAAGCAAGCTCATGATCAGATTCAAGTGGAAGAAGACACTTGAGAAAGTGAAGAGATCTCAAAAATGTAGTTTGCATACATATGTACATTACACGTGGAAATTCTTGTAATCTGAGTAGAGATAATCCTTAGGATGATAAGGAGTAATGTAATAGACGCGGGATAAGTCTAGAACTATATGTATATAAGTCAACGATGTAAAGAAATACATGTGAGAGTCATTAGAAGACAAGTGTCATTGTGATAGATGTGTAGAGAGTCTTTCTCAGAAAATTAGCGACGAGCTTTTCTCTGAGTTCTCTCAGTCTGATCATGTGAATCAGAAATCCTTTTGTACACATCTAATTTGGAAGTTAATGAAGCTATGTTCAAAGTTTCATGGTCTAATTCCTTTCATGCTGTGAGTATGATCAATAGGAACATGTATATGTAAAGTCTGAATTGAAGTTTTAATGATTCTTTTGAAGGACTAATGGTTGATATTATTGCACAAAGGTAGCTTGGAGGTATGTATATCATTAGATTCAAGAAATCTGAAGATATATGCACGTAATGAAGTCAATCTTTGAAGCAGGCTTCTTGAAGAAGAGAAATTCTCACTCAGAGAATTGTTCATGAATGATTTGGTAAATCAAAGTAATATTTGTGTAAAGTTTGGTCTATAACTGATATAGAGGTGTTCTTAGATCAGTATAGATCAAGCCTTTGGAGATTTAAAGGTCTCCAACAATTTTGGACTCAGGCGCAGGAGTTGCAATTGCTACCACGTCCCTATGGAAGCTATGGGGCAAGCCAGCACTCAGGTTGACGAGAATGAAATTGCAGATGACTGATGGTCACATTGAGAGACCCTTAGGATTGCTAGAAGGAATAACTCTCACTACATGCAGTGTGGAGTCTGAGCATACTTTTGCTATATGTGACTTCAGCAAAAACCAGGCCTATGAGATGATTTTTGGAAGACCATTTATGTGGCAGTTGCAAGCGGTACAGGATTGGGGAACCAATTCCTTGTGCTTGCAACACTTAGGTGTCACGACCAAAGTTAATCTCAAGGACTACTCTCATCGAGACGTACCCCCCATCCAATGGAATCCCATCCATAGAGCCAAAGATGATACTGAGTTAGTGCATTCCATAGCATCAGGATCCTCATGGATGCATGAAGACACTCACTTGTGGATGTGTAAAGCAGTAGTATAAGAAGAGAAGAGAGAAAGAGCCAGAGAGATAGGTGCGAAGGAAAACCATAGATCAATTCAAGACCCAGCCTATGCACCGGTAGTATTTCCTGACGAAGAATTTGAACCTCATGGCTGGGCGAAAATTTTAGCAACAATGGATGTAGCCATCAATGAAGAACAATGGACACCCCACTATGACGAGGATGGCTATGACATTTCAGTCTTCTCAATAGAGCCAATCATGGGTGATTCGGTTCTTGAAGAATGTGAACCTAGCACTGATGCATTCAAGGATGCAAATGACTCCGATCTAGAGTCAATCATTATGGATCCACCTTTTGCATCAGATGAAGAATACCTCTATGAAGTAGAAGTTCACCCTCAGAGACATGAAGAGCTCACAAATGATGTAAGGTTAACCACGCAAGTGACCCCTAAGAATGAATGAAAGAAAAGAAAGAAAGAGAGAAGTCCCACCCAAGGAGGAAGATCTTTGTTTGAAGTCCCTGAAAATTTTAAGAAATATGAGATAGAAGACAGAAGAGTCATGATAAGAATGCCTAAACGAGATGCCCAAGCAGGAGAGGCCTATGATAACAAAGAAACCACCAAGAAAATAGTTGTTGCCATAGAAGAAGGAGAAGAAAGATGCACCTACATAGGGCATGACCTCACTGAGGAAGAGGAGTATGAGTTGATAGCTTTGCTAAGAGAGTACAGAGATGTATTGGCTTGGAGCTACAAGGATTTGAAAGGTGTAGACCCCGACATATGCTCACACACTATCCCCATGACCTCATATGCCAAACCCTCTAAGCAAAAGCCATACACTTATAATGATAATTATGCTGCCAAGATCAAAGAAGAGATAGATCGCTTGGTTGAAGCTGGATTCATCTATGAAATTGAGCACACTGAGTGGGTATCTCCCATTGTAGTTGTGCCCAAAAAGAATGGAAAGTTACGTGTGTGCATTAATTTGAAGAAAGTTAATGCAGCCACCATTGGAGATAACTATTCGCTTCCGATCACTGAGCATCTCCTCGAAAGAGTAGCAGGCAAGGAAGTGTACAGTTTCCTTGATGGATTCTCTGGCTACAATCAAGTGGCCATTGCACCAGAAGATTAGCATAAGATAGCTTTTGCCACTGAGTGGGGCATATTTGCCTTTTGAGTCATGCCATTTGGTATTACCAACGCTCCTGCAACCTTCCAAAGATTGATGTGCCATGTATTTAAAGAATTATTGAGAAAGAATTTGGAAGTCTATGTTGATGATCTTTGCACTCATTCCAACATTAGACAGACCCATATACCGGAACTCAGGCAAATCTTCGACAAATGTAGAGAATATCAAGTCTGCCTGAACCCAAAAAAGTGTGTTTTCATGGTCAGGCAAGGCAAGATTCTAGGACACATAGTGTCAAAGAATGGCATATCCACTGATGAGGAGAAAGTGAAAGCTATAGCAGAGCTACCTAGGCCAAAGAATGTCAAGGAAGTGCAAGCTTTCATGGGGCATTGTGGTTATTATTGACATTTTATACACATGTATGCCATCATTGCAAAGCCTTTGTACGGACTTTTGACTAACTTTGAGTGGACTGAAGAATGTGAAAACTCCTTCAATGAGCTTAAACGGCGATTATGTTCAGCACCAATTCTGACCACACCCGATTGGAATAAGCCCTTTCATGTTCACGTAGATGCATCCAATTATGCTATTGGATGTGTGCTAGCACAACCTACGGGCAAAGGTAATATGGATCTTCCAATTGCCTATGCTAGTAGACAGTTGAATGCAGCTAAACGAAACTATACAACCACTGAACGAGAAGGATTAGGCATGGTATATGCGGTTAAAAAGTTTAGGCACTATTTGCTTGCAAATAAGTTTAGATTTTTTACTGACCATCAAGCTCTATTGTACTTGGTAAACAAGCCATGCAATACAGGTAGATTAGTACGATGGTTTCTCTTACTAATGGAATATGACTTTGAGGTAGTGGTGAGGAAAGGTAAGACTCACTTGAGAGCAGATCATATCTCTAGGCTCACAGTTGGAGAGGCCCCACAAGGAGTATCAGATGACCTTCCTGATGCTTACTTGTTTAATTGGAAGTTGTACCTTAGTGGGCTAAGACATTAGTGCCAGTATTGACATACGGGCCTAACCACCCAGTAATAAACACTCAAGATAGAGAGGTAGTAAAAGCTCAGAAGTACCACATCATGGCAGGAAGCATGTACAAACATACTGAAGTGATTCGTTGGCGATGCACCACCGTGCACTCTCCTTCCCGAGAGCTCCACGACAATATGTCTCGAAGTAGAAAAACGAGCTCCTGACACCACACAAAGTACTCCGCACAGAGGCTGTAGAATACGCAGAAAACACAGTACACAGGGAGCACGAAGACAAACTTCTTAGGTCTTACAAATGCGGTCGAACTTACAGTCTGTGTCTGACCAGGCCACTATATGTTTTATTAAAGAACATATACAAAGAAGTGTCCGGTGGCCATTTGGCCTTTCACATGGAATCTAACGGTAACAATCTCCCACTAAAGGCCAATATGGCCAGAGTAACTATGGGAGAAAAATAAAGAATGATAAAGAATACCTGAGTGGAAGTATACAAACTATACCTCCCACCTGATGGGCATGTTACACAGTATACAAGTGACTGTGTAAGATCAAGAATCAAGTAACCCCCATCAAATGACAACAGTGTCGAAAGCTATCCTGTGGTAGAGCTTTAGTCAAAGCATCTGCAGCATTATCTCGAGTGTGAACCTTCTCAAGAATAATGCTCTCAGTGGCTAAGCAATCTCTAATGAAGTGATACCTCACCTCAATGTGCTTTGTCTTTGCATGATAGACCGGATTCTTAGCCAAAGCAATGGCACTCTGACTATCACTAAGCAAGTGAGGTACATGCTGAGGTAAACCCATATCACAAGCAAGACGAGAAAGCCACAATGCTTCCTTACATGCCTCACTTGCTGCAACATACTCTGCTTCTGTGGTGGAAACAGCTGTACATTCTTGAAGACGAGATCTCCAAGAGATAGCACCTCCAGCAAAATGAAAAATGTACCCTGATGTAGACTTACGATTGTCTACACAACCAGCATAGTCAGAATCTGTGTAACCAATAATGGATGCTTTTCCTCTACCTAAGCATAGACACTTGTCCTTAGTGCCACTCAGATATCTCAAAATCATTTTGACCGCTTCCCAATGTTTCTTGCCAGGATTAGACATATATCTGCTCACAACTCCCACTGCAAATGCAATGTCTGGTCTCGTAGCTACCATAGCATACATGAGACTACCAACAGCAGACTGATAGGGAATTTTGGTCATGAATTCCTTTTCCTCATCTGATTTGGGGCAGTCATCCTTGCTCAATTTCACATATGTGGGTAAAGGTGTACTCAATGCCTTTCCACCCTGCATATTGAATCGGTGAAGTACTTTGGATATGTACTCACTTTGAGACAAGTATATGCATCTTTTACTCCTATCACGAGTAATGCGCATGCCAAGAATGTGTTTGGCATCCCCCAAATCCTTCATATCAAATGTCTGACTCAACTTCTTTTTGAGAATTGACAAATCATAGAGGACTTCCCAGCAATCAACATATCATCGACGTAAAGTATCAAGCATATCAAGCTGCCATCAGAACATCTCTTTGTGTAGAGACAATGATCCTCATTGCTCCGAGAACAGCCTTGGGACTTCATAAAAGCATCAAACTTTTGGTACCATTGTCTAGGAGACTATTTAAGTCCATACAAGCTCTTCTTGAGCTTACAAACTAGACTTTCCTTGCCAGGAACTACATAACCCTCAGTTTGTTCCATATAGATCTCATCTATAAGATCTCCATGCAAGAAAGTTGTTTTCACATCCATTTGGACTAGCTCTAAGTCCTCCATTGCAACGAATCCAAGCAACATGCGCAAAGTAGTCATGTTGGCCACTGGAGAGAAGATTTCTTCAAAATCAACACCATGTTGTTGCTTAAAACCCTTTGCAACAAGTCGTGCTTTATATTTTGGAGAAGCACTATCTTATGTGAATTTCAGTTTATATACCCATTTACATGGTAAAGCTTTCGTGCCCTTTGGCAAAGGTACTAAGTCCCAAGTACCATTCTTGTGAATAGAATCCAACTCACTCTTCATGGCACGCTCCCACTTGACATGATCCTCTGTCTGCATAGCCTCTTTGTAGCAAGAAGGCTCACCGGCATCTGTTAGCATAACAAAATCTAAACCTGGAACATATCTATCAGGTGGATATGAGACACGTGCAGAACGTCTCAATGGTTGCTGAACAGGAACATGTGCAGACTGATCTGAATGGACGTTCTCTTGAACATCCCTATGTGCAGCATTTTTATGCATGCTAACCGGAGGACTAGTATCCTCAAACACCACTCTTCTCACTTCAACCTCCTTAATGGGCTGTTTATGCATCTTAGACTCATTAAAAATGACATCACTACTTCTGATCACTGACCGTGTTTCAGGATCCCATAAGCGATATCCAAATTGTCTTTCTCGACCATATCCAAGAAAAATGTTATGGTCCAACTTTTGTCTAAGATTCTTGGGTATATGAACATATGCTTCACACCCAAAAACTCGAAGATGATCATAATATGGTGCTTTCCCTGTCCATAACTCTTGTGCCACTTTCAGACCTTTGGCAGTACTAGGTGAAAGGTTAATGACATGAACTGCAGTCAATACTGCTTCTGCCCAAAAACCTTGTGAGAGGTTTGCATGATGCAACATAGAGACTACTCTATCTTGAATAGTTCTATTCATCCTCTCAGCTACACCATTCTGTACGGGGGTATAAGGAGTTGTAAACTCTCTACGAATCCCTCTAGACTGACAAAAAAGGTTGAATTCATGTGAGGTATACTCACCCCCATTATCTGAACGTAAAGCCTTAAGCTTAGTTCCTTTTTCAGTCTCAACTGAAGCAAGCCATTTTCTGAAAGTAGGGAATACATCATCCTTTGACTTGATAGGATATACCCAGACTTTTCTAGTAGCATCATCTATGAAAGTGACAAAGTAAAGAGAACCACCTAAGGACCTAGTGGGCATAGGACCACACACATCTGTATGAACGAGATCTAAAGGCTGAATTGAAGAATCAATGTGCGTTCTATGCACATTTCTGGTTTGCTTTCCATATTGACAATGCTCACAAAATGGAAAATCAGAGAAAGATAACACAGGTAAGTAGCCAGAACGAGAAAGATTTTCCATTCCACTACGAGATATATGGCCCAAACGACCATGCCAAATACAAGCCATAGGCTATTCAGTAATAGCTAACAAGTGTTCTTTCTGTGATACAAATAAAGGATAAAGTGAGCCAACTTTGCTTCCTTTTGCAATAACCATATTGCCCTTTGATATACGAAAGGACTGAGCATAGAAGACCACCTTGTAACCAAGGTCATCAAGTTGACCAACTGACATCAAACTGTGTGATAACTGAGGTACATGGCGTACATTATGCATAGTAAATTTTGAACCATCAATGAACTGCACAACCACATCTCCAATCCCCACAACATCACACTGGTAAGAGTCACCAAGTCTCACGGTACCAAGAGACTTTGCTACATAATTAGAGAACTATTCTCTATGTGGTGTCACATGGAAAGAAGCACCAGAATCTAGCAGCCAGGTGTGGGAAAGAGAATCAGCCATAAGTGCCTCAGATGGCACAGTACTATCAAGTGTCAACACATCAGCATCGTCAGAAATAGCATTGATTTCTTCAATCTTCACAGTCGAAGTAGATGGTGCAGGTAACTGTTTAACATGCCCATCAACATTCTGTCCTTTACCTTTAGCATTCTTTGATGCATAACAGTCTTTCTTCATGTGTCCTTTCTTATGACAATAATGGCATTCAATATCCCTCTTCCTCCTACTCTTATTCTGTTGACCATTCTTTTCTTTGTTCTTGCTCCTGCCACGTTGTTGATTCTTTCCTTGGTAAGAATCACGAACATTATATGCATCTCCACTCTGAGTGCCAACCATAGATTTTCTACGAATCTCCTCACTCAAGAGTGCTCCACATATGTCATCATAGACGAGTTTACCACCTGGTGCACTATTGCTAATAGTTGTGCAAAATGTATCCCATGATGATGGCAGGGTGCATAACAGCAATACTGATTTCATTTCATTGTCCATATCCATTTTCTGAGCCTGTAATTGGGAGAATATGGCATCAAACTCATTTAGATGAGCAGCAACACTATCTTTGTCCTTCATACGAAGGTCGTATAATTTTCTCATCAGATATACTTTATTTGATGCCGTCTCTTTTTCATATGTATTGCATAACTTCTTCCAAAGCTCCTCTGCACTTTCACAGTCTAATACTGTAAAGTAAACATTATCTGCCAGGTGCAAGCGAATGGTAGACCTGGCCATTTCATCTAACTCATCCCAATCATCTTCATCCATGTCAGCAAGCTTCTTTGAAATCCCATTTACTGGCTTCCATTGCCTTCTTTGAATCAGCACATCTTTAATCTGATTCTTCCATAGAGCAAAGTTTTTGCCATCAAATTTTCGGATCTCAAAATGGTCTTTGCCCTGCAAGTTATAGCTCCTCCTCGGAACGCTAGCACTAGACCCTGATCCACCGGATGTGCCTGAGACCTCTGATGCCATGATCGTAGAGAACTGAATAGAATGATAATGGAGCTAGAAGAGTCCAAACACCAACAAATAAGTGTATCAAGGAGTAAATCGACCACTATATAGTTGACTAAACTAGAAATCTGGAAAAATTTTGCCAGAGTATCCTCTGCAAAATTAGCATATGACCAGTGTCAAAGTATCATAAAACTGCAAGTACTCACATGTCTACCTGCATAGTGAATCACTGACTCCACTGCATATAATCAGTTACCCAATAGAAGCCAACTAGGCTTATCGAGCACCTATGAACAACTATCATACATCTCCTATGGCGAGGCTGGGTAAGTCTTCCACCTGCATCACCGAAGAGACCCCGACATCTGGGTGTCTCCCAGTTAAGAAAACCTCACCACGACCCTCTT
Organism: Ceratopteris richardii; assembly: GCA_020310875.1. Classification (NCBI taxonomy): domain Eukaryota; kingdom Viridiplantae; phylum Streptophyta; class Polypodiopsida; order Polypodiales; family Pteridaceae; genus Ceratopteris; species Ceratopteris richardii. The sequence continues at coordinate 36,062,534 of CM035442.1, read as the reverse complement.
TATCAAACGTAAAAGGCTTTATGCAAAGAACGTAACCGCTATATCAATGCCCACATGGACGTACATAAGCGGTATCCATAGAAGCGTACATGGTGTGTATGTGCTCAATATATGCAGTAAAATGACACTAAAAGGCTGAATACACAGCCCAAAAACTAGCCAATAACACCTGCAAGTGTCTGTCAACTCTGATGTTTTAGGCTTTAAAAACCTGCATAAATTTGCAGCGACTGCTCCCACCAAAACTGAAAACCCCTCGAGAAACCTGTAGTTTTACGAGTGTGGCTGAAAATACAGCCCCAAAGGTTGATTATTATTGTCTGAGAAGTACAAGGAACACTCTTCTTGATGTTCTTGGACCTGTGTGAAGAGAACTATGTGCGAAAGTACTCCGAAATGGCTCCAAAAACACCCCAAAATTGCTTCAGAAATAGGCTTTAAAAGCAAAAATGAAGCTTTGAGGGACCAAAACTTGTTCAAGGTAATGTCAACCTTAGTCTTTCCCCTTCTTCAAACACCACAAGAGTGTAGCTTAGTGGCAAGAGATTGCCACGGTTAAGCGAGCTCTGGGGGGAATAGTACTGGGATGGGTGACCTCCCGGGAAGTACCGGGAACCTCTATATTCCTTGATCGTTGAGGTCCTCCCTCGCGCGCAGCCAACGGCGCCAACGGTGACTTCGGTGACTCGGATGACAAGGTATGCCAAGGTCTATGCCTTGGTCGCCGCCTTGGTCGTAAGCCTTGGAAAAAGCCTGGGGGGAGGGGGGTTCGCTTCGCTCGCACAAAAGGAACAAAGCTTTTTTTTTCCTCTAACTGCTCTGATACCAGTGAAGTGATTCGTTGGCGATGCACCACCGTGCACTCTCCTTCCCGAGAGCTCCACGACAATATGTCTCGAAGTAGAAAAACGAGCTCCTGACGCCGCACAAAGTACTCCGCATAGAGGCTGTAGAATACGCAGAAAACACAGTACACAGGGAGCACGAAGACAAACTTCTTAGGTCTTACAAATGCGATCGAACTTACAGTCTGTGTCTGACCAGGCCACTATATGTTTTATTAAAGAACATATACAAAGAAGTGTCCGGTGGCCATTTGGCCTTTCACATGGAATCTAACGGTAACACATACAAATCAAGGAATATTAGCTAGTTGTGTGGAAGAGTGTTAAAATATTAAACGCGTGTTAAAGCGTTAAATGCGGTACTAACCGTCAGAGACGCGTTTAGACAATTAGTGGGTTCTTGGGAGTGGAAGGGGTCTGCTAGGCAGAGGCCCTATGCTTGGTTCCCCAAACTAACCACTTTACACATAGCAATACACTGATGCTCAAAACTCCATCAAGACTCCATTACACTTACAATCTTACAATACTCAACCAAGCTCTTCTACAATTGACCGAGCTCACTGCACCAGACTATGCAGTATCGTGATACAGAGTTACTTGATGAACTCAAGAACTGTTCCGAATACAAAATACTGTAACACTAGAGACAATATTAGTAATTCAACCTTCACCGAATAGGTACACACAATCAGACAAAAAACCGAAGATAAAGAAGAACTCAACAGTCTCAGACACACAATACTGGGGGGTTCAGTACGCAACTTAAGACGACCCTTATTGTAGCTTAACCTTTACCGTACGAGGACAGACCTCAACACCGAAGACAACACAATACGACTCAGAGTTTTCAGATCACTAGCGCAATTACACAGACTTCATCCAACAAGTTACAGCACCTTACAAGAAAGAGCGACACCACGATACGCTTAATCAACAAAACAACTCGCTCAGACAAACAGTCTAACGATCAACTGAACGTCTATGTAACTCATGAACAGAAACAGGTATCAATAGACAACCAGACAGAACAAGAGTAGTAAACTCAGAATTGCTCAACAGACACTACAGTAGCATTCAGCTCAATCACCCAGACAGACAGTCTCGTGATCCCAACGAACGTCACTGCCGCATCTCTTTTTCATTGCTTTATATAGAGATTACAAAGTATCGGTGTAACAACCTTTCGTTCGTGCGAACAAGATTCAATTTTTTACAATCGCCAATCCGGCGGCCGACTAACACTGGCACGCACGGTGGACTCGAGCCCGCATGTATATCAAAATGTAAAAACTCATGGTTCATCGACTATACCTTCTAAGTACATGGATATTGCTAATCTAAAAGTTTGGGTTATTTTCTTCTTTAAAGCTTCTAACATCTATTTTAAAGTATCAGGTTCTAGTAATTGGGCATCTATTCGTACAGAACTTAAGGAAATGGCTTCGGTCAGCAAAACTTCTGCCTGCATCTGCAGAAAAGCCTCTTGTAAATAAAATTTGTTTGATAAGGCCGCATCTCTGGATACTTTCATCTCTGCAACTTGCTTCTCCATTCTGACTTCTCTATCTTTTTGTGCGTCCAGTTGGTTCTCCCTTCTTTTGATTTCCTGATTTTGAAATTGGATGGTCCTTGAGTATGCATCCCTTTCTCTTCGGAGATCTGTTATCACTTTCTGTAATTGAGCTTCTACTATCAATTTTCGTTTGAGAATGTTGTTCACTTCTGCGAAGTCCATCTTACATTTCTGGAGTTCTTCAGCTGTTTTTATAGCCAGATCATGTTGTTCTTGGCCTCGATGTACTACTTCATCTAGCTGCTGTCTTGTTTCTTCTAACAGATTCCCTAAAGCGACTCTCGCATCTTCTTTATCCTGGAGTCCTTGCTTCAACTGAATGATTTCAGCATTTGCATCATTTAATAATTCTTCCTTCTTTCTGAGCTCAGCCAGTGCCTCATCTCTTTGACCAAAAACTGCTATCTGTTCGTCAATTCTTTTCTGTAACTCCTTAAGTTGTTCATGTAATGCTTGATTTTCTACTTTGGCCACTACTAATTCTTCCTGGAGAGGACTAATGTCTGCCTCCAGCACATCCACTTTGTGTTGAAATTTGTCTCGAATATTCTCTGTTACTTGCTTTATTTGTACAGGTAATTGCTGTGATAGTTGGATCAGCATTTGACCCATAGATGCTAACTGAGAAAATACGGGAATCGAAGGAATTGGAGCTTGAGAACGAGGTTGGGATGAAGATGCGGTAAGAAGTTGTTGGGAATTTGGTGGGGAGTAGTTTGGTGATGAGGATGAAGAGGCAGAGGGTTCTTCGGGGACAATGGGTGGAATCGGGATGATGGGTTCAGCGGGAGGTTCGGGTGGATGAATAGGAAGAATAATAGTTTTGTTGTTTACCTTTCGGTGGGTTGTTGTGTTGTGTCAGCAGTGTCGAAAGTTGTGGACTCGACTGCTTTAAGCAGTTCTTCAAAAACTTCTTTAATTATATGTTCTTCATCTCCTTGCTCTTCCTGCTCCGATTGCTGCTGAGATGCTTCTTCTGATGAGCTTGTGTCAGATTCGGTGGGAGCCTCCTGCTCTTGTTGTTGTTCTGAAGAGGACTGTGCTGAAGACTCATGATGCATGGAGGTTGCGATATCATGAAAGGTTTCTTCTTCGTTTGCTTCTTCTGCTTTGTCATCTGCCTTGTCATTTGCGGCTGACCCCTGTACTTCACTATCGGATGAACTTATCCTGATTCTTTTCCGGCGGAGAAGGTGGAAAATCTCTTCATCTTCTTCTTCATCGTCTTCTAATATTTGTGCAGATTCCTCATGGCGTAGAATGGGTCCTCGGGGTGGTGGCTGTGCTGCTAGAATAGTCGGGAATAAAAAGGATATGATGTGCGGCAGTCTGGACCTTGGCATGTCTCCTTTGTTGACCTGCTTGATGATTGCAACGCATTCTTTGTGAATGCGGCGGAAGAAGTAAGATGCAAAATTTACAGGCTCTCTCGCAGCCAAATCTATTGCCGAATAGAAAGGCCGAGAGATGCCATAGGTTCATTTCTGCAAATTAAGAATGGCTACTAAGAATTGTAGCACGGATCTTTCAGGTTCAGGGCGGCAGAGTATTGCATATTCGTTGGATGAGCTCCTAGGGAATAATTGATTCATGGTGTCAATCGGTAGATTTGGGCCATTTTCCCGACCTTGCCGAGGGAGTCGAAATGCATCAGCAAAGGCCTGGAACGTGATTACGGTTCGGGAGGGTAGGGATGTGATCGCCCAACTCTGCTCGGTGGCAGGTGCGTTAGTGATGGCGGCGATTATCTGGGCATAGAACGGGTGGCAATCCACTGAATGCAACGGCAGTTCAGCGAAATTGACCAACCCACAGGTGCGCAAGAACTCTCCTACATCGGCAGGGAGTCCGTCACGGAAAGCGGCGAAGTTTGCCAGAGCTTCCATGGCGCACACAGAAAAAGCAAGCACAAGACACAAACACACAGGGTATACACAATCACACAAATCACGCAAACACAATAGCGATTTTCAGCGAAACGGAGAAGGTTAAGTAGATGCGTTGCAGTGGAGAGCAATCAAAATCACTAATCATCATGTGACGTTGAGATGCTAACTTCATAACTTTGGTGTGCATGCATGAGCAGAACGATAATGTCGAGCAGTTGTTGAGCATAATTAGGTATTAAAACGAGGATATTTACAGACTTATTTTATTAAGCGTGCAAAAAAAAAGACAAGAAAAGAGAAGAAAACGCAAAATACGCGGCCAATCCGCATAACGTTTTAGTGCGGATCCGATGCTTGTTGATACGGCCGCAGCTTTGAACCATTTATCACCTTTGGAAGAGGTAGTCCGGTCAAAGTAGTCAACCAAAAAGTGGCTGGGCCCACCTGTTCAGAAATCCGGTAGGGACCAAACCATCGTATCTTGAATTTGCCAGCAGAGCGATTTGACTTTGCATTGTAAAAGAGTACAAGTTGCCCCACCGTATAAAATGGAGTCCCTAGATATCGATCATGTGTTCGAGCTTGTCTTAACTGAACTTCTTGGATAGTCAGAAAACTTGTCCATCAATGCTCATCCAGTTCTCTGAGTGTATCTAGCCAAAATGATAAAGAATCTTCTGGTATCAATTTCTAAATGAGAGCTACACGTAAACTTGGCACAACAATCTCCATTGGTGCTATTGCTTCCAATCCATAAGCTAGTTTGAAAGGGGTTAATCCTGTTGCTACCTTGTATGTAGTCCGGTATGCCCATAATACTGCAGGTAACAGTTGATCCCATCTTTCCGGTGCTTCCAGAATCAGTTTTTGAAGCATATTCAACAGGGTCTTGTTTGTACTCTCAGCCAAACCATTTGCACGAGGATAATATGGTGAACTGAATTTATGCGTGATCCGAAAAGAATGTGTGAGTACTTTCATTAAATTGTTGACAAAATGAATGCTTTGATCTGTAACAAGCTCTAGAGGTAAGCCAAAATGCGGAAAGACATCTTTCATTAGACACTTTGCCACCGAAACAGCTGTGGTAGACCTTAAAGCCCATGCTTTTGCCCATCTGGTAGCATAATCTGTACATGTTAGAATATAACGATTATTACTGAGTATGGTTGGAGGTGTAATAGGTCCAACTAAATCTAGGCCCCACTTCTGAAAAGGCTCCAATGGCAAGATCGGTTAGAGAGGGAAAAATTGGCGTTGTAGAGGTTGTCCAGAACGTTGACAAGTATCACATTGTTTGACAAACTGAGATACATCCCTGTACATAGTAGGCCACCAAAGTCCACTTTGCAAAATTTTCGGGTGCGTTAAATCTGCTGCAAAGTGTCCACCGGAAGGAATTGAGTGAGCCAGAGTAATGACTGAATTAACTTTGTGTGGAGGAATACAACGAAGTAAAACTCCAGTGTGATCCATGTAGTATAATTCTCCAGCAATTAGCCAAAATTTGCAACTGTACACTGCAATCTTCCTACGCATTGCAGGAGATGTTGTAGAAGGAAGATATCCATCAGTCAAAAAAGTTAACAACTGATCATAGTAATTAGTTGGAACCGGAGTATTTGCTTCTTCATCATTAGTTGGTTCAGTACTGTGAATCGCTGGTGTGGTGTCATCAACACCGACCGGAGCTTCACCGGAATCTAAGCGAGAAAGAAAATCTGCTAAGGCATGTGAGTTGTCGGGCCGATGGATTACTTCAAAATCAAATTCTTGTAAAAGTAGAACCCAACGCGCTAATCGACCACCTAAATGTTGTTGTCGTACCAGATAGACAAGTGTAGCATGATCTACATGAAAAGTAAATCTGCGGCCAAGTAAATAGTGTCTGAATTTCTTTATCGAATACACTAAACCCAGGCATTCTCTTTCGGTTACAGAGTAATTCTTTTCTGCAGGAGCAAGTCTTCTACTCGCATAGTAAACAGGCTGGAACCACTTATCGGTTTGTTGCATCAGAACACTACCAATGGCAATATCTGATGCGTCTACAAAGACATGGAATGGGCGATCCCAGTCAGGAGGCTGTAAAATTGGTACCTGTGTTAATAAGCACTTTAGACGATCAAATGCTGTTTGACATTCCGGAGTCCAATCAAACTGTTTAGGAGTCTTCGTGATTAATCGATTGAGTGGAATGGCTAAATGAGCGAGCCACCGTAAATGACGACCATGCCATCTCACTTGACCCATGAAACGCATTACTTCCTTTGGTGTAGTAGGTACAGGTGCTTCTAACACAGCTGCTACCTTATCTGGGTCGACTTGTATGCCCTGTGCGGATACAGTATGGCCAAGCAATTTACCACATGAAACCACAAACACAGATTTGTTTGGGTTCAGGCAGAGTCTGTATTCTCTGCATTTCTCAAAGCAGCACCGTAAATGGAACAAGTGTGCTATCATCTTACCGAACAAAGAGAAATCATCAAGATATACTTGCATGAACGAGATAAGATAAGGGGAGAATATTTCCTGCATACACCTCTGGAAAGTACTGGGGGCATTTCTTAATCCAAACCACATAACAGTACAAGCAAAGATACCCCAATTGGTGATGAATGCTGTTTTTGGTATGTCTTCCTCAGCCATTCTGACCTGATTATACCCACTGTATCCATCCAGAAATGAATACATTTCGTGCCCTGCTACTCTGTCAAGCATGGTGTCCAGAAATGGAAGGGGAAACAGATCTGGCACCGTAGCTGCATTCAGTTTCCAGTAATCCACACATATGCGTAGCTTCTTATTCTTTTTAGGGACGATAACAATGGGTGATATCCACTCAGCATGCTCTACTGGTACAATGAATCCAACTTTTAATAATCTATCCAGCTCTGTCTTTACCTGTGCTGCATAATTCGGATTCATCCGGTAGCTGGGTTGTTTGATTGGTTTTGCTTCCGGCTTCAGCATGACCCTATGTTGATAAATGTGGGGGTCCAAACCCTTCATATCTTTGTAATCCCATGCAAAAACATCATAGAACTCTCGAAGCAATTGTATTAACTCTGCTTGAAACATTTCAGGCAATCCTTCCTTTATTTTTACAGGTCGCTGATTAACTTCATCACCTAAATTATATGTAATTAACTGATCTTCTAGAACATAGAATTGTCGGGACTTCTCTGAAACATCGTGTGGGTTTAAAAGTTGTTGTAGATTAGTGTCATCTACAGCAGTAGTATCTTCTTTCTTGACTTCTTCCGTCACAGGCATCACCGTACAAACTGTCGGATTCCAATTATCTACAACAGATTGTAGATCAACAGTTCCTAGGGAGATCAAATCAATATTATTCTTCAAAAACTCTTCTTCTTCATCATCTGACAAACCATCTAACATGTGAACTGGTTCTGCAAAATAAGGTCTAGCATGTAATTCACAAGGTTGGATAGCATCTAACTTGACAACATATTTACAATTATTGTCCTTGAAAGTGAGTTCCTGTGCGGACCAATCCTGTATCACCTTGTCTTGTTTCAACCAAGGACGGTCGAAAATCAGATTATAATCCAAGCTAGACTCTGATAGTTCTAAGACGACAAAAGTCATCTTAAATGTTGTGCCTTGCAGAGTTATGGGCACATCTCGTACTAGTCCTACTGGGTGGACTCTGGACTGATCAGCCATCCTTACAAAAAATTGGACAAGCTCAATTTTCGTCCATCCTAACTTTTTACACAGAGCGGCAGTAGCAGTATTTACACCAGACCCTCCATCAATTAGTACTTGATTGATTTTATGATTTTTATACCATACCGTAATCAATGGGACCGAATGATCCACCGTAGCGTCAGTTTTTGGTTGTACTGTTGCTGTTGCTGGAATGCAGGCAGACTCAGTACTAAGCTATTGCTAGAATTGTTGACGGACTCCTGGTACTAGTGCAAGTAATTGTCCAAGAGGAAGAGTAATGGATGCTTTAGATAAGATTTCCCATGCTTGATTCTTTCACCGATTCTGAAGACGATGCGTCGGTTACTGGAATTGACTCTTGCTTCTGTGCAGTTTCCTTTGACAGGGGAACTTGTGTCACCGGAATAGGATCTGGGAACACTGGAGGTTCTGTGGTGGTCCACTGACTAGCCTTGTCATATGTTCTTTGCTGCTCTAGGATGCCTGGTTCAAATATTTCAGCTTCTGGTTGTAACGGCCTACCGGATCTGGTCTGAACTACTGAAGCTTGTGTCTCTATAGGTGTGATCTGAACCATATTTGTCATAGGGTTCTGGCGCTCTTTCTTCCTCTGATCGTATTCAGCTGCATCTTTACAAAATCTTCTAATGTGGCCAAATTCACCGCAAAAATGGTAGCGAGGTGGTGGCAAATTAGTATTTTCTTGTGCTGGTCCTGCCTGCCAACGGTTTGCATTGTAGTTAGTATTTCTCTGTCCTCTGTAATTCCGGTATCCCTGCTGCTAATTGTTTCTCATTTGAGGAGGTACATAGTGATTGGCAGGCTGCCCTGGTTCTTGTATAATTGCATTCATTGTTGCTGTTCCCTGTACTTTGGCGTTGTATGCGTAGTTTTCGGTGGAATGTCATGTCGTGTTACAGATAGCACAAAACAACTGGTTGAGGGCACAAGTGGCATTGGTATGCCCTGAATTCTTGCACGTGGTGCAGTACATCTGTCTGGTCGGATCTTTTGCAACATTTTTACTTGTTTTTAACCATTCCAGGTCTTCTGTAAATCCTCCAACCTTGTTTTCCAGCTGCAAAGCCATTGCGATCACCGCATCCAGCGTCATAGCTCCCACACAGCGTATGATCATAATCTGTTTAAGTTGCGGAGTCAAACCATTGATAAACCATTGAGTGATAACGTCATCAGGTAGGTTGGCATGTGTTGGGGGTAATTGCCTCAAATGCATTCTGAATAGGGTGGCATATTCCTACACTGTCTGATTCATCTTCTGTCTATTGTTTTGCAGGTAATCAAAAATTTCGGCTGGATTCTTCTTTAGCCTGAATCTCTGCAAAAATGCATCCCTTACTGCTTCATAGGTGCCGAAATGGTTAATATTATATTCTGTAAGCCATCTGGCTGCTTCATTAACTAACGTGGACTGGAATACAATAGCTTTATATGCCAGATCAAGTGGATGATTGAGCACTGCGTAACTTATCTCAAATGTGCGTACATGAGCGTCTGGGTCATCACCTAGGAATCCATCGAATTTGGTGTACGTTACTCCTATTGGAGTCAGCCGGGGTGGAAATAACTGTTGTTGTTGCTGCTGCTGCTGCTGTTGTTGTTGTTGTTGTTGTTGCCCACTCATCGTGCCGGCGGTGGTATTGGGACTATCTTCTGTATCCAGAGACAGAATATCTGAATCGTCTGAATCTGTGTCATCAGTCTGTACACTTTCCGGCTTGCCAATATTGTTCAGTATGTTTCTGATTTCAGTTCCGAACAAGCTACCCTTCTCCTTGGTATCAGATGTAGGAGTACTTACTCCAAATAGCGGCGACTGGACTAAAGATCCACCAAGAAATGGTAAACCGTCACCAGAAGACTGTGAACTCTCAGCAACTGGTACCGAAATAACACCAGAAGGTGTCGAATTTTCACCAAAACAAGGTGCTTTTTCACCTTCACTAATTTCTTTGGCCAAGACGTTTCTATCCGCAGACTCTGGAGTCACTATTTCTTTGACAGACTGTGCCAGAATCGCACCGGAATCTGCCTAAAATGTAGTAAGTTCCACCGGAATACTGTTGGAATCACCTCTAACGTTCTTCACTTCCTTGGCAACTGACTTAGACCTATCTGCGCTTCTACCTCCTGGAGGCGTCCTTAGCAAATTAGGTACTCAAGGTTGTCGGTACTTCGGATATGACTCACCAGATCGAGTAACCGGCATGTATCATCTTTTGTACTACTTGCGTACTAATACTGTCGATTCACAATCTATAGTCGCGTTTCCACGATCGATTTGCAACAATCTGATCTGTTGCCACCTTCCCACAAACGGTGCCAGTGTTAAAATGTTAAACGCGTGTTAAAGCGTTAAATGCGGTACTAACTGTCAGAGACGCGTTTAGACAATTAGTGGGTTCGTGGGAGTGGAAGGGGTCTGCTAGGCAGAGGCCCTATGCTTGGTTCCCCAAACTAACCACTTTACACACAGCAATACACTGATGCTCAAAACTCCATCAAGACTCCATTACACTTACAATCTTACAGTACTCAACCAGGCTCTTCTACAGTTGACAGAGCTCACTGCACCAAACTATGTAGTATCGTGATACAGAGTTACTTGATGAACTCAAGAACTGTTCCGAATACAAAATACTGTAACACTAGAGACAATATCAGTAATTCAACCTTCACCAAATAGGTACACACGATCAGACAAAAAACCGAAGACACAGAAGAACTCAACAGTCTCAGACACACAGTACTGGGGGGGTTCAGTACGCAACTTAAGACAACCCTTACTGTAGCTTAACCTTTACCATACGAGGACAGACCTCAACACCGAAGACAACACAATACGACTTAGAGTTCTCAAATCACTACTGCAATTACACAGACTTCATCCAACAAGTTACAGCACCTTACAAGAAAGAACGACACCATGATACGCTTAATCAACAGAACAACTCGCTCAGACAAACAGTCTAATGATCAACTGAACGTCTATGTAACTCACGAATAGAAACATGTATCAATAGACAACCAGACAGAACAAGAGTAGTAAACTCAGAATTGCTCAACAGACACTACAGCAGCGTTCAGCTCAATCACCCAGACAGACAGTCTGGTGATCCCAACGAACGTCACTGCCGCATCTCTTTTTCATTGCTTTATATAAAGATTACAAAGTATCGGTGTAACAACCTTTCGTTCGTGCGAACAAGATTCAGTTTTTTACAATCGCCAATCTGTCGGCCGACTAACAAAGAGGATGAGTACACGAAGTGGTTGCAATTAGCACATGTGGGTGCATTAGAGCAACACTACTCAAGGCAAAGAACTTTACAGACACTGAGGAGACTCAGAGTGCATTGGCCTACCATGGAAGCAGATGTCCATAAGATGTGTAAGGAATGCCCAATCTGTCGCTCTAAACCACCAGTGGAAAATGCCACTTTTTTTCGAGTGTCTTTAGTGCCAGATTGGAGTGAACCGTTAGTAGCCTTCTTGAGGATGAAAACATTCCCTCAAGATATGACATTGGCCAGGCAAAGAAGTTTAGAACAAGAAGCCCTAGATTACACCCTCATTGGGGATAATCTATACAATCATGGAGAAGATGGATATCTTAGATTATCTTTCCATGAGAGTGAATATCTTAATATCTTGGAAACTGCTCACCAAGGTGTAGCAGGAGGACATTTTGGACCACACCGGGTGATTAAGGCAATTTTATTTGCTGGATTGTGGTGGCCAACCCTTCACATGGATGCACATACCTATGTGAAGAGGTGTGAGGTGTGTCAGTGAACTCGGTATCCTATACGCAAGGATGAGATGCCATTGAAACCTATGATGGGTGGACTTGCATTCTCTAAGTAAAGAATAGACGTTGTCAGTCCTATTAATTCCCCAGCTAAGGGTTCACATGTTGAACATATCATTGTGGCCACAAACTATCTAACCAAGTGGGTAGAAGTGAAAGCCACAACAAAGAACGATGCTCAAACGACAGCTAAGTTCTTATTTGAGAATGTGTTCACTAGATATGGGCCACCTATCGAGCTAGTAAGTGATAGAGTCACTCACTTCTTAAATGAAGTCATTGAAAATCTTCTTCAAGAGTTCTTAGTGATACACAAGAAGTCTGCCCCTTATCATCCACAAGCTAATGGCCAGGCTGAGAGCACTAATAAGATTCTATGCAATGTATTGACGAAATTAGTGAATAATAAATGCTCTGATTGGGAGAAACAGCTACACCATGCTATTTGGGCATACATAGTGGCCTATAAAACGGTACTCCAAGCCACACCCTTTCAGATGGTATTTGGCCAAAATGCAATGCTACCATTGGACTTTTTGATACCTACATTGAAAGTAGCACAAGAGCATGAGTGGACACAGCATGAACTCTCTTATAGGATCTTTGATCTTGAATGGCTAGGTGAAACAAGAGTGAGAGCGGCCGCAGGTATATATGCAGCTAAGAAAAGACAGAAGGCATACTTTGATGCACACGTGAAGGATAAGGGCTTGAAAGCCGGAGACCTAGTTTTAGTGTACACTTTGAAGCAACATGCACGGAAATTAGAAAAAAGAGGCTATGGAACTATGATCATAAATAGGATCTCAACTAGTGGAGCAGTTCAATTAGCTACACTAGAAGGTGATGTTCTCCCTAGTTACACTAGCGGGTGTAGAGTCAAACTATATCAAGAACCCCTCAATGAGGGAATGCTCAATCGACTCAACGCTGCCAAGAAACGTAAAGAAGAGGAAAAACGAATTCGAGAAGAAGCACAGGCAGAAGCCTTGGAATGCATTTGAAGAATGAAGTTGAGAAGACAGGGTAGAAATCAGCCTAGGACAGAGGCGTATGTAGATCCAGGGTATCATATGGCTATGTGTGAAGTCTCAAGTATTAGCTCTCATAGAATAATTGATCGACATCCTTTTGTAACCTTAGAAATAGGAAAGGAAAGATTGCAAGGACTATACGGGCCTTGATTGACTCAGGAGCAACCACTAGTGCTGTTAAACTCTCTTATTGTCAAGAATTGAACTTAAATGTCAATCTTGTAGAAGCATACCTCATAGGATTGGGAGGGGTGGAAACCCCTTGCATGGGCAAGGTGGAAAATCCCCTCTACATCCAAGATGTTCTTATGAAAGTTAAGGTGCTAGTGTGTCAAGATGAGGATCTCACAGAGCCTCTTGTCTTGGGTCAAGACTGGATCTATGATCATGCAGTCAACCTAAAACTAAGAAGTGGACTTCTTCAGGTCTGGGTAAATCAGAACCGCATTGCATTTGAGTTAGAAAATGAAGCACTCAAGGAACTAGGAAAGGCACAAACTCTTGGTCCTTCCAGGAGTACACATGAAGATGACAATGTTATTCTTGTCCAAAACTATGTGATGCAGATGGATGATTGTCTCAACAAAGAAGTCAAGGATACGATGGAACTCCCTTCTTTTCCAAAGGCCATAGGGATACGGCAACCAAAGGCGGATCAAATGCAGAGGAAGTAGATGACCTATGCTCGAAGCCAAAAGAAAGTACGAAGCATGGTGTCTCAGTCACCAAAACAAGTGTGGCTACAGAAAGGCGACCAACCGCTTGCGGTCCAGTCACAACCACTGGCCCAACTTCATATTATCGATCAACGACAGGACACTAATAAGAAGTCTTTCAAAAATTCTTCTATGAAAGTGAAGTCTATCTGGGTACCCAAGAAGTCGATGAAGGCTGACCCACAATCAAGACAAATTTGGGTGCCTAAGGCTTGCTTGAGGGCTCAAGTAGCCACACATAAACCACACCATGTATGGCATGATTCACTCTGTCAAACAGCTGATATCAACTCTTATTCGACACGCACAAACACATATTCACCCCTAAGCACGAGCAAAAGCACTTGAAAATAGGTCTCTAAAAGGCATCCCACGACCCAACAACGGTCATATTGTAACACCATGCATTTCATTTGGCGACCAAAAACTTGTAATAAACCCCTTGACCAAATTTGTAAATTCACCTCCATGTACTAACTGCATCATCCTCACACCACATCCTTCCACTTAGATCATAGAACTATTCATCACTAACTACACACACACAATCATCGAGCACCAACTGACCCACTAACTTGTCACGATGCCTCATGTTAATGTTGTAACGGGGACAAACTGGCATCTCTTATCCACTACAATGTTAACATGTGTTTCTATATCCTCACAGAATCAACACGCAGTAACATGGCAGAAGCAAGAGGTATCAGTTCCCAGGCGGGGTCCAGTACCCAAACAGTGGACATTGAAACTCTCCTCCTCAAACCACAACTCACCGAGAGGCCTCAGGAACTTAGAGTCGTGCATGTACTTCCCATTTAGGACCCTCCGTAGGGACACACTTCTCAAGTAGGCAAACATGCACATTGGTTCAGCGATGTCGCAGGTCCATTGGGTGAGAGCACCTCCTTTTGAGAAGCAAAAATTGAATTTAATGTCAAATGGGGAAGATACCATTTCTTTACCCATGAATTCGAGAAGTATCAGGATGCAGAAGTAATGAGATCTGTATGGACCAAAGCAGGCTTGGACAGTTACTTTAGGGCACTCTTACCTAAGCCTGATTTCCTGCGTTGCACCTACTTGATCAGTACCATCACCCCTAGCAGAGCCAAAGGAGGAGATAGCACCTTTGTGCTCCCCTCATTAACACCAGGCCATGAACTGAAAAGATTTAAACTCACCCTCAACTTAGTACAGAAGGCCCTAGATATGAAGGGTATGCACATCCCCACAGAGAAAGAAATATTGATTCCTGAGAGAATGAAGCACAAAGATCTCAACAATTTAAAAGATATGGTAGCTATGACGCCGACCATCGCCCTCCACCTACGCACGATCATGCAACACTTCGCCTTCCCAGCTCAAGTACGCTTCACTATGCCACCAAAAAGAATCTAGTTCAGCTTGTACTTGGCGGAGACAAAAAATCTCACAATCAATCTACCCCACTGGATCATAGATCAAATCCACTTAGCACATTAGTGCTTGAATAAGAAACATAAGAATGTGCTTCATGGATGTAAGATGGGAAGTTCCACCTCGCCCAAACAAGGGGTTTCCACACCTCCCAATCCTATGAGATAAGCTTCTATGGGATTGATGTTCAACTACAAGTCTTGCCAGTAGGAAAGTCGAACTGCACTATTGCACCTGATTCAATCAATGCTTTCACAATCCTTGCACCCTTTCCTTGTCCTATCTTTATGGTCACAAAGGGACGTCGGTCAATAACTGGAGAAATCGCTATGCCTGATTTTTGGCACATATCCATGTGATATTTTGGGGTGTTTGAGTTGACATCTAGGCCTAATCGCCTTAACTTATTTCGCCTTATGCGCTCTCTAGCCTCTGCTTGTGCTTCTTCTCTGACTCTCATCTCTTCTTCTTTTCGTTTCTTAGCAGTGTTGAGTCTCATTAGCATGTCCTCTGTAAGAGGTTCTTGATATAACTTGACTCGACAACCACTGATATAGTTTGGCAAGATGTCACCTTCTAAAGTAGCCAATTGAACAGCACCGCTAGTGGAAATTCTATTAATGATCATGGGTCCATATCCTCTTTTCTCCAACTTACGGGCATGTTGCTTTAGCGTATAAACCAGCACTAGGTCTCCCTCTTTCAATCCCTTATCCTTAATGTGTGCATCGAAGTATGCCTTTTGCCTTTTCTTTGCAGCATAGATGCCTGCTGCCGTGCGTAGCCTTGTCTCACCTAAGCGTTCTAGATCAAAGATCCTAGAGGACAATTCATGTCCATTCCACTCATACTCTTGTGCTACTTTTAAGGCAGGGATTAAGAAATCTAATGGTAGCACAGCATTCTGTCCGAAGACCATCTGAAATGGGGTGGCGTTGAGTACCATTTTGTAGGCAACTCGATAAGCCCAAACAACATGATGAAGTTGTTTGTCCCAATCAGAGCGTTTATTATTTACCAGTTTTGTCAATACGTTACAGAGGATCTTATTGGTGCTCTCGGCTTGTCCGTTAGCTTGTGGGTGATAAGGGGCAGACTTTTTATGTATCACCAAGAATTCTTGGAGAAGATTTTCAATGACCTCATTCAAGAAGTGTGTGCCTCTATCGCTCACTAACTCTATTGGTAGCCCATATATCATGAACACATTCTCGAATAAGAACTTAGCCGTAGTCTGAGCATCATTCTTTGTTGTGGCTTTCACTTCTACCCACTTTGTAAGGTAATCTGTGGCTACAATAATATACTCTGCATGGGAGTTTCTAGCTGGGGGGTTAATAGGACCTATGAAGTCTATGCCCCACTTGGAAAATGCACGCCCTCCCATCATTGGCCTCAAGGGCATCTCGTCTTTTCTAACTGGATATTGTGCATGTTGGCATGTGTCACATTTCTTCACATAGGTATGTGCATCCATATGAAGAGTGGGCCACCAAAGTCCTGAGAATAGAATGGTCTTGATCACTCGGTCAGGACCAAAATGTCCACCTGCAACACCACTGTGTGCAGTCTCTAAGACCTTTAAATAGTCTGATTCATGAACGCACAGTCTTAAGTAACCATCTTTGCCTCTTCGGTATAAGTTGTCTCCTACTAAGGCATAGCCTTGAGCTTCTTGCTCCATGCTTCGTCTTCTTGCTAGACTAGCCTCTTTGGGTAATCTTCCCGACCTCATAAACTCTACCAATGGAGCACTCCAATCTGGAATTAATGACACTTGATAAAGGGTCGCATGCTCCACTGGGGGTCTCTCTCTGCACATTGGACAATATTTAATCCACTCATGTATTTCTTTGTCCATGCTATAGATTCTGCAATGTTCGTTGTTTAGAATAGTGATTTCCTAGCAATCCTTCATGAGCTTGCTGCAACCAACTACTATGTTCATCATCCTCGACACAACAAGCTAATACACCCTCAGTATCTTGTTTGTACATGCTTCCTGCCAATATGTGATATTTTTGTGATCTTACAATTTCTTCTTGTGATGTTTTCACATTCTTATTTGCAGGGCCAAAGGTTAGGACTGGTACCAACTTATTTGCCCATTTTGGAACAACTTCCAAATTGAACAGATAAGCATCAGGTAGTTCATCAGACACTCCTTGCGGTGACTCTCTTGAAGTAATGTGAGAAAGGTGATCTGCCCGAAGGTGGGTTCTACCTTTCCTGACAACAACTTCAAAGTCATATTCCATTAGTAAGAGGAACCATCTTACTAAGCGTCCAGTATTGCAAGGTTTATTGACCAAATATAACAAAGCTTGATGATCAGTGAAAAACTTGAACTTGTTGGCCAATAAATAGTGTCTAAACTTCTTCACAGCATATACCATGCCTAAGCCCTCTCGCTCAGTTGTGGTATAGTTCCGTTCAGCTGCAGTGAGCTGTCTACTAGCATATGCTATGGGCAAATCTAAGTTTCCTTCACTTGTGGGTTGTGCAAGCACACATCCTATGGCATGATTGGATGCATCCACATGGACATGGAATGGTTTATTCCAATCAGGAGTGGTCAGTATTGGTGTTGTGCACAAACGTTTCTTCAGTTCGTTGAAAGAATTCTCGCATTCGTCGTTCCACTCAAAATTAGACAACAAGGCATAAAGGGGTCTAGCTATGATCGTGTACATGTGGATAAACCTACGGTAATATCCACAATGGTCCATAAAGGCTTGTACCTCTTTAACATTCATTGGCCTTGGTAGCTCCGCTATGGCTCGTACCTTATCTTCATCTGTTGAGATTCCATTCTTAGAAACAATATGACCTAAGATTTTACCTTGACGCACCATGAACACACACTTTTCTGGGTTCAGACACACTCGATATTCTCTACACTTGTTGAAGATTTGTCTGAGCTCAGGGATGTGAAACCTTCTTTCTTGGGAATGAGCACATAAATCATCCACATACACTTCTAAGCTCTTTCGCAAGAACTCTTTGAAGACATGACACATGAAATGTTGCAGGTGCATTGGTGAGCCCAAATGGCATCACACAAAATGCAAAGATTCCCCACTCTGTAGCAAAAGCTGTTTTGTGTTGATCTTCTGGGGCAATGGCTACTTGATTGTAACCTGAAAACCCATCAAGGAAGCTATAAACTTCCTTGCCCGCAACACGCTCCAAAGGTGTTCCGTGATTGGAAGTGGATAACTATCTCTGATAGTAGCAGCATTAACTTTTTTAAGGTTAATACACACTCGCAACTTTCCGTTCTTCTTGGGCACCACTACAATGGGGGACACCCATTCAGTATGCTCAATCTCATAGATGAATCCAGCTTCAATCAACCTATCAATTTCTTCTTTTATTTTGGCTCCATAGGTATCATTATATGTGTAGGGCTTCTGTTTGCTGGGCTTGGCATCAGCAGTCATGGGGATAGTATGAGAGCAAATTCTTGGGTCTACCCCTTTCAAGTCTCTATAGTGCCACGCAAACACACCCCTATATTCCCTTAATAGAGCTACAAGCTCCATTTCTTCTCTTGCACTTAGGTCATCTCCTATATATGTGCATCTCTCTTCGTTCTCTTCGATGGTCACTACAATCTTCTTGGTCTTTTCTTTATTATCATATGATTCTCCTATGATGGCCTCTCTCTTAGGCATTCGTACCAAAATTTTGTGGTCATCGACTTCATATTTCTTGAAGTTTTCTGGTACTTCAAACAATGATTCCTCCTCTTCTTGTTTCACTGCTTTTCTTTTCTTTTTCTTTTGACTGCTCTCACTTCCATCCTTTGAATTTACCGTTTTAATACTTGTGAGAGGTTCTTCTTCTTTCTGGGTGAACACTCCTATATCTTCTAGATAGTGCTGCTCTGAGTTAAAGCAACTATCCATCACAATGGACTCTATATCATTGTCATTCTCTTCTTCTTCTATGACATCACTAGGGTCACATTCCTCTAGCAAGGGCTGACACATGAACACTGAGATATCATAACCCTCCTCATCACAATTAGGTGTCCATTGTTCTTCATTGACAGCAATGTCCATGGTGGCTAAGATTTCTGGCCAGCCATGAGGCTCAAATTCCTCATTTGGAAAGATCATCGGTGTATAGGCTGGGTCTTTAATTGGTCTATCTCCTGGCGAAGTTCCTTCTTCTCTTGCCTTTAAACGTTTTTCCTCTTCCTCTGCGACCTTGCACATCCACAAATGAGTATCTTCATGCAGCCATGATGGATCAGGTGAACTTTCAGAATGCACAGAGATGGAATCTTCTTTCGCTTTGTGGATAGAATTCCATTGTAGGGGTGGTACATCTCTGAAGGTGTAATCCTTCAAATTGACCTTGGTGGTGACCCCTAAGTGCTGTAAGTACAAGGAGTTAGTTCCCCAATCCTGTACTATTTGCAATTGTCGTAGGAAGGGTCTTCCTAGGATCATCTCATAGACATTATTTTTCTCAAAGTCACATATAGCAAATGTATGTTCAAACTCCACACCACAAGTGGTTAGAGTTATCCCTTCGAGCAATCCTAGAGGTCTTTCAAAATGACCGTCAGCCATTTGAAGCTTCATTCTAGTTGGTCTTAATGTGGGTTTGCCCCATTGCTTCCACAAAGAGGTGGTTGCAATGGCAACACCAGCACCTGAATCTATGATTGCTTTGGTTGTGTAACCTTGGTAAGTGATTGGAAGATAAGTATTACCTTCCTCACCCTCACACATGTCCCCTATTTTGTCTAGAGGTATCTCTGGCACTTTTTTCTTAGAGCCTGCTTTTGGCATATTGAAATCAAGTTCTGGAACCTGATCCTTCACATGATTCCATAGCTCGGGTTTTGCTTTGAGCAGCTCTTCTACAGTGAGATGAAATTGAACCTTAGTGTTCTTCACGACATCAGTGTTCCTTGGGACCACTGAGTCTTCATGTCTGACCAGTATTGTGGGAGCTCTGATCTGAAGAGATTCTGAGGCAGTTCCTCTAAGGTATTAGATTCAAAATCTAACCTTTCATCTTCTTGTTGTTCTGCTTCATCTCCGTAAATAGATGGAATGTCTTGGGGAAATTGATCATGAAGATCATCAATCTCAGGAATAGGAGGGGGATTACCCTTCTCCTTGGCCCATTTCTCTTCTTGTATTTCCCGCAAGAACTCTTGAGAGTACTGTTGAATTGAAGGAGGTATTCCAGCATCTGTGAATCCTGTTCGTCTCTTTGTTGCCTATGTGCTTGATGTCTCTCTCTTTCAGGTCTTTCATTTTCAAATCCTGACCTATTCTTGCCCACGGTGTGTGCAAAACTTACCTCAGGTCTCTCTCTAGTTCTTTCTCTCTGGGCTTCATAAGCGTGGGATGATCCTACTCCTTGGAGGCCATGGGAAACATTGGATCTTGGTGGAGGGAAAATCAATTCACTCTTCCAAGTATATGCATGTCTATCATGTTCTGTTACCAAGAATATCTTCTCTGGTGTGTTATCCAAGTAGAAAACTTTGCCTGGTATCTGAGGATCTTTGAATTCATAGATGATGACTATGCCCAATTGGCTAGGTTGATCTGGCTTGAATCTCCAAAAGGCTTCCTCTGTGTCAAGAAGAGTTCTATGCTTTTGTTGCCTTGAGGGATCCAATCTGGTGTGATCACTCTGGTCAGAACTGACTTACCTCTAGGAGTCTAGGGTCCTTGTCCTACATTTCCTTGTTCTAGGTCTCCTATCTCATTCTCATGAATGACATTTCCAAACTCATTGGTCCTATCTGGTAGGTTGGTGACCACATACATGGTTCCTTCCTTATCAATGTATGAACCCTCTTCGAACTTGACCACCGGGTGTTCCAGTCCAAAGGGTTGATCTGGATTTTTGAGTTGGACCACTGATCGCCTCAGGCCATCCTCATAGATGCGAGCACCTAATCGGTTGGTCCGAATATATTCCAATTGTGTCTTATAGGGTCCTTCTAGTGTTTGTAGATGGGTAGTTCCGGAGCCACCTGCAGATTTTCCCATGCTAAAAGACATTTCTGAGTCACTTGTGTCAGAGTTTAGTACGTAGGGACAACCACTTAGTTGTTGTGCCCAAGACTTTGCTGTGTGGTTGACACTGGACTGAGAAGATCTAATGCTTTGTCTATCCTTTCCTAGGTGTCTACCAGATCTCAGGTTCATAAGCTTTGGCTAAGAGTCCAAAATTTCCCCTTGGTATGGTTCACAAATCCTTTGGAGTCCCCTTGGGTTCTTGGTCCCACCTGAGGGTAAACTTCAAAATATCCTATCTGAAAATCAACACATTATTCTTATAAAAAATAGTTGAGGCTGTGTAGGATTCGAAACGAGCTTTCCAACTAGCTATAGAGCTCAAAAAATGGACTTTGGATGAAAAAGTTATGTCAAATCAGGCTCCTGGGGGTCAAAACAGGCAAACAGGACCTTTTGGAAAAAATCGCGATTTTGTGAACTTGGGGGTCAAAACAGGCAAACAGGACCTTTTGGAAAAAATCGCGATTTTGTGAACTTCAAGAGAATCGCGATTTTGTGAACTTCAAGAGAATCGCGATTTTGTGAACTTCAAGAGAATCGCGATTTTGTGAACTTCAAGAGAATCGCGATTGTATGAAATCAGAGAATTGCGATTTTGTACCTTGAGAATCATGTTTTCACAAAATCATGTTTTGAAAATCACGATTTTGAGTAGAAAATCATGTTTTTTGAAAATCGCGATTTTGAGCAAAAAATCGTGTTTTCACAGAATCGCCTTTTTCACAAAATCGTGTTTTTACTGAAAATCGTGATTGGTGAGAATCGCGATTTTGAGCAGAGAATCGTGTTTTCACAAAATCGTGGTTCACAAAATCGTGGTTCACAGAATCGTGGTTCACAGAATCGTGTTTCACAGAATCGTGGTTCACAGAATCGTGTTTTCATAGAATCGTGTTTTTGCTGAAAATCGTGATTTGTGAGAATCGCGATTTTGAGCAAAGAATCGTGTTTTTTGAAAATCGCAATTTTGAGCAAAAAATCGTGTTTTCACAGAAGCACCTTTTTCACAAAATCGTGTTTTTACTGAAAATCGTGATTGGTGAGAATCGCGATTTTGAGCAGAGAATCGTGTTTTCACAAAATCGTGGTTCACAGAATCGTGGTTCATAGAATCGTGTTTCATAGAATCGTGGTTCATAGAATCGTGTTTTCACAGAATCGTGTTTTTGCTGAAAATCGTGATTTGTGAGAATCGTGATTTTGAGCAGAGAATCGTGTTTTTTGAAAATCACGATTTTGAGCAAAAAATCATGTTTTCACAGAATCATCTTTTTCACAAAATCGTGTTTTTACTGAAAATCATGATTGGTGAGAATCGCGATTTTGAGCAGAAAATCGTGTTTTCACAGAATCGTGTTCTAGAGAATCGCGATTTTGTCTCAGAGAATCGTGATTCACAAAATCGTGTTTTTCACAAAATCGTGGTTCTCAGAATCGTGTTTTTTGACGTGAAAATCACGATTTTGTCTCAGAGAATCGTGTTTTCACAAAATCGTGTTTTAGAGAATCGTGTTCTTACAGAATCGTGTTTTTGGCTGAAAATCGTGATTTGTGAGAATCGCGATTTTGAGCACAGCCACAGAATCGCGATTCTGAGAATGACCACAGAATCGTGATTCTTTCAGCAAGCTTTTAGGCGGGAAACAGAAAATCCTGATTTTCAAAAAAAATTTGAATTTTCACAGAATCGCGATTTTCATCACAGAATCGCGTTTTTTGGCAGGAACTTCGAATTTTTGAGCGCCGAGCAATGGCGAGCTCCGTATGAGCAGAAAATCATGAAAAACACAGGCGCTTGTTCTCCCTTGCACTTCCTAACTCCTTCCCACACAATAATGCATGAAAAATGGTATGAAAATGGTGAAAATGCACTAAAAAACAAGAAATTTCTATGAAGAAGAAGATGGAAGAAGGTGGAGATGATGATGATGAAGAAGATGAAGAAGAAAAATCAGAAAATGAACAAAAATGACAGTTTTTTTTACCTTCCAACGTCGCAAATCTACGATCTTACCATCACAACGCTCGTCCTCGAAGCTCTCTCCCCGGCAACGCTGCCAAAATTTGGTGTAGCTCAAGCGTAAGCACCACCTCCTTTACTTGTCAATCCGTGGAGACGTGAGGACCGGTATGAAGACCACGAGCAAAATTGGCCCTGTCCAGACCTAGTGTCCGGCCTAATTAAAAATTAGGTTCCAGGGCTTATTTGAGGGCTCAAACGGAGTCTAAAAATTATGAAAATTGGTAGGATGATACTTCTAATGCTCCTCAAGCTTGAGGACTCCTCGGCTTGCACAAAATGGAGCTACAAAAATAGAAAATGGTATCTACAATGGTTTTAGTGATGGAAATCACTATTTTTGTAGGGAATTCTTCTGAAAAGTTGACATGTACTTCTTGGAGCTCCCTACTTGCTCCTTCTTCTTGTGTGTCCACCTCTTAGATGTGTTCCTATGCTTTGTCCTTGACCTTCAGCTTCAACATTTGCCCAGGCTAAGTGCAGAAGGGCCCAGTCTTGTTTTCCCTCTGATCCCCTCCGACTTGGAGTTCCCACAAGGCTACACTCTGGATGATTTAACAGATGAAGAAATAGCCAGGATGATTAATGAGGCTAATCTTGAGACGGAGGAAGCTCAGACCCGAGGACCATAATCAACCACATGGACTTCAGCTCCTACCCAACCTGAAGTAGTGGAAGTAGATGTAGATGAAGAAGAGACTGAAGAGGAAGCAGACAAGGAGCACAACCAAGAGCACGAAGACACTTTCAAACTAGCGAGTGCCCCAGCTTATACTGCACAGATAAAAAGAATGTATGAGACTATGAAAAGAGTACAAGAGCATCATAAATTGTCACTGGAAACAAGGAAGATGCTAATAAGTCAAATGTTAGCAGAAGAAGGGATCGACGACCAATTTATTGAGTCTCTGAACCTTCACGTAGATGTGTTTGGCCTGGATGAAACCATTCATTCAGCTCTTGCCTACGTTCATCGCTTTGAGCAACGAGTGCCTACCCGCCCCCTTCGCTCCAGGAAAGCAAATTCACATAGATGTATCAGCACCAAGAGATACCACACAGATGGAAGAACATCATGAGGCACCACCATCACCACACTCCTCACCTCTCATTGCACAATTCACTTCTCCCCATGACACGACCACCCCAACTTCCACAATCACCACATACGTTATGGGAATTCCTCTCTCTTCAGGCACCCATCTTGGAGGGGTTACTATGCCCACCTTCACAACACTATTCACGAACATCACATCCACCCCACCCACTATCCCCATCTACACAATCACACACACTTTTGACACCATGGAAACATCACCAACCACAACACCACTCCCTCCCCCCACACTACCACAATCTCCCATACCTCCTCCCCCCACATCACCTCTTGAGTCCACTTCATTCACGGTCCCTTTCCCCTTCCCCATCCCCCTTGCATCCTCCACCTTCCCAGCATTCCAAAATGTAAATAATATGTTTTCTACATTACATCAATGTGTATATCAGTTGCAGCATGAATTTCAGACTCTAGAAGATCGCCATCGTCAAATAACTACGGACCACCAGCAATTACGGAGGCAGCTTGCGACCACAGAAGAAGAAAATGTTGACCTGAATCAACGTTATACTATGCTCGAACATGCCCACCAGACCTTATTGGAAGCTCCCTAGCAATCCGAATCTTCCAAAGTTAAAAAATTAACAGCTTTACTTGAACTCTATCAGTCAGAGAATGTCAAAGTCCGGTGCAACCTAACGTTATTACGAAAGCACATGGCCACAGCCCTAGAAGAAAATAAACGAATTCAAAAGCAGAACGAAGAAAACCTAGAGGCATCAATGGAAGGCTCCCCTCATGAGATCGACCCAGAACAGTTTAAAGCAGTCCCTTCAAAGACGATGAAAACAATCCTGGAAAGTTATGTTGATCTACTGGAAGCACATGATGATATGGGAAAAGAACGAGATGCATTGCGCGGCTAGCTAAGGGGGCAAGAAGAACAACCCAAGATCATAGAGTCAGCATCGACTTCAGAGGAGGTACAGGAGCTAAAAGAGCAGGTTGAAGAATTGCAAAGGAAGCTAATTGAGTATGAAAGACAACCCTCCCCAATTATCGAACTAGAAACAAAAGAACTGGTGCCCATAGAACTGGATGAATCATATGAGGAACCTTATGTTCCTATGCCGATGTCGGGTGGCCAACAAACAGATGAAGGATTGGACACGCTTGAAGTGGAAGCCCCAGAATGGATGCAGATGCTCAAAAAAACGGCCAATACGCATGATGATAGAGTAGTGATACAAATCGAGTCCATGTTTAAGATTGAGGACACTATTATAAAATCAAAATACTTCCACCACATGTCTCATCACCGATGGATAGGCACGAACGACTATCAATATGTGCCCTATTGTGTGCTCTTAGCAGACTACAACGCAAAAATTCAACGACGATGTGGAAACGCTCCAACCTTCGCCACTCTATTCCGTCCCGACGATATATCTGAAAGTGCTACACAAGGATCCATCTTCCAACCTACTTGGCAACTGCGTCTCCTCGAGACATACCCTAAAATGGTTCGCACATGGAATAATATGCCACTATTCATCAAGTATAATCCATGCTATGCTCCCATACTCAGAAGGCGCACATGGCCTAACTTTGCCATCACTGTGAAGAATGTTAAAGGTTGTGCAAAGTGGCTCAATTATGTATACTTGGCACTACCACGGGGACCAGCTACAGTGGCCTACATGATCTCCACCATCCACCACTGGGGAGTCAGACTGCAAAACATACCAGATGTGATGGCACAAATGTGCATGAAGATATTTGAATTAATGCTGGTCACATTCAGAACATTCAAAAATATTAAAGACCCACGTTTCTCAAGAGTCGGCTTCACTGCAAGAAACCTAGACTTGGTGTATGACATGAGCAAAACCCCCTCAATTAAGGTAATATATGTCTGGCACGCAAGAATAAAATACCTCCTAGCATGCTACAAACAAACTTTCGAGGAGATGTTCATCACAGGGTTCTGGGAATACCACTCTGAACAAAGAGAAGGGCCAAGTAGGCAAAGAAGTCAACGGAGATTTGGCAAATAGGCCTATCATTTTTCATGAGTTAATATTTCTCAAATAGTGATTGTAGTTACTCCACACCATTGTAAATATCATTTTTTATTATTCCTACTCCATTTTGTACAAGCTGAGGAGTCCTTGAGCTTGATGAGTATTAGTAGTATTTATGCACCAATTTTCATAATTTTCAGAGCTCGTTTGAGCCCCCAAAATAGCCCTAGAACCTAATTTTTAACTAGGCCGGACACTAGGTCTGGACAAGACCAAAGCTAGTCAAAAACTATAAATAGAGCTAGAGAACTCATTTTTGAGGTTAGCTTGTTGTAGATTTGAACTTGTATGAGAACTCTTTTGTAATAGAAGTTACTCCATTGTCTCTCTCTTTGTTCTTGCCTTGTGTGCATGTGTGTGTGTATGTGTGTGCATGTTTGTGTGCTTCTTACTCACACACTTGTGCCATCACTTGTTCGAGGTCTTCATACCATCCTCACATCTTCCCGGATTGACATTAAAGGAGGTGCTACTCATCACTGAGCTGCAAGATAGCTCACTTGTGCAGACCGTTCTGAATTGTCTTCCTGATTCATATCAGAGTTTTGTTTCTACTCTTCGATTGATGATGAAAGGCAATCCAAATGCCTTGTCATTTGAGGAGTTAGTCTCTGTTCTGTTGTAGGAGGATCGGTCCAGGTACGATAGGTCCATTATGCGTGTTGCAGAGCTATTCAGCCATTGCTTTCATGTACTAAGGAGACATCTATTAGCTCCAAAGACATGTATGATACTTTGCTACCTCTTTTTACAGGTGGACAGTCTAGTGCTGGTCCTAATGAGGCAACTTCTCAGCCTTTGCAGGTTTCATGTGATGATGCAGATCATTCCATTTCTGATGCAAATTTACATGATGCACTTGTTGATGAGAGAGCTGATATTGAGCAGGCAAAAACTATGCCAAAATGGCTGGTGCAGACTTTGCGTGATAGCAAATTAGATGCACCTTTGTCATATCGTACTCGTTCAGGCTCTCATAGTGCCTCCTTTGCATCAGATTGTTATGACATGGCTGCATCTAGTCTCTGTGATGAGAATGATCATGTTTCATTTGATGAAGCACAAAATTCAAAAAATTGGATGGCTGTTATGCAATCTGAATATGATGCTATAATGAAGAATGGTACTTGGTCTTTATGTGACTTGCCTCCTGGCAAGAAGGCCATTGAGACTAAGTGCGTATACAAGCTGAAGCATAAGCCTAATGGTACAATTGACAGGTATAAGGCCAGGCTTGTTGCAAAGGGTTATGCGCAGGAAAGAGACATTGATTTTGATGAGACCTTTGCACCTACTTGTCGAATGACTACTGTTCGTAGCATCTGTGCACTTACAGCTCATCATGGTTGGAATGTACAACAGTTGGATATCAAAACAGCATTTCTGAATGGCGACTTGCATGAAGAAGTGTATGTTTTGCATCCCCGTGGCTTTGTGCAAAAAGGGCATGAAAACCAGGTGTGTAGGTTAAAAAAGGCATTATATGGTTTAAAGCAAGCACCACGTGCTTGGTATGAAAAAATACATGCCTATCTGATTGCACATGGTTTTGAGAACAGTCCAACTGAAAGCACCTTATATGTTGAGCATGCTAATGATGTACTTCTGATCATTGTGGTTTATGTTGATGACATGCTTCTCATTGGTCCTCATGAGAGCCATATTGCTGATTTTAAGGCTGATTTACATGCCTCATTTGAGATCCCTGATTTGGGGCATTTGCATCACTATTTCAGCATTCAGTTTATGCACGTTGTTGGTGGAATGTCTTTATGTCAAATGAAATATATTGACACATTATTGCAACCTTTTGGGCTTGAAGACTGTAAACCTATTGCCACTCCTATGGAAACACGTTTACGATTGAGTCTTCATGATGTTGGAGATGCATTTGATGTTGTTCTCTATCACCAGGCTGTTGGATGCTTGATTTACTTATGCATTACTCGGCCAAATATTCAGTTTGTTGTCTCATAGATTAGCAGGTTTATGCATTGCCTAGGTGTCAAGCATTGGTAGGCAGTTAAGCGCATCTTTCGCTACTTCACTGGTACTCGGCTACTTGGGTTGTTTTATCCCAAGCGGGGATCACTACTGCCAGATTCGCATGCTTTTTCTGACTCAGACTGGGCTGGTTGCTATGACACTCGTGTGTCCACTACTGGCTTTTGCTTCATGCTTTGTAGCTATCTTGGTTGAGCAAGAAGCAGCCTACTGCGGCCACTTCCAGTTGTGAGGCTGAGTATAGGGCAACTTTCATAGCTACTGTTGAGTGTGTGTGGCTCAGACGCCTTATGGCTGATTTGGGTGTTGGTCAATCTTCTGCCACCACCATCTTCACTGACAGTCAGAGCGCATTGACAGTTGCGAGGAATCCTATGTTCCATGCTCGCACTAAGCACATTGAGGTGCATTATCATTATGTCAGGGAGAGGTTCTCTATTGGGGAGATCATTTTGGCATATGTGCCCACGAAGGAGAACATTGCAGACCTTTTCACGAAGGCTCTCTCTAGGGAGAAGCTTGAAGCTTTTCGCAAAGCTTTGGGCTTACTTCCTTTTGTGGAGTGATCTCCACATAGCTTGGCACTTCCTTATACATGAGTGCCAGCTACTTGTTCACTGCATCACTCCCAAGGGGGATTTGTTGATATATTTAGGTAGTGATGTATGTGAACACTCTAGGACCACCGGGGCACTTTTTCCCTCTTTAGGAGGTTTTTTTCCCCCCGGCTTGTATATACGCCTATTGCCCTAATGGGATATTGATCTTTGTACATTCTCTAGTAATACATTCAGTATTGTGTGTTGTGCTCCAAGCTTCTTCTTTTTCCTTGTGTTGTTCGTGTGCTTCCGCAGATGTCTAACTCCAACAAGATTAATTTGGCTTGGGTTTCTTCTTTAAGCTCTAATTAGCTTAAACAAAACCAAGCATACTTTTCTCATCTTCAAAAGTGCTTAATAAAGTTTCCATGCTTTTTGAAAACTTTGCATCTTGACTAGAGATGCAGTCATGGAACTTAGCATCCAACTATTGAACACTGAAGTTCAATGATGCTAAAGTTTATTCGCCTCTTTGAAGTTCATCACTTGTCAACATCAAAAGAAAAAAACTTTAATAGTTCCATGATTTTTTTTTTCAAATCCAAGCTAATGACCATATCTAGGCTTGTCGTTAGGATTCTCTAAGTTTTCCTAAACTTAGATTCATCATAAAACTTTCAAGTAGCTCTATTTTCTTGCCATTCCGATGAGCAAGAAAATTGAACATTTGACTTTCGAAAGGCCTACTTTTTCTAATCGAGACTCATAATTTGTGATACCTAAGTATCACGTTTGAGAAAAACAAACTAGCTACTTGAGTTGCATGGCAATCAGGAGCCTTGCAAACTACCTAGTTTACTATTTCTCTAGCTATCTAAGTCAAGTTAGAAAAAAGAGTTCTACAATGCAACGTGCTATTGTGTGTAGCTAACTTTGATCTTAGATTTTGCTTGTTATCTACAAGCTTTAGCACTGGGTACAATAAAGTAACATCATGAATGAAGCCTAGTATTGTGGATAGAAGAGGCGGTTGGCTTCAATCTATTAATTTCAAGCCCCGCATGCAACCTATCTTCCTGTTTTTGTTCTTTTGTCTATGATAAAGAAGTTGCAGCAGCAATCTGTATAAAGGTTCATTATGAAATCCTTTGGGGCATCGTGGATAGAACACCTCTAACACATGATTACCGATTTCGATTCCATCAGATGAATTCAAACATGAATCATCGCTAGAGCACGACGATAAGATCTGCTTTTGTTGCAGAGTTCTACCAAGAGCTATTAACACTTCCATAGCGCAACGGTAGAGATATTATTATCTGATAATCGTGTAATAGATGACGGATTCAATTGAAGTCCCCAATCAGATGAAATCCTTTCGCTTCTTGTAATCAAATACACAACATACGTGCTACCAAATTTGTTGGTGCATTTTACCCAAGCCTACATGCTTGATATATTTGATATCATCCTAATTTGTAAGTCACATGAGTAGTCATGTGAACACCTCTTGTAAAACAGTTCATTTTTATCTCTTGTAATTGAAAAAAAAAAAAGGAAAAGGATGGCTTACCTCATGCATGATGTAAAAGCAATTTCGTGGCTCTAACTACCAAAACCCACGACTTTTTGAGCTGAGGGAATATCTCCTAACTTTGGGGATCACTTTTAGGTGGAGCCATTCGAATTCGAATTCAAAACTCCCTCCAAGAATAGCTATAAAAGGAGCAAGAAGGAAGAGGCGATTAGCAAGCCTTGTACGTGACCACTTCATGTCATTTTGTAGAGACTAAAGAGCTTACTCCATAGCTCTATCGTTCTACTCCCATTGTGCAAAGATTCATTGCCAATGTGGTTGTAATCATATATGAATTTATACATTTATCATCATTCACTCCTCTGTTTTGTTCTCTGCTATACTCACTCAGAGCAGTACCTTCAGAAGGTCATATCTCGAGTTCTAGTGATTCTTTTTCAGTGATTTAATGTGCGTTAGATATCTCTTACTGTCTAGTTTCTGCATATCAATTTTCAAGGTCATTAGAGTTATAGTTTCGGAGATATCTTCATTTTACTGCTCACTGGTCTATCTCTGCAGAGCCCCGAGAATTGTGGGCATGTTCCAAAAATTGATAAATCTTGTTCTCAGTGCTCAGTCCATCATTTGAAGTGTTTTAACTTGGATTGGGAAGCTTGCTAAGTCTATTTGCTATGCCCAAAAGGAATGTTTCTAATTCCTACCAGGTTGAGAGCACTGTCCATTTTTTCCAGCAGGTGTATGTCCAAAAATAGCAAGTTTTGGGAGCTAGTCATTTCGCAACTAGTCTGTCTTGACTTAAACTTTTGGGATACATGTTCCAAAGTACTTGGCTGATATTTTGGTGGATTTAGGAATCTCAAAGGGTCTACTAATCAACTCTGAAATCTCAGTTGGCTGGTGTGAAGCTGGTTGTAGCGGCACCTACTCATCTTTGGATTGCATCCACCATCTCTCTTCACAGTGGTATCAGAGCATAGTCAAGCAACATGGGAGATGGATTTCCATCAACAATTGACAAATTGGATCGAAACAACTACCCGGCATGGTCTCTAAGGATGGAGGCTTACCTTCAAGGGAGGAATCTATATGGATTCATATCCGGAGATGAAGCAATGCCAACCATGAGGAACAAAGGGCAACCATCACATGAAGAAGTGGAAGGACTTTCAAATTGGTGTTCGAAGGATGCACTCGCAAGGTCCTATATTCTAAAAGCAATCTCTGATTTTCTTTTACCTCATGTCAAGGGATGCAAGACATCAAGAGAGACCTAGAATGCACTTGCTTCTTTCTTCTCTTCCAACACTCGAGCGAGGAAGAACCAATTGTGGATGGAGTTCACAACAATGAAGAAAAGCCCGAAGCAAAATGTGACTGATTATGTCACAAAGATGAAGGAGATTTATGACCAACTTGAAAGCATTGGAGAGGTAATTGAAGAGGAGCAAATCATAAGACAAATCATGAATGGAATCAAAGCAGACGACAAGTGGGAGTCATTCACAACAGCCATGGATTTATACATGGATATGCATGTACCCGACCTCAACACACTCATGGGCCAACTCTTCACTCATGAAGCAAAGATTAGCAAAGGTGGTGAGTCCTCAAGAGGTAATCAAACTTCTGCCTTATATTCTGATAAAGCTAAGGTCAAGGACAAGTCAAAGAATAGGAAGAATGAAGATGAAGGAAGCTCTTTCCAAGCAAACTTTGCAAGTAGAGGAAGAGCTAGAGGAAGAGGCAGAGGTGGAAAGCAAGGCAGGGGGAGATTCCAATCATCTCAACCTTGCAACATATGTGGCTTATCTAACCATACTACTGAAGAATGTTTCAGGAACCCGAGGAACTCAAGAGGAAGAGGATTCAATAGAGGTGGCTATGGATCAAATAGAGGTAGATACAATGGAGGCTACAACAACAACAACTACTACAACGACAATTACAACAACAACAACAACTTGTTGGAGTTAGACGTCTGCGGAAGCACGCGAACAGCACAAGGAAGAAGAAGAAGCTTGGAGCACAACACACAAGACTGAATGTATTACTAGAGAATGTACAAAGATAAGTAGCCCATTAGGGCAATAGGCGTATATACAAGCCGGGGGAAAAAAACCTCCTAAAGAGGGAAAAAAGTGCCCCGGCGGTCCTAGAGTGTTCACACACATCACTACCTAAATATATCAACAAATCCCCCCTGGGAGTGATGCGGTGAACAAGGAGCTGGCACTCATGTATAAGGAAGTGCCGAGCTATGTGGAAATCACTCCACAAAAGGAAGTAAGCCCAAAGCTTTGCGGAAAGCTTCAAACTTCTCCGTAGGCAGAGCCTTCGTGAAAAGGTCTGCAATGTTCTCCTGCGTGGGCACATATACCAAGCTGATCTCCCCAGCAGAGAACCTCTCCCTGACATAGTGATAATGCACCTCAATGTGCTTAGTGCGAGCATGGAACACAGGGTTCCTCGCAACTGCCAATGCGCTCTGACTGTCAGTGAAGATGGTGGTGGCAGAAGACTGGCCAACACCCAAATCAGCCATAAGGCGTCTGAGCCACACACACTCAACAGTCGCTGTGAAAGCTGCCCTATACTCAGCCTCACAACTGGAAGTGGCCACAGTAGGCTGCTTCTTGCTCAACCAAGATATACATGAGCTACCAAGCATGAAGCAAAAACCTTTGGTGGACACACGAGTGTCATAGCAACCAGCCCAATCTGAGTCAGAAAAAGCATGCAAATCTGGAGGTAGTGATCCCCCCTTGGGATAAAACAACCCAAGTAGCCGAGTACCACTCAAGTAGCGAAAGATGCGCTTAACCGCTTTCCAATGCGTGACTCCTGGGCAATGCATAAACCTGCTCATCTGTGAGATAGCAAACTGAATATCTGGCCGAGTAATGCATAAGTAAATCAAGCATCCAACAGCCTGCTGATAGAGAACAGCATCAAATGCATCTCCAGCATCATGAAGACTCAATCGTAAACCTGTCTCCATAGGAGTGGCAATAGGCTTACAGTCTTCAAGGCCAAAACGCTGCAATAATGTGTCAATATATTTCGTTTGACACAAAGCCATTCCACCATCAACTTGCATAAACTGAATGCCCAAATAGTATTGCAAATGCCCCAAATCAGACATCTCAAATGAGGCATGCAAATCAGCCTTGAAATCAGCAATATGCTTCTCAAGAGGACCAGTGAGCAGCATGTCGTCTACATAGACAACAATGATCAAAAGCACATCATTAGCACGCTTAACATATAAGGTGCTTTCAGTTGAACTGTTCTCAAAACCATGTGCAATCAGATAGGCATGTATTTTCTCATACCAAGCACGTGGTGCTTGCTTTAAACCATATAACGCCTTCTTTAACCTGCACACCTGGTTTTCATGCCCTTTCTGCACAAAGCCACGGGGCTGAAAAACATACACTTCTTCATGCAAGTCACCATTCAGAAATGCTGTTTTAATGTCCAACTGATGTACATTCCAACCATGATGGGCTGCAAGTGCACAAATGCTCCGAACAGTAGTCATACGGCATGTAGGTGCAAAGGTCTCATCAAAATCAATGCCTCTTTCCTGCGCATAACCCTTTGCAACAAGCCTAGCCTTATACCTGTCAACTGTACCATCAGGTTTACGCTTCAGCTTGTATACCCACTTAGTGCCAATGGCCTTCTTGCCAGGAGGCAAGTCACATAAAGACCATGTACCATTCTTCATTATAGCATCATATTCAGATTGCATAGCAGCCATCCAATTTTCTGAATTTTGTGCTTCATCAAAAGAAACAGGCTCATTCTCATCACAGAGACTAGATGCAGCCATAGCATAGCAATCTGATGCAAAGGAGGTACTATGAGAGCCTGAACGAGTACGATATGACAAAGGTGCATCTAATTTGCTGTCACGCAAAGTCTGCACCAGCCATTTTGGCATAGTTTTTGCATGTTCAATATCAGCTCTCTCATCAACAAGTGCATCATGTAAATCTGCATCAGAAATGGAATGATCTGCATCATCATATGAAACCTGCAAAGGCTGAGAAGTTGCCTCATTAGGACCAGCGCTAGCCTGTCCACCTGTAAAAAGAGGCATCAAAGTATCATACATGTCTTTGGAGCTAACAGATGTCTCCTTAGTACATGAAAGCAATGGCTGAATAGCATCTTCCACAAAGACAACATCACGGCTAACCAGAATGCGTTTAATCTGTGGATGATACAGACGATAGCCTTTACTTTCAGAACTGTACCCAACAAAAATACATTTTACTGCCTTATCATCCAATTTTCTGCGATGTTGTTTAGGCACTAATGCATATGCCAAACAACCAAAAACACGCAGATGAGCAACAGATGGCTTGCGGTCATGCCAAGCCTCATATGGAGTGATAGACTGCAACGCTTTCGTGGGACACCTGTTCAGTACATATGCTGCACACATGACAGCCTCAAGCCAGAAACTATGTGGTAAAGCCTGACTTTTGACCATGCACCTCGCCATCTCCATGAGTGACCTGTTCTTTCGTTCAGCAACTCCATTCTGTTGAGGTGTATACGGCACTGTACACTGGTGTTTTATCCCACGTTCAGCCAGAAATGCATTAAAATCTGAAGACATATATTCCCCCCCTCGATCAGAACGGAGGGTGCCCATTTTACATGCTGAGAGATTTTCAGCCAAAACCAAAAACTGTTTGAAGCACATGAACACTTCGGACTTTGCTTTGAGTGGATATACCCATGTATGCCTGGAAAAATCATCAATGAATGTCACGAAGTAAAGGTAATTTCCAAAAGAGGGTGTCTGCATAGGACCACAGACATCACTATGTACAAGCTGCAATTTCTGCATAGCCCGAACTGAACCATCTTTTGGAAAGGAAGAACGCTGCATTTTGCCCAAAATACAGCCTTCACAAACATGTTTTCCAGGTGCCTCAAGTTTGGGCAAAGAGGACACCATTTCAGATTTCTGCAGGCGTAACAAACTAGCAAAATTCAGATGACCAAAGCGTGCATGCCAAAGCTTTGCATCTGACATAGCCTGAGAATCATGAACTGCACATGCCGAATCATTCACAGATTTTTCATAGTCTATGAGCTTATACAGCCCACGACATAAAATGCCAGAAGCAATAATCACATCGCCATTTGAGAGATCATGGACTGTACACCTGTCATCAACAATTTCACAACCAAGCCAATCTTGGCTAATGCAGAAACTGATAACAGGTTCTTTTTGATCCCTGGCACAAATAAAGCATCTGACAAAGTGAAAGAACTACCATCAGCAGTAGTCAGAATGATCTTACCAACTCCCATAACAGGATAAGAGGAGTTATTGGCGCATGTGACAGTATTCCCTGTAGGGGCAGGCTCGAGTGAAGAGAAGAAACTGCGCTGCGAGGTAATATGTTTGGTCGCTCCACTGTCAAAGTACCAAACATCTGAGTCTACTGCAGACATGCACTGATCATGAGAAGATGGGTCAAAACTGCAGACAGTAGTAAACGCCTATTCTTCTTCCTGCACAAGATTTGCAGACTCTGTTTTTGGTGTAGAGGCCTCTGCAACAACCATTCCAGCCTCTTTCTTCTTTGCCTCTTTAGCAGCCAGTTTTGGACAGTTCTTTATAATATGATCATTTCCTTTACAGTACTTGCAGAACAATTTCTGCTTTTCTGATTTCTTCTCATCTTTATCCTGGTTCTTCGATTGTGCAGCATTTGCAGATTTCTGCTTACTAGTAGAAGAGCTCCATTTTCCTTTGCCCTTCTGACTAGCCAGGAAAGCTTGATCTGCAACACGCATAATGGACCTGTTCTGCCTGGACTGATCTTCCTGCAACAGAACAGAGACTAATTCCTCAAATGACAAGGCATTCGGATTGCCTTTCATCATCAATCGAAGAGTAGAGGCAAAACTCTGATATGAATCAGGAAGGCCATTCAGAACGGTCTGCACAAGTGAGCTATCTGGTATAACCTCATCAGCAGAAATCAATTGTTCCTTCAGGTCTTTGATCTTTGTAAGAAAACTATCCATCGAATCACCTTCATTCATGTGCTCACTCTCCAACTGTTTTCGGAGGTAAGCAACACGAGCCTCATTCCTAGCCTGGTACAAAGTGGTAAGTGTATCCCAAGCATCCTTTGCTGTTCTACAAGAGCGAATGTGAGGAATAATGGCACGTTTGACAGACAAAGCTATCAATGCATGTGCCTGGGCATCTCTGCCATCCCAACGAATCTGCTCTGCAGTAGGTGCAACAGAAACAGCAGCACGAACAGGAATCTGCGAAATATCATCTTCGACACCATCTTCATCGGCTCCAACACCTGTATTTGCAGTACCTGTCGTTACAGGTGTAACAGGACGTCTTTCAACACCCGGCACAATGTTCCACAATCCTTTTGCAACCAGTACATGTCGCATCATATAAGCCCATAATGGGTAGTTGGTACCATCCAACTTATCCTCAACAGCCAACATACGGAATACATCACTGCTTTCAGCCATGGCCGGTGACTAAAATACCTTGATGCAGAAAATTGACTGTATCTCAAAAAGTTGAACAGAACTGCCCAGACGAGTTCTGCTAGACCTGTAGAAGACTTCAAGACGCTTAAATTGGCGAACAGAAACTAGTATATACCTTTGGCACAAAAGGACGAAATAGCCTGCACAAGCACTGCAATAGTGCGTTCGGAGGCCGAAACGAGCTCAGATCGCGATTTCGGCACCACATAGCAAAGCTGTTTTGATCTCGGAAACACCCTGAGTATGCTCACCAAATTTTGTGCGAATCTGAGACTGCAAACGGAGGAGTGTCGACGGCGCCCTAGAAGAAGCAACGACCTGCTCTGATACCAATTGTTGGAGTTAGACGTCTGCGGAAGCACGCGAACAGCACAAGGAAGAAGAAGAAGCTTGGAGCACAACACACAAGACTGAATGTATTACTAGAGAATGTACAAAGATAAGTAGCCCATTAGGGCAATAGGCGTATATACAAGCCAGGGGAAAAAAACCTCCTAAAGAGGGAAAAAACTGCCCCGGCGGTCCTAGAGTGTTCACACACATCACTACCTAAATATATCAACACAACTATCAAAGTGGCCATAGAGGAAGAAGAGATTACAATAACTATGCAGAGGACCAAAGTCAAGAAGATTCATTATTGATTATGAATCTATCAGCGAAGAAGGGTAAGGATGATGATCACATATTTTACATTGATTCGGGATGCTCAAACCATGTAGCAGGAAATGTGGCTTTACTTTCTGATTTGGAAGATCCTCATAACAAGCATGAAGTGCAGACAGGAGATGACACAAAGCACTCAGTGGAGAAGATAGGTAATGTGAAGACATCAGATGGGAATATGAACCTCTTAAGCAAAGTCTTGTATGTCCCTACAATTACCAAAAATTTAATAAGTGTTGGACAGATTGTTGAAAAAGGATTGCAGGTTAGATTCAATCGATTCGGAGCATATGTTGAAGACCCAAGGCAAAGCTTTCGAAGGATTGCCAAAGGAGAAAAGACAGGAAGGCTTTTCACTTTTGAAGTGGAAGATACAAAGAACATAGCTTTGTTTAGCTATGGATCTCAAACTCTAACAGAGTTGGAGATATGGCACAAAAGGCTTGCTCACATTGGTGAGAGGACATTCAAACAGATTTGCAGGGCCCAAAGTGTACTTGGTTTGCCTAATATCACAAGGCAACACATGATTTATAAGTGTGAAGCTTGTCAACTCGGCAAGGCTCATAGACAACCTTTCAATAAGAAAGGATATATGTATCAAAATCCTTTGGATCTAGTGCACACGGATGTGTGGGGTCCGAGTAAGGATCCATCTATATCAGGCTCAAGATATTATGTGTCTTTCATAGATGATTGTAGCAGGTGGACCATTCTATTTTTCATGAAGCACAAGGATGAAGTGTTTAATTGCTTTAAGAAGTATATTGCTCTTGTTGAAAACCAAACAGGTAGGTCTTTGAAAAGACTCAGATCAGATGGTGGAGGAGAATACTTCTCTTCTGAATTTGATGCCTTCTTGCATGAAAGAGGCATTAAAAGGGAAGTTACTACAAGGTATACACCCGAACTCAATGGTGTAGCAGAGTGGAGGAACAGATCTATTGTCGAAGCTGCAAGGTCCATGCTCAACGAAAAGGGATTGCCAAACTACCTATGGGCACAGGCTGTGTCTACAGCCACATATCTCATAAATAGACTTCCATCTAAGTCACTAGATGGAACCACTCCATATGAAGTGTGGAATGGAAGAAGACCTAGTCTAGAGCATTGCAAAATCTTTGGATGCTTAGCCTATGCTCACATTCCTTCTCAAGTAAGAGGGAAATTGGATCACAAGGCAGAGAAGTGTGTATTCATTGGTTATGATCAAAACCAAAAAGGATATAGATTGTACAATCCAACCAATAAAGGATTTTCTGTGAGTAGAGATGTAATTTTTGATGAAAACAAATCATGGTTTGATGATGACAGGAAAGTGAAGCTGCCTTATAACTTGGATGAAGATTTTCCATCACTTCAACCAAAGGAGCCAAAGCGGATTGAAGAAAGTGATTCGGAGATTGACCTAGAAGACTTGGAAAGACTAAAGCTATGGAAGAACAAAGGAAAAGCAAAGATGTAGGATGCTACATATGGATCCGAGAGCTCACATCAACCACTTAGAAGGTCTTCAAGGGAGAAGAAGAAACCAGAGAGGTTTGGTCATGATACTTCTTTGGTCACCAAGCACTCAATCTACATTGCAAAGGATTCAACCAATGAAGAACCTACCACATTTGAAGAAGCACAAAGCAAGAAAGCTTGGAGAGATGCAATGGATGAAGAAATGGAAGCCTTGAAGGAGAATGACACTTGGGAGCTTGTACCTAACAAGCCATCTATGAAGATAATCGGATCTGGATGGATATACAAAATCAAGAGGAATCCAGATGGAAGTATAAATAGACACAAAGCAAGGTTAGTTGCTAAAGGGTTTGCTCAAACCCATGGTATTGATTATGAGGAGACTTTCTCTCCTGTTGCAAAAATGCCTACAATTAGGGTTCTCATTAGTCTTGCTGCATCTAGAAATTGGAATCTTTATCAACTTGATGTAAAGAATGCTTTCTTGAATGGATGGATTTCTGAGGAAGTGTATATGGCACAACCTCCTGGATATGAGGATGCACATCATCCTAACTATGTATGCAAACTAAAGAAAGCTTTGTATGGATTGAAGCAAGCTCCAAGAGCTTGGAATTTCAGATTGGTGACTTATTTGCAGGACCAAGGATTCAAAGCTAGCAAGGCGGATACCTCTTTGTTCATAAAGAGGAATGGATCTGAAGTGATCTATTTATGTGTGTATGTTGATGATATTATTATCACAGGCAATGAACTTGAAGGAATCAAACAGGTAAAGAGTCAAATGAAGGAGGAGTTCAAAATAAGTGACCTCGGACCACTCACTTATTTTCTTGGATTGGAGTTGATCTACACAGATTCAGGTATATACATCACACAAAGGAAGTATGTCCATGACATGCTCGTCAAGTTCAAGATGGAAAATACCAAGTGTGCAGGTACACCTATGGAGCAAAATCATAAGCTTAGTGCTTATGAAGGAGAGCCAATTGAAGACATCACAAGCTATCAAAGCTTGGTTGGAAGTTTGAACTATGCAACACTCACAAGGGTGGATATATGCTATAGTGTTAGCATATTGAGTCAGTTTATGCATAAGCCGAGAAGACCACATATGGAAGCGGCCAAGAGAGTCCTCAAGTACCTAAAGGGGACCATGAATGAAGGTTTTTTCTATTCATATACTTAAGATATTGAGCTAAAGGTCTACTCAGATGCAGATTGGGCCGGATCTAAAGATGATAGAAGAAGCACATCAGGGTATATATCATTTGCAGGTTCAAAAATCATTTCTTGGTTATCGAAGAAGCAACCAACCGTGGCATTATCTTCTACTGAAGTAGAATATAGAGGTTTGGCTAATGCAACTCAAGAAATCATGTGGTTAAAGTCTTTGTACACAGATCTTGGACTTCATTCTTCAACACCTCATATTTTTTGTGACAACACAAGCTCACCACATCTAGCAGCTAATCTGGTATACCATGCTAGAACCAAGCATATTGAAGTCCACTACCATTAGGTAAGGGAGAAGCTAATGAGCAAGGATATTCAACTATCCTATGTCTCCACAGATATGCAATGTGCCGACATGTTGACTAAAGCTCTTGATGGTACAAAATTAAGTAGATTCAAGTTGATGATTGGCTTGCAAGAAATCAAGGACAATTGAAGACTTATTTGAAGGTCAAGCATGTTAGGCTTGAGGGGGAGCTGTTGGTGCATTTTACCCAAGCCTACATGCTTGATATATTTGATATCATCCTCATTTGTAAGTCACATGAGTAGTCATGTGAACACCTCTTGTAAAAGAGTTCATTTTTATCTCTTGTAATTTAAAAAAAAAAAGGAAAAGGATGACTTACCTCATGCATGATGTAAAAGCAATTTCGTGGATCTAACTACTAAAACCCACGACTTTTTGAGCTGAGGGAATATCTCCTAACTTTGGGGATCACTTTTAGGTGGAGCCATTTGAATTCGAATTCAAAACTCCCTCCAATAATAGCTATAAAAGGAGCAAGAAGGAAGAGGCGATTAGCAAGCCTTGTACGTGACCACTTCATGTCATTTTGTAGAGATTAAAGAGCTTACTCCATAGCTCTATCATTCTACTCCCATTGTGCAAAGATTCATTGCCAATGTGGTTGTAATCATATATGAATTTATACATTTATCATCATTCACTTCTCTGTTTTGTTCTCTGCTATACTCACTCAGAGCAGTACCTTTAGAGGGTCATATCTCGCGTTCTACTAACCCTTTTTTAGTGATTTAACGTGCGTTGGATATCTCTTACTGTCTAGTTTTTGCATATCAATTTTCAAGGTCATTGAATTTATAGTTTTGGAGATCTCTGCATTTTACTGCTCACTGGTCTATCTCTGCAGAGCCCCGAGAATTGTGGGCATGTTCCAGAAATTGATAAATCTTGTTCTCAGTGCTCAGTCCATCATTTGAAGTGTTTTAACTTGGATTGGGAAGATTGCTAAGTCTATTTTCTATGCTCAAAAGGAATTTTTCTAATTCCTACCAGGTTGAGAGCACTGTTCATTTTTTCCAGCAGGTGTATGTCCAAAATAGCAAGTTTTGGGAGCTAGTCATTTCGCAACTAGTCTGTCTTGACTTAAACTTTTGGGATACATGTTCCAAAGTACTTGGCTGATATTTTGGTGGATTTTGGAATCTCAAAGGGTCTACTAATCAACTCTGAAGTCTCAGTTGGCTGGTGTGAAGCTGGTTGTAGCGGCACCTACTCATCTTTGGATTGCATCCACCATCTCTCTTCACAGTGGTATCAGAGCATAGTCAAGCAACATGGGAGATGGATTTCCATCAACAATTGACAAATTGGATCGAAACAACTACCCGGCATGGTCTCTAAGGATGGAGGCTTACCTTCAAGGGAGGAATCTATATGGATTCATATCCGGAGATCAAGCAATGCCAACCATGAGGAACAAAGGGCAACCATCACATGAAGAAGTGGAAGGACTTTCAAATTGGTGTTCGAAGGATGCACTCGCAAGGTCCTATATTCTAAACTCAATCTCTGATTTTCTTTTACCTCATGTCAAGGGATGCAAGACATCAAGAGAGACCTGGAATGCACTTGCTTCTTTCTTCTCTTCCAACACTCGAGCGAGGAAGAACCAATTGTGGATGGAGTTCACAACAATGAAGAAAAGTCCGAAGCAAAATGTGACTGATTATGTCACAAAGATGAAGGAGATTTCCGACCAACTTGGAAGCATTGGAGAGGTAATTGAAGAGGAGCAAATCATAAGACAAATCATGAATGGAATCAAAGCAGACGACAAGTGGGAGTCATTCACAATAGCCTTGGATTTATACATGGATATGCATGTACCCGACCTCAACACACTCATGGGCCAACTCTTCACTCATGAAGCAAAGATTAGCAAAGGTGGTGAGTCCTCAAGAGGTAATCAAACTTTTGCCTTATATTCTGATAAAGCTAAGGTCAAGGACAAGTCAAAGAATAGGAAGAATGAAGATGAAGGAAGCTCTTTCCAAGCAAACTTTGGAGGTAGAGGAAGAGCTAGAGGAAGAGGCAGAGGTGGAAAGCAAGGCAGGGGGAGATTCCAATCATCTCAACCTTGCAACATATGTGGCTTATCTAACCATACTACTGAAGAATGTTTCAGGAACCCGAGGAACTCAAGAGGAAGAGGATTCAATAGAGGTGGCTATGGATCAAATAGCGGTAGATACAATGGAGGCTACAACAACAACAACTACTACAACAACAATTACAACAACAACAACAACTATCAAAGTGGCCATAGAGGAAGAAGAGATTACAATAACTATGCAGAGGACCAAAGTCAAGAAGATTCATTATTGATTATGAATCTATCAGCGAAGAAGGGTAAGGATGATGATCACATATTTTACATTGATTCGGGATGCTCGAACCATGTAGCAGGAAATGTGGCTTTAGTTTCTGATTTGGAAGATCCTCATAACAAGCATGAAGTGCAGACAGGAGATGACACAAAGCACTCAGTGGAGAAGATAGGTAATGTGAAGACATCAGATGGATTTGGAGCATATGTTGAAGACCCAAGGCAAGGCTTTCGAAGGATTGCTAAAGGAGAAAAGACAGGAAGGCTTTTCACTTTTGAAGTGGAAGATACAAAGAACATAGCTTTGTTTAGCTATGGATCTCAAAATCTAACAGAGTTGGAGATATGGCACAAAAGGCTTGCTCACATTGGTGAGAGGACACTCAAACAGATTTGCAGGGACCAAAGTGTACTTGGTTTGCCTAATATCACAAGGCAACACATGATTTATAAGTGTGAAGCTTGTCAACTCGGCAAGTCTCATAGACAACCTTTCAATAAGAAAGGATATATGTATCAAAATCCTTTGGATCTAGTGCACAGGGATGTGTGGGGTCCGAGTAAGGAGCCATCTATATCAGGCTCAAGATATTATGTGTCTTTCATAGATGATTGTAGCAGGTGGACCATTCTATTTTTCATGAAGCACAAGGATGAAGTGTTTAATTGCTTTAAGAAGTATATTGCTCTTGTTGAAAACCAAACAGGTAGGTCTTTGAAAAGACTCAGATCAGATGGTGGAGGAGAATACTTCTCTTCTGAATTTGATGCCTTCTTGCATGAAAGAGGCATTAAAACGAAAGTTACTACAAGGTATACACCCGAACTCAATGGTGTAGCAGAGAGGAGGAACAGATCTATTGTCGAAGCTGCAAGGTCCATGCTCAACGAAAAGGGATTGCCAAACTACCTATGGGCACAGGCTGTGTCTACAGCCACATATCTCATAAATAGACTTCCATCTAAGTCACTAGATGGAACCACTCCATATGAAGTGTGGAATGGAAGAAGACCTAGTCTAGAGCGTTGCAAAATCTTTGGATGCTTAGCCTATGCTCACATTCCTTCTCAAGTAAGAGGGAAATTGGATCCCAAGGCAGAGAAGTGTGTATTCATTGGTTATGATCAAAACCAAAAAGGATATAGATTGTACAATCCAACCAATAAAGGATTTTCTGTGAGTAGAGATGTAATTTTTGATGAAAACAAATCATGGTTTGATGATGACGGGAAAGTGAAGTTGCCTTATGACTTGGATGAAGATTTTCCATCACTTCAACCAAAGGAGCCGAAGCGGATTAAAGAAAGTGATTCGGAGATTGACCTAGAAGACTTGGAAAGACTAAAGCTATGGAAGAACAAAGGAAAAGCAAAGATGCAGGATGCTACATATGGACCCGAGAGCTCACATCAACCACTTAGAAGGTCTTCAAGGGAGAAGAAGAAACCAGAGAGGTTTGGTCATGATACTTCTTTGGTCACCAAGCACTCAATCTACATTGCAAAGGATTCAACCAATGAAGAACCTACCACATTTGAAGAAGCACAAAGCACGAAAGCTTGGAGAGA
The DNA here is from genome assembly GCA_020310875.1 of Ceratopteris richardii. Taxonomy (NCBI): domain Eukaryota; kingdom Viridiplantae; phylum Streptophyta; class Polypodiopsida; order Polypodiales; family Pteridaceae; genus Ceratopteris; species Ceratopteris richardii. The sequence continues at coordinate 36,018,104 of CM035442.1, read as the reverse complement.
TGCAATGGATGAAGAAATGGAAGCCTTGAAGGAGAATGACACTTGGGAGCTTGTACCTAACAAGCCATCTATGAAGATAATCGGATCTGGATGGATATACAAAATCAAGAGGAATCCAGATGGAAGTATAAATAGACACAAAGCAAGGTTAGTTGCTAAAGGGTTTGCTCAAACCCATGGTATTGATTATGAGGAGACTTTCTCTCCTGTTGCAAAAATGCCTACAATTAGGGTTCTCATTAGTCTTGCTGCATCTAGAAATTGGAATCTTTATCAACTTGATGTAAAGAATGCTTTCTTGAATGGATGGATTTCTGCGGAAGTGTATATGGCACAACCTCCTGGATATGAGGATGCACATCATCCTAACTATGTATGCAAACTAAAGAAAGCTTTGTATGGATTGAAGCAAGCTCCAAGAGCTTGGAATTTCAGATTGGTGACTTATTTGCAGGACCAAGGATTCAAAGCTAGCAAGGCGGATACCTCTTTGTTCATAAAGAGGAATGGATCTGAAGTGATCTATTTATGTGTGTATGTTGATGATATTATTATCACAGGCAATGATCTTGAAGGAATCAAACAGGTAAAGAGTCAAATGAAGGAGGAGTTCAAAATAAGTGACCTCGGACCACTCACTTATTTTCTTGGATTGGAGTTGATCTACACAGATTCAGGTATATACATCACACAAAGGAAGTATGTCCATGACATGCTCGTCAAATTCAAGATGGAAAATACCAAGTGTGCAGGTACACCTATGGAGCAAAATCATAAGCTTAGTGCTTATGAAGGAGAGCCATTTGAAGACATCACAAGCTATCAAAGCTTGGTTGGAAGTTTGAACTATGCAACACTCACAAGGGTGGATATATGCTATAGTGTTAGCATATTGAGTCAGTTTATGCATAAGCCGAGAAGACCACATATGGAAGCGGCCAAGAGAGTCCTCAAGTACCTAAAGGGGACCATGAATGAAGGTTTTTTCTATTCATATACTTCAGATATTGAGCTAAAGGTCTACTCAGATGCAGATTGGGCCGGATCTAAAGATGATAGAAGAAGCACATCAGGGTATATATCATTTGCAGGTTCAAAAATCATTTCTTGGTTATCGAAGAAGCAACCAACCGTGGCATTATCTTCTACTGAAGTAGAATATAGAGGTTTGGCTAATGCAACTCAAGAAATCATGTGGTTAAAGTCTTTGTACACAGATCTTGGACTTCATTCTTCAACACCTCATATTTTTTGTGACAACACAAGCTCACCACATCTAGCAGCTAATCCGGTATACCATGCTAGAACCAAGCATATTGAAGTCCACTACCATTAGGTAAGGGAGAAGCTAATGAGCAAGGATATTCAACTATCCTATGTCTCTACAGATATGCAATGTGCCGACATGTTGACTAAAGCTCTTGATGGTACAAAATTAAGTAGATTCAAGTTGATGATTGGCTTGCAGGAAATCAAGGACAATTGAAGACTTATTTGAAGGTCAAGCATGTTAGGCTTGAGGGGGAGCTGTTGGTGCATTTTACCCAAGCCTACATGCTTGATATATTTGATATCATACTCATTTGTAAGTCACATGAGTAGTCATGTGAACACCTCTTGTAAAAGAGTTCATTTTTATCTCTTGTAATTTTTAAAAAAAAAGGAAAAGGATGGCTTACCTCATGCATGATGTAAAAGCAATTTCGTGGCTCTAACTACCAAAACCCACGACTTTTTGAGCTGAGGGAATATCTCCTAACTTTGGGGATCACTTTTAGGTGGAGCCATTCGAATTCGAATTCAAAACTCCCTCCAATAATAGCTATAAAAGGAGCAAGAAGGAAGAGGCGATTAGCAAGCCTTGTACGTGACCACTTCATGTCATTTTGTAGAGATTGAAGAGCTTACTCCATAGCTCTATCATTCTACTCCCATTGTGCAAAGATTCATTGCCAATGTGGTTGTAATCATATATGAATTTATACATTTATCATCATTCACTTCTCTGTTTTGTTCTCTGCTATACTCACTCAGAGCAGTACCTTCAGAAGGTCATATCTCGCGTTCTACTGAATCTTTTTCAGTGATTTAACGTGTGTTGGATAGCTCTTACTGTCTAGTTTTTACATATCAATTTTCAAGGTCATTGGATTTATAGTTTTGGAGATATCTGCATTTTACTGCTCACTGGTCTATCTCTGCAGAGCCCCGAGAATTGTGGGCATGTTCCAGAAATTGATCAATCTTGTTCTCAGTGCTCAGTCCATCATTTGAAGTGTTTTAACTTGGATTGGGAAGCTTGCTAATTCTACTTGCTATGCCCAAAATGAATTTTTCTAATTCCTACCAGGTTGAGAGCACTGTTCATTTTTTCCAGCAGGTGTATGTCCAAAAATAGCAAGTTTTGGGAGCTAGTCATTTCGCAACTAGTCTGTCTTGACTTAAACTTTTGGGATACATGTTCCAAAGTACTTGGCTGATATTTTGGTGGATTTAGGAAGCTCAAAGGGTCTACTAATCAATTTTGAAGTCTCAGTTGGCTGGTGTGAAGCTGGTTGTAGCGGAACCTACTCATCTTTGGATTGCATCCACCATCTCTCTTCACAAAATTAATGATGGAAAGTAATGTTAAGGATAGCGCAATGCCTGGAATGTCGGTTAGAGCAGATAGAAGCTCTGCTTTTGCCTCTGAATGAACGTGAAGGCGGTGATCAGAGATAGTCACACATGAGAAGAATCGAGCCCACCTTTCTATATAATAGAATAGCTGATGGGTTTGATACCCTTAGGTGGACGGAATGAGATATCTCTCCATGCATTAGCTATCATTCAAAGATAAAAAAAACCTTTTGCAAGAAGTTTTGTGCTTTGAAACACCACTATCAAAGAACCAATCCAAATCAGCTTCACTCACAAACATACATTTAGAATGCAATGATTCATCATAATGACGTGTAACAACACATGCCCAAAAATCTTGAGCCATGTTGGCTTCATCATTCTTTGCATTGGAAGATTTTTTTCAACAATAGACATGCAAGACTCCTTCTTTTCATTGCGCTTAGCAAGCTTTTTACACTCATCAATAGTATGATTAGTCTTTCAGCAATATTTGCATCTCTTCTTCTTTTGAAAATTAGCATCATTAGAGGAATGAGTGAAAAAGGAAGGTTGAGGTTTTGGTTTTGATGAACCCAAAGTTGAACCATATTTGTTTTTCCCTTTTTGTGAGATAGCAAGTGCTCATGTTCCCTCAATCAAACCACTTTTGTTCACTCTAGATTTCTCTTCTTGCAAAAGAAGAGACATAACCTCATCAAATGCATACATATTTGGATTCCCTTTTGCAACCAAACGGAGTGTAGTGGAAAAGCTTTGAAATAATTTTGATAATCCTTTCAACAATGTAGAGATGAGTGATGCATCCGGAATGATCCCATCTATGTTTGTCAATTACTCTTTCAAGTCCTTGATGTGTGTCACATACACATCCACATACTCATTTTCAACCATACATACATCCTCAAGTTGCTTCCTAAAATATGCAACACCTTCTTCATTACACACATCATACAAAGAAGCAAGAGTATCCCATGCCTATCTTGATGTAGAACATGATGTGGAACCATATGACGCTTTACAGAAAGCGCAATCAATGCATGAGCTTGAGCATCTTTTCCATCCCATCTAAGTTTCTCTTTGTAGGTGGAGAAGGAGTAACCATTGTACTAGAAGAAGAAGCTCCATCTATGACAGTACACTATGAAGTAGCACCTGCAAGTCTTCGATCTATATATACCACTATGTTCTATAATTGTTTCACAACAAGAATATGTTTCATCATGTAAGACCACATTGGATAGTTGGACCCATCAAGCTTATCTTCAGCTTGAAAAATGATAAACAAGTCATTGTTTCCCGCAATTTCACCAAAGAACAAGAATGTGATAAAATCTTCACTAGAATGAAAGTTGAAATGAGTGTTGAAATTTCATCTCATAATCCATCACTTTGATAGCGATTCTGATTGCATGAATAGCTTCAAAATGGGGCTAAAACCTCAGTGCAATTGATGGAAATGTTTCTTGGCTAGTAAAAATCATTATTCTATGCTCCCAAGTCGATTTGCACTGTTAAAAGGGCACATGTTCCGTGACATGAAAAACTCAAACTTGAGGAGCTGAATCTGCTCTGATACCACTCTTGAGTGTGTGTAGAAGTGAGAGAGACACGCAAGAAGCACACACAAGGAGCATAAACGTAGCAAAACACACAGAGAAGATGGATGGTTGAAATAGCTCTCTCTATTGACAAAGATCAGAATTGAGGTAAGAGTTGAATAATAGGGAGGAGACCTTGCAAGTACACATGTATGTTCTATCATACACTAATGATATTGTATTGATTTCAGAGTCCAACGAGGGGTTACAAAACCACTTGGGTGCCTTGGATGAGTTCTTACACAGAAGGGGTTGACACTAACCCTTTGCAAGACCAAGGTTATTATCTTCCATACCTCTCCTATAGTGAATAATGGAGCAAGATTCACAGTCATCGGTGGACAAATAGAGGGGATCACTTCATATTTCTACCTAAGGGTTACATTCATGAGTCTACCCGGTCCCTTCAGTATGATACATGCAGCCACATATAGGCTCACATGGGGGTATGCAGCTTTGGCCATTGTAGAGAGATGTCATCAAGAACACTTTTAGCAGCCCCGTAGGGACGGATGGCTATTTGACACACTAGTCACACCAACTAAGTACAAAGTACTGTGGAGAATGAGTTCTCCTATGCGCAACGAAAATGTGTAGTGAACCACCCTTGTATGTCCAGCACTTGGACAAATAGCTGCACCTTAGATAGCTTGCTACTCTTAATACAAAACTCAAATGGACTTGAGCCTTTAGTCAATCAAAGTAGACAAGAAGAGATTTCTAACAAGCTATAAATAACTTAATTTGGACAAGTTTTGATTAGGAAACTCAACTGACAAAGATGAACTACCTATCCACACAGGTATGCTAAAGAACTGAGCTTCACTCTCGGACTGATAACTCTCTGAATATATATCCTTTGAGAAAGATATTTGGTATAGAGAAATAAGACACAAATAGATTTCCAAAAAGCTAAAAAAAAGTAATTTGGATGAGTTTTGGTCAGGGAACTCACCTGACCAAAATAGACCACCTGTACACATAAGTACACTATAAAATTGGACTTTACTCTCTTGCAGATATCTCATAGAATATAAACGATCTCAATGAGATATTTGAGACAGTGGAAGTAGATGTCAAGAGCTTTCCAACAAGACAAAAATCACATAATTTGGATATGTTTTAGTTGGGAAATTTAACCGACCAAAATAGACTACCTATCTACACAAGTATACTGAAACACTAGACTTCACTCTTCCACTGATGTCTCACAAAGTACATAAGATTTCAAAGAGATATCTGCTATGCAGAAAGTATACAAGATAATCTTTCCAATGAATGTTTAAACGCACAAAATGGTTACATATGCACTGAGATATGAGCTCTGCAACAGAGCTGTGTATAAACTGACGTGCGACTGGAAGGAGTCTAAGAGAAGACAAAAATGACAAAATGGCTAGATCCGACTACTCGGAACTCTTAACTCTTTCTCTCCTTGTTTAGAGTGTGCTCCCACTTCACTTTTATAACCAATGAGCATGTGAAGAAGTTTGTGCCTCCTTGTTAACTCACCACTTTCTCCACTACATGCTACTAACTACAAGGCAAGATATTGTATCTCTTACTCATCATAAATTTTGACTAGACTTTCACTTTTATTATTTTTTCCTTTTTTCCTCCACTTTTCCTTTATCTTTATATTTGGTAAATTTATCCAAGCATGGCTCATATGAAAATGAGTTTGTACATTTATCTTCAACACTCCCCCTCAAGCTCATTTGGGAGTTATCTTCATCCATGTCCTGCAAATTTATCACATCCTTGAAGCCTTTGAGTTTAGAAGCATCCAAGAACTTTGTAAACATATATGCAACCTGCTCTTTGGTTCTAATGAACTTTATCTCCACATCTTTGCTCAGCACCTTCTCCCTTACATAATGGTAGTGGACCTCTATGTGCTTGCTCCTTGCATGAAACATAGGATTTTTTGCCAAGTAGATACTTGACATGTTATCACCATATATAGGGATGGTTCCAACTTGCACTCCAAGATCAGCCAAAAGCTTTTTAATCCACATTGCTTCACATGTGGCAAACGCTAATCCTCTATATTCAGCCTCCATAGATGAAAGTGCAACAGTAGGTTGTTTCTTTGAGCTCCACGTGATAGGTTTGCTTCCTATTATGAACACATAACCTGAGGTTGATCTTCTATCTTCCTTTGAACCTGCCCAATCAGCATCACTAAAGCCTTTGACCTGTAGTTCTTCATCAAACTTGTAAACCAAAGCATGATTAACTGTATGCTTTATGTATCTCAACACTCTCTTGGCTGAATTTAAGTGTTCACTTCTCTGGGCTTGCATAAACTGAGAAAGTACACCAACAACATAAGACAAATCAGGTCTTGTAATGTTTGCATAGATCAATGATCCTACAATGCTTCTGTATGTCATTACATCTTCCAATGGTTCTCCATCATTTGAACAAATCTTTGTATTTGTGTCCATGGGTTGAGTGAGTGGTTTGCATTGACTCATTCCAAATCTGAAAAGAACATCCAACAAGTACTTCCTTTGCATCAAGTAGATGCCACTCTTTCCATAAACAACTTCAATTCCTAAAAAATATTTCAGCTCTCCAAGATCTGAAATTTTAAACTCCTTACCAAGCTTCCTTTTGATATCTTTAATCCCTGTAACATCATTTCCTGTTATGATGAGGTTATCGACATATATGCAAATATATACCTCTCTATTTTCTTCCTTCTTCATGTACAACGAAGGATCTGCACTACTTGGGTTGTATCCACACTTAGTTAGATACTCTACCAATCTCTGATTCCATGCTCTTGGTGCTTGCTTCAAGCCATAAAGTGCCTTCTTCAACCTGCAAACAAAATCTGGATGGTTTTCATCTTCAAATCCAACCGGTTGACTCATGTATACCTCTTCTTGTAGTTCTCCATTGAGAAAGGCATTTTTGATGTCGAGTTGATATAATGGCCATCTCCTTGAAGCACCAATTGCTATTAAGGTTCTGATAGTTCCCATCTTTGCAACGGGGTTGAAAACTTCATCATAATCTATGCCTTGTGTTTGTTTAAATCCTTTGGCAACTAATCTAGCTTTATATCTAGCTAGTGAACCATCAGCATTCCTCTTTACTTTAAACACCCATTTGTTTGGAACAATCTTCATACCTTCTTTCTTTGGCACTAGCTCCCATGTGTGATTATCTTTGAGAGCTTTGATCTCCTCTTTCATAGCTTGCTTCCATTCTTTTTGTGTGCAAGCTTCTTCATATGTCTCAGGCTCTTTATCTTTGATAACCTGCATCATGTATGCAAAATGTGTCGCCATAAAACTATCATAACTCAACCTTTGAGTTGGATACCTTGTCCTTGAATATCTTCTTTCATTGCCTTTAGAAAGTTGCTTCTTTAACCTATTCAACTTTACCATCGGAGTGATTACCTCTTCATATTCTTCTTCACTTGCATCTACCTCACTGTTTGGAGTAGCACTTGCTTCTTCAGCTCTACTATGAGCTAAATTTGGAAACAAAGAATGACTCCCCCTCCATGTTGAACATTCTTCATTTGATGTAGATGCCTCTAGACCTGAAAGCTTTGTGCTTGATTGTTGAACTTCTCTTTGATTTGTTCCTGCATAATCATCACAATCTTCTTCAAGAATCTTTTCCTTTCCTTTATCTTCATACCATGGTCTTAGTTCATCAAAGACCAAATCTCCGGCGAGTAGCTGATGAAAATGCATTTTTCTGATCTTGGTTCCATCTTTGTTCTAACTTCTTGTGGAATATGAACAAAGAAAACACATCCAAATAATTTGAGGTGTGTAAGATCATGTTTCTTACCGGAATATACCTCTTTTGGAGTCAAGTGATGTATTCCCGATGTTGTGCACCTATTCATCAAGTAGATGGTGGTTGTGGTAGCTTCAGCCCAATAGTACAATGGTACCTTCATCTCGTTGAGCATGCATCTTGCAATTTCAGCAATTTGCCTATTTTTCCTCTCAGCTACTACATTTTGTTGTGGTGTATACCTACAAGTGAATTGCCTTTTGATCCCATTCTCTTGTAGAAAATCTGAAAATTCTTTGGAGAAATATTCTCCTCCACCATCGGACCTTAAGTTTTTGATAGACCTTCCTGTTTCTTTTTCAACTTCAACTTTGAATCTTTTGAATATAGAAAACACCTCTGATTTTTGCTTCATACAAAACAGCCATACCTTTCTTGAGTGATCATCAATGAAGGTGACAAAAAATCTATTACCAGCCATTGATGCCTCTTGGGTTGGTCCCCATACATCCATATGTATCAAGTCCAAGACATTGGAGCCACATAATTGCTCCTCTTGAATGGTTGCCTCGTTTGCTTTCCTAGTTGACAAGCTTCACATAACTCATGTAGTCCAATGCTATTAAATTTTGGAAGACCTCTTACCACTTCATGTTTGCTCATGTCCTTCAGCTTTGGAATGTTGATGTGTCCTATTCTTTTGTGTCATAAGTCCAGCTCTGAAATCTTCTTGTTCCCACATTGAATGTACATGACCTTTCCATGTGGATGTTGGACGTCCAAAGTGAACATCCTTCCTTCTCTTCTACCTCGAGCAATGATCTTGAAGTCTTCCTTTGGATTCTTTATGAAGCACCCATTCTCATTGAATATGACATGATAACCCTTCTCTACCATTTGTCCTACTGAAATCAAGTTCTTTGAAATTGTAGGAACATGAAGAACATTAGATAGTACCTTTGCTCTACTTGTATCTCCAAGCCTTATATCTCCGATATGTTCAATCATGTGTTGAGTATCATCACATGTTTCAACACATCCTTTTCCACTTGGTACCTGTAGATTAGTGAACAAACTTCCTTGGCATGACATATGGTTACTAAAACCTGAATCAATGTACCATTTTTTGTCATCTTCACAAGAGGTTCTATCCTCATGTCTCATTGCAAGTAGTGTGTCCTTGCTTCCTTCACTTGAGGTGCTTGCATAGTTGCTTTGGTTCCTTTGATTGCCTCCATTTGGTCTTCCATTCTTCAGCCAACAATCACTAGCATAGTGTCCTACTTTACGACAATGATAGCATGTTATACCTTTATGAGAATTGTAGGAGCTTCGGCCTCTTCCTCTACTTCTACCTCAACCTCTTCCTTGTGTGTTGGCATTTGATGCATCCTTGTTGTCTTCCGAATTGTTTTGATTGTAGTTGGAGTGGTTGTGACCTCTTCCTTTTCCTCTTGAGCCTCCTCTTGAGTTTCTTCCTTTACCTCGACCTACATATAACATTTGGTTGTGGCTCTCCTTTCCTTTGGGACCACCGAAGCTAAGCTCTTTTGTGACAAGATGAGGGATTAGTTGTTCAAAACTTGGATATACATCTTTCAAGTTAATGGAAGTTATAAAAGGCTTCCATCTTTCATCTTCTCTCAAGCCATTGAGAGTATAACACACAAGATCTTCGTCTTCAACCGTTGTGCCAATAGAAGCTAAAGCATCGCTTATCTCCTTAATCTTCAAAGTATATTCAGCTATGGATTGACTCGAACTTTTCTTGATTGTGTTCAACTCATTCTTGAGTTGAAGTTTCCTAGCTTTGGTATTTGTTGAATACATCCTTTCAAGAGCTTCCCAAGCATCCTTAGCTTTCTCTAGATGTTGAATATGATCTACCATGGCATTAGTAATGACTTGGAAATTAGGAACATGACTCTCCTATTCCTCTCTTCCCATTCTTTTGCTTGCCTCTTTTGGACTTCGGTGGCCATAGCTTGATTGATTTGAGGTTGAGCATCATTTCCGCTCACAATACTCCATAAGCCTTTGCCCATTAGGTAGTTGGTCATTCTAAACCTCCACACAGGATAGTTATCCTTATCCAACTTCTCTACTTGTTGACCCAAGTCAGTCATTGAAGAGTATCAAAGACTTTGAGAGTTACCTGGAATAGTTATAGTCCTTTGCTCTTGCGTTTGTGAAGTTCCTCCTTGTTTTATAGCTCCTCTTTTGCTTTTCTTTATCTCCAGCTCTGTTGATAAAGCTTCAGCACCAAGTTTGCTCTGATACCAACTGTGGAGAATGAGTTCTCCTATGCGCAACGGAAATGTGTAGTGAACCACCCTTGTATGTCCAGCACTTGGACAAATAGCTACACCTTAGATAGCTTGCTGCTCTTAATACAAAACTCAAATGGACTTGAGCCTTTAGTCAATCAAATTATACAAGAAGAGCTTTTTAACAAGCTATAAATAACTTAATTTGGACAAGTTTTGATTAGGAAACACAACTGACAAAGATGAACTACCTGTCCACACAAGTATACTAAAGAACTGAGCTTCACTCTCGGTCTGATACCTCTCTGAATATATATCCTTTGAGAAAGATATTTGGTATAGAGAAATTAGACACAAATAGCTTTCCAACAAGCTAAAAAACAAGTAATTTGGATGAGTTTTGGTCAGGGAACTCAACTGACCGAAATAGACCACCTGCACACATAAGTACACTGTAAAACTGGACTTTAATAGATATCTCACAGAGTATAAATGATCTCAATGAAATATTTGAGACAGTGAAATTAGATGTCAAGAGCTTTCCAAGAAGACAAAAATCACACAATTTGGATATGTTTTGGTTGGGAAATTTACCCACCAAAATAGACTACCTATCTACATAGGTATATTGAAACACTGGACTTCACTCTTTCACTGATATCTCACAAAGTACATAAGATTTCAAAGAGATATTTGCTATGCAGAAAGTGCACGAGATAAGCTTTCCAATGAATGTTTAAACGCACAAAATGGTTACATATGCATTGAGATATGAGCTCTGCAACAGAGCTGTGTACAAACTGATGTGCAGCTGGAAGGAGTCTAAGAGAAGACAAAAATGACAAAATGGCTAGATCCGACTACTGGGAGCTCTTTCCTCTTTCTCTCCTTGTTTAGAGTGTGCTCCCACTTCACTTTTATAACCAATGAGCATGTGAAGAAGTTTGTGCCTCCTTCTTAACTCACCACTTTCTCCACTACATGCTACTAACTACAAGGCAAGATATTGTATCTCTTACTCATCATGAATTTTGACTAGACTTCTTCTTTTATTATTTTTTCCTTTTTTCCTCCACTTTTCCTTTATCTTTATATTTGGTAAATTTATCCAAGCATGGCTCATATGAAAATGAGCTTGTACATTTATCTTCAACAAGTACCACCACATATGAGTGAATCATATATGTGGCAATATGGGGAAAAAACCTCTAGTCAGCACTATAGTAAAAAGTACCGATGTATAGGGAAAAGGTTCATATCAAAGCTACTCAAGGAACACATAAATGGAACTATATATATATATATATATATATATATATATATATATATATATATATATATATATATATATATATATATATATATATATATATATATATATATATATATATATATATATATATATATATATATATATATATATATATATATATATATATATATATATATATATATATAAGATTGAGGATGTATGTGGCCAAGCCCTTCTTATATAGGTGTTCAAAGACGGTGTTCAAGGGAAGTTACGAATTGATGATGTTAGAAATTTGAAAAAGGACCTCTAGATATCAGACTCAAGCAACTAGATAATCGATCTTAGAGTTTTGGCATGTTTTGGGTGCAATGGAAGCATAGTTTCTCCAAATTTTGAACCAATCATAAGATATAGAAAGTCACATGGAACCTAAAGTTCAAGATTGTTTACGTTGTGTCCATGACACACACGCACGCACACACATACATACATACATATATATATATATATATATATATATATATATATATATATATATATATATATATATATATATATATATATATATATATATATATATATATATATATATATATATATATATATATATATAGGCGAACAACATAAGGAAGAAGAAGAAGCTTGGAGCACAACACACAATACTGAATGTATTACTAGAGAATGTACAAAGATAAGTAGCCCATTAGGCAATAAGCGTATATACAAGCCGGGGGAAAAAAACCTCCTAAAGAGGGAAAAAAATGCCCCGGCGGTCCTAGTGTGTTCACACACATCATTACCTAAATATATCAACAAATCCCTCCTAGGAGTGATGCGGTGAACAAGGAGCTGGCACTCATGTATAAGGAAGTGCCAAGCTATGTGGAAATCACTCCACAAACGGAAGTAAGCCCAAAGCTTTGCAGAAAGCTTCAAACTTCTCCCTAGGCAGAGCCTTCGTGAAAAGGTGTGCAATGTTCTCCTGCGTGGGCACATATGCCAAGCTTATCTCCCGAGCAGAGAACCTCTCCCTGACATAGTGATAATTGAAAGAACTTGGAGAAGCTTGTCGAAGGTAGAAAAGTGCGTTTCGAAGTGATGAAGTTTGGTCAAGCCAACCGGCACAAGACCAGCCCTTGAGCTTTTGGAGACTCAAATAGACCTTATAGGCATGCTATAAGTGCAAAGAAACACACTATGTACCTTGGAGCATCAAGGAGAATGAGTCGATACAAAACAGATAGGTTCGCGGGTCGACTAGCTCAAAAAACTTACTATCTTTGGAAGAGACAATGAACTTCAAATGCCCATAGCGACCAGCGTGATTACAATTAGAAAAAATCCTTTTATGGGAGTGATACACATAGGGTTGAGTGTATGGAATGCACAAAAGTATAAGGAATAAGCAAAATATGCTATAGGAATGAATGCGACATTCACCGGTGGTACCTCCTATTTTTCAGGAATACGCAGAGATTGACCCCGAGGCAGAAAAACTGAGATTTCTCCAAATCTGCTGAACCAAATGCTTTGAAAATTTACAGGCATAAACTAGACACTGACACCTTTCCAATGAGTCCTCTTGCACTCAATTTGGAGCTCTGAGGAGAGAGCAGCAGCCTCTGCAAGATTACTGTTGGCGAAGAAGATGATGCAGAAAATTGAAGGAGCAAGACAATGATGGTCACAAGTGTATGTATATTGCTTCCATGTAATGTACAAGTGATTTCAACTCCTTATATAGCCTCTAGGAGTGTTCCACGACTTTTACAACTTGAATTTGAATTCAAATGAAGGTGGGAATGGTTGTTGGAGGGAATCAATTCACTTCCCTACAATCTAGGAAAAGTGAAGATCTTGATTGATCTACTTTTAGGTGACTTGATTTGCTTGATTGAATGCAACTTCGACCACCAAAATTTCGTGGGATTTTGGCTCTATATTTCTACCTTTACATGTGTCAAGCTCAAGGCTTTTACAACGGTAAATGAGCCATCAAAATATTCTCAAAAAAATACAATAAATGAGCATATGAAAAAGAACTCTCCAACGGATATTCTTTCGACGCAATAGCCTTTGATGTAGATCAAATCCACCTCAAGCATAGTGTAAGCTTGATGTTCCAACAGCTCCCCCTCAAGCTAAAGTATGCTTGAGTCTTCATTCTCTGATAGGTTGAATATCTGCCATAGCTTTGAATCTACAAAGCTTTATTCCATCAAGTGCCTTCGTCATCATATCTGCTACTTGTTTTTCAGTTGGAACAAAAGAAATGTCGATCTCCTTTGCCATGAGCTTCTCCCTGATGAAGTGGTAATGGACTTCTATGTGCTTGGTTCTCGCATGAAAAATAGGATTTGCTGCTAGATGCATGGAACTTACATTATCTCCAAATATGTGAGGTTTGGAACTCACAAGTCCCAAATCTGTATACAATGCTTTTAACCATATTGCCTCTTGAGTTGCTATGGTCAAGCCTCTGTACTCTGCTTCAGTTGAGGATAAAGCAACTGTTGGTTGCTTCTTGGAACTCCATGACACTAGCTTCGAACCTGCAAATGCTAAGTAACCAGATGTACTTTTTCTATCATCCTTAGCTCCTGCCCAATCTGCATCTGAGTAGATTTTGATATCCAAATCGGAAGAGTAAGGATAGAATATACCTTCGTTGATTGTACCTTTGAGATACTTAAGTACTCTCTTAGCCGCATCCATGTGTGGTCTTCTCGGTGAGTGCATGAACTGACTAAGCACTCCCACACTATATGAGATGTCTGCCCTTGTGTGAGTAGCATATATCAAGCTACCTACCAAGCTTTGATACTCTTTTATGTCTTCAATTTTCTCACCTTCATAAACACTAAGTTTATGATTCATCTCCAAAGGTGTACCTGCAGGTTTAGTGTTCTCCATTTTGAACTTGAGAAGAAGATCCTGAATGTATCTTCTTTGAGTCAAATACATTCCTTCATCTGTATATATCACCTGCATACCTAGGAAATATGTGAGCTCACCTAGGTCACTGATTTTGAACTCCTCTTACATGTGTCTCTTGATCCTTTGAATGCCATTTAGATCATCACCTGTCACAATAATATCATCTACATATACACATAGATAGATAACCTCATTGTGATCCCTTTTGATGAATAGAGAAGGATCGGAGCTGCTAGCTTTGAACCCTTGGTCTTGAAGATATGTAACCAACCTGTAATTCCAAGCTCTTGGAGCTTGTTTCAATCCATACAATGCTTTCTTAAGTCTGCAAACATAAGATGGATGATTAGGGTTTTCAAAACCTGGTGGTTGTGACATGTATACCTCTTCACTTATCCAACCATTTAAGAATGCATTTTTCACATCAAGTTGGAGGAGTCTCCAATTCCTTGCAGCAGCTACACTTATCAATGTCCTGATTGTAGTCATCTTTGCAACTGGTGAGAATGTTTCCTCATAGTCTATACCATGAGTTTGTGAGCATCCTTTGGCAACTAATCTTGCCTTGTACCTGCAAACTGATCCATCTGAATTTCTTTTAACTTTATATACCCATCGGCAACCAATTACCTTTTGATTCGGTGACATTGGAACCAAATCCCAAGTGTCCATTTCCTTCAATGCATCTATCTCTTCGTTCATGGCCTTTTCCCAATTAGGGTTTCCCTTTGCCTCTTCATAGGTTGAGGGTTCCTCTGAAATAGAGTCTTTTGCCAAGTAGATTGAATGCTTTGTAACAAATGTGGAATCATATCCATATCTTTCTGGTTGTTTCTTCTCTCTTGCTGATCTTCTAGGTGCTTGTTTGGAGCATTCTCCAACCTCTTGCATCTTTGCTTTGCCTCTTGACTTCCATAGCTTGTAATCCCTTTCTCTTTCATCTTGGTCATCGTCTGTATCACTTCTTGGATCCTGGACCTGTGTATCATGCTTCCTTCCTAATTGATGAGAGTCAGAATCAAGATCATATGGTAGTGTTACCTTTTGTTTGTCTTCATCATACCAAGACCTGTGTTCTTCAAACACAACATCTCTACTTGTAGTGAATTGCTTGGTTGAAGGATTGAAGAACCTGTAACCCATCTTAGTTGAATCATATCCAATAAACATTGCCTTTGTTGCCCTTTCATCTAGCTTACCTCTTATTTGTGATGGTACATGAACATAAGCTAAACAACCAAAAACCTTGCAATGTCCAAGACTAGGTTTTCTTCCATGCCATGCTTCATAAGGAGTCATACCTTGAAGTGATTTGGATGGTAGTCGATTGACAAGGTACACTGCAGTTGAAATAGCTTTTGCCCATAGATAATGTGGCAACTTCTTCTCTTCAAGCATTGTTCGGGCTGATCCAACCAATGTCTTGTTTCTCCTCTCTGCAATTCCATTTAGTTGAGGAGAGTACCTGGTAGTCACTTCCCTTTTGATACCTTTATCCTGCAAGAACTCATCAAAATCTTTGGAGAAGTATTCTCCCCCTCCATCAGATCTGAGCTTCTTTAGTGATCTACCTGTATGATTCTCCACATGCGCAAGATACTTCTTGAAGCAATCAAACACTTCATTCTTACTCTTGATAAAGTATAGAACAGTCCACCTACTATGGTCGTCAATAAATGAGACATAGTACCTTGATCCTGCCAATGAAGGTTCTTGACTTGGTCCCCATACATCTGTATGTACTAAGTCCAATAAGTTGTTGTGGATGTAGCCTTTGTGGTTGAATGGTTGTCTTTGTGCCTTCCCAATCTGACATGCATCACACCTGTTGATCATGTGTTGCTTTGATATGTTCGGCAGTCCTAGAACACTTCGATCCCTGCATATATCCTTCAAGGTTCTTTCATTCACATGAGCAAGTCTCTTATGCCACACTTCAAGCTCACTTAGGGTTTGAGACCCAAAGTTGAATAGAGCTATGTTCCTGGTATCTCCTACTTCAAAAGTAAAGAGCCTACCATGCTTCTCACCTCGGGCTATCTTCTTGAAGCCTTGACATGGATCTTCCACAAAAGCTCCATGTTGGGTGAACCTAACTTGCAAGCCTTTTTCAACTATTTGGCCTACACTTATTAGGTTTTTAGTGATAGTGGGTACATAGAGAACCTTACTCAGAATGTTTGTCCTGCCATTGGAAGCTTTGACATTACCAATCTTCTCCACATTGTGCTTCGTATCATCCCCTGTTTGCACTTCATGTCTATGCTTTGGACTTTCCAAGTCAGATAGAAGAGCAATATTGCCTGCAACATGATTCGAGCATCCTGAATCTATGTAGAACAAATGATCATCTTCTTTACCTTCTTTGTGGCTTAGGTTCATAAGAAGTAATGAGTCTTCATGTGGTTGATCTTCTGAATAATTGTTGTAGTCCCTTCTATTATAGCTTCTATTGTTGTTGTTGAAGTTGTGTCCACCTCTGCCTCTATTGCCGCCATATCCACCTCTTCCACTTCCTTTCTGGGTCTTCCCATTGAACCAGCAGTTCTGAGTGGTGCGGTTGGTCTTATCGCATATGGCACAAGGTTGAACATTCTGACCTTTGGCTTTGTCTTGCTTTGGTTCTTTCTTCTTCCCTTTCCACTTGCTCTTGCTTGCGAAGTTGGCTTGGGAAGTCTCTTCTTCATCTTCTTCCTTCTTCTTGCCTTTCTGCTTCTTATCCTTCTTATCTGCATATAGAGCACTCGTTGAATTACCATGATAAGAGTTACCTTCCTTTATGCTATTGTTGGCTTCTTGATTGAAGAGTTGTCCAAGAAAGATGTTGAAGTCTGGAGTCTGCACATCCATGATGAGATCATAGGCCGTCGTGAAGGATTGCCATTGCTTATCACTTCGAATGCCGTTGAGAATTTGCCTCATGATGACCTCTTCTTCAATCAGCTCTCCAATGGATGCTAACTGATCCGCAACCTCTTTGACCTTGGTAACAAACTCTGTGATGGTTTGTTTAGGTGTCTTCTTCATTTGGTTGAACTCGTTCCAAAGATGATTCTTTCTTGCTTTGGTACTAGCAGAAAAGAAAGTCTCCAGGGCATCCCAAGTCTCTTGAGATGTCTTGCATCCTCTAATATGTGGTAATAGAAAGTCAGAGATAGAGTTTAGTATGTACGACCTTGCTTGAGCATCCCTTGCGCACCAAAGTGTGAGCTTATCTGTCTCCTCTTGTGTAGGTCCTCCTTTGGATTTTGGAATAGGCATAGCTTCATCACCTGCTACAATTCCATAAAGATTTCTACCTTGCAAGTAGGCCTCCATTCTGATTTGCCAAGCCGCGTAGTTGTGTCGATCAAGCTTCTCGATCATTGAGGGAAATCCGTCATCCATCTTGAACTAGCTCTGATACCACTGAAAGAACTTGGAGAAGCTTGTCGAAGGTAGAAAAGTGCGTTTCGAAGTGATGAAGTTTGGTCAAGCCAACCGGCACAAGACCAGCCCTTGAGCTTTTGGAGACTCAAATAGACCTTATAGGCATGCTATAAGTGCAAAGAAACACACTATGTACCTTGGAGCATCAAGGAGAATGAGTCGATACAAAACAGATAGGTTCGCGGGTCGACTAGCTCAAAAAACTTACTATCTTTGGAAGAGACAATGAACTTCAAATGCCCATAGCGACCAGCGTGATTACAATTAGAAAAAATCCTTTTATGGGAGTGATACACATAGGGTTGAGTGTATGGAATGCACAAAAGTATAAGGAATAAGCAAAATATGCTATAGGAATGAATGCGACATTCACCGGTGGTACCTCCTATTTTTCAGGAATACGCAGAGATTGACCCCGAGGCAGAAAAACTGAGATTTCTCCAAATCTGCTGAACCAAATGCTTTGAAAATTTACAGGCATAAACTAGACACTGATACCTTTCCAATGAGTCCTCTTGCACTCAATTTGGAGCTCTGAGGAGAGAGCAGCAGCCTCTGCAAGATTACTGTTGGCGAAGAAGATGATGCAGAAAATTGAAGGAGCAAGACAATGATGGTCACAAGTGTATGTATATTGCTTCCATGTAATGTACAAGTGATTTCAACTCCTTATATAGCCTCTAGGAGTGTTCCACGACTTTTACAACTTGAATTTGAATTCAAATGAAGGTGGGAATGGTTGTTGGAGGGAATCAATTCACTTCCCTACAATCTAGGAAAAGTGAAGATCTTGATTGATCTACTTTTAGGTGACTTGATTTGCTTGATTGAATGCAACTTCAACCACCAAAATTTCGTGGGATTTTGGCTCTATATTTCTACCTTTACATGTGTCAAGCTCAAGGCTTTTACAACGGTAAATGAGCCATCAAAATATTCTCAAAAAAATACAATAAATGAGCATATGAAAAAGAACTCTCCAACGGATATTCTTTCGACGCAATAGCCTTTGATGTAGATCAAATCCACCTCAAGCATAGTGTAAGCTTGATGTTCCAACAATAATGCACCTCAATGTGCTTATTGCGAGCATGGAACACAGGGTTCCTCGCAACTGCCAATGCGCTCTGACTATGAGTGAAGATGGTGGTGGCAGAAGTCTGACCAACACCCAAATCAGCCATAAGGCGTCTGAGCCACACACACTCAACAGTAGCTATGAAAGCTGCCCTATACTCAGCCCCACAATTGGAAGTGGCCACAGTAGGTTGCTTCTTGCTCAACCAAGATATACATGAGCTACCAAGCATGAAGCAAAAGCCACTAGTGGACACACGAGTGTCATAGCAACCAGCCCAATCAGAGTCAAAAAAAGCATGCAAATATGGCGGTAGTGATGCCCCCTTGGGATAAAACAACCCAAGTAGCCGAGTACCACTCTAATAGTGAAAGATGCGCTTAACTGCCTACCAATGCTTAACTCCTGGGCAATGCATGAGATAGCAAACTGAACATCTGGCCGAGTAATGCATAAGTAAATCAAGCATCCAACAGCCTGCTAAGAGAACAGCATCAAATGCATCTCCAATATCATGAAGACTCAATCGTAAACCTGTCTCCATAGGAGTGGCAATAGGCTTACAGTCTTCAAGGCCAAAACGCTGCAATAATATGTCAATATATTTCATTTGACACAATGCCATTCCACCATCAACTTGCATAAATTGAATGCCCAAATAGTAATGCAAATGCCCCAAATCAGACATCTCAAATGAGGCATGCAAATCAGCCTTAAAATCAACAATATGATTCTCAATAGGACTAGTGAGCAGCATGTCGTCAACATAGACAACAATGATCAAAAGCACATCATTAGCACGCTTAACATATAAGGTGCTTTCAGTCAGATAGGCATGTATCTTCTCATACCAAGCACGTGGTGCTTGCTTTAAACCATATAATGCCTTCTTTAACCTGCACCCCTGGTTTTCATGCCTAAACTGCACAAAGCCACGGGGCTGAAAAATATACACTTCTTCATGCAAGTCACCATTCAAAAATGTTGTTTTAATATCCAACTGATGTACATTCCAACCATGATGAGCTGCAAGTGCACAAATGCTCCGAACAGTAGTCATACGACATGTAGGTGCAAAGGTCTCATCAAAATCAATGCCTCTTTCTTGTGCATAACCCTTTTCAACAAGCCTAGCCTTATACCTGTCAACTTTACCATCTGGTTTACGCTTCAGCTTGTATACCCACTTAGTGCCAATGGCCTTCTTGCCAGGAGGCAAGTCACATAAAGACCAAGTACCATTCTTCATTATAGCATCATATTCAGATTGCATAGTAGCCATCCAATTTTCTGAATTTTGTGCTTCATCAAAGGAAACAGGCTCAATCTCATCACAGAGACTAGATGCAGCCATAGCATAGCAATTTGATGCAAAAGAGGCACTATGAGAGCCTGAACGAGTACGATATGATAGAGGTGCATCTAATTTGTTGTCACGCAAAGTCTGCACCAGCCATTTTGGCATAGTTTTTGCCTGCTCAGTATCAGCTCTCTCATCTACTAGTGCATCATGTAAATCTGCATCAAAAATGGAATGATCTGCATCATCACATGAAACCTACAAAGGCTGAGAAGTTGCCTCATTGGGACCAGCACTAGACTGTCCACCTGTAAAAAGAGGAAGCAAAGTATCATACATATCTTTGGAGCTAACAGATGTCTCATTAGTACATGAAAGCAATGGCTGAATAGCATCTTCCACAAAAACAACATCGAAGCTAACCAGAATGCGTTTAGTCTGTGGATGGTACAAACAATAGCCTTTACTTTCAAAACTGTACCCGATAAAAATACATTTTACTGCTTTATCATCCAATTTTTTGCGATGTTGTTCAGACACTAATGCATATGCCAAACAACCAAAAACACGCAGATGAGCAATAGATGGCTTGCGATCATGCCAAGCCTCATATGGAGTGATAGACTGCAGCGCTTTAGTGGGACACCTGTTCAGTACATATGCTGCACACATGACAGCCTCAAGCCAAAAACTATGTAGTAAAGCCTGACTCTTGACCATACACCTCGCCATCTCCATGAGAGGCATGTTCTTTCGTTCAGCAACTCCATTCTGTTGAGGTGTATATGGCACTGTATACTGGTGTTTTATCTCACGTTCAGCCAGATATCCATTAAAATCAAAAGACATATATTCCCCCCCTCGATCAGAACGGAGGGTGCCCATTTTACATGCTGATAGATTTTCAGCCAAAACCAAAAACTGTTTGAAGCACATGAACACTTCGGACTTTGCCTTCAATGGATATACCCATGCATGCCTAGAAAAATCATCGATAAAAGTCACGAAGTAAAGATAATTCCCAAAAGGTGTATGCATAGGACCACAGACATCACTATGTACAAGCTTCGATTTTTGAGTAGCCCGAACCATCTTTTGGAAAGGATAAACGCTGCATTTTGCCCAAAATACAGCCTTCATAAACATGTTTTCCACGTGCCTCAAGTTTGGGCAAAGAGGACACCATTTTAGATTTCTGCATGCATAGCAAACTAACAAAATTCATATGACCAAAGCATGCATGCCAAAGCTTTGCATCTGACATAGCCTGAGAATCATTTACTGCACATGCCAAATCATTTACAGATCTTTCATAGTCTATTAGCTTATACAACCCACGATATAAAATGTCAGAAGCAATAATCACATCTCCATTTGACGGATCATGAACTGTACACCTATCATCAACAAATTTCACAACCAAGCCAATCTTGGTTAATGCAGAAACTGATAACAGGTTCTTCTTGATCCCTGGCACAAATAAAGCATCTGACAAAGTGAAAGAACTACCATCAGCAGTAGTCAAAATGATCTTACCAACTCCCATAACAGGATAAGAGGAGTTGTTGGCACATGTAACAGTATTCCCTGTAGGGACAGGCTCGAGTGACGAGAAGAAACTGTGATGCGAGGTAATATGTTTGGTCGCCCCACTGTCAAAGTACCAAACATTTGAGTCTACTGCAAACATGCACTGCTCATGAGAAGATGGGTCAAAACTGCAAACAGTAGGAAATGCCCATTCTTCTTCCTGCACAAGATTAGCAGACTCCGTTTTTGGTGTAGAGACTTCTGCAACAACCATTCCAGCCTCTTTCCTCTTTGCCTCTTTTGCAGCCAGTTTTTGACAGTTCTTTATGATATGATTATTCCCTTTACAGTACTTACAGAACAATTTCTGCTTTTCTGATTTTTTCTCATCTTTGTCTTGGTTCTTCGAATGTGCAGCATTTGCCGATTTCTGCTTACTAGTAGAAGAGCTCCATTTTCCTTTGCCCTTCTGACTAGCCAGGAAAGCTTGATCTGCAACACGCATAATGGACCTGTTCTGCCTGGACTGATCTTCCTGCAACAGAACAGAGACTAACTCCTCAAATGACAAGGCATTTGGATTGCCTTTCATCATCAACCAAAGAGTAGAAGCAAAACTCTGATATGAATCAGGAAGACCATTCAGAACGGTATGCACAAGTGAGCTATCTGGTATAACCTCATGAGCAGAAATCAACTGTTCCTTCAAGTCTTTGATCTTTGTTAGGAAACTGTCCATAAAATCACCTTCATTCATGTGCTCACTCTCCAACTGTTTTCGGAGGTAAGCAACACAAGCCTCATTCCTAGCTTGGTACAATGTGGTAAGTGTATCCCAAGCATCCTTAGCTGTTCTGCAAGAGCGAATATGAGAAATAATGGCACATTTGACAGACAAAGCTATCAATGCATGTGCCTGGGAATCTCTGCCATCCCAACGAATCTGCTCTGCAATAGGTGCAGCAAAAACCATAGCACGAACAGGAATATGCAGAATATCACCATCTTCGACACCTTCTCCATCAGCTTCAATATCTACAGTTGTAACAGTTCCGGTTGTGATAGGACATTTTTCGACACCTTGCACAATGTTCCACAATCCTTTTGCAACCAACACATGTCGCATCATATAAGCACATAACGGGTAGTTGGTACCATCCAACTTATCCTCAATTACCAACATACGGAATACATACATGCGCGCGCACGCACACGCGCGCACACACACACACACACACACACACACACACATATATATATATATATATATATATATATATATAAACACACACACACACACATATATATATATATATATATATATATATATATATATATATATATATATATATATATATATATATAAACACACACACACACACACACATATATATATATATATATATATATATATATACACACACATTCAGAGAGAGAGAGATATAACCATTACGGAAGCACAACATATGAATAAAATGTGTTACGGAAAAAACCAACTCAGCGATTCAAACTGTCAACCTTTATGTAAGTGTTTACGAGTTAGCATATTCACATTGGTTTCTTTTTGTTAATATTTCATATATAAATTTCAAAACCATATAAAATTCACTATTGAAGGCTCACACTTCGTAACAATTCAGAACCATATATATTGACGTTAAATTTGGACTTTAATTTATCATCATACAATGAACGCATAGAATATACTTTAAAGTTTAAGCTTTCCAAAAGAAAAGAAATATTATAATAACTCACACTTTTATAATCTTTTATATACAATGACAAAGAAGGTCTTTGTGTGAGTGCAAGGTCATCTTCTTTCTTGTCCATAGTAATGGTGCAATGTTTTACACCAAACATCGAAAGATCCTTCTTGGTTTTTGTGTACATTCAGTCTTGCATATTGCCTCATTTCAATCTCAAAACACTTTCCTACAGAAGCATCTTCTCTTCCCAGGCAATGAGCATATGGCAGAATTCCCTATGTTTCAAGTGTGGATTCAGACAGGGTGGTGGTAGCGAAGAAATTCTAGTGCAACTCCATGTGGTGAAAATCCATTCGTATGCAAAATAGTAAATATGTTCTGGACCCATAGAGAACCGTGCCGGCCTCTAACCCCCAGACAAAACGTAGGAGGGTGGAACATCAAAACTCTACGGCCAATTTTTTTTTGCATGATAATTTGACGAAGAGGATGGCTTTGATATGTAACGCCAATGCCACTCTGTGTGAATTTGAAATCCGGAGGAACAACGTGCTATAACAACCCATGGGCAAGAGCCCTCCCCCCTCTTGTATTTCTATCCAGGACTACTTGGTTCTTGGTATCGGAGGCTCACTATGTCCCCCTATAAGTAGCGATAATTTGGTGCCTCACCACAAACTCCCCAAGCACCAACTAGTGTTGTGGATAGAAATACGGGGGGGGGGGGGGGGGGGGGGGGGGGGGGGGGGGGGTGGGGGGGGGGGGGGGGGGGGGCTCTTGCCCATGGGTTGTTACACGTGCTCACAAAAAGATGTGTGTGTGCCTCTGGAACAGTCTGAAACCATCCTAAATGTACCCATGATTCTGCTCTCCCAGCAAAAAAAGGTCACTAAAATTTGACAGTCATGACATCAAATAACAATTGGAATATAGAGACCTATTCACCAAAGAAATACAATTAGATATACCAAGGTATTTTAATTCAATCGTTCTCCCCTATCCGATAAAAGTTTCTTGTTTGGTTATGCAGGTAAGAAATCGCTCAAGCACACCTCATTTTCGATTCAAAGCTTTCGTATTTATTACGCACATGCCAAAATCTAGCTTAGTCATTTCGTGCATCTCATTTGTTTACTTCAGAAAAGTATTCTATTTTTGCCTACCCATCCGTATTGCATATAGTAAAATACCAACCTGTTAGAGATTTCTCTTGCAAAAAATTATACAGTGTCATTTTAAGAAACATATGGTGATCCCCAAATACGGAATAAACCGTGTAGTATCTTTGAAGTAGGTGACCACTTATACCATTCCTACGTAGAGAAGAAAGGAGTTTTTGGTCTCTTGAGGTGAGGTTCAGAGTTCAATCCCCCGCTGGACATATAATAGCTTAGGCGAGTTGAAACCAATTGTAATCTTGTCTAACCCATGCTTTGTGGGATACGGGAGTGCCGCGGGTACTATGCCCATTCACCTTTACAATTGTTCTTTCAAAGTTAATGCTCAGGGAGTAGGCGCTTGCCATACCTCCATTTATAAAATTTATAATAAAAAAATAAAAAAATATAAAAATAAAAAAATAAAAAAATATAAAAATATAAAAATATAAAAATATAAAAATATAAAAATATAAAAATATAAAAATATAAAAATATAAAAATAAAAAAATAAAAAAATTAAAAAAAAAATAAAAATATAAAAATATAAAAATATAAAAAAATAAAAAAAATAAAAAAATAAAAAACTTAAAAAAAACCTCACAGACGTATTGTTCAAAGGTTCTATGTATGACTACAAAAGCACAAAGTAAATACAATGATGAAGTTAACATTAGTCTATTTTGGAGTGAGCGTGAACGTCAAACAATTGAATTCCTTGAAAAGCTGCTGCATGATGCTTCGATTGTAAATAGTCAATCAGCTGAATAAAAGGTAGGACTAGAAACAGGGGACCGCTATTCTTTTAAAAAACTCTCTAACTATAGCTACAATATCCAAGCTTGGGTTTTCATCAAATTTTTCAAAGAAAAAACCTAATAAATATCCATAACAATGTATGTTCGATTGGGCAAATATACTTGATTGAACTGGACTTCGCTTTACATATTCGGTTTGGCCATGCCTGTTATCGGACTATAAAAAGAATAGATTTTTGCCATCAAACTTACTCTCTTTTATCTTTAGGAAACAAATGTATAACTCGACTTTTCATATCTCATTATTGGTGAAGAATTTGGGAAATCTAACATCACCATCACATTTGAAGTATGTCAAAATAATGATTGTCTCAATAATGAAGAATTTGGGAAATCTAACATCGCCATCATGTTTGAAGTATGTCAAAATACTAAGAATGACTCTCTACATGCCTTATTTCAACATCCAAAGATCGTGTTTTCACTTGCTCACATCATCAATGATATCATCTAATAAAATTACCCTTGATAACTACCCTCAAATACCTATGTAAGAAGGGCTCGCCCATAGAGATGCTTAATCTTGCCGACGACAATCTTGGAAGCTCAAAGAGTTGAAGTCTCCAAGTATTTTCCAAGTTCTAATTCATATTCTTGTCTAGCTCCATGTTCTAGTGGTTGTGGATTCTTGTATTATTTCCCATTCATGGGTAATCTTATAATCAAGAACATATTTCAACAATCTTATCTAGTCTAGTTAGAGGGCACAATCTAGTGCTCTCTTGACAGAAAGAGATAGAGACAAGAAGACACTAGAAGATAGGAATAGAGAGAAGTAAAAAGATGTGATGAGAGAAAGGTAAAGGGAGTGAAAGGAATGTTGCTGGAATGGCTTAAGTGCTATCAGAAATAAACAGCCCAAATAGTGCATCTGTTTATGTTTCTTAGCACTGACTTTATCCTTTATGAGCCTATTTTCAAGATGACTGTTTCTTTACTCATGCTTCATCTATCAGCACGTGAAAAATTGTCACAACCCATTTACAAAGATCCAGTTTATTTCATCTACATCTCCATGGTGCACTGTTGTATCGGTCAATCTCTCTAAAGTAATAGCTGTTATTGTTTCAAAAACCTCTTGCAACAACACTCAGAATTGATGTAGCTCAACCCCCCATCATAGTGACAAAATATCATACCCCTAAATATCTGAACCTTATTGTCACCTTTCTCAAGACTCCCTGCCTGTTTCTATACCAGCAACATTATCTCAACAAGAAACGTAATAATTTTCTGAACCCAGAACTATGGTTGAGCTCAAGCTGTGTACACATTGAATAGCAGTTTTCATATGTAGCCGAAATACAAACAAATCCTCCATAAGGACAAAAAACAATCTCCTGATCATATATGTAGCATGTACGAAAGAAGCTTTTGAGAGATGGAGTTTTCAGCATTTCCTCACTAAATATAATTTCACCGTGCTGTACTGCAAAATACAATGATTCACAAAATGCAGGCTTCCATAGCAGGATTTATTTTCTCAAATAACTCACATCAAAGGAAGGAATCCAGCACTGAAAATATGAACATTAAAAAGAGCACACACCATGACTTTTCAGCCCTATGAAACCCCATTTTCTGCTTGCGATGATGCAACCAGACCTGAGTCCGCAACATATGTATAAGATGCAGGTATTAAATCTTTTGTTAGGGGCTCCAATGCTTCCACAACAAAGCTCATTAAAGGCCTTGTTTTGGGATTTCGGCTGAGGCACTGATGTGCTAAGTTAGCAACCATCTGAACTTCTTTAACTGAATATACTCCCTCTAACCGCGGATCGATTATCCGCAAGAATTTCCATTTATCCCGAAGATATGGACGAGCCCACTCCACCAGATTATGCTCCCCATCTGGCCGTGTCTTGTCGATAGCTTGTCGACCTGTCAAAAGCTCAACCAGTACCACTCCGAAACTGTACACGTCACTTCTTGCTGTCAAGTGACCTGTGAAGGATTTGTGTAAGCCTCTGTAACTTGGACTATGTCATGGCTACTTCTTTCCAAAATAAAGGATGCCCTTGAAAAATTAGAAGAATCCTACCGGTCATCATATTCAGGTGCAGCATAACCATATGTCCCCATAACACGTGTTGATACATGACTTTTGTCACCTTGTGGCCCATTCTTTGCTAGCCCAAAATCAGAAAGCTTAGCGGTGAAATCCTAAAATAAACATGATAGACGAGCTGACATCTGAGATAATATGGTGAAAGACCAGAATATTGAATAGATTCATACCGAGTCCAAGAGTACATTCGATGTCTTGAAATCTCTATATATTACTGAAATATCAGCCTTGTGAAGAAAGGCCAATCCTTTGGCAGAACCATATGCAATTCTCATTCAATTAGCCCATGACAAAGGTAGCAATGTTTCTGAGCAGATGTATAAAGAAAAGCACAATTTTCAGCCTTCGAAACGATCATGACACAGCCATGAGTAATACCTAAGAAAGGTAGAAAAAGGAAGAGAGGAAGGATAAGCATGCATCAGACTGAAAGAGTACTTTGAAACAGATGGTTCTCAAGACTGCCAAGTTGCATATATTCATAAACCAGAAGCCGATGCTCATTCTCACAACAATATCCTATAAGCCTCACCAGATGTGGGTGTCGCAATTGTCCCAGCACCTTGACCTCTGCCTGCAGCGGAAATGAAACATTTTCAACTCAAAAATCACACATAGGTGTGAGATGTCTAGATGAAACACATTACCAGCCATTCCTTATGACCTTGTGGTCCTTCTTGATTTAGCACTTTTACAGCAACAGTGATATTTGAGGCAATCTTCCCTTCATCTGATCCAATATCATCAATCCAGCCTTTATAGACTTTGCCAAATCCCCCTTCTCCCAAAGCATTACTTGATCGAAAATTCTTAGTAGCTGCTTTTAACTCACTATATGTGAATATGCGTGCAATATGTCTTTTTTGATTGCTACTATCTATGCTGGATCTTGAGGCAACACTTTCTGCATTCATATCATTGGACACAGAACTGAAGGTGCATCGTTTGTGATTGAAGATTGTACAGAAGCTAAGAACAGTCAAAATGAAACATCATGAGACAAAACCAAGTATTGCTTCAGCCACCAGTTCATCAGATAATAAAGAGAGGGCTCACAGACAATATGTAATCAGCATGATGTAATGTCCAAGCATTTACCCTCATAAGTTAGAAACATTACACACTCATTGCAACAAGGAGTTTGAGATCGAAATACAAGTGCATGGTCTTGAAATAGTATTTCACATTAGGAAAAATTGAGCCCTGCAATAGTATTTGATAGCTTTCATATTTGAACTACCAAATCTGAATCTTTTGAGCCCTTGGATGTTTGAATTGAATGGCTTAGATTAAGTTGAAGGGTCTCTAAAGAGAGAGAAGGTCAAGCAATTTGTGGGAGTTTGGACTATTCAGGCAAGCTTTTCTGGACACTCTGCACACTTTTAAGCCCGTTGATCAAGGACAATCCTACGGATATCTGCATTTGGGGCTAAGCTTCAAAACATGGGTCGTTTGAGCCATCCGATCATCTTTTCATCTAAGGGAGTAGGACGAAAGGCATCTAAGATCATCATAGGCAGCCATCTCAGCCATTGAATCAATCTTGCATCCATCTTAACCACTAGATCTAAAGCAAATCCAAGGGCCTAAAAGCAAAGGGATCTTGATGCTATGTGAGATATGAGATGGGAATCCCCTCATATCTAAACTAAGGATGTATGGCCACCTGGCACACATGCAATTGGTGGTTGCTTGAGAGAGAAAGAGAGGCAAGTTACTGAGGCAAACCATAAGCATTCTCTCACGCATGCAATTCGTAAGTCTCTCTCGGGACTCGTGCTAAGCAATCTTCTGAGAAACAACACGAGAATCATCAGGAAAGAGACAGGAGGATCTATCATTGGTACAAGCCAGGTACAAATAGAGCCATGCAGGTCCCGGAAGGAGCCGATCAGATTCAGACGAAGAGCCATGCACGAATGCAATCTCAGGTGCACAAAGGCCGCCCAACGCCGTCTACGAAGTAGCCCAAAAAGGCTCAAAGAAGAGGAGGAGCTCCCCTTCTCCTCATACTCTCTCCCTCATCCTTGGATGTGAGAAAAGAGGAGAAGGCTGTTTATAAAAAGAGCGCCTTGCTCGACTTGCACCCACATATGGGATTAAAAGGCCTTTGCGCATGCAATTTCAAGGGCTTGGGGAAAGAGGAAGAAGCCATAGCCCATTTCACGAGATACAATAATAAATGGTGATTTTCTCTTCTTTTGGCAACTAATTTTGAAGATTTTTTCTTCTTCAAAGAGTCAAGAGATTATATATACATGCTATTTGGATTATGTATTTTTAAAAGCTTGGATGGACTGTCAAATTCGCTTGCGAAGCTTTGGAGAGAATTAGGGGACTCTATTTGAGTTATTCTTTTACTTTGAGTACTTGATTTGCTTCCTTCTGTTTCATTTTCATACTATTGTTCGAATATGGAAACACAAGAAAAGAAAACAAAAAATCCAACTTTATGGACTCCTCAAGATATTGAAAAACAAAACAAATTAGAAAAAACAAGAAAAAGCTCAAGAATTAGAGATGCAAGTGTTGAAGAAGAAGTTGATTTGCATGACGAGTTCATCATTCACTCTCGACATCATTCCTTACTTGATAGAACAAACAAGTTAGAATCCATCTTAACGAGCATGACATCCACTTTTGAACAACAAAACCCAATTCATCACTTTAGAGACTACTATTACTTCTTTAGTCCACAAACAAGAGCATGAACATGAAGTTTCAAATGAAACTTCTGTTTAGGAGAGAACATACAACCACTATGTCTCTTGCCATCCTAAAAGATAAGCATCTTAAGGATACACCTTTGCTTAAAGACTTTGCAGCCACCTACATTTATGGGGGATGATAGAGACAGGAATAAAGATGCAGTTTACACTTTTTTACAAAAGTGGACAGACTTGCATCAGAAAAAAGGGATCCCACGTGACTATTGAGTGCTCAAAGCGAGTCTTTCACTTAGACCATATGCATACAAATGGTTGTTAAGTGCTAAAGAAGCCAAGGCTATTCCGATAGATTGGACTCAGTTTGAAGCTCTTTTTTTAAAAGAGTATTTACCAGAGAACGAGGAAGAGTGTAATTGGGATGAATGGGATAAAGTGATCAAAAGAGGTAGACGTTTATCTATTTATTTCTCATACTATCGAGAGGTTGTTCTCAAATTGAAAGGTCTAGATGATTTCTAAAAAACAAGAGGGTTTGTGAGAGGTCTTGACAAAGCCATTAAGATTGAGGTTCGTCAGAATGCTCCTAAAATATTAGAAGAAGCTATCAAGTATGCTCGGTTGTATGAAGACCATCGTCATACAACAATGGATATAGATCAAACTCTTAGACCCACTCAAGTCACTAAATTTAAGAAAAAAGTAATCCAAGTAAATTTAAGAAAAAAGTAATCCAAGGTAAAAACAAATTCATAGTACGAAAACCAAGAGGGCCAAGATTTAGTACATATCAATTTGAGAAGACCAAAAAGGAAAACTTATGCTTTAGGTGTCTATGTCCTAACCACTCTTAGTGGAATCGGTTCTGATGACATTGTTGCATCCAATAATTTGCAATAGATGTTGAATGGCTAGACAATCGTTTGCAATAACCTAGTAGTCAAGCTTCACCACTACCAAGGAATTGTAGAAACGTGGAGATACTATGGAATGTGAGATGAAAATTAGACATTGGATCTAAGGGATACAATGCACCATTGACCCAAAGATCAATATTCTTCTCTCTGCCTCCACGTCGTCCATTTTGAGAATCTTTGTCATTGTTATGTCTAGTTGTTGGCACAAAATTTGTTGGAACACAAACATGTACACTCATTGAATGAGGAGCATGCATAGGTGCCGGTGTCATGTTCGTAATACATGGGAGCACCATGATGTTCCAAGAAGCACAGAGATGGTTGGAATGGCTTTTACTGTAGTTGTAATGCAAAAAAGAGTGTGTTTTGGTACGTGGATAGGTCAAAATTACTTTTTCCAATTTTCAAAGTGAAAATAAGGTTTTTTTCAAAAAGTCATGTTTTGAGGCAACTAAAGTTACGAGTTTGATGATGTGGCACTTAATTTTTCGATGGATTTTCAGATGTATGTTTTTTTAAAGTGTTTTTTTATAAAAAATGGACTAAAAAAAGTAACTTTTGACATATGCATAAAAGCATGGGCTATTTTGAATAAAGAATAACCGAAAAAAAAAGACTTTTTCAAAAAAGTCATTTTTTTATTTACATACATGGACGGATTTGATGATGTGGAAAGTGACTTTTTTCTCTCTCTTTGTGTAGAACAGAGAGATGATCCTAGCTCAACCCAAAAAAAATCTTACTTCAGCCTATTAAAAAGTGCTCTATTAAATGCACTTTGTCCCTTTAACAAAGTACAAGATTAAGCTTAATCTCTAAAAATTAGGAATCTTTACAAGGCCCATGCAAGGTTCATTTTTTCCCCTAATGGAACCTAAAGATATCATATGACTATTTATATATATTATTATGCGATATAAAATTGAATTAAATACATATGGCATGAGTTATGACCATAGCTCTAGTCTCCAAATATAGGAATGTCAAGTCCGATAGCTGATGGTCTTGCATATGCAAGCTCTCCAAAGAAGTATGCTTCCATAGTAAGTACTAAGGACCATGAAAACAATAAAAAACTGCATATTTCTTGCCTAGTAAAATGTAAAGGAATCAACTAACAGTAGGTTGTATCTATGAAATCAATTTTGCAAGTCAACAAGAGTTGTTAATTACCCCATATTGTTGCAATGCTAGGAAGAAAAGAGCATTTAACCCTGTAGCCAATACACCTACCCAGGTTGGAATATTGAACAAGAAGTTCAGAGCAAATGAAGCAAAAACAACAAAAATACTAAATTCCCAAGAATAAGAAACAACTTCAAGCAACTTAAATGAGAGAAGAACCGTTCTTCCACGCTTGGACAAACTCCGAAAATTCACATGCAAACTGCTCTTAGAAAGTGCTACCATTATACAAATTTGATATTGATATATAATACATTACACAGTATGGTTCAAACCTAAACATGCATATTTGATTTTCTATTTAAAAACGAGCCACGTCGAGAAACATCAGTAACATTTTACCGTGCCTGTCAAAGGTCCAATAAATGTCAGAAAAACGTCACTAACAACCGTGTATGTATGTATGTATGCATGTATGTATGTATGTATGTATGTATGTATGTATGTATGTATGTATGTATGTATGTATGTATGTATGTATGTATGTATGTATGTATGTACGTACGTATTGCGTTTTATGTACATATACATATATGCATTTATATACATACACACATGTATGTATATGGTGGTGAATTAGTGTGTAAGTTGTACGGAGTATAGCTTGCATTTACTCCTAGAGTAGGTCCAAACACTTGGATTAGAATGCTCACAAAGGCTTAATAAGAGGAGCTCAATGTTCAGTTACACTTGATGGTTAGATTAAGACAATAGACCTTAAGAAAAATTTATAGAAGACACTTATGAGGAGGAAAAGCCCAACTAAGAAGGATACACAAGAGAGGAGCACACACCTGACACCTTAGAGAAAAGACAATGCCTAGACATAAACCATTTAGCAATATGGACTCCTTGCGAACACCAACCAAAGGTTCTCCTCTAAGCCAACACCTTTGGGAGGGACTCCCTTGTGTGTAGGAGGAGATTGCCCACTTTGCTAAGGATGAGTACAATAACTGGAGAACTATATCCCTCAAAGACGAGGTTGCAGACTAACATCTTTGTGCTATTCTTGCTTTGTTGCATGCATGAAGTGAACATCCACTTATATAGCACTAGGAGGAGCTAGATATTTTTGGAAAGGGTGTGTGAATATTTGTCTTGGAGTGGCCCTTCATACTAATATTGCAGTCTGCAGAGACTAATATCATGCCTAAAATCCTCGTTACAATCATGAGAAACAAAAGTTGCCTCAGGTATTTCACTTGTGGTTAATGTCTTCATATCCTGCTTTGTGTTTGTCTCAGCCAATTGTGGGCTAAGACTTGCTCTGTCCAATGCTGGTCCATGTTTTTATAATTGGGCAATGGTCCAATACTGGATTAAGGTCCAGCATAGAACCATTGTCTAATGATTGGTCTGCCAATAGATACTGACCCATCTACTTCTTGTAGTTCAGTGGACTAATCTGCTCCTCATAATCCATAGGTCTAGTGTGGTCCAGTGGGCCATGGTCTTCCATATCATCAGAGTCTCCATTACTGCCTGTTGCACTTTCAGATATAGGTCTTCGGTCCAACAGCCTCTTTGATCCAAGGTGTTCTTTCCTGCACACGTTTCAACATCCCAAGATACACATAATGACTTACCATACCTGTTATAACCTCCAGGATCCTCCCTGCTAGACAAGACAAGACACAAGCCATATTCATAAACAATAGAAGGGCGGACATCAGACTCACCTCCCAGCCCTAGAGCCAATACGGGCTCACCCTTGAGCCTCGGAGCCTACAGCCAAACGGACAACCACCTCCAAGGGACTAGCGTCTCATACCACCAGCCCCCCACCAATACGGGTGACGAGGCTCTGCCAAAGGGCCAAGAGTCCAAGTGCCTCACGCGAGAGATCCCTCACAAATGAGCCCATGGGTCCTATTTATAGGCTCAAATGAGGAGGTGGCCTAGCTCACACTAGGCAGCCAGCTCATATTTGACCGGACACTTTTAACTACAGGCGCCCATCCATATGTCCTTTAATTTTGGGGACATAACACTCAAGCTCTGATACCACAATGTTGTAACCTCCAGGATCCTCCCTGCTGGACAAGACAAGACACAAGCCATATTCACAAACAATAGAAGGAGACATCACACTCACCTCCCAGCCATAGAGCCAATACGGGCTCACCCCTGAGCCTGGGAGCCTGCAGCCAAGCGGGCAGCCACCTTCAAGGAATTGGAGTCACATACCACCAGCCTCCCACCAATACGGGTGACGAGGCTCTGCCAAAGGGCCAAGAGTCCAAGTGCCTCACCCGAGAGATCCCTCACAAATGAGCACATGGGTCCTATTTATAGGCTCAAATGAGGAGGTGGCCCAGTTCACACTAGGCGGCCAGCTCATATTTGAACGGACACATTTAACTTCAGGCGCCCATCCAGATGTCCTTTAATTTTGGGGACATAACAATACCCTTGTCCAAATTTGACTCTCGACATACTCAGAAGAATTGTCTAACTCCCCAATTTCTACTTGGCAGCACTCCGGGTCACCCATTAACCACGAAGCAAAGTTTCATCATCTTTAAAAGGATAGATTGGCATTATATTTGTAAGATTGTCCTTGTCTGGCTCCATATGTAGTTTGATGTGGTGGTCTCTCGAAGTTGTTACCTAAAGAAGATTTTTACCCCAATCTTGAAGTGCTCGAGCTTGTCATAGCCATGGCTTTCCAAGCAAGAGTGGAAAGGAGCTCTCTTGTGGCAATGAAATAACCACAAATTCAAGCTCGACTGAGCATCCTTTTATAGACATGGTTATCTTTTCTATATTCCAATAGGCTTGACTTTGCGTTGATCAGCTAGGGTGACTCTGAATGGTGCACTTTTGGTGATAGAGAGGCCTAGCATCTTCATGGTAAACTTAGGCATCAAGTTGATGCCAGAGCCATCATCCACGATGACGCCTATGATCCGCTTGTCTTTAATCTCCACAGTCAGTTTAGAGCTCTTATAATCAACCACTTTTGACAGGGAAAAGTGTACTAGAAAACCATCCGTTCGGGGGG
Source organism: Ceratopteris richardii (assembly GCA_020310875.1). Taxonomy (NCBI): domain Eukaryota; kingdom Viridiplantae; phylum Streptophyta; class Polypodiopsida; order Polypodiales; family Pteridaceae; genus Ceratopteris; species Ceratopteris richardii. The sequence continues at coordinate 35,982,793 of CM035442.1, read as the reverse complement.
GGGTTTGGTATTCATTGATGTGTGAATGATCTTGAAAAGATCACTTCTTACCCTTGGGTCCATTTGAATTAGCTCCAGCCAACTTATACTCTCATTACTATTTTTTAGAAACTCCTCGATGTTGATGGAGGGTGTGAGTGAAGGGTTGGGTACTTGCTTGTGAAGATCAGCAGCTACCATGTTAAAAGCATCTTCGATGTCATCTATGCGTTCCATACTTGCTATCTTCTCTTCCTTCGACTTGCTTTCCACCACTTTATTAGTTTCCTTTAGTTGCTTGCTCTTGGACCTTGTTATGATAGGCTCGGTTCGATTAGATGATAGAGCCAAAAGTTCAGGATCATTACCTTTCTCTGGCTTCACCTCGATCATATGAATGACTGATCCCTTTTGTTTTGGACAATCACGTGTGTAATGGTCCCTTTCCTTAGGGAATTGTTGACATGGAAGAGCTCCCTTAGGTAAGTTGCAATTGCTTTGCACCTGTGGCACATGAATGGACGAGTAAACCTTGGCTACAGATTCCTTGCACCCTCTCCACCTTGTGAGATGGTCTTGCATAGAAAGACTCAGATCTCATATCCCTTTGCTTCAATCCATTCACATAGTGGAAGTCCCTAGCTTGATGCCCTCCTTTGCCACAAAATTGACATGATATTCGGCTTTGGGCTCTTATAGGTTACATCCAAAGTTATCGAAGGTAGCACACCAAAGTGAAGATTTTACCTCTTTGATGGTCTTCAAATCTTCATGCTCTTGCCTTAATCAAGATAGTTCATCGTAATGAAACCTTTTCCTCCATCAGCCTTTTATGAAGTCAATGCTTCCAATTCCTTTCGTGGTTGCATGATACGATCCTTTTGAAATGTTGAAGTAGGTTCTCCGGATTGAATCCTTGCTTCTTCAATTTGCATGGCTGCAGCTTCAAACTCTCTTAGGTTCGCATCAGGTCTTAGTAGCTCTGATAGCTTTTGTTGCATTGGAATCAACAATGCTTTCTCAATCCATTTTTTAATGAAAAAGTCCCCCGGGTTGTTAGGCAGTTTCACCAATAATGCCCGACTTAAATGCTTTGATAAAGGTGGACTTCAAATTCTCCCATGTGGTGAAATGCCCATCTTCATGTTCATTAGAGTTACCCGACTTAAATGCTTTGATAAAGGTGGTCTTCAAATTCTCCCATGTGGTGAAATTTCCATCTTCGTTTTGGCTGAACCACTTGTCAGCTAAGACTTCTAATGTAGAAGGAAAGAGAAGGAGAAATGCATCCTCTCGATTTTGAAGCCCTCTACTTTTGCAAATGGATAATAATTTACGTACATAGTCCTCCAGGTCTTCTTCAGCTCCTCCTTGATTGAAGGGAATCGGATATTGATGTGCGGGACAGCAATGCAGTGAGCTCCTCAACCGTCGATCTCCCATTGAAGATGGCTCTATGAATTCTAAGTGCTTTGGTTTTGGCCCTCGACTTCTTGGAGTTCTCCTTCGCTGGAAAGTCTTAATAGGTGTGCAAAGAGGGCTCAATGCCTCCTTTTGAGAGCGCAATCAGATCATAGAATGCTCATGACCCCACTAGAAAAAGCATGATCCCACCGGGAGTGCCAAATTGTAGCTGGACACCTAGGGCAGCCACAGTGGCAGGGTCCTTGCCTTGGGACGAGGTGTCCATAAATGGCATGACTGGGGGATATGCGCAAGGTTGGGGTGTCTCTTCACTTGGCTTGATTGAACAATGAAATAGTATACAGATAAAGAGAATGCACTCTACCAAAGAGATTTATAAAAAAAAACAACATGATTAGTCAGATATAGTACAATAGAAACAGTTCTAAGCTGGACTCCCAACTCCGGCCCTGTACTTGTCCCAATAGACCAGAGATCACATAGCATTGTCCATTGTCCAGAAAGGAGGTTGTCCAGCAAGTGTCAATCTGGTAATTACAAGAACAAGACCAGACCAGAGGTGCTCTTACCTGTCCACTGTCCTGAAACCACCTGTTCAATTATTCCACCAGCAAGACTACACCTCACTCTTTAAACAGGCAATACAACCTCAATGTGTCAGACCTTAGATTATTGACCAAAAAGAGGAAGTAGGTGCAAGTTGCAACACAAATTGGATGGACTACCTTAGACCACTCAACAGCCCAGCAGGCAACTTACACAACAAGCCATTTGTCCAGCAGAAGTATACACAACAGAGCCAACAGTAGGTGGGTTTAAACACATCAACTTACTCCAGCTTCTTAATAGCCCTGTCTAGTACTTCAACAAGACTAAGACTAACACCACACTTATTAAAGACGATTCCAAGACCAGGAAGTATAACAGAAGCTTGATAGAGAATGTTCAATTACTTAGGTATACAGATATGGCTACGACACCCAGGTCTTTATCTACACATACACACACGATCACAGATGCTTCTTCACATATACAGATATCTCTAAGCTCCAAGGGGAGTAACTACTGCATACAAGAAAGGTGTAGCCCGGTTCACATATGGGCTCATCTAATCTTAGGAACACCAAGACTAGAGGATGAAGTAGGCAAGACTCAACAGAGTAGCAGCATGTATAATTCAAGTGTACTCCCACTTGATTTGAATGAGTGCCACCCCTGTTTATATAGATTTTAAAAGCTCAAATGAGTGGCTCAGGAAGTCCAGATCAGTTCATGGACAAAAGGAAAAGAAACACTGCTGATAGCCTGTTTACCACAAGAAGTTTGGCAGAGGCTTGGCCCCAACGCAAAAAGGTTCATAAGCCTAGTATCTTGCCACCGCCACATGCACACTCTGGGACAATGACCAGGGCCCCTTTTGTTTTAAGCATCCGACTTGACTTCATTTTGGCTGCCGTGCCAAGCTATGGCCCACCCACTTGTCAGTCTATTATGGTCCAGACGAGAGTAGACTCCGATTTCCTCAGAGGAAGAAACTTCCTCAAACAAGTGTCCAGTGCAGTCCTGAGACAAGCCCAGTTCTTAGATGAGCTTTTGACTTCTATCTCTCTCCTGTCCTGCGCCCAGAGAGAGAGAGAGAGAGAGATTTTTAGAAGGCTGCACTCGACCTATGAGACAAAATCAATGTACATAGGTTGTGTCTCCGGTCAGTCTCCTAGGGCCTGATATCTTTGGCCTGATATCCTGGGGTGTTGGGTCGTCTCCTAGCACGTGAGGTCTCCAGGCTGCTGGAAAGTCACTCCTCTTTGTGTGACTGGAGATGGGGGGCTGGTGCCTGTCATGGGGCAAAGAAATCAATGAGCTGTGTCCGTCTCCTCCTGATCGGAGCTGCTAAGGTGGGCAAGTAAGAATCGCTTGAACCGACGCTGATCTCTAGAGGCAATGATCTCACGAAGGGTAGGCTGTCCTGTGAATAGGTCCTTGTATCGGCTCCTTATATCATCATGTGCTCTGCATCTACAGACAAAATGTTCCTCATCCTCTATCTCTTCCCCACATATATGACAAATCCTCTCCTCTCTAGGAGTGTTTGCTTCTCTTCCAGTCTCAATCTCTAGTTGGTGTGATGAAATCCTCAATTGGCCAATCGCTACCCTTAAGCTATGAGGCATGTATGTGTGCATTTAGTGTGGTCTCTGAATGAACCCGACTCCTATAAAGTCCAAGAACTGGTCTTGGTAGGTGATAATCTAGATCCTAAGCTGGGATTGAATCACGTCTGACTGGTGTAGAGATGCTAGAGATCTTGCATACGCACAATGTTCCACTCACTAAGTGAGAGGCGAATGTGGGGAGAGTTTGGGTCATACGAGAAGGGTGATAGTCTCTCCATATCCAATCCATGGCCATCAAACCAAATCCTCACCTGAGAATACCAAGCTCTCTCATACCCTGACTCGGAGATCTGTATGGCCACCTCAAATGCTCTGCATGTGAGCCTATCAGTTGGGAGCCCCCTCATCCTCTGAATGAAACATATAGTCTGGAATAGTGCCTCTAGTACCATGGGAAGTGTAGTCATCTCTGCCCGTGTGTATGACCAAAGATCTGGAGACTAGACTTACGTAGTATGTCATGTGGTCTTGTAAACAAATGATCCACTTAGCTTAGTGGTTAAGTCTCAAGAGTGTGAAGGAGGAGGGCTTGGGTTCAATCCCCATACATGGGGAAGAGTATTTTTCCCAAAGAGATCTAGAGCCTTCTAGAAGCATCCACTTGAGTTAACTGGGATACTTGGCGCACATGCAGTTACATGCCAGACACGGATGGTTAGAATCCACTTGCCCAAGAAGGAAGTCCTTTGGAGAGAGCTATATATACAGCCATAAGGTTGGGAAGAGAGTCATCTCTATAGCATGTGGTGGTCGTCGTAATCCTCGTTCTCTTGCATTGGTATCAAAGCTCTAGGCAAGCTTTCACGGTGATCTTGCTAGGCTCATCATCTTTTTCATGAGAATGTGCTTCCATTGTTCATAATATCCTCATCATCTTCTCTACACGGAGCATCTTTCCCCTCTGTCTTCGGATTCTGATAGTACGCGCCCTCTCTTTTCGAGTTTCAGGAGCAAAAGGAGGGTAAATTCTTTTCCATTGAACACGGGCGTCCGACGGAGGGGTCGAACTCGCAACCTTATCAGAAGGCCCCTTGTCTGTTCCATTGTGCTACGCTGTTCTACTAAACAATACTCGGAAGTAAACAATATAACAGTCTTCTCCGATGGCGCCTCAACAACACTATATTTTATCTATTGTGGCTATGTTTTGAGCCTGAAGCCATTGTTGAAGTTAGTTCATGCTGGCTGAGAAAACCCTATTTCAGTATATGATGAAGCTGGAGTTCAAGTGAATGTTTCCCTTATCAGTAGATAACATTTGCTCTCTTCACAATGATTGTGGGATAGAGGGAGTGTGTGCTATGAGGTGTGGGAGAATGTGCAATGAGAGTGGGGAGAATTAGTACTCCCATGTTGTAATTTGGACATCTATTTTTTAGTGAGTAAGGATCCAGCTTACGTTCTCTATTCTTGTCTCAAGATCTCTTTCTTTCTATCTCTCACTTATCATCTTAATTAATTAAGTGTGTATGCTCAAAAGGTTTTAGTATTGGAACGATCCTAGGACCCCAAATTCCAACAAGTTTGAATGCAATGAGTGGGGAGAATATGCAATGAGTGGGGAGAATGTGGATGGCTTAGGGTGTGTATAAACTAAAGGATGATCTGCACAAGATACAAAGGAAGAAGAATCATAGGTACCAACAAGCTTCTAAATGGTAATTGCAACTCACTAGTTTTTATGGTTTTATTGGGATGCAACGCCCGAGCCCCTAATGAGATGCCTATAGTAGTCACTCAAGAGGAAGCACCCCATGTGCACATGTCTCTCCAATAGGTGTACAAATGCTTAAATCTCCCTATATAGATGTTCGCATAGGTTAAGTAGGACTCTTTGAGGAGGGGCTCATGCCTGAGAAGGTTGTAGCATGCCTTCTGCAATGAAGCAGTGATCGTCCTAGAAAGTGTGGTCACCCTAAAATGGGTGGTCACCCATCTAAACATCTCGCCCAACACGTGCAAAGAGGTGATCACCCATGCATCAAGAGGTGGTCAACTCGATATCTACATTGAGGTGATTGCCCAGCAAGAGCAAAAAGGTGGTCTCCCAACACGTGCAAAGAGGTGGTCACACAGCACATGCAAAGAGATGGTCACCTAGACATCTACATTAAGATGGTCACCAAGCGCCTGTAAAGAGATAGTGGTCCAATCTTGAGCCTTGGTCGTGGTCAGGGTAGATTCAGTTCACAAACTGAATCTCACGTAAGGTTCTTCCGGTTCTTTCCATTTGGTTTGCATAAGGTTCTTTCTTGTTAAGGTTTAGGTTGTTATTCTTAAAATTGTGCATAGTGATTTTCAAAAACTTAAATGTAAATGTATTATTTTCACATCGAGGTCCTCTTATGTCTTCATGTCTCCAAATGTACATGTATTATAAGTAAATTAATATACATTTCTATATTTATATGTTTCTATATGATTTTGATGGACGAACCTTACGAACCTTATCTTTAAGGTAAGGTTCTTCCCTCAAACCTGGTTTGAACCAAACTTTACCAAGGTGGTGGTCTATTTGAGGTGGTGGTTGAACTCAGGTGGTGGTCTAGTTGAGGTGGTGGTCTAGTTGAGGTGGTGGTTCAATTGAGGTGGTGGTCTAGTTGAGGTAGTGGTGGTCTTGCTGGGGTGGTGGTCCAATTGAGGTGGTGATTTAGTTCAGGTGCTGGTCCAACTGGGGTGATGAACTATGAGTGTTAGGATCAAACTAAATAGTGAGTGAGAAACTTTAAAGCTAATCAGAAACTTGAAGATTGTAGATGTAGCATCGAGCTTTGGTTTGCTATCGTAGTAGACATTTGCTTTTGACTGGATTGAAAATGCTTTAATTTGAGTTGCATTTCTTATTTGCTTTAGTTGTCTTTTGTCTGCATTGCGAAGCTGAGAAATGCAGTAACATGTAAAGTACGCTTGGATCGAAAGGTTGACATGTGCTATAAGAAAATTCATTTTGTCAAAAAGGGGGAACAACATTATGATAGTTCTTTGGACTGGTACACTGGGTGAGAATATGCACAAGTGCGCAGCTGAAAATCATGTCGCTGTTGGAGCCATGGACATAATCAGCATAATTATCGATGTGTATAACTTGATTTAGAAGTGCAGGAGTTATTTTGGGCTGTAAGAGACCTGAAAATGCTACCAGGATACAAGGGGTGATTGGAAAGAATGGTGCCATGAAAACAGAATTTGGCCAAGTACTAATTTCAGAATTCCTGAGGAACTTCCATCAGAGAGTATTTGGAAAATAAGGGTGTCTTCAAGAAATGTTGACACACAGATACTGAATCTGGACCAAAGTATCTTGATTCTAAAAAAACTTCAAGTTGTAGCACATCCGTTCCTTCTTCAGAGAGTGTTGTTCTAGGGATGCCATATTTGTGGTGAAAGGTATGGAGGGAGGGTAGCACATTAGAGGTAGAATTCTGACTAAAGAAGATAAGTAGAAACATCAATGGAGAAGTGCGAAGTCTTGCTGATGTGATAAGAGAAAGAATGACTTGTAGGAAGAATAATAATAATAGTTAGTATTATTATAATCCATTATAAAATCAACAAATACACTAACAATAGCAGTAATAATAATAATAATAATAATAATAATAATAATAATAATAATAATAATAATAATAATAAATAATAATAATAATAATAATAATGATGATAATAATGATAATAATAATAATAATAACAAAGATAATAATAATAATAATAATAATAATAATGATGATGATGATGATAGTAGTAATAACAACAACAATATTAGTAAAAAAATAAGAATAAAAATAATAATAACAATAGTAATCATAGTCGTCGTAGTAGCAGCAGCAGCAGCAGCAACAGCAGTAGTAGTATTAGTAATAGTAGTAACAACAATAATAAGAAGAAGAAGAAAAAGAATGTTGTTGTTGTTGTTGTTGTTGTTATTATTATTATTATTATTATTATTAAGAATGCACGAGAGAGAAACATGTCTATACAAGGAACTAGATTGTAGGTACTATAAGAAGTAGTAGGAATGGAAGAATATAACAAGAAGAGGGATAGTTCAAATGAGGTTTTCTAGGATAAGGGACAAGCCAATGTAACCTATGGTGTGACCGTTGAAGAGTTATGAGATGTAGAGGATATTTATGTGGTGACTTGTACAATGTTAATATCAAGAGCTTGATCGACTCGATGCATTATCATTTGAGCATGATACTTTGTTTCATAGTTTATACTTGACTTTGATTCTTCCTATCACATTACTTCAGCTTGAGAGTATTTTTCATTTTTCCACAGAGATTCTTTCAGAATTTCTTTTTTCTAGTGTTACCGATGTATGCTCCTTACGAAGGGCAATATTTGTTTGGCCATCAATGATGAACAAGAATTCCTTCTAATTTATGTGATATATGTTTCAAACATCCAAAAGAGCCTCTTGTTTGTAGGATAACTTAACATGCATATATACCACACTAAATTTGTAGATAATCCTCACAAGATGACTAAAGGTACACCCTTAGTTATTAGACAAAGCAAGATATGTATACCACATTACATTTGTAGATGATTCTCAAAAGTTGACTAAAGGTACACCCTGGATTATTAGACGAACCAAGAAGGGCACACTTTATCATCTTTGTGGTAAAGCTCTACCTAAGAGGTTTGTTGTGTGGAATAGCTTCATATGCATGCCCAAACTACACTTGCAAGAAGTACTTGGAAACTAATCAATGATCACATAAGTTGGATGTTTAATGCTTCAAGGTTGATTTTGATAGAAAAGTCGATTTTGCTAAACAAATAAAAGCTTCATACATTTCTAGTTGTCACTCACAAACAAAATGTGCTTGATCTAGTGTGTGGAGGTGCATTCTATGTTGGAGTCTAATGAGCGACAACAAGCACAAAACAATGAGCACAACACACACGTACTACAAGTTGATGGGAAAATATCTCAAAGAGGGAAAAAAGTGCCTTAACAGGGCTACGCGTGTTCACACATCATTGCCAAAATGTGATAAGAAATCCTCTTGGGAGTGATGTAGTGAAACAAAGAGTTTGCGCCTTAATAGGGCTACGCGTGTTCACACATCATTGCCAAAATGTGATAAGAAATCCTCTTGGGAGTGATGTAGTGAAACAAAGAGTTTGCACTCGTGTACAAGGAGATGTGTGGACTATGAACAATCCACAAAAGGGAGTAATCCAAAGACCTTGTGAAGATCTTTGATTTTGGTGGAAGAGCTTCTATGAAAAGCTCTCGAAGGTTACCTATGTAGGCCCAAAAGCCATTCTAATGTCTCAATAAGGATCCTCTCCCTTACATATGATAGTACATCTCAATGTGCTTTGTGCAAGCTTGAAACATTGAATTCGTTGCAATTGCCAATGCACTCAGACTTTTAGTTAATATTGTGGTACTAAGGAATTGGCCAACAACCAAGTTAATCATATGGAATACGAGCCATATGTTAAACAATAGCTATGTAAGCTTCTCTATACTCAACCTCAAAACTAGAATTGTCCATAGTAAGCTATTTCTTGCTCAACCAATATATGCATGAGCTGCCAAGAATAAAGCAAAAGCCACATTTGGACACACCAAGTGACACAACAACAAGCTCAATTCAAGTCTAGTAAAGCACGTAACTAGTGGTATTGAACCCCTCTTTGGAAAATAGAACCCAAGTTTTCGGGTACCACACAAATAGCAAAATATCGACTTAATGGCATGCCAATGCTCGATGTTTGAGCTATGCATAAGTTTACTTACATGAGAGATAATAAATTGAATTTCATACCATGTAATGTGTACATAAATCAAGGATCCCACATCTTGTTGATAGAGAACATCAAAAGCATCTTCAACATCATGAAGAATTAATCATGAGCTTTTCTCTATGGGAGTAGTAATAGATTACAATCTTAAAGACTAAAATGTTGCAACGAGATGTCAATAAAACAAAGCAATTCCTCCATCAACTTGCATAAACTGAATAGCCAAAGAGTGCTGCGACAGCCCCATATCTAACATTTCAAAAGAGGCATAAAAATCAGCCTTGAACTCAACAATATATGTCTCATGAGGACTAATGAGCAACATGTCATCAGCATAGCTATAATGATGAGAAATATATCATTTGCAAGCTTCCCATTTAAGTTGATTTGAGTTGGACCAATCTGAAATCTATGTGCTAGTAGTGGAGCATGTATGTTTTGATTCCAAGCACCTAGTGTTGTTTTAAACCATACAATGCCTTCATCAATGTGCACACCTTACTTTTTTGTGGTCTTGCACAAAACCATAGGGCTGACATACGTACATTTTCTATTGTAAATCCCATTCAAAAATACAATTATAATGCCCAATTGACATACATTCCAAACACATGAGTTCTTCGTGCCATAATGCTATGAATCCTTGTCATGTGACATGTCAGAGCAAAACCCTCATCAAAGTCCCTTTTGTTGAGCACAACCTCTTGCCACAAGTCTAGCCTTGTAGGGATCAAGCTCCCATCGAGCTTATGTTTAAACTTTAGATCCATTCAGTTCTAATGGCCTTCTTGCCAAGAGTCAAATCACAAAAGGACCATGCAGCCATTCTTCACAATGCCATCAAATTTTGATTGTAAAGTGGGCATCAAATTTTTTGACCTTTGTGGTTGATCCAAAGAGACATGCTCATTCTCATTGCATTGTGCTTATTATAAATCTATTTACTCCATTGTCTTTAAGACCATGTAATGACTAGGATCGGATGACAAATGCCACTCGGTGGTGTAGAAGAAGAGGATAGAGAAGATCTTCAAGGAGGAAATAGACAAAACTCCCATGGAAGCTCAAAAGCATGCACTAGAGGAAGTAATGAAGAAGGAGAAGAGATTACCCAAGACAATGAGCTCAATTGTTGAATTGGAAGTCTTCAAATGTAGTAAAAATTAGCACATATCAACTATATATGCGGAAATAGAGGCACGACAATATAAAAATCGTGAGATTTTGAAAATGCTCAAAAAAAAAAGGAATGATGAGCTCTTAAAGAGAAAAATAACATATAGAGGAAGAGACCTAAAGTTGATTGAACTCCAACAATTATCCCCTTCAATGAGAAGCTCGGGGAAGAGGCGAAGTATAATTTGGCTGCATCCTGTGGTTCATGAATACAACAAGGGCTGCCTTGGATACACACCCATAAACCTAAGAACATGAATCAATATACATGGACACATCACGTACGTTTAAACTTGGATATAACTTGGGGCTCACATGAATACATCATTTGGCCTCTCTGGATATAACATCATACATGGGAGATCACTCGACAGCCTTGGTCCATCTGGGTACCTCACATAGGTCTCATCATAACCGTTGTTGGCCAAATCAAAATTTGAAGGATGACACAATGGTTAAGATGAAAAATTTCGACAAAAGGTCTTAAATGGATGAGAAGCTAGCCTCAAAATAGGGTTTAAATAGAGTTTATGTAGGCATAAGGTTGCCCATCCAAGGCGAGCCCTCCATAGATGAATCCTTGCATCTTCAACTCCATCTTGAAATCTTCTTTATGTTTGGATTTAGTTCTATCTTTATCTTTAGCTCCTTTTCCATCCAATTGAAAGCTTTGCCAACGACTGCATCCATGTTCATATCTTTTCTTGACTTGAATTTTCATGCATAAATGTATCCAAAGTTTTGTGATCCCCATTGGGCATGAGGATATCCTTTTGTGGAGGCCTTCCGGTACCTTTGAACCTTCATGTGGGGTTAATATAGTAGAAATTCCAGAACTTGAAATCAAAGGAAACATGGTTAAACAAATGCCCATTATTGTTCTAGACTAATGGTCTACGCTTGTAGTTTGATATGGTTGAGCTTTCATGATTTGACATGGATTTGCTTGAACTTTAACTGCTAAAAAGTAGCTTTCAAATGATACACAAACACACACACACACTAACACATCCACACGTTCAATCACACACCCACACATGCACTCACACTCACTCACACACATGCACATTCACACACATGACCTCATACTTGCACACTCACATTCTCTCTCTTAGCCATGTTAGAGCGGAGATGTCACAAGGCACACTTCCAGGAGCCCCGCACAAAGGGGTGGTTATTTGACACACTAGTCAGACCAGCTATGATGTATGCTGCGACAGTTTGGGCACAAGGCCTCACAGTCACTCAGTGGAGTGTGATCAAGAGGTCACAAGTACGTATGATCTCGCGATTATTTCGCGGGAAACAGTCAGTGCCACATGACATTATCAGGGAAGAGCTAGCTGCACCACCCATGGTAGTAGATGCACTATTCCATACTATCTCCTTTATTAAGGGGGTGAGGGAGCTCCCTACAAAAAGACTCACACACAGAGCTTTTGAGGCATCTATACAGATATCACTGTCGGGATATGAGAGAGCTTGGTACACTCCGGTTAGAGCGTGGTTTGATAGTCATGGACTTGATATGGATAGATTGCCACCTTTTTAGTATGACCCAGACTCACCTCACATCCACCTCTCGCGTCATGAGAGGAATCTTGTGCTCAGACAGGACCTTTGGCAGCTCTACGTTAGTCAGACATGGCACACACCACACATGGGATCGAGACTATCGCACTATCGAGACCAATTCTTGGACATACTAGCGGATGGTTTCATCCAGCGACCACACTACATGGATACCTTCATGCCTCATAACTCGAGGGTAGCTATTGGCCAGTTGAGGGTCTCATCACACCGACTAGAGATTGCGATAAGCAGAGCCACAGACATTCCCAGAGAGGAGCGGCTATGCAGGATATGCAGAGTAGAGATGGAGGATGAGGAGCACTTTGTTTGCAAATGTAGCGCATATGATGACATTAGAGACAGATACGAGACTCTGTTTACAGGGCAGCCCACCCTCCGAGAGATCATGGGCTCTAGAGATCAGCGACAGCTCGAGCGATTCTTACTAGAGATTCAGAGTCATAGAGATTCTCTCCTCGAGCCTACTGCAGCTGCCCCGACACAAGGGAGACAGAGTCAGCTCACTGACTTCTTCATTGCACGACGTGCAGCAGCCCTCCCCCCCTTAGCTCACACATCGAGAGGGGTGACTCTTCAGCAGGCTCAGACCTCTCGAGCTAGGAGACGACCCCGTGCTATAGGATATCGAGCCCTAAGACTTCAAAGACACCAGATTGCAGACATCCAAGCTCATGACCATCGCGCCATGGAGGAGAGACGATCCCGATGAAAATTAAAAACTATCGGCACTGCAATGATATACCCATGGTCATGAAAAAACTAAGTGGTCTCACTTTCTTATAAGATACACCTTACCTCTTATGAAGCAAGTTCATTTACTTCTAACAAAGAAATAGGGTAAAAACCAAGTGAAGTACAGGCAACTATCCTCTTAGTACCAATGACCTAAGGCAAAAAAAAAGCTATTCACAAGGATTTAGTTGTACATTGAAACTTCAGTGAAAAACCCTGTACGCTGATACAAACGTCATCAATGTATATCATGAAAGATTTTTAGAGCGCATTCCATTGATAAACTTCAAAGAGTGAGATAGCAAAGAATAGCCCACCAACCTACTACTAATAAAGTTACATTTTCTGATTAGAAATCAGTAATTAGGGCCACTTTTAAAGACGATGAGATTTCAAGGATTGATACCTGATTTAGTTATATTGGTTTCCCTGTCGTTGGCGCATTTTTTGGAAGACCCCGGAACTAATTTTCACATTCAATGCTTCCCAGCAGGCTATCATACTTTTGAGGCAGACTCTAGAAACCTAAAGTGATAGATCAAGGCTTGTGCTTTCTGTCAATTTATTGAATGTGAAGGAATCCTAGCAGCACCCTGTTTGAAGCACCTCGACCAAAATTTTACATTCAGCAAAGACCCACATGGTTTTGACGCAGCTGCTGAACGCCAAAAATCGTCGATCAACGTCTGTGCCTTTAATCATGGGAGTGTCACAGAACGTATATCATAGGAAACTTATCATGGCCTGACGCCTTCTCTAATACAAAGCATTTAGGTATGAGCTCTACGAATGCTTCTTAAATAGAGCCTCATCCAGAAGCCTACAAGGCCTGCATATATGAATTGCGAAGTTTCGCAACAGTTCTTTCTTCCAAGAAAGTACGTCAAAATATCTTGCCGACGTTAAGAAATGCCATGCCTTTGAGAAAACAATGATTTTCCAAGTACTAGAGTCCTTCATTTCAGGCGTCGCGAGGCAGAAATCAGTCCAGCAACGATAATAGATGTATGCAGTACATTGAAGCAGTAACAGCATGTACTTTGCATTGATATAAGGGACTCTCCAAGGGAATGTTCAAACAATGTAGGCTGCGCTATTTTCTGAAGGGACCCGCAACGGGGCCCTTGAAATTGCGACGGGGAAGATGCGTGGGTGTCGGGGAACAACGAAGACGTAACGTGCAGTTTGTTGAAGAGAATGCGCACGCGCCTCGGTGTGTGTAGTCTGTGTGTGTGTGTGCGCGCGCGCGCGTGTGTGTGTGAGAGAGAGAGAAAGAGAGAGAGAGAGAGAGAGGGAGTCGCAGGCTCGCAGCTCCATCCTGAATCCTGATCAGAAGAAAGTTTGAACTTGCAGGTTTTAGGGACGCGCCTTTGGACGAATTTTCTAGCTTCTGAACGCAAATTCGCAATGCAGTACAATGTCAGTTTACTTGGAACTTGGAAGTTGGAATTCAATTTCATGCTGACTTTCCATAAAAGTCAAAGTGTTTACTTTTTAAGCGTTGACTTTGTATCCCAAATCCAACTATCACTTCTAACTTCTAAGTTCGCCTCAAGTTTGATTAAGTTATTCAAGAGACTGATGACTTAAAGGTCGATTCTTCACGAGGTCGTTTACTTTGCAACTAAGAGCAAGTGGATGATGGAACTTCCAAAATGTTCACGTCTCATAGGTAGTCTAGTAAAGCTTTGTCCTCTTGAGACGAAGGTCCGGAGTTCAACCCTCGGGCTGGACATGTAATGGCTTTGGCCAGTTTAAATCAGTTGTAACTCAGTCCACCAGTTGTAACCCAATCTATCCCTTGCTTTGTGGGATATAGGGGGGTCCTGCACCGATATAGTTATACTTTCAAAGTTAAAGCTGAGGGAGTAGACATTTTCCAAACCTCCTTTAAAAAAAACTTCCAAAATGAAAAAAAAAAACTAAGGGCAAGGGTAGAACTCACAACAAGATAAGTATGTAAAATAAATATCTCAATAGAATACCATAGATGCATGATAAATGTGATTTGAATGAGGTGATAGGTTTTTGTTGTGGTTCTAGATATCTTGAGTTTCTCCCTTCTTATATTGCCTATTATGGTTCAGCATAGGGCCACATTTATGAATTTCTCCACCTTGCTCACTACTGTTTAGATGTGGCCACCGCATCTCGCTGTTGACCATATCGGTCAGGATTCTACTACTGCTCATTGCGGATCATATCCCACTCCTCAGCATCTAACCATACAAGCTTCAGTAAGCCTACTCTGAAAGCATCAGCCTCGGATCGTCAATGGGACATAACATCACATGCCGTGTGCTGAATCCACTCTGAGCTGACGATAGGATGCCCATGTGCTAGTCGGAACTCCTAATCGATCATCTCTGTGATATAATTTTTACGATCTTTATCTTGTTCACTCCATTTCAACATGATAGAGTGTCCAAACTATATGGAGCAAAGTTGTCGTATCCGCTGACGCATGATCTTTCTGACTCTATCCATCACCAAAGCTCCATCACGTATACTATACACCTTGGAGTCATCATAGTCATGAGCACCCCAAGGTGTACGTGGTGTACCATGTGGCGTACCTACATCTGAGGTACTCTCTCTAAGATTAGAAGTGGGAGACACAATATCTGTCGCACTTCCTCCATAACATCCGCCTCCTCCAGAGCCACTTGTAGATCCACTCCTAGAACCTCCTCATCTAGAGTGTGACCTCGGCCAACGAGACAGGCAAGCACCTGTATCGCGTTGAGGTATCGAATGCACACGTGGACTACTAGAGCCACTAGGGAATGGCTAAGAAGGTGGTCGTGGTGGAGTCATAAAGCCAAGAGACGTACCTCCGACAGGAGTAGCCCCGTCCACAAGAGTGATGCAGACAGGGGTGACACCGGCAGGAGTGAGGCCAGCATGAGTGAGGTCGACAAGAGTGAGGCCGAGGGGAGTGCTACCATGAGCGATCCAATACTGTGACACGACGGCCATATATGTGAGAGGCACTTGAGATATAAACTCCAAGAACTGCTCCTCTGTCATGGAATGTGGAGTGACTAGAGGACTGTTTCCCATCGTGCTCTGTAACAAAAAAACTCAAATAATTAGCATACGACAATAATGGTAATATAGAGAAATAGTAGTGTACAATCAGAACATAGAAAAAAAAATAAACACAAATTAGTACGTACAAGTGTTTGCTTCAAAAATCCTTTATTCTAGCATCCTCTTGGAGATCTGACATTAACTCAACTATGGATTTGCATCTAAACATGCTCTTAATTCTTGGAACGATAGGAAAGTGGCAAAGAACCTTTGTGGGGACTACTTCGCCCACAAGGTCTTCTCTAAACCTGTTTGCTCCACACTTTGGACATATGTGGAGATGCTCATTCTCGTTCCAAAAGAGAATGCAATCATTCAGACAAGCATGAATCTTGGTGTAGTCCATTCCAATGGATTGTAAAAGTTTTTTTGCATCTCCACATGTTGGAGGCATGTCATTGCCATCTGGCAAAGACTGATCTTTAAGAAGCCTGCAATAACCAATTAGAACGATATTAGTAAATAAAGTTATTTTGACACAACAATGAAAGTTTATTTCAACTCCACTTACTTGAACAATTCAGAGACACTACTGTTTGACCATCCATAAATGGATTGAAGATTGAGCATCGCAAGTGATGCACGTAGTACATATATCTTTGCCCCAATGTATAGTGGTAAACGTACTAGTCTTCGCATGTTCTCATATTCTTCGTCAGCTTTTGACCTTGGAAATTCTGTTGTGTCCATGGAACCCACAACATCTTCCTAACCATCGTGATCTTCATCCATCTCATAAAATGCTTCGGGCATTTCTTACATGTGTTCATTTTGTGTAATGCTACTAGTACCTTGTACTTCTACGTCCCTCTTTGTTCTCTTTTGTCCACGAGAGGTTACCGGTGCAATGTCCTTTGGGTCCACCTACTCACCAAGGGGATCATGCCAATGGTAGCATAGGTTTTGTAGTTGACTTTTATCAAAGGATCCATATTCTCTAAAATGTGTAGTACAAATTCATTGTTTTCGACAACTTTGATACTTGCACTGAGTGCAAGGACATGCCATTCTCTCCTTTGGATCCAAAGATGCCATCAGATACGATGTGGACATTTTAGAACATTTAATTCTAAAAACGTAATTTTTCTTATTAAACCTAAAAACCCTAATCCTAAGGACCTAGACCTAAAACATGTATATGTGTTTATGCATCAATATATATATATATATATATATATATATATATATATATATATATATATATATATATATATATATATTTTAATAATAAAATCATAAAAACTTATTTAATTGTATGCATGTGTAAACAACCTAAAAACCTTAATCCTATTTTTTATATATATTTGAGTATATATTGTACTTTGTTTCTTATTTTTTATAAATATATGATTATATATGTTAATTTTAATCTAAAATTCTATTTTTTATATATTTAATTATATATATTTAATTTGATAAAAAACCTTAAAATCCTACTTTTATATATTTAATTAAAACACTAGCAATTTTCATGTTTATTTATCTATACTAAAATCCTATTTTTATATATTTAATTTACATATTTAAAACACTAGCTCTTTTCATAGTTATTTAGCTATACAATGAATTGAAAAACTCTAAAACCTTATTTTTTATATATTTGATTATATATATGTAAAAAATCTAAACATCCTAAAGAACTATCTTTTATATATTTAATTATATAGATTTATTTTTGTTGTATGTATGTAAAAAACCTAAAAGCCTAATCCTAAAGACCTCGATCTAAAACATGTATATGTGTGTATGCATGTGTATATACATGTATATGTGTATATGTATTATATGTGTATTTGTGTATATATGTTATGCATATGTAAAAACCTTAAAACCCTATTCGTAATGACCTAGACCTAAAACATGTATATGTGTGTATGCATGTGTGTGTGTGTGTGTGTGTGTATATATATATATATATATATATATATATATATATATATATATATATATATATATATATATATATATATATATATATATATATATATATATATATGTGTGTGTGTGTGTGTGTGTGTGTGTGTATATATATATATATATATATATATATATATATATATATATATATATGTGTGTGTGTGTGTGTGTGTGTGTGTGTGTGTGTGTGTGTGTGTGTGTAAACAACCTAAAAACCCTAATCCTATTTTTTATATATATTTAATTATATATTGTACTTTTTCTCTTAATTTTTATAAATATATGATTATATATGTTAATATTAACCTAAAACTTTCTTTTTTATATATTTAATTTGATAAAAAACCCTAAAATCCTATTTTCATATATTTAATTAAAATAGTAAATCCCTATTTTTTATATATTTGATTAGATATATGTAAAAAACCTAAAAATCTAGTGAGA